>JAMAKW010000007.1:419149-1043475 GCA_023628315.1 Neopestalotiopsis sp. M2102B
GGATGTAGTATGATGGATGTAGTATGATGGATGTAGTATGATGGATGTAGTATGATGGATGTAGTATGATGGATGTAGTATGATGGATGTAGTGTGATGAGTAAAGTATGACGGGCTTTCCATCAATTGTCCTGATCAACCAGCATCTAGACAGACCACCTGTATGGCGTGGACTGGAAGGGAATGCTTAGCAGGAAGTGCTGTATGTCCTCAAATTGTCAGAGAAATTGGCCAGGGAGGTTTCAACTGACAGGCAGGGTATAGTCATCATGCATTTTCGCTACATTCACTATTCTACTGTGGAAATGTCGCTCAAGCTCGGATTTGCCATGGCATGAAATGGGGATCAAACTTCCTTTGAAACTCTGAATCAAACATCTGTCACGGCGCAAAAACAAGTCTAGTGATTACTACATTGTCCTCCTGAGTGAAGATAGCAGTCAATAAATCTGAACCTATGCCCTTTACAAGACTCCTGTTCCAAAGCCGGCTCATTTCAATATAGTGAACACATCGACTCCGGGTCATCACTCTTCAACAAAGAGGAATCATGACCTCGCTCTGTACAGGGCGAATTGAGATACCATATGGACTTGCATCTCCTTACTTCACTGCTTTCATGCATGCAGTTTCATGTCACGACGATGACAACAAAGAAATCATTCATGAACCGAAAACAGACGTCGTCCTTCAAAGTGCTCCCCTCACGGCGAACAAAGCCTCCTTTGTTGCCAGACTAGACTCCATTGGTTTGGGAAATTAATAGCACGAATACTGAACCATTGAATTGCACTGAAAATCAAGAGTGAACCATTTAGGGAATCTAACTCCCGCGTTTTCCCTGGAGACTTGAACATTAGCATCCATTGCCTCGCGAAACACTTCCAGTCCAACTTTACTATCATCACACTATAGCCAGAACAAGTGAAGAAATGGGGCCGCATAGTGAATTACGCCACGGCGGCCAAGTTATATGCAAAATGCCCGATTGGGTCGTCGAGGATGGCGACTCTGATGCGGAGACCATAAACACGCCGCCAGAACCAGAAAAGCAGAGCAAGGACGAGGACACGCAGACAGACGCGGAGCCAAAGAGCGACAAGAAGGCGATGGTACCAGGCAACGGCAACTTTGAAAAGGCTACCAGGAACCGCGTCAAGGGCCGCGACGAGCTGCCCAAGGACGAACTGGACGAGTTTGACAGCATCAAGACCTCGGAGATCAAGGAGGAGCTCAAGAAGCGCGGCCACAAGATTGGGTCCGCGGCCGGCAAGGTCGAGCTCTGGAACCGGTTAAAGGGCAGGGAGACTGAGCCAGAGAAGGCGAAGAAGAAGAAGACGAAATCGACCAAGGGAGAAGGTGAAAAGGGTGGTGGTAAAAGCACCACCCCCAAGAAGGAAAAGATTCCTGGTAATGGCAACTTTGCCAAGGCCTCGCAGAAACGTGCCAAGGGCCGCGATACCATTCCCGCCGACGAGCTCGAGGAGTTTGACAAGACCAAAGTGGCCGACCTCAAGGCCCGTCTCCAAGCTGCCGATCTGAGCACCTCGGGTCGCAAGATTGACTTGTGGCTACGGTGGAAGGATGCCGATGGTGGAACCACTACTGGCGATACCGAAGACGACGAGGGCACGGATGACGACGCCGAGTGGGATGCTCAAAAGGAAAGTGACGAAGATCGCCCGTGGATGGAAGATCTCAAAGATTCCATCCATGATGAGGTCGATAAGGCAAAAGACGCCAAGAAGGCCGAGGAGGACGAGGAGGAATCCGGGGACGAGGACGACAGCTCAAGCGAAGACGACGGGCGCGAAGAGTTTCAAAAGACCAAGAAGCCAAAGAGAGGCAGGCCTCCACGAAGACTGAACCCTGGGTACTACAGAGCTCATAAACGAAGGAGAGGCCTTCCCAGGAATGAGTACTTGAAGCGAATGAATGCCCAGTACGGGATCTGGTCCGACGAAAGCGAGGACGGAGACGAAAAAGCTCACGCGCTTATCAAGCCTACCGACTACTACATCAACCCGCGCTTCCTTGACATGTCGGTGGCGCAGATTACCAAGGAGATACCCAAGGTCATGCAGGACGCACCAAAGCCGAAAGATAAGAAGTCGTCATTTCGTTCATATCTCGAAGCCAACTACGAGTACCGACGAGACATAGCCCAGCTCATCGCCGACGGCAACGCCTCGGTCAGAAAACTCAACGAGTTCCCAAAGAAGCGCGGCAACATGCTCCCACGAGACTACACCTCGGACGTGCTGAGCTTTTCCGACCTGGTGGAAATGACACCAGAGCTCCTCGCGCTGTGGGAGCACGAGGTCGACGGCGGCAACAAGGGTCTCTGGAGGAACCGGTGGAATCACCCCCGCCTGTCCGGCTTCACCTGCGCCCTCCTCGACGGCCGCTCCTTCATGACCGCCGTCGAGCAGTACCCGCGTTTCGCGCTGCTCGTCATGGACGCCATTATGGACGGCCGTTTGGAGATCCAGGGGGAAGAGGGCCTGTCTGACCTCCAAAAGATTATCGACGATTGGATTACTGAGCTGGAAAAGGAAGTGAAAGCCGAGGGCGCATCGGTATAAAAGTCCAGTGTGCTAGATCGTAGCACCAAGTTTGTATTTCCTTTCGACATTGTTGCCTTCTCCTTTTCTCCCTTGTTCTTCTTCCACGCCATATAGCTCATGGGCTTCCGTCACATCTTGTACTCAGTCATTTACTAGATGAATAATTGTTTCAAGTACTCACAATATAACAAAGTCTCACTTGAATGATGAAATAAAATACGTCGGAAATAGAGGTTTGTCCGCACTTTATTTGCTTCCAACCATGATCAGACGATTTACCGTGAGGATCATGGAAACAGACGCGCATGGATTTGAGTCGAAACGGATATACATCTTGACTATTTCGTCCAAGGTATTTGAAACAGCAGTGGTATTACTTGTATGAAAATGTGAAAGACCCTGCTTTGCCTAAAATTCCATGCCGTCATCCTCTCTTTCCCTCTTGATCGCTGGGTCTCGCTCATCCTTCATCAGTGCTACGACAAAACTTCTGAAAAATTCAACATGGGGTCTGAGACTCGTCTTCTCCCAGTCCTGGACACTCTTGCCCGGCTCCTTCTTGACTTCGCCCTGGCCAGTCCAGCTGTCAATCTCAGCTAGCAGCCCTTGGAGGGTTGGTACCTCGAGAGGGTTGAAGTCGTCTAGATGCTTGGTGTCGATTGGAACACACACTCTCCCCGTGCCAGGATGCACCACAAACGGTGACTTGAGCAAATGGTTCAGCTTTTTCGAAACTTCGATATCGAGACGCGGGTAAGTGTACTCCAGGACAATATCTTGCTTGGCGTCTCGTAGTTTCTTGCTGTCCTTTTCATTGTTGAGCACGTTTTTGGCCAGTGTGTCAATGTCGGCCCATTTGGATGTGCTGGACCGGCCTGGCGAAGAGTCCCATTTCTTGCGCAAGGCATCGCTGAGGGCTTTGTTTTCGAGCAGTGTCAGTAGGTGCGCCGATCGCTCATCCGACGCCCAGGGATCTTGAGTTTCGAGAATATCTTCTTGGAAATGAGGTGCTAGAATGTCTATAGACCGACTGTCAAGGCATTGTTAGTTGTCGTGCAATCTTCTCGCCATGAAGGCACATTAGGCAGGGAAAGAAATAAGACTCACCTCAAATGTGGATGTAGTGGTCGCCACAGGTTGACCCTCTTGCCACTTTGGCTTCCGCCTTTGAGAACCTCGAGATAGCCAGCAATTGCCCTTCGCTTCTGGTCGTCGAGCGTGCGGGCCTTTTTATCGCAGACCCAGGCGTGAGCACCTCTTCGTCCAGAGTAAACCCACATGATGTGCTTGAAACCAAAATCGTCCCGGAGGGCAACGTCAATGACCTTGATCGCCATGACCATGAAGCGCCAGCACTTTGTGCAGATATTGGCCTTGTCGCAGCACGTTCTGATGTCGTCATAGTCTGTCAAATCGATATCGAAGCACAACTCCTTGGCGAGGGGCTTGAAGGCGCTGCTATTCCTCAACGTCTTGCGGTCGCGCGGGTTTGTGGTGTAGACAGGTCCGATTTCGAAACGGGAGGGGAGGAGACGCAAGACATCTTTCCTCAGCAAATCGGCTGTGGGAAATGACTGATAACGTAGATATGCGTCGTTGTATAGTGTAAAGGCGAATTCGCGATGGCCAAAGTCGTTGTTTGGTGTCGGAGAGTGATTGAGCCATTGGAAGAGCTGTCGCCAGGGGAAAAGCCGCTGGTAAAATGTGCGCATGAGCTCTGGGTCCGAGTTTGAGCCCGAGGTGGTTTTGCCTCTATAATTCTATTAGAACACTGCCTGGAGTCGAGTATCACACGGGCGCAGAAGAAAGTGAGAGGGAGGGTGCGTGGACGTACATTGGCGATGATGGCGCCTCTGGAGAGCTCGACACCTTGTTCTCAGCTGGCCGTGAGCTGGGAAATTCATCATCCGACTCAACGTCTGCAAATAGATCTTCAAGTTTGACCTCTTTCTTTTCGTCTTCAGTCTGGCCGCTGGGCACACTGGGAAGCGCACGTGGCTCGTCCATTGTGATGTCGGCATCGTTGCTAGCCTGGCTGTCGCCGTTCTGCATTGTCGCATCCGCCATTGTCTCCTCTGTCCCGGCAGGCGGGGTCTTGGAATCTGGTGTGATTGAGTGTGGCATCATGCGACGGACCAAATGTTCTAGAATGGGACCCTCGCTCTGGCGACACGATGTATGAGCTGAATCACGGTCGAGGCGATTCCGTCAAGATGATGGACCTCAAGGACTCAAAAGTTGATTGGCATTGGATGCGCTGGAAGACGCGACAGAAGACGCGTAGCGCGTTGATTGATTTTAGCTCGGCGGCCCCTCCGCCCCCCTCACCCCAGTGCAATCGATACTCACCAGCCAGCCAATTGGCCAACATGAAAGGTCAGCGGGGTACAGTGCTGCATGTTTTGTTTAGTGGGAAGACAACGCCGCACTGAACACTGGAAGGTCTAAGGTAGGTATGTGTGAGAAATTAGTTACAGTTTGATGTGTCAATCTACGTTTATAGTCCAGATCAGGTACCCGTTGGACCGTGCTTTGTCTATACCTTATCAATCCACGTGGGTTGGTACCAATAAACATAGTATGGGCCGATAACAATCCTCTTTTGCAAGCGAATAATACCAAGCCTCTCCTAGCACTGCTTACCTGCGAATATAGTCGGCCTATCAGTGGTGTAAGGAAAAGGCAAAGTGTTCTTGTCGGTATGGCTGCGATCCTGCTTTTGCGAATACTTAGCCCACTACTGTTTACCCATGCAGGTAAGCAAACAGTCACATACTGTAGCAAGTTGGCCCATGATCAGGCACACGAAATTTGCAATAGATCATTCTACAGTCGCAGCGAGTCACATGAAACGACGGCACTACTGACAATTCAAACATCACCAGCATAATGGACTCATTTTTTTTTTCATCAACATATCTTCATTCTTCATGAGCCGTGGCTCTCTGCATTAGACTTGGGAGGCTCTTATAAACTACAAGGGTATCTTTCCGCCAAACATCTTTCTTCTCTTATAATTATAGGGTAATCGGCGTGAACCACCGCTTTATGACCAAGTGGAAGGGCCAAACCACTCACCATCGGCCAGAGTCTTGGAATTGGTCAAGCCCTGCTGGTCGAGGGTGTTGGTGAAGCCGACGCTACCCCACCACTCGGGGAAGGACGACTCGGAAATGCCAATGCCCACGGCGAACAGCACGAGACAGCAGGCGGTGCCAATGTCCATGGCTCCGGACAAGACGTAGGTGTAGCGGCCCCACCAGCCAAAGAACTTGCGCTTGACAATGACGTTGAAGGTCAGACCAATGGTCAGCCAGCAGAGGAGCTGGAAGATGGTGGCGGGAGGGATCATACCCGAGACACCAAAGAGGGCCGGGAAGAAGATGTAGCGGGCAATGCTCTTGGGGTATCTGCGGGCGACGAAGTACTGGATGACGGGGAGGATGAAGCCGATCAGCCAGAACCAGTTGGCCCAGGAGTAGATGGCACCGGCACCGAACATGCGCTTGGGTCCAATCAGACCCCAAATGACGGATGCGTTGAAGAAGGTACGAGCGCCGGCGCATGTGAATCCCTGGGGCTGGTCCTCAGTGCACACACCGGGCAGAGCGCCGAGCATCCAGTTGAAGGTGGAAACCTGGACAATGGACAACCAAATGACAGCAAACAGCTGAGCGCGGAACATGGATCGAGGAGGGACCTTCATGTAGTGGCCGACCTTCATGTCAGACTCGTACTGGAGACAGTTGTAGGCAAACATGTAGCCGAAACTCTTGAACAGCATCATGGCAACGGGTCTTCCGGGAAGCATGTAACCGACAATCATCTCGGTGATGACGTTCAGACCAGTCTGCGAGTTGGTGACGGCTTGGATGATACCTAGTTGTACGGGTTAGAATCTTTTTGTCTTCTCAAATGAGGAACTTTTTGCAGCAAAACTTACCGACAGGGAGGACGAAGAATGCACCAATGATAATGGTGACGATGTAAGCCCACCATGGCAAGTGGGTGTCCCAGCACACACAGGCGACCATGCCAAAAATGAAGCTGATGATGAACACGGTGAGGAACCACCACTCGGGAGCCTCCTTGTATCTGCGAACCAACTTAAGATGGATATCCGGCTCCTCGTAGCGGGAGTTTCTGGTTCGGCGCCAAATGTCCTTGCCGTAAAAGAGGGCAACGTGAGTAAGGGTTGAGATCAGGGTCGCAAAACCCATACCGTAGGCGAGAGAGAAAGCCGGACCGACAAACAGCGGTGAGTAGTCCTGGTACGCCTGGACGTCGAGGGTAAGGTCGGCAGAGAGCACACGGGTCGTGTTGTACTTAAGTCCAAAGTGGTCGTAGTTGGTGTTGGACAGGAGAGGCAGGTACTTCATGAAATCCTGAGACGCGAAGCCAATACCCACAATACCCAGCAAGAACAGCAGTCCTCCGACACCCATGTTGATCAAGGAGAAAGATGGGTACTGGAGGGGACTGAGGAACCAACCGGTTGGAATGGTCCAGTCCAGAGACAAGGGTAAGATTCCGAGTCCGTGGACACCTCCGAAGACCTGGTTGACGGCAAGGTTGTCGGGTGCGGCCCAGGTAGGGAAGTTGCCCAAGTACGAGACAAAGGGGGCAATGACGAAAGGAACCCAGTGCCAAGTGAAGGCGCTCGCGGCGACAATCAGGAAGAAGCGGTAACGTCCCATGGTCCAGCCGTTGGCCTTGCTGGGGTCGGTCGGTCGGTGGTCGTGCAGACTGTCCATGACGGTGGTGGTGATGAGGGTCGCAGGCCACACCATGGCGGCGGGCCAGACGAGGAATCGACGCAGCATACCAGCCATACCGAAACCCAAAGCCTGGGTCGAAATGGTGAGCAGAATCTGGAAGCCCCAGCCCCAGACTTGACCATAGAACTCCTGCTGGGCAAGCAGAATGTCAAAGGCGTAACTCATGGCAGCACCGGCAGCAGTCATCATGGTAATGATGGTGTGCTCCTTCTTGTTGAATGGACCTGGGTTCAGAGGAACGCCAAAGATGTGGATGTCGGGCATGATGGCCGCCCAACCCCTACCCATGGGGTAAGAGATCAACTGGACGACGGAACTCTGAATGACTAGACCAGTGTAATGCTGACCCATGAGCAAGTTCATGGCAGCAACAACCGTACAGGTGATGAATCCAATTGTCCAGGCACGGATAGTGTCTACCGGCAAATCTGGGTCGTCAGTGTTTGGCACCTATAGACTCGCGGTTAGCTCGTGGTATACACACACAGACCAGGCATGGTGGCGTGGCGGCGGGACAAAGACTTACAGCAGCGCGCACTTCGGCGTATGGGGAGTTTTCGCCAATAAGTGAAGCCTCAACGGCGGTTTCCTTTTCAGCATTTCCAGTCTCAATGGCGGCATCGATGGCATCGATCTTCTCCTCTTGCAAGAAGGGATCAAATCGATGCTGATCCTTCAGCCGCCGAATGTGCAAATCGGCGTGCTCGAGAGCATGGTTGTCGGTGCCCGAAGAGACGACGGTGACCTCGGGCTCATCCGACTGAGCGTGGCTTTCGCCATCCTTGCGGCGGAATGAGAAGCCCATCTTTTCTCAGAATACCCAAAAGAGTCTGAAACTGCAGGTGGGCAAGGCAATGGAGCACAGCTTGGGGAAGGCTGAAGAGGGAATTGAGGCTGCAAGACGAGCGAGAGGAGACAGTTGATATTAATTATACCTGAGTGGCAGCGCAGCCAAGACCACTCCGCATCGTTTGTTCGAACCCTTGCCGGTCGAGCCCGCCGGGGGGCGTAAATGCGCGCTCTCTTTCTCTGTGGAAGCGAACTGTCGTCCACACAGACTTGTCCCAACATGGAACCCTCCCGGAGAGATAGAGTAACTAGAGCCTAGTTGGAGGAGTGGACCGATCCCAGCGACCTGGGTTGATACGACCAATACATGTAGGGATGAGCCACAGGCGAGATCTATACCAGAGCGAAAGTGGAAGGTTGTCAAGAAAGACCTATCAGTCGGAAACCGCCTGCCAGTCGGAAATGCGAGCGAGGATGGGCTACTGTAGCTTGAAGTGTAGGGGGGGTGGCTGGCTGGCTGGTGGCAAGACGGGGATCATCCCATGGCAGTTTTTTGGGGGATGAGGAGGAGACTACAGACTATAGGCCGCGTTGTTCATGGCGCGGATCAGCCGAGTATATGCAGGTCGAGTGTGTGCGAAGCAAACCGATAGGATCTATTTTCTTTACATGCGGGTGAATGGACGATTCACAGAGAACCTAGAGAGAGAGAAAGAAGCCATAGCGTACCCTACACAAAAGACGTACATGGAATGTGGAGGGGCCGCGCACCAACAATGCGCGCGGGTGGGTCTCACACAACCATCAATAAATTGAATCTCTTTCGTCTCGGCACGAATGAGCTGGCCGAGTCACAGGGCAGTTGAGACATGGCGGGCGGAGAGGGAGGCCATTTGGGCCATTTGGGGCCCTGGACAGACGCATCTTGCAGATGTACGGATTACCTGGTGTTACCCAGAGGGGCGGCAGAGTAGGCAGTTGTCGAGGTAAACTGCAGGTAGGTAGGCTATCTTCATCAGCTTGCTTGGCAGTGTGAAAAAAGCCAAAAGCCCATTGAACACGGGCTAAAAAGAGCCTGCCAAGCCTGCCTCGTTTTTGCTTCTTCAACTTCTTACCGCAGCTTGGCAAACTTGGCGCCGCCTTGAATGGGGACTGGGGGAGCGGTTGAGCGGGAGCGGCACATGAGTCTCTGCTATCGTCCATGGCACAAGATTCGTCCAGATAAACCTTGGACTACTTTCTAGTCTCTAGATATAGCATTACGTACGCATCCAATAGTGCCGCTCCGATTAGTCCTTGTCAAAGATAGATGATGTGTGCTATCAGACAAGTGACTCGTCTGCGTGGCAAGGCATTCTAGAAGCCTTCTAGTGTTGTAGATACGTAGTATGCACACTGGAAGATGCAGACGGGCTGCATACCTGGGTATGTATGTAGCTGGTAGCTGACCGTCTGGCGTCAGCATCATGTCCGCGGTATCGAGAGTGTGCGCATCTTCAACCATCCATCCTTCATGAGCTCTACCCTATCAAGGGCCAAAGAGCCTTGCAACATGGACGGAAGGGTCTCCCCATTTGGGGGAATTTCGTATCTGTCCCTTTGGACCAACCCAGCTGCTGCGTCAGGTATGCGGCCTACCTACCCTGACCCTTGGGTCGGACGGAGCCATTTTCCCGCCGCCCTCGAATTTACACCTGCCAGGTTCACATCGAGCCAGGCCCCCCATGCGATTGGATTACGGTACGGCGCAGCAACGACAGGTATGCCAATTATGGTCATGGAGGGGGGGCTTGACTTGGGGGGCGGCAACTGGGCGATTCAGAGAAATGATTCTTAGCAGTGATCTGACTGACCAGTGATTTAGTTAGTGATTTGATCGACGCAGGTTCGGTCGGGCTGTTCCTGTCCTCTTGCCTTGTTGGTCCCTTGATCAGATCATATGCAAGGTTACACGAGACTGGCCAGAAGACGATTCAGTTAGTTGTAAGTTTCAAGGTAACCACGGCGTACTCCGGGATTGTTCTCTATTTTCTTTACAGGCAAGTGGATTAGAGGGGCCGCGGCGGGCGTCGGGCACAGCAGGGCTCTTTAGCAAACATGCACTGGACTGGACCCGGCGGCAATCTCCAGCTGCTCTTGCAGGTCCTGTCACCAACGTCTCGATTGCATTTGACCTCATATTATTAAAGCTTAATCAATCAGCGAATCCTTGCGACGGTTAATATCATTGGGCGATGCTCTGTAACTACTTGGCGACATGCGCGCGGAAGGATTCGAGGGCGTCTACCAATCTGGCAGGTATGGACATGGGTTTTTTCATTTGGTGAGATTTGTTGCAACCAACCGAGCCAACATACGATGAACGGCCCTCAATGATGACTACAAAGACAAATCCGCCGCTAATTTTCTAGGTAGGTGACCTAGACTGGGCATGATCCACAGTGATGGATTCGGCATGAGTATATGTCGCTTACCTACGACGACCGAACACATGTATCTCCAAATCTTACTTGACATTATACCCAAGAAGTATTGCATTTCATACTCGATCTCTTGACGGGTAACGCTTGAATCCGCCATCCTCTATATTATGTCTGCTCAAGATGTCAAGTCAAGCTTTGCCAAGGCTTGGGACTTTGTGCTTGCTTGAATTGGCGTTTACACTTGCTGGCTTGGCCGCCTTGGAAGTGCTTGGAAGTGACCAGGCACGCGAGGTCTTGGAGTCTTGGAGGGCTGGAGGGGATGCAGGGTCGCGCGAGCCGCCGGACACCTTTGACAAGCCCTGAAGCTTGACTCTTGAGTGCTCGGGTCCTGAAGACGGATTCGAGATAGCGCGCTTGGTGTGGATGTGTCTACTTCAGGGCATCCTCCGAGCCAGAGAGCCACTGAGCTGATGGGGTTTTATCTGAGCTGGGGTTCAAGATAACGGTCACACTACCAACTGGAGTGTTCTAATTATTCCCGCAATTATTCAGCGACACTGGACTCGAGGTCTCGACGACATGGACTCTTGAATTTTCCGCGATGGCTGATTACTATTGAGAGCAAACACTCCAATCAGATCCTCTGCGGGTACCGCGCAAAGCTCAGGCGCAAGCCAATAAGCGAAGTCAAGGAATTCCATTTTCGACATGCTTCCTTCTTCCCAACTGCTAACAATGACCATGTTTTCCCTACTCATGCACATATTCTGTACTAATAGTCACTATAGTATTCTGACAGGTGCAATTCCGAGGCCCTCGCGGCAGTCGCAGAGACAAGCGCTAGCCCCCGCCATGAGCTGTAAAAAATGGCAGGCGACCCTCGAGGGGGCAGGGTAAAAGGGCAAACTTTTCTCGTAATTCAACGTCGTACCCTGTAATTGGCTCATTCAACGGGTTTCAACCACTTTACCCTTACCATCATTTGCACGTTCAGCTGGAGGACGGGACCAGGGTGTTTGCAGCTCGGTGGACTTCAACCGCTAGCCCGGAGCCTCGGTGCCAACGCCAATGCACCCCTCCACACTCTACTCCATAATACCCTGTTCATCTCGTCTGGCTCTTCTGGCTCGTCTGGGCTCCGTCTGGCTTTGGGCTACGTACCTACTCGAGCTCTCTTTCCAAATCCATTCGATGTGAAGCCGCGGCTTGACTGTGTCAAATCGACCTTCCTAATCCGGTCTGCTCTACAAACGCCATAGTGGCATCGCCACTTGCGTGATCACCTGAATTGAGTTTCCCATGGCCTCATAGACTCTCGCAAACTCGCAACTCGGCTTCGATAGTATCCGTCGCCAACCGGTTTGCCGACTCCTTCTCGGCAAGCTCGTTGGTTCGTTTGATAAACACGACACAAATGATTCGAGGGGAAGATCATGTCGCTATCATGAGGCAATTATCAAGTCGATCAAGTATTGACTTGACAGAGCCGATTACCCGATTATAGACTGATACCCTCGGATCCTTCAGCCACCTCAAAGAGACTTCTTGTTTGAACTATTTCGCATTGACTGTGCTGTAAGAGCAGACATTTGTCATCAGCCCAACATGAATATCACAAGCAATCTTTCCAACAATTCTTTTACGTACACGTTTTGATATTATTAAGGTTATTATAAACGGTCAGGGACATGTGTCACGCGAGGCCCGTATAGGGCATAGAAGAACAAGAGTATCGGATCATTTTGCCATTGTCGCATCATGGTATCCCAGTCCAACCACCCCCTTCCCCCCTCTGCTCGTCCCAAATCATGGGCAAACTATAATAAACTATAATTACCAAAATAGCATGATGCGCAAAAGCTTGGCATCTTATGCAGAGCTTAAATTGACACCTGGCAGCATCATGTTGGATCCGTGGTGGAGTTCCAAAAAGGTCCTTGTTGATCATGAACTTTCTTGGTTGCGATTGGGTCGTCTTGTGATTATGTATATCTGTCTTTCCAGCTTTAGCCTAGAACGTCCTTGTCTGCTAGTCGTGAAGGATCATTTCCGAACAAGTTCAAGCGCAGTCTTATGAGGCTGCTTGGCTGATCCAACCTACTACGAGTGAACGATGGGAAATCCGTATTCGTGAAGAGAGTGATCCAAGGAGACACGTCTATCATACACTCGCGACTATGACCAGATGCCCATCAACATGGACGTCGGTTGCAGCGTTGGCCTTGTATTGGGCATTGTCTCTCGCACTCGATTGCGAAAGATGGCGTCACGAATCAGCACTTGCGGAGACACAGACGTGTGCGTGCTATTACATAATTTGATTATATATCGTATGTCTATGTCCCCAATTACAGTTACAGTGGGTGATACGGAAACACTGTTTGGCTGCTGAGACAGACCTTCCTGCGTCGCACGCATTGTGTATCTCTGTCATACCTGCAGACTCCCCAGGTGTAACCAAGTCCCACATCCCTTCTATACACGAGACATTGCAAGACTCACACCTTGACTAGCTTGAAGCCATGCTGCACATAACGAGCCGCCAGGAAGACGAACACGCTCAGCGTCATGACAATACCACAAAAGAGTTGCAAGCCAAGGTAGTTCCCATTCATTGCCCTCACTAGGGCACCTCCAATGGGCGATCCGGTAAGAGCACCGAGCGACTGTACGCCGAATGCTACACCTGTACGGGTACCAATCTCCCGAATGTCGGATATCTGCGCAATGCACGTGGGTGCCAGCGAGATGAAACCGCCAGAAGAAAACCCGAAAATGACGCCATAAGCAATCAAGGCACCTGTACTCTTGCCAGGAATCCAGAGGCCCAAGGTGATGACACCTGACAGCAAGGTGATACAGATCATGGAATTGTACCGACCGATCTTGTCTGCAACGATTCCGGGTCCAATACGTCCAAGTATGCTCACAGCATTGAGTATGGGCAAGAGATACTGCGCCAATGATGGATCCATACCAGCTGACTCGGCCTGCAGCGTGATGTAACTGAAAGGCAGGAACATACCCCAGAAGAAGAGAAAAGATGCGAGCATGGTGAGAACCATGACCGGCTCCTTGAACGGCTTGACGTAGTCCTGAATGTTGAACGGCTTCGGTCGTGGCGGTAGTCTGGACTTGATGGTGACAGATGCAATACCGCACATGCCTAGAAACATAAAGGCAATGATGCGCATTGTCCAGGGGAATCCGAGTTTTGCGATCAGGTGGTTCATCATGATGGGCAGACAAACACCTCCCAGAGATGAGCCAGAGGCAACAATTCCAAGTGCCGCACCACGCTTCTTAAAGAACCAAGTGACGACAGAAGACATGGCCGCGTTGAAGATGGCACCCGAGGCGGCGGCCGCCACGATGGACTGCGAGAGGAAGAATTGGTAGTACTGCGTGGAAAGAGAAGTCATCATCAAACCAAAACAGTAAATAATGGTTCCCGTGATGAGCAGGTACCGCGGACCATATGCATCATAGAGGCGTCCCCATATCGCCGTGGTGCCTGTCTGGACGAATATTTGCGTGCTTGTAATCCAGCTGACCGCGCTCTCGCCATAGGAGTCTAACGGACCCTGGACATAGTAGCTGAGGAACACGCCTACACAGTTGACCAGGCCAAATGTGCAAAAGAGGGCCATGAATCCACCAAAGACGGTGAGCCAAGCATCCAGTCCACCATCTGGAAAGTCGGACGGCGCAAACCCGGGAGGGGCGCCTACGGGCTTGGTTTGCGGCACGGCACCGCCCTTTTCGACATCGGCTGCGGCAGCGTTGTTGGGCGCTGGGAAAATCTTGGCCTCGGTCCCCAAGTCCTGGTCCTGCGTTAACGCTGCTGCTGTTGTGCGCCCAGACGGGTCGTAGTCGCCGCGCGTCTTGGCTTTTTGCTGCGCGTCGACAGCGGCAAAGTCTGCAGCCTCCATTGTCACCGAGCTCTCGTCGCCATTCATTGTAGACGCCGCTGAAGACGCCGCCATGTCTGCTGCAAGTTATGCGCAAACGAGGAAAGACGATGGCGAGAGAAAGACAATGAGGAGGGAAAGGCTGCGCTCGCCCGTCGTTCAGTTTTTACAATGCTGATTAAAAGGGTCCTCCAAGAAAGGCGTGCGTAAAGGTCCCCCCTGTTGGCGGCGCGGACTCCTTCCTTACGCTCCACAAGGTGTCGGTAGGCTTGTCGATCCCCAGATCCACCCGTATCGTACCTAGAAGCCGGGCAAAGTCCTTCAAACACAATCGGACATGTAGGTCCGTGTTCAGTGTTTTCGTTTGCGGGGAGGAATGTGTCGGGAATGTTCTTGTTGATGTTTGTTATAATCGGGGGTAAGTCGCTGGCAGA
Organism: Neopestalotiopsis sp. M2102B; assembly: GCA_023628315.1. Taxonomy (NCBI): domain Eukaryota; kingdom Fungi; phylum Ascomycota; class Sordariomycetes; order Amphisphaeriales; family Sporocadaceae; genus Neopestalotiopsis; species Neopestalotiopsis sp. M2102B. The sequence continues at coordinate 434,052 of JAMAKW010000007.1, forward strand.
TAGTAGATATGCAACCAAAAGTAGTTGTATTGTTTTAGGGATGCTGAGGTATTCAATGTTGTTTGGAGGGGCGACTCGAATTGGACTGGCTCAATCGGCGGGAGTAGGTACTGTCGGACGTCGCTTCTTCGACTTGTGACCATTGAATCTTCCTTCCTCTGGATGGCTTGTAGTGAATTGAGTTGCGGCTCAAATCATTCATATACTTGAACTTGAAAATATCCAAGACACGGCCATTCGCACGTTCGGAGATACAAGTTGTGTTTCAGTCAACCTCTCCGATAAGTAAGCGATATTATGAGCTCGGGTTTAAGCAAAATGGGCGGGCCTCTACCACATCCCCTAGTAGATGATGCACTGGATCGCTGCACTGGCACGTCGTAGCTTATCTGATCCTGTCATCTGCTTCCCCGGGTCTTTCAGCCCTTTCTGTATGGAGCCTGGATGAACCAATACCCCAAAACTATTGCTTACAAGGCGCAACCTCCACATTGCCGGATCTGCACCATGAATCCTGCTAATACATCTGGTGACTCGGTTGACTGGATGATTTGAGAGATGCCACCAGACCAAAGCAATTCTCTGCTACCAATCTGCCTGCGAAAGACCCGAGGGTCCCAACAGCCTGATCCTTTGCTCAGTGTGCAATCTGTTCTAGACAGCATCATGACGCTGCCATTTTCTACGGGGTGACTCAAACTACAGTGGGTTTCAGTATAATGTTGGTTTTAGGCTATCGTAGCTGGCTCTCTAGATCCCACTTGATTCGCTGTATTCTAGCGCCATGGCATCAAAGCTCAAGACTAGATTATTCATCCTTCGCCTCTATGAAGACGCGAAAGGCCGAAAAGTCCGTAATCTGACACAAGTTATGTCCTTTGTTGCCCTGACTAGCTGTGGCCGCATACGTTCTTTTTTACCTACAGGGCAGCTCAGGCTACAGCCTAACCTAGTTCCGCACGTGGGGTTCTCTTTTTAGAGTTATCTCGGAAGCTCCCTCCACATCTCCGATATGGCCTCTCGGGCTTCCTATGCCGACTGCGAACTGGCTCGGCCGGCCGTTTGGCTACACCCGCGCCGCTCGGTGTAGAGACCGAGGACGGAAGAAGCATTTCTCGGGCGTGATAAAAACATCTCAGGTTCCTACCAAGTTCACCGAGACCAATTCCGAAGCTTCATCCTTACTGATGCTCTGCGTGCACCATCATTTCAGCTCGGCGTTATGCTTTCATCTGGTGCCATCCCCATGAGAATGGAGAAATGATTAGTACTCCGTGCCCAGGGCAGAACACAAGGCAAGAGATGTTTAGAATCAAGCACAAATGGAATTACTGGATCAATTGAACGAGTGCAACCATGAATCAGCGAAAGTGCTTCGTCTATTGCAACAAAATATTCGCACCTTCTTTGGACCCCCACTGCGTGTATGGCTCCGGATTGAATCTCCATAATGGGGCAATATTTCAACGCCAAGCCTTACTTTGGATTATCGTCAACGCGATAATCTATCACACCCACATGCATGCTCACAAGGCTGGCTGCCGTTATACGAGCAATTGTCGAGTGTAATATTTTAAGCCACTTTCAGAATTACTAGGCGCCACCCAAATAGTCAGCAGCGCGACTTTTTAGGACACTTTAAAAGTTGCCAACACTTGTGAAATGTAGAGAACGCCAAGGTGGTCAATATGTGTGACGCCAGACCCAAATCGATGACGAGATTGTATCCAGGCAATGATAAACATCACCATCGGTGACATATGAATATGTAGTCAAAGTCAATGGTAAGAAGAAGGCCATGACGGTCCCTGCCTATTTTATTTCATGAATAGTCGGTAGGTGTTGAAAGAAACTACAACGTAGGTGCAGATGCGAGCGACTGCCTCGAATTTCAAGGCCAATTTTCGTTGCCCCGTGGAAGGCACGGCGTCAAAGAATAAGATGGAAGATTTTCTTGAGTGCTTCTAAACAATAATTCCACAGCCCACGCATTTGTTGCACCATCTTCTTTCCCGACACAAAAACTCACTTCCAAAGCAGATAGCAGCCGGAGTTGCTCTCTAACCATCACAACAATCACCGTTCAACGGAACAAGTCGATCGACGCCACACAACACACGACACACATCCATTCTCCCATTCACCAACAAACCTTCCGCGACAAGATGTTCGCCACCGCCCGCATCTCCATCCTTGGCATGCTGCTGCCATACCTCGTTCCCGCCCGTGGCTATCCCATCACTGTTACAAACGACGGCCTCACCAACGACATCCGCCAGAGCATGTCGACTGTCCACGATGGACTTACCTCCTCATCCACCGACAAGGCTGAGGCAGACTCTGTCTGGTCTTTCACATTATGGTCCGGCATGGAATGCACTGGCGTCCAAGTCGAGGAGTATGGCGGAGCCAACACTTCTTGTGCTCTTGCCGCACCCCCTTCCTATCTCGGCCTGTCCAACAACTTCATTGACCCCGACAAGTACGTTGTCTTCTTCCACAGCGTTGACTGCTCGGGTACGCCCTTGTTCACTCTCAGCAACAACACGGACGTGGCTGGCTGCTGGGCTCCGAACGTTGGCGAGGCTATCTGGAGTTTCCAGGTCAAGAACTCTTACGATATGTAAGAGACTCGAGTCTCTCATCTGATCGAAGCGGAAAACATGCGACGGAGAAACCAAGACTGGTCTGAATTCACGAGAAAGAATTGAGCAAGACCAACGATGCCATGGGAAAGTAAAGGAAAGGGCAATCTCGGGCAATAAGCAAGACAAACAGATACACCGACATGTATATGTGGATATGTGGATGTTCCCCGAACCAACACTAAATACAAATCAATCGGCCCACTTAAACCATTGTCCAGTTATGGCTGTGTGTGACCTGGTGCAATTAATATCTGACTGTTATTTTGGGCTGTGCAGAAACGAAGGTTGGTGTGCCATTGTGCTGTACAGCTAGATTTTGTGGGTTGTCATCACATAAGTGAACGGATGAACATCCGATGCATGATGTATTGATAGATTTGGGCATGCTTTCCTACTTTCCCACTTTACTATCTGGCATGTATCTCAGTAGAGACAAAATGCAGGAGAGCTTACAGCGAGCAGAAATCACTGCGTAATGCAGACATGGGGACTTCCACCAAAGATATCATGATTGTGTTTTCCTGTCAGGCAGGTTGGCAGAGAGGATGAGGCCATGGATGATATGAGAGAAGGTCAATGTTTCATTCTGAGGACGATCAAGGCTAACATGATGTAATAAGCATTTGTTCGCGGGGACGATCGTGCTTAGCTTACTGATCACCACAGCCGGCTTCGTATATGCAGTTGATCCTCCGCAACCATCGACTCACTAATTACTCCAACGTACTGCTGTGTGGCTTGCGTGGAGTTCAGCGGATGATCCACCGAAAAGAAGCAAATCGCATTCACTGTGCTTAACGCTGGAATTACTCGAATCATGCGACACACCACTTCTCTACGCCTCGTTAAGTGTTAAGAACTCTAGTGTGTACTACTTACACAACTACTGCACTACCTTAATGTCTGGTAGGTATGCTATTGCGGTGGGGGCAACGTTGGACATGATTCTTGACCTTTCTAATTATAGCGATAAGCAACCCGCCTTTGGTCTGTACCGGGCATTGCCGGTAGTTAATCTTTCAGCTTTGTATTTTCAAGGTTACCTAGCTGCCTAGGTGGTGCAAACATCCCGACGCAGGGTCTTCGTATGCGGGCCGGCCGGGAGCTCGATGCCCGTGGTCAGCTCATCAGGTGATACGCCTATTGACTGCCCTTTCTTCCCTGGAAGAGAGCTTTTGCAAAGCCGTTTTCTTTAGCTGTCAATAATGTAAACTTACACACTGTACCAGAAACGGCACAAACTCAAAGACAGGTAGTCTACCCCTCCTACGCAGGTACAAGTCGAGGAGTCGGTCTGACATGGTTTTTGACTTTAGCCTACAGTAGGTCTAGATGATCGGTAGTCGAATGTATGTGCTCCATGAACAGGCAGGGAAATACTGAGCTAGGAACAAAAAAGGCGGAGCCGATGACCTGTCTGCGGGTTCCAGCATAAGTGAGGCAGCGCGTCATGCGCCCGTCGATCGGTCTGCTTGCTTGTGCGGCTGGATGATTATGGAGAGACTGCTCGAGAATTCCTCGTATTCTCCGTCTCACGATGACCAAAGGTCATGACCAACGGCACGTTGCATTTAGTAAACCACCTACGGAATACTCTAGTCTAGACTATAGTACACTGCAGCCCAGCCCAGCCGCCTCATACGGACGCTACTCGGCATCGTTGAAGCGGAGAAAAGGTGGTTCTTCATCTGAGTATTTAGGGAAGAGGATAGACACATCTAGTCTTCCAACAGAACTTCATTGCCATCAAGCTCCCTTCCAGAGATTCACCCTTTCTAAACTTTGCTCCTACCATACCTGGCACCGACAGTCAAAGAATATCAGAACAGTTACAAGTATAAAATCATCGCCATCACTACAACCGCCGCCATGCAATTCGCAATTCTCGCCGCCATTACATCTTTCGCCATTGGCGCACACGCAGCTGCCATCAGACTTCCCCGGCAAGGAACATCAAATCCGCGCCTTGCTCAGTTCCGCGTCTTCTCGGCGGCGGGCTGCTATGACCTGAACGAGGGCTTCTACACTGTCGACACCGACCAGTCCAACCAGTGCCACAGCTTTGCGACTGAGAGCGGCTCTACACCCAATGGTTATGTGTCGATTGAGCTCCAAGCTGCTACCGCTGCGGCCGCCAACTGTGAACGTGAGTTACCTTGTCTCAGTTCCATTGCCTCAACTTCGAGTTGCAGAAAGGGCAAGAAAGAGTTGATCACTAACATGTATAATCATATTCTAGTCTTGCTATACTCTGATACCGCCTGCACAGAGACTGAGACAGTTTCAGCGCTCGATGCCTGTGAAGATGCTTCAGTAGTACAGGACGGTGCATCATACCCAACATGGAACTCGTACTATTACAAGTGCGCCAGCAGCAACGCAACCACAACCGCATAAAGCAGGATTGCAAGATGCGTGCAAGTGTAGGACGGACGAGAGGGTCTCGTCTTCCCCTTTTGGGGATTCAATTTTGGGTTTATGCATGAGCTGGAGTAATCGGCATTGAAGAGGCGTACTATTTGCATTGCTTGGGCTTTATACACCTATCCCACACGGTCATTCGGATGATACCACACTCCCTTTTACGAAGAACGAAACAAAACGAAACGACATGCACAAACGACAGATGCATATAACGACACTCCTTGATGAAGGATATGAACTAGGTATCACGACGTTCATTTAAATTACGGGCGCAAGCATAAAGCCACCGAAGCGGTTTATTGTTATAGACAGCAAAAAGACTTACATACGATATAATCATAATTATTATTGCTACAATCTGAACAGGGAGATGTTATTGTGGGGTTCTGGTGACTGTGCATGCCATAGATGGTGGGGGTTCGCCAGGGTAGCTTGCAGCTTGGGTGCCCTGTAGAAGCTTTAGAGCTCCAATAACATCGGCCGTAGCGAATTGAAATTCTACTTTTTGCATCTTTTGCACTCACTCTTGTGCCAACCAGTACAACAACACGCGACACGCGCTACGGCCACGCGCAAAATCAAGAACCGCAATTACTACATTATTGTAAAGCTCGAAACCGATAAAGCGTTGCCGAAAGCCCAATTGCCAGACAGGCCAGAACCTAGGAGCGAGGATGGAGTCCGATCTGCCCTCACCAAGGTCCCGCCGGCCAAAGACTGACGACTCCGAGCGTCGCGGCCACGGTGGAAGGAGCAACGGGTCCAGCAGAAATAACTACGGACGCGACAAGAGGAGAGAGAGAAGTGATTCACGCGATAGAGAGAGAAGACGCGATAGGCGCTCCAGGTCTCCGCGATCCCCAGATTCACGCCGGCGCACCTCGCGGTCGCGGGACAGACATCACCGCCGAGACGGCGACAGACGGACAGAGAGGGCAAGAGAGAACAAGTCTCGGCATCGCCGGTCACCCGGCGGCGACGACCGCAACGAAGGGCGCAGCGAGCGCTCTGATCGCGACCGGGATCGGGATCGGAACCGACGACATCGCCGAAGAGAAGAGGACGACGGCGAAAGCAAACAAGTCGTGAGGCGCAGCGGACCGCTGCCCTCGCAGGACGCCTCTTTCGCCATCGAAAAGGGGGAGGAGCCGCCACAGGAGAAGGAGAAGCCCAACTTTGGCAACTCAGGCGCGCTGGCCGCCGCGTCAAACTCGATTGCCCAGGCAGATGGGTCGAGCATTGTGCTCAAATACCACGAACCGCCCGAGGCAAGGAAACCTTCACCGAAAGACCAATGGAAATTATTCGTGTTCAAAGGGCAAGATATCATTGATACGATCGAGCTGAATGCGCGCACTTGCTGGCTCATAGGCAGGGAGATGGCCGTCATTGATATCGCAGCCGAGCACCCGAGCATCAGCAAGCAACACGCAGTCATCCAGTTCCGGTACCTGGAGAAGCGAAACGAGTACGGCGACAAGATTGGAAAGGTCAAGCCCTACCTGATTGACCTGGAAAGTGCCAACGGCACCATGCTAAACTCAAAGAAGATTCCCGACAGCAGGTATCTGGAGCTCAAGGATAAGGATCTTATCCAGCTCGGTCAGAGCACAAGGGAATATGTGATTATGCTTGCACCGAACTAATGGTGATGTTCTGCGTGCAAAGATTCAGATAAATCACACCAAATTCAAAGAAGCATTTTCGTCAGATATAGACCACCATCGCAAGCTTTTTCCATGCTGGTCCACGGCCTCCGCAGAGTCTCACGAGTGATGGGCATCATGTGTTGCTGAGCCTTTGATCGTCGAGGCAGCTCTTTGGATGATTCTGATCAGTCAACCGCCACACATATCTAGTATAGTCGTGGACCTCGGAACGGTTCAAAAGCACCAACGAATATGAACAAAGAACACACCTCCGCCCTGCCTTGGGCAGAAATCAGCTGAATGATGGTGTATTATCTATTCCGCGTTATGCAAAAGTACGTTGTTTGTTACAAACATGTAGCTTTGCGGGACATCACTTGAGATGTGACGTAAGTAGTATAGACAACTGGATCAAAGCACTCGACATACTTCCTCTCTCGGTAATCCGACGACGAGGTGTTCCATCTTCCCCATACTCAATCCCGTGGCTTTCGGCAGCTTGGCCGAATGATGTGAGCATTTGCGACCTGAGGCACGGAGGTATGCCATCAGCAGATGAATTAAGCTCTTAGCTCCGGTGAATTTCATGGTGACATTTTGATATTTCCGGAGACGTTATTGGTAGAAAATTGGTCAACTGTTCCTGGTGGCTGATCTTGGCTTCACCCGCTGTAAGTGCCGAGGAGGCAACCCTGCCAGGAAGCCACTGGCGCCAAAGAGAAAAAGGTTTACAGCATCCATCCCGCTACAGAGTGCTAAGCGATCCTCTGCACAGCCTTTCACCTAAATAGCAAGCCTAGCAAGCCTAGATATTCTGCTTACACTCACTGAACAATCATACCGAGACTTGTGGGATCACGTCAAGGATCGCCGGAGGGGACTGGACAATGATCGACACACTATTTTGGTATTTTCCAGGCGACCATCTCACGCTTGTTGTGAAAATGGCCTCTTGAACCCAATCTGATCTCTATTTAGTTGCCCTTCCTAGATAGTATGGATGCTATATCCCCACCCAAGCCACCATCCAACCACCTAATACAACCCCAGACTTGGTCATGCCCTGGAGCCAGAGCCCGCGCGCATTACACCGTACGTCAGACAAGAGCAGCGACATTCTGGCGCCTCCTATCGTTGTCATTTATCTGGCAGACGTCATTTCCGTTGCACAAGGATAATGCATAGAATAATAAGCTTCTTATCAAATCTGCTGTGTAACGGCAGCCAGTGTACATGCACTCTGGGTTGTGGCACTTGGGTGTCGAATACACAGTACAATTTACAGCGTCTTTGCTATTACGTAGGCAAACTAGGTTACCTAGACTTGAAACTCGAAGTCGGCTGCCTCGATGGGCGGAGGCAATGTTTTTGAATTTCGAGACCTGCTGCCTACTAAGACCCTAGGTAGGTACGTATACTCGTAAAGACGTACCAGTGTTGAACTTCTTGATCTTTCACAAAACGACTACATACCTAGGTAAACTTGACGCCTTTCTTCGGGTTCTCGCTAAATATATATTTCTCTAGAGGAAAAAGCTTTTAGAAACAGACTTTCGCTCCCGTCCCTTGGCTTGCTATGGTATCTCTTGATTCTGCTTTGCCTTCTCAAACCCCAGATCACGACCCCTGCTTCCCGCCTGTAGGATGGTGTGCCGCCCCCTACGCCTTGGCACAACTACGCCCATTAGCGTTAAGTCATCCTGGCTGGAGGGGCTCAGCTGCCCGACAGACATGACTTCACAATCCTGGACCTTGACAAGTGAATAGAAACTGGAGCTCTCTTCCCTCAGCAGTGTGACTAGATTCCCTCGTGACATTGGCGCCGTGTAGTGCACAAACAACTCTATAATCCTCCCGGTCGCACGCGCCGATGTGACTGGTCGCACAGCATAACCAGAGGAGAACCGTCTTTTGGCACCATCCAGTGCGTCTTCCGAAATCAGCGGACCTGGTACTCTGTACACTTTGCAGCAGTCGACAGCTCTTCCCTGGAGCTTGGAGCTCTCAACACGTTGCGCGATCTTCTTCCCAGAGGTCAGTGTGTCTCGCAAGCTGCCTCTTCGGCTGACTCGCACCGACTCACTTGTACAATCCAAGGGCCACACCCACTTGTGGCTGCGTGTGCCTGCATTTGCCGATGCCTTGTCACACATGAGAGATTGAAGGCAAAGGTCCTCGGCACCCTTATAAACTAGTTTGCGCATTCTAAATACCCCGTTCTTGGTGATCGTTCTTGTTGCACCTACGTGTATCGAATATACGACCTAAACACAGAGGAGAGATACAACACAACGAAAGACTTTGGTCTTGCCCAACCGCAAGCATGGTGAGTACTTACAACTCTTGCGCTTCTATACTCGAGCTATTTCGGGAATCGGAAACACTTAGGCAAGATCGCGGCGCAATCTGCGCTTCGATCGCACCGGGGGAAAGCTGACGATTTCGGTTGTTGGTTGGCTGGATGGCTGGGTTTGGTTGACGAGAGCTGAGTCAGACTCATGCACTGCGGGACGAACCGCTCTCGATTGGAAATGACGGCAAGGATACTGACAGGTCCCGTATCATAGGGCTCGATCAACAAACAAATCTCGAGATTCGAGACGACCGCCGTATATACCCACCCCGACGCAAAAGTCGACATTGTACTCGTCCACGGCCTGAACGGGGAGCCGCAAAAGACGTGGACGGCAAAGAATGGGGTCTTTTGGCCGACGGATTTGCTCCCCGGGTCACTGCGAGACGCCAAAGCAAATATTCTCGTCTATGGCTATAATGCCGATGTCTACTCGAAAAAGCATGGCGGAAATCCGAGCGACAATTTCATATATATGCACGCGCAAACTCTAGTCGTCAGTTTAACAAACTATCGCAAGGATGAGATGTCCTCGAGGAATCCCATCATATGGGTCGTTCACAGTCTTGGAGGTATACTACTCAAAAGGGCACTGCTCTACTCAAACGACCTCAAAACATCACAACATGAAGACTATCGTGGAATTTATGTGTCGACGTATGGCATCATCTTCCTCGGCACTCCGCATACCGGATCAGAGATGGGATCCTGGGCCGTCACACTACAAGCCATGTCTGACGCTGTCGTGCCCAAAGCATTCTGGCACTCGGAATCCATCTTGCTGAAGACGTTGAAGAAGGACAACGAAACCCTGCAGAATATAAACAGCCACTTCCTCGACATTTATCAACGTTTCAAGATCATGATGGCTCATGAAAATCACGCGACAGACTTGAAAGGAACCAAGATGCTGGTCGTTGACGCCCAGTCTGCTAGCCCTCAGCTTCCCGGCGTGGGCTACTTTTCCATCGAGGCAACTCATTCTGGCATGTGTAAATTCGATAGCAAGAACGCCCCGGGCTATCGGACGGTCGCCACAACCATTAGAGACTGGGTCGGCGAGTCACCAGATGTTATTTCGACTCGGTGGCGGGTGGAAGACGATGAGAAACTGGCGAGAGCCAAGCATGAGATTGAAGAACGAATGAAACCCTGGGTATGTTATCCAGTCATAGTGCTGTCTACAGCATCAGACCATTCAAAAGCCTCTCTGTGCTAATGTGTTCCTTAGCTCAAATCGCAACAACAACTACAACCAGGGCCGAGCTCCAGTATGTCCGATGCATCAACCCATGCCTCTATTTCTGGCGGTGGCCAGCGAATGCTCCTCGAGCGTAGCGCCAACAGCAGAGATACCTCACCCTTTGAGATTGAAGAAGTCATGGAAAGAAGCATGAGCACCCATGGACGTCCTTGATTTTGAGAAAGAATGCAGGCTGATCAGACGTTCATTTATAGTACCTGATCCGAATAGTCAGATAGATTCTCCTATCGATGCAAAACTGCCCCAAGCAATTGGTAATGCCAGTAAACTGGCTCTGCCTGAACCGGATGCAATAGACCTTGGCCCTGAACCGCCGTCTCAAGATTCGACGAATTTCGATGCTTCCAATGAGCCATTATTCGTTAAGCCGTCGGTCTTCAAGCCCAACACGTTCTTCAAAGGCCGAGATCGTGAGATGAAGGACTTGCACAAGAGGCTGATGGATAAGTCAAGGAGATCGGTCGGTACCTCGTCCGTTCTCATCCAAAGTATGCCGGGTGGCGGCAAGACGCATTTAGCCAGGCAATACGTCTTTGAGCACAAGTACGACTACCCGGGCGGTATATTTTGGATTCGGTCGAAATCGATTCAGGAACTCGAATACGGGTACTGGGATATCGCAAAGACGGTGAAACTCCGCGAGATCGAAGGCCTCGACGAGGACGAGTTCAACGACAGAAAGAAAATGGTCAAGGCCGTGCAAGGATGGCTCAGCAGGAACGAAGGCTGGCTGCTAGTGCTCGACGGCGTTCTCTTTGACATGCCAAGGATCGAAACATTTATTCCTTTTGCCAAGAACACGAGCATCATCTACACATCGACCGAGAAGACGGCTGGCGAGGAGTATCAATTCGACAACCCTCAAGTAATTGTGCTAGACGCACTGAAGGAGCAAGAGGCACAGGAACTGCTTCTGGAGGAGATGGGAAAGAGGAAACCTTGGAATTCAGACGACAAGAGTCGGGCAATGGAGCTGGTAAAGCTGATGGAGTGTCTTCCACTCATGATCCACGTTGCCGCCCAACAAATGAAGGCGACTCGAGAACCTTTGAACAAGTATCTTCGCTCTTACAAGACTCGACCGAAAGCGGGTAATTTGCCTGCATACATAGCAGTCCAGGAGCAGTTGGAGCACCGAGGCAATTTTGCCGCCCTCAATCTCATGTCGCTGCTTGCATTCTTCAGTCAACACATTCCTGTGGAGATGTTGGCGTGTGGTAAGTAAACAATGTTCATCTGAGGCACCACCGTCGATATTAATCAGTGAAACCAGGTCTCAAAGCGTTGACAAGAGAGACACCCGTCAAGACTGAGGATCCTCAAACAAGAAAAGCATCACTAAACAATACCTTCAAGGTTCTTATTGCCTTCGCCCTAATAGAACGCAACGAGAACGACGAGGCATCCTCGACCAGCGACCGAAGCTCTCGCAGTGTTGACACGGCCCAAGACCATCTGGATGTCCTTAGAATACACGGAATTGTGCAAGCTTTCTTTGTTGACGCCCTTGCTGATCGGAAACTGGCCCACTACTGGCTCATACGGGCTATTCATGTGTTTTGCCGCGCCTATGACGAAAGCGATCATCGTATCCAGGAAGATTCGAGCACAGGAACGCCACAGGATTACCGACGCTTCGAGGTACATGGCAGAAAGCTGTCTGGATTCTTGGACCGCTTCGAGAGAAAATACCCAGAACTGTCTGATGTCCGGGAGCTCCTGGAGTCACGGCTGGATGGTATTCAAGTCCGGATCGACCTGCTCAACAAACGAAAGACCACTGATCAGGGCTACGATGAAGAACAAATCGTCTCTGTGTTTGAACGCACCAATAGTCTGTCAGAGGTAGACTCGTCTACACCTCCCAGCAGCAGTAGCTTGGTCCACATTGGGTTGTACGACGAAGACAACATGCCGATGGAGTCTCCCTTACCATATAGCCCCACGGATCAACATAACCCTTACCATTGGCATGTTACCTTTCCTTATGGAATGGTACCACCCGAAGATGGCGATTATTCGCCGACGGTCACTCCGCAGCCGGCGCCCACAGAAATCTTTGAGTCCATATCTGTGCCTGAGGACTACCAGATCTCGCAGCCCGCAGAGACCGACCACCGGACGGTCAGGCGGCATTCTGAGCGTCGCTATCGTGACACTGTTGGTGCTTGGAGAGCAGCACCGCAAATACTTAGTGACCCTCGCATCAGTCTGAGTAGAGAAGTTGTCAAGGGCGTCATCAGCCCGCCATCGACAACCGGTCAGCGGGCGGAAGGGACAGATGGTGCTCCGAGCGATCGCGGCACAGCCAATAGCGACGCTGAAATGAGACTGAACAAGATTACCAAGGCAGCCTCTTTCCCATTGAAAGGTGCCGTTGCACAAGATGACGCTCCTCCTACGGACAGTCTGCTGGCTGCGCGCCCCAAGCTGATCCCAGGTCGGCCCTCATATAGCGATGCCCACGCCAAGGAAGCTCTCGAGAATGATCAACCTACTGCGACATTCTCCAGTACATTGGGTACTGCGTCACCCCCATCCGCGAGCTACACAGCAGCTACACTGCTACGCCTCAAAGAACAAGGCGATAAACCGATATCGACAGACGGGCTTTCTCCGGTTAAGGTGTCAAGTCCGCTAAGTGCTGGTCCCCTGACAACTATGTCTGGCTCGCCCATTCTCTCCCCACAACCTCCATTACCAAGTTTGACCGAGGTACCTGATGTTCTTGACGCGTCTTCCCAACATGGCTCGAGGACTTCATCTGGACAGCCTACGCGCTCGGCAAGGTCAAGTCCATTGCAGATGACGGGACCATTCTCACCGCCGCCGATCCCCATCGAGGTCCACCATACGAGCAGTCTACGCTCTGTCCCGGCAAGTGGCCCCGGCATGGAAGGAGCTATATATAGTCGACCAGAGGACTTTGTCGGACCAATCTATGAGGATGAGTACGAGCCGATGACTCATTCAACTCATTCGTTGCCGTCTGTACGGCCGTATCCTTCCAGCCGTCCGCCGAGCCCGCCTTATCCGCACGTATCCCCACTGCCCCAGCCGGTGTCTGTATCGATTCACCCCCCTGGCTGGACTGCATCCGAGGGGCGCTTGGAGTATCACCCTCGCGGCTATTGGAGCCAGCCCATGAGTCGTGATCCATCCCACCAATCGACCAACAGTCTGGGCTCAACGCATTCTCAGCCTTTGCGCAACCGGAGTCCCCTGATGGCTTCCACATCCATGCAAGGTGTAGGCTCATCAGCCAGCTCTCCTGGTGTGCAAGCCATGCAGCGCCCCCAGAGTAGAAGACCCAGCGTGGTCGAAACGGAGCCCAGTCCCCTGCTGGGTGCCGCGGGTTTCGAAATGGAACCAACGAGCTACCAAATTTATCACGACTCGGTGCGCGGGCGTCTTCGAACTGGAAGCATCGTGTATCCGGCCCAAGTTGTGCATGTCGTGCCGGGTACAGCAGAGAGACCTGGCTTCTTCCGGCGCTTCAGCCGACGCCGCCGCGGCACTGCTGCCATGCAACAGCGTAGAGCGGGCAGTGCGAGCGGCCGCCTGACCAGAGAAGATCTTGTCAATAGAAGTCCGGACCTGATGGGCACCGGCGGTGCATTCCGCACGAGCCCTAGTGTCGGAACAGGAAGCGGCGAAGAAATGGCCAGGTCGGCATCGGGCGGTGGAGGTTTCAAGCTTGATGACGGGACCTTTGTTGAGTTTGGATCAAGTGCGACTTCTGGAGAACGATCAGACTCCCAGCAGGGGAACGTTGGACTGGGACTATACTGATCAATCTTTGGAAAGAGTCTACATATTGGCTCAATCGTGCTTAGAGGAAACCATTTTGCATCTTTCTTTCTTAGCTATCTGCGATGAGTATTTCATGCATTGGCGGTTTGGCAAAAGCTTGCATATATCATAATATCATTGGCAGGTTGTTAACATTAGCATATCTAGATAGCGATCCAATATTCTTACATCTTGTCTTTCTCCCTGTTTCGTGAATACGTGTCTCACGAGAAAACCTCGCTGCGAGCGGTTCTATCCCTCGTACAAGTTGATGGCGATAGATGGCTCATGTGCCATTCACCCTCATTCGCACCATCCCACTTCTCAAATGATGCAGCTACAGATTGGAAGTACCGACACGACATGAAGACAAGGCATATACGTGCCTGGATTGATTAACGCAGCTGCAGCTGGTCTCATACTGAGTGGCCGCGGGATAACACTTCTCTGCGATACAGCGCAGAATCCGGATTCTTCGAAAGGTCGAGATAGAAAGAATGATGTTGTCTCCTGAAACTCATATCCGGAGATCGGTCAATGACCTTAAGCAATAAGGCAAGAATCGCGGCATCGACCCAAGCTGATTATGATGGCGTTGGTTTTCCAATGGAAAAAGAACCATTTTCGTCCAGCTTCAATCTTTTCGTTCATCCCCATCAATCTCAGCCTTTTCATCCCGCAGCCGCCTCTCCTCGGTACTCAAATCAGCCGGCCGATCGAGCCCCGACTTTCTGACGACCGAGTCCGCCCACTTGACGCCGGAGCGCAGGCACACGAGCGCCGTCGGCCAAAAGATGGCCCAGACGACGAGCTGGGGCGCCACGACTTGCATGCTGGGGCTCTTGAGCCGCCGGCGCTGCACCTGCGTGATCCAGACGAGGCGCGCTGCGGCCAGGGTTACTAAGGAATAGGTCATGGTGTCCTTTTTCCGCGATAGCTTTTCGGCGAACCATAGTTGTGATAGGCGGGGCGGGAGCTGGGCTGTGGCTGCTGCTGGTGTGGGTGGTGTTGGGGGCGTTGATGTGGACATGGTGAATGGCAATGGTCAAATGGTCTTATGATAACTCAAATGGGAATTTCCGATTTGGTATCTATTCAGAATAATTATATTGAAAGTCAACAGACTTTTAGAAGCTGTATGCAATGATAAGGACTCTGGAGATGATGAATTAAAGTCACGAGGTTGGAGGCAAGCTCCGTCAGGCTTAGTCACCCGGGCCCAAGCGGGGCACGAGCCTGATAAATGACATTGAATATAATATCATATTGTATAGCTCGGACGAGTATGTGCATCAAACAAATTTCATTTTTAAATAGGCATGAGCTGCACGTGATTATTTATTCTTCATCTTCTGAAACCGTGACATGATGCAACACGATTGATGGATAGGTAAATAGCTTTATTTGCTTTTAGGAGACATGTCTATGATATCTCAGGCGGCTGCCATATTCGTGAACAACTTGCACATAGTTGTCAAGTCGCAATCTTCTTATAAAGTGTACCGCTCTAAGAGTCTCAGGCCGTCATTCAGCTCACAGCTCAAGAAGTCGTAGAGTTGACTTGTGTTGCTCCAGCTTCCTTTTCGACATCCCTTTCAACGACACCCGTATTTTGGCCGCCTCCAGCTGCCTTTTCCGTAGCGCGCTGCTGTCGTCTCTCCTTTCGTTCTTGCGCCTTTTGCACTCTAAGCTCATTTCTTTCCGCGTCCTCCTTGAGCTGCTTGATGGCCGGACTCTTGGCCCGAATTCGTGCTCCATATTTATAAAAGACAATGGGAATGGGAATCATGGCCACTTCGAGCAGACCCAACAGCGTTCCTGCCCACTGTGGCGACATTGCTGCGTACATGCTGGCTCCGGCTAGAGGCAGCGTGCCGCCAAATATGCTGCGCGTGACGGCGTTGCCAGCGAGCGCCGAGGCGGCGTAGATGCCGTACGAGCCTGCCAAATAATTGCTTCCGTAGATGAAACTGATGGTGTTACCAGCGCCAAAGGGGATGCCAAATGCAATGGGGATGGCCCAGTGAATGGTGGCGGGTAGACATGTCCAGCTAAAGACCAATTGTCCAATGGGCGTCAAAATGGCGCCAATAATCATGACTCTGGCGGTGGCTTCGGGCGGCACCTTGCCAGTGGCTGGGTCCTTAGGATGAGCATTGATAATCTTGCGAAGAAGAGGTTCGCTCAAAATGATAATCATGGTGCCAATGCCAATTCCGACGAAAGCCAGGCCTCCAATGCCGGCGCTCCAGCCACGATACTGTTGAAATACGATTGGATAGGCGACGAAGCAGAGATATAAAATGCCGTAGATGAGTGAGATCCAAAGGTTGAAGAACCACAAGATGGGTTCAGTAAAGAAGAGGACGAATGGGCGCCCAAGATTGACCTTGACCAGTTCCATTGTAGAAATCTTGTTATCGTATCGCGACCACCATCGTTCGTCGTCATTTTCTTTTCGGAAACGGGCCGCCTTTTTCTGCAGGATAATCGGTGCATACGTCTCCTTTGTCGTAAACATGGTTAGCGTACCAGCACCGGCGAGGATGAGAACGAGCCAGTTATCCCAGCGCCAGCCCAAGTATTCAAAAACGAAGCCGCCAATCAGTGGTCCAGTTACAGGTCCGTTCAAGGGCGCAATGGACCAGAGTGACATGACCATGGCACGGGTCTCTTCGGTAGAGATATCGACCACGGTTCCTGCGCTGTTGGAGATCATGGCGGCACCAAACAATGCTCTGGGACGTAGTCAGCGTATTGCACCTCGGAGACTTACATCGCAATTCAACTCACCCAAAGAATCGAACAAGAATAATCTCGGCCATGGACGTCGCAACACAGCTGGGTATGACGAGCACGGTAAAGATGATCATGCAAACAATATAGACAGGTCGACGGCCCCATAGCTCACTGGCAGGCGCAACAAGCAGACTTCCCGCCGCAAGACCCAAAAGATACGTAGTCACGCCCAGGGTGACCACGGTGGTGCTCTGGACACCAAACTCCTGCTTGAGACCAGAAATAGTGGCGGTATAACTCGTGCTGTAGAGAACGACGGTCCAGGTAGTGAAGGAGATGCAAAACGTCACCCAGGCGCGATACCCTCGCGACCAGTTCCTGGGATTTTCTGGGTCGTTTTCAGTAAATACGACCTCATAATCCGGCGGACGTGATGCCGAGCTGCCAATACTCGTCGTGGTCCGGATTTGGGTAATTGCTGCCCTGCCATAATCTTCATCGTCCAAGCCGTATCCTTGGGAAATCGCAAACTCCAAGGGAGCTAGAGGGTCGCTGTCGTCCGAGGCATGAGATGTATGCGAAGCATGTGAAGCTCGACTGTGTAAACTGGCACGATTGTGTACTTCCTGCCGTGTTTGTGAGTGTGGCGAGTCACTCGATTGTCCTGGCGCATCATCTTCTGACTCGTCAACAGGCGTCGACGGATGCGACTTTTCTTCGACGTCGGCCATTTTCAAGTCAGTTTCTCGACCTGGTCCGTATGAAATTATTCCCTCTGTCGTTCGGTGTTAAAGTGCTGCCAGGCGGCTCCGACAATCGGAACCACTATATCTCCACGATATGTTGGCTGGGGGAAGTGGAGGTCTGGGGCAGCGAGGACTGGGGATGAAGTCCAGAGTTGGAAGCTTCCAACATGTCAAGAGAGGGGAAGTATTTGGAGCACCCAAGAGAATGAATCATGGAAGTGCAGACCCGTTACCATAAAAATCACATCAGACTTGGAAAAAGTTCAAGACGCGAAGACGCGAGAGTGCTCCATTGGGCCATGCACCATCCACGCCATCTTGCTAGGGGCCCTGGGCGCATGCCCAGTATGCACCCGTCTTTTTGGGTCTTGGAGGACAAACGAGCCATAGAAGCAAAGAGCCAGAGCCAGAGCCAGGAGCAAAGAGCCAGGCAAGGAGCCCGGTTTGCACTGGAGCCCATGCTTGCCATGTCGTTTATTTGCGGCTTTCATAGCTTCCGCAGACTGCAGTAGCTGATTCCGTTGAGAATGCTTGCGCATTCCGAGATGCCCCATCGACTAAGGGATGATTTTTTACCACATCCTGGTCACTGAAAGGCGAGAATGGGCAAGAATGGGCAAGGAATGGGTCGTTCAGTGAATGATGTGCTTGCTTAGTCTCAAGACGGGATGGCTGCCAAGGGATAGGGCGCATCCATGGCCCCGCTCTCTCGATATGTTATCAATCCAGGGTTCATTAGGCTATCCGTGGGCTGTAAGGCTTTTCTTTCTAGTAGTCAATGATTAGAATAATGGAATTGGGCCGAGAACTAAATTGTAAATTCCGAGTTGAAATCTTTCATGATTGATATGACTACAGGAGTACATTCCTAAAACACTCTACAAACGATATCTATGAGGTCTGCGAGTAAGACTTCCTCCTGACAGTTGATGCAGCCAATTACGCTGATTTTGTGAGACATAATGTGGTGCAGGTGCTGCAAATTGCACTGAAAATGGTTGTTGCAGGTGCAGCGCATGGTACTCTGTATATTTTATGTAATCCGCAGTGTCAGTCATAAAACATCACTTATACTTTGACACAATGGCTTTTGCGTGGTGTCTTGCGAGATAGTATTTACGGCTTGAATTGTCAACTCCTCTATCGATTGACCATGTGCTCAGTGCAGACCGAAAGCATGTCCACACAAAGTTCCCTTGATGGGGTATCATACACATCGTGATTGTCAAGTATTCCTTTTCCGACCAACGCCATGCAAATTGAGATCCTCAAAGCAAACGATACGCTCCCAAGTGGTGCTTGTACAAGTGTCAAGACATTTTGTGCCACATAGTCCTTAAGCTGACCACATAACAGTAAGAAAAGCCATGGCACTGGTTATGGCATTGCTGTCCATGAAGGCCTA
This sequence comes from Neopestalotiopsis sp. M2102B, assembly GCA_023628315.1. NCBI lineage: Eukaryota > Fungi > Ascomycota > Sordariomycetes > Amphisphaeriales > Sporocadaceae > Neopestalotiopsis > Neopestalotiopsis sp. M2102B. The sequence continues at coordinate 453,072 of JAMAKW010000007.1, forward strand.
ATAAAGGTCCTGGATGTCCACGGGGCCGTTGCCGTTCGTGCCATTTGGTCGCCCAGAATTACCCTGTTGGGCGTTATTTGCAGGATATGGGTTGAATGGACCAGAAGGGGCATGAGGGTGGTTTGCCTGGAAGCCAGATGGTCCAGTCGGCAATGATGGGAAACTGTCGTCATACGAAACGCCCGAGTTCGGCCCATTGTAGGACTGCTGATTGCGATTACCAACGTCATCGAGGGAACGATAGTTGTGGCCGCCTCCTCTTCCACCGCGGCCACTGTTCTTGTGTCCGCCACGGGGTCCAGTCCGATAGCCCCGACTTTGCGAATGATTAGCGTTGCCACGATGAGAGCCGCCACGGCCCTGATGCTGAGGGCCTCCGCGACCGCCATGGAAGCTGCGGTCCCCTCGGGTGTTGCCAAAGCCACCGCTACTATCACGGGGGCGATGTTGGCCGTCATGATCGTCTCCAGTGTGCTTACGCTTGGACGTTTTGTTGGCGAACAAACTTTCATATGCATTCTCGTTGGGGTCCTCGGGCTCAATCCTTAACAGAACCTTCTCTCCCACAACTGTGTCCAAGATGTATGACTTGTCCGGAGACACTGGTTGCCAGTTTTGGATCTTACCTGCATCCATGGGTCGCGCACCCTTTCGAATGGCAAGGACAACGAGAGGACTGGGATTGTCCGTGTGGTATGTCGCATTCGGAGGATCTGGCTCAACGCACACAGCCCAGATACTGTTCTCGAAACAGCCTGTACCCGTCACCTTCCACTTCATCTTGGCGCCCATTCCTCCCACCTTTTCCAATATAGTTTGCGGACAAGGCCTCGGGCAGATCATGATGTTGTTACCATGTACCTTGATCTCATTTCCCGTAGGAAAGTTCGACAACTTTAGCAGCTTCTTTGTGTCCTCCTTGCCAACCATATAGCTCGTGAAGAAGACGGTCTTTTTGATGACCAGCGGCTTGGCACCACGTCGCGGTGGTTTCTGGCGTAGAAGTGCATTGTGGCTGTTGATCATTTGTTGGATCTCGGCCACCTCCACCACCGGGTCGAGGAATGTGGAAATCTCGGCGACCTGAATCACCTCGGCCGTGATGGGTCCTCGAGTCTTTTGCCCTCCGTGCCCCTCTTGTCGCTTATTGTAGTCGCTGAAATAGTTGCGGAACCCCGAGACGTGTTTGACGCGGTCTTCATAGACGCGAATCTCGGCGGCATGCTTGTACGTTTCCATTAGCGATTCCAGGAAGATTTGCTTGAAGTGCATGGTACTCGAGAAGCGCTCATTGCCCGGTCCGACGGCGGGTTTGAGTCCGACCATATCAAAGTCGAGGCCCTTGCTCGCCACCACGCGCTTCAAGAGGTCTGAGAAGCCTCGCTCGGATCTTCCAGTCAACATGACGGCCAAGGCGTCCTTTTGTTCCATGCTCAGCCTGACCAGCTCGACAACTTTTTCGTTCCACCATCCCTCCCAGCCTCGTTGCTCCTCTCGTTCAACACCCTCGCCGGTCGCCGCTAGAATGCGCGAATCGTGCCACCAACCGCCATTGATGAAAACTTCGGGCGATGCGAGACTGCCGAGGGTCTGTCCATTCCAAAGCTTTGGGTTCGGCAGGGGGGTCTTGAATAGCGTATTGTCAAAGTCGTACACGTGAATGGCCTTGATTGCGTCGGCCACTAGAAATGTGTCAGTCGTCCTGTCTGACCTCGCTTTAGCTATGTCGGCAGCCTGTGAGACTTACGAGGCAGCTGTTTGTTCAGGATGGACCATCTTCCCAGCGCAGTAATGGTATGGGAGTTGGTGGCAGATCCGTTCTGCTGGGCGCCATTGGCGGCGCCGAAGTTGGTTGACATGGTCCGGCGAAGAAGAGAACTCAAAGGGCTTCGGAATCGATAGCTGAGGGTATTCATCCAGTTTCTTACGAGGTCATTGTGCCAGCTTGGCTTGACGAATGGTGGACAGTCGATTGCGCGCTGGATCGCGGGCAATGATTTTGAAGCTTCAGTGATGTAGCGCGAAGTCGAGTGGGTCCTTGACGCTTACAAGCCAAAAAGGATTGAGTTCTAGCGGTCGGAACCATAGCGCCTGCCAGTATTACCAGTACCTACATTGGGGTGCCTGGCTGCGGGGCGCTCCACTAATCGCAACTACCAAACTTCGTGCAGTTGACAATTGACACACTCTGATCACATCGCCTGTCATAATCAATCGGATACTTATACTATGGCCCGACGTACAGGATAAAGTTTTCACATAGCAATATACCACGTCAGATAACGCTTAGATATCAGCATCGCCCTCAGATGCTATGGAATGAACATGCCGTCAGTCTATTTGCTCGAGATCGTGATTGTATGCCTATCTATGGACCCTAAAGTATTGTCTTGTGTGCTTCTCGTTAGCAGTGTTATTCCTGCGTCAGTCTTTTGATCAACTTGGCAGGGACGCCACCGACAACAGATTCAGGCTCAACATCCTTTGTGACCACCGCTCCTGCTGCCACTGTAGTCCCCTTGCCAATACGAACCCCAGGCAGAATTGTAGCACCAGCTCCGATCCAGCAATTCTCTTCGATAAAAATGGGCAAGGCAAAGGAGCCCCGGACTTGCTCACGAGCCCGCCAGTGAACTTCGTGCGTCCCAGTGCATATGCAGACATCGGGTCCAATGAGAACGTTGTCGCCAATAACAACAGGCGCATTGTCGTAGATTGAAACACTAATGGCAATAACAATCATCAGTACAGCACACTGCAACGACCTTTGACAGACGTGGTCGCAGCCAAGTGGACAAGGCTCACTTCCGATTCATGTAAACACCATCGCCAATAAATGTGTTGCAGCCCCAAGTGAGAAAAAAAGGCGGCTCGATGTTTACTCTTGTGCCCATTTTGCCCATCATGCCCTTTGCTACTTGCATTCTCCTCGAGGCAAGCGAAGCAAGCGTGGCATCTAGTGGTATGAATGCGTCATTGAATGATTGCAGTTTTCTCATAATATTGACCCTGTACTCTCCGAGCTGAGGGACTTTGGATGTTTGGAAACTGTATATGAAATATTCGCCAGGTTAGTGGTAAGTGTCTACAAGTAGTTGGAAACGTCTCTCTCTACAATCTGAAATGACATACTGTTTTCCCTTGATCATCTTCTCAAACTCCTCACACCAAGGAACGTCAACTTCATTTTTCTTAACAATAGCCAACACTTCTACATCTTCGTTTGAATCTGACATTTTGGGACGAAATTGTTGAATCGGAATAGTGGTATGCGTTCTCTGGATCTCGTCATAAAAATTCATTAAAAGTACGCTGGTCGTTTCTTCGACTGATTGATCTTGCATGTAGGTTCTTCACCGACTCAAGCAAATAGCGACTGAACCACGGGATGGGAGCCGGCTCACCACGTGATTACTCCCCGCTCCATACGTCGCGATGTTAGTGCAGCATACAAGCACGTATACTTGCCTCCTTCCGCCATATTCACGCGTTCCTGCGATTTCGTGAATTAGAGTGAAACCGACAGACATTGACATTGCATCCAACAGCCCAACACATAAGGCTAAACGCTTATCTTCAGGTATGCTTTCTTGACCACTTCTAGACGTGGCTGATCTTGTACCGCATCGTCACACTCTCGGGGGTTGGTGATCGTAACGCATCCGAGCACGCACGACATCTCGTTACAGATTTGGAAAGCGGATCAAGTCATACATCTCAACGAGCTTGGATACCGCGAAGCGAACGGGAAGCGAGGAATGGCGAAGAACATTAAGTTCTGAGCTCTTTCACCCCACCAAATAGCGGGGAATTTTGGATTAGTGTCAATATTGATGATTCTGGAGACAAGATTATACTACGGTGGTAGCATGGCTGTGCATCGAGCACGATGTTGACAGCCAATGGAATTAACAAGACGATGAATCATGGATGAATACTTCAGCGAGCTGCCGTGGCTGCCACTCGTGAACGAGTATGCTCTCATATACCTGATCTCCGCATCATTTGTATTACATTAATATGCACCGAGTGCTAGCTGTGGATATGAAAAATGAAGACTTACTCACAATGTACGCTGGTAACGAGTTCTAAGATGCAATATTCTACTTGCACATCAAAATTGCCCGATGCTCCTGAAGAGTATCCTCTCAGCCTGTAGATTCAACCGCTTGAGTACTGCAGATTTGGTTGCATGTTTCTTCTATTTGAGGCCAGACTATATGGTCATTTTAATATACTACGCAGGAAACGATCAGTACTGGCGCGGTCGTCCTTCATCAATTCCTTACTTCAGATTGGCAATCACTACGACATTCTCAGCAATCTCATCAGACATTCTTTTCTCCCTAAGCCATCTCGGCTTGCCATACCTCCCCCTTCTGTACAGTCTGTTCAAAATATCCGATCTGATCTTACTCGGGGACACCAGAAGCTGTGGCTCTTCTTGAGTGTCCGGCCGATCAACTTCCACAAGTAGTGGCGCATCAGATCTTCCAATTAAGTAAGACTCTGAATCCCTTAACACCCATGGTGTGGAGGTGACCGCAATATCTCCTGAAACCATAGGTCCATCATCACAACAAGAAACAGCTGTACATAATAAGCAAGTAGAGTTGTCCCAAGGGGAACTTTCGCCACGGCACTTGACAATGTCTGTTTCAAGGCACTCGGTTGTCATATATGCAAAGGTGGCAGTGTCTTCAGAATCTTCAACGAAGCGAGTCCAGTTGTTTTCCTTTTTACAAGGAAGTTTAAAGCACCGAAAAGATCGGCCAGGCTGAAAGAATGCGACGTTGCAGAACTGCCCATTTCGATCGACGCCAGTGTCTTGTAGGACGAAAAGGACAGCAAAGACAAGACTTTCAAAAGTCATTTGATGCTCAGGGTCCAGTCGTCCAAGCCATGAGGTCAAATCATCCTCTCGTAGAGCCGTAATCAGATTGAACTTATTAAGCAGTGACTCCCAAAGAAAGGGCTTGGTTACAAGATCGTCGGCATACGTGGGAAGAACCTCTGCAAGGAGGTCTCGAAGTCGCACTCTTCGGGCAATTCCAGTACATACACTGATCTGGATGCCAAAAAGCGCCTCAAGATCTGAGATATACAGCGACCTTTGAGCCAAAAGTTTCGACTTCTTCGTCAATCCCTTTCTTTTGACCCACGTCTGGTTGAATTGAAGCAATGCAATGGCGGGAACTCCCCCCTGAACCCCAATTGCGATTTGCCTTTCAGATATTTCCCAGTAGTTTGGGAACGTTCCCAACTCTCTGAACAATTGAGACGCCCTCTGGATCTGCATCTGTGGCTTCCCGTTGCACTTCATCTTTGAGGAAATTCTGGTGCCAATTATCGCTTTTCCAGAGCGGGGGAATGTTGTATCGGTCAACACGCTGTCGGTCTCACAGGTGGATTGACTACGCTTTTTGTACCGACCTCTCGTCGATTCCCGTATATCGTGTTGTCCTGACGGCAGATTCTGTTCTCTGACTTCGCGACCCTGGCTCTTATCGAGAATGTGAGTTTGGCTCAAAATGTTGCCTAAGGTACGAAGTGACGCATCGTTTGGTCTAGGGCTAAAATCCGTAGATGCCGGGCTCCAATGCAACTTGTTGTCACTAATACCATTTTCAGCCTGTGGAAGGATCACAAATCCGCCGCCGATCGAAATTGCACAGATTTGATTGGGATCTTGCTTGGGAACGACGAATTCCCCCGGCCCCCAAGTGTCTAGAAGATCCTCCGGCTCGGCAAGAAGATCATACTCCTTAGATTCGGAAGCTGTTGCGCTGTGATCATACCCGCGGTGCAATTCGAAAGCGAATACCGGCTCCCGTAGCATATCTCCAAAACAAGTGAGGCGCTTCAGAGACGCGATGATGCAGGGTCCCTGGAATTTCTCGTGCCATTGTTTATCCCCTATCAAGACGATGCGTTGAAGTGGAGTGTCCAAGAAGAATGGCCTGATAGTTCCGCAGTGTGCCTGTGAATACGACAGGAAGGTGAGACACAGAAATTGAGCGAGCAGGGGAGGCGACAGTAATTGTTTATGGCTTTCGTATGGAAACATCTGACAGACCAGTTCTGTGATTGACGCTCCCTTAACGGGAGTGCCCTTTGACGCTTGAGCTTCGACATCGCGAATGAAATTTCGGACCAGAACTAGGTCGACTCGGTGCAGTTCAAGGACTCCTTGGACCCTTCCTCTCGAGAGAAAGGTGAAGGAATTACAGCAGCCTTGAATGCACTGAAGAACTCCGATCGCATGTTCCAAGTGTGCTAGTATACTGCAGATACTTGAATCAGCTCCATTTGCTTCAGATAAGCTTCTTAGGGTGACGATAGCGGTTGAGGTGCTGTCTTTGAATACCACAGACCCGAACTGAGTCTCCCGAAACCCTGTAGGGGATGGGCTGACACCGCCAATCCCACAGAAATACTCTATTTGTTCACGAATCGAATGTTCTGATGTGTCCGCAGTAGAAATTGGCCTTGAAAAGCGTTCAAAAGGCGGATTTTGATTGCTTTCAGTTCTGTTGCTATGCAAACAGTTCTTGATGTGAAAACCAGGGGAGAACGGTTGTGATTCTGGTACCTCAAACTCGGAAAAGATCCATGGTTTGTCCCGGGACGCCTCCAGGAGTTCGCTGCCAATTTCTCCGGGCGAGTATCCCAGTTTCCGTAGTTCAGAAAGCCACGAGTATTCTTGAATCGCGACGTTCTCAAAAGACTCCTCTAGCATAGTACTGACTTTCTTGCTGTCCAACTGAGATACGGCATTTCGGAACGTTTCCAGGACGTGGTAAGCTTCCGAGCTGTGGCTGAATTTTGAAGGAGTCGCATTGGCAGGATCCTCGAGTTCTATTTTGCGGGTCGACGCCAGGTCGATTTGGCTAGGTGGCAGATCTGGATATTCTGTCGGTAATTTCTGCTTGCAATTTTCCGTCACTCCCACCTTTGACATTTCTGATGTACACTGTTCGCTGTCCTGTTCCCATTCAGACACCCGATCATCAAACACTGGATCAACGCCATCGGGAAGTGTCTCGATGCGGTCCTGATTGGAATATGCCTGATATTCAAATGTACCCCACGGTTGTTCGGTCGCAGTTTTGAGGAGCTCGAGTCTTGTTCGTGACAGCAATTCTTGTTCCGCTATGGAGGACCTTGGTCTATGTCTGTGTCCCAATTGCAATACATCAGAGGTGGTGGCACATATTAGAGAAGAAAGAGTGCCTGATTACCTGTGGTAGTTTTGGCAGCAAATGCTCTGGCAAACATCTAGGGACTTTGCCATGTCGGGCGAATTGTAGGTTTTGAATAGGAATTGGGATCACAGTGTCCATGTCACCCCGAAGAAAGTGCAAGCATTTGAAGCAGGGGAAATTGACGTGTCGTGACACCAGAGAAGGCACGAGGAAGACCAAGCGAAATGATGTGAATATAGATATATTTCTGTTGTTTTTATTCCCTCTTTCATCTTTCTTTCCTTTTCTTATATGGGACGATCGGGAAGCGTTGCTCGAATAAAACATGCAATAATAGATAATGCCACGCGGCGGAAGTTATAGCTCTCACACGACCATGGATCAGAAGAGGACATTTCAATAAGGGCTCAACCCCGCACGAAAGTTGAAAACAGAGAAAAGGGCAGCTTGAAAGGGTAGCCTACAAGGGCACTCGCATGCTTCCCTTCCCCCCCTCCCATACATGGAACTTTGGTGATATGCCGTTTTGACCACAGGGGAGCTTGAAAACCAACCAAGGCCGGTACATCATCATGGCATTGAGGTCATGAGGAGCTTCTGAGGATCAACCCCCGGAGCTGATGATGCCTGGCAAAGCACTCAATCTGCCTATGCGAGCCTGAAAGCTCTGATCTGAGGAGCGACGAATGGTCTTAAAAAGTGCCTGAAAGAAGAAAAAAATAAAAGACCAATACTATGTACGCTGCGAGACACACAATGTGGCGTGTTAGGCCTAATGTCAGGCTTTCATACAAGTAGACAAGTGCCCAATGTAGTAGCGTGAGGGCAGTGCATGCCTGAGACGGCTCAATTGGACGGTGTTCGGAGATCTACCAATATTTTCGCTGGGGCCAATGGTACCCTATTCAGGGATGCATTTTGATTTGGTGTAAGCCAATATGTAGGGTTTTCCATTGTTGCGCCTACATCTTACGGTGCAGCTGCGTAGTCACTCCGCACTATCTACCAGTAGGAAGCAATCTATCATTTAATTCAGGTGTCTTTGTCTTCAACTTACAGGTCAGGAGGGGTTGTTTCCATAGGCTGAGAAGACTATCGGTAACATAGGATCTTTAGGCAACGACTTTATGATACCTAACAGGCAGCACCACTCTCCAGCTGCTTGACCAATTTGAGTGAACATGCCAACCACTAACCTAGCCGCCTTCATTGCCTGTATATGGCATGGAAACATGTATGACATAGGTTTTCGTAGTGCCCACACGCAGAGATACTTCGCTGCTTAGACAATCGCAACCGTCATTGATATCTCGCTCCCCTCGTCATGATGGTAAATTTGAGCATGGCAGGCTAAAGAAAAAATTGAACGCTCCACCTCCAGCAATCGTCCTTGATTACAGATATGAAAGAGATCCCGACTTGCTTGTACGTTCGGATTCTTGGAACACTAATTGACAAGATACAGCTGAATAGGCAAACGAGAGACCACCCATATCGAGGACTTGGCAATGAAAGATCTGGATTTGGCTGTGACGTAGCCATGTGCACGACTGCCTAATCCCCGGGAAGTCCCAACAGATCCCATGAAGTTTCGGAATTGGATAAATGACCTGGGCGCATGCTTTCAGATACCAAGGCCAAGATTAGTCGGCACTTTTTGAAATTTGTGGATCGTGATACTCGATGTGCAGAAGAACCTGTCCTGAGCCTCTTGCATCCCAAACAACCATACTTTTGAGTAGACATCGACACAGTGCGGTAATGCCAATCCAGTAATGTTGAAGCATCTCCGACGGTAATGTACCGGGACTGCCATGTGTCCCCTTCCCTCAACCAATCCAAGTCACTCCAAACAACCCATCAGAATTATCACACTCCTGGAGACATGTACGAAGGAGTCAGAGGTAGCATTCCCCTCGTCTATATAGAAGCTAATGATAACTGGTTTCAGCCCCTAGAGTACCACGAGGATACGCTCAATGACCTGTGTCTGCGTATTATGGGAATTGGCTAGACATTGTGAAGGAACCCCAAGGCTCGGAGAGACAACAGATCAAGGACCGATGTCTTGGAGGGTGCCCCAACCAACATCGCGAGCTTCCATATTTCTTCCACAAGACCAGGATGAATATTGTGGTTGAATTCCGTCAGAAGCATAACTATGAGAGTCAAGAATGACACTTCATGTTATGTAATCGTGACATTACGGAACGAGGGAAGTATCAGTGAATGTATGCTTTCCATATGCATGAGTCTAGCTCTAGTAGAAAAGCGAGTCGTTTGTCAGAGTTGCGCTGATGAATGTGTTGTGCTACAAATATTACAATGGGGCTCAGAAACTATCAAAGCATCATTTAGACGTACGAGATGCTCTGCTATCGACCTGTTGCAAGCTCAGTAGATGAATAGACACTGTTGGGGCCATTGACCTCGGTAACATTATATCGAAAATGAATGATATTAAAAGGAACCATCGTTTTTGCCAGTTTATACATGCGCAAACTCGAGCAAGGTAGATTATCGTGAAAACAAGTGGGATTTAAATGCTTTTTCCTATAGTCCATCCTCAGAAGCATCATCTGCAACAATTGCTCATTTACAGTGCTCTTTTCCTTGACAGAGTAATGGACATCATGGAGGCAGTCTAGAAATTTATGGATTTCGAAGAGATTCAATGTTACATATGGTAGTGTGGCTCTGCATCTGGTACGACGTTGACAGCCCAATCGAACAGAACAATTCTGATGGCTAATGTATGTAGGATTGGGTAGCTATCCTCCCTACCACTCATAAATCAGCACGTTGCCCGGCATCGGCATCTATTGCTTTGCATTCGTGTTCCATATCTACTATCTGTCAAGATGCATAGGCAGTAAGAAAGTTAATATGATTATGGCGAGATCCGGACTGCAAGGGCCAATTCGTGCGGTAAGGCTGCCTAGTGCTTGCTTTTTGAGGGCGTATTTACCGCCTGTAGATCAGCGTACTACGTATGGGTTGCAAGGCGCATTGTGGGGAGGCAGCCCTGGATGATACACATTTCAAGCTTCACACTTCGTGTGGGCGTCTTAACAAGGCGAAACGATAATCTGTTCTAGGGTGCTCGGCCTCGAAAGCGACTCCTTTTCGACTGCCCCAATGGCTCAAATATAGAATCATTATAGATTAGTATATTTCGCACTCGTCTAAAACAGCAAATTACACATAGCAGTATTCCGTCATGGCATGCAAACCTGTGCAACATATGATACTATTAAAAGGAGCAACCTAAGGTAAGAAAATCAAAAACCTCTCACTCCCATGGAATGAAAACGAGCGAAACACGGATGATTTAACGTGACAAGACAAGTCATAAGTACAAGACAGGAGACTTATCCTGTGGCTTAGTAGCCAATACGAGTACTTAAATGACTGCGACCCATTTGATCGGAGGAGTCTTCGACCTGCAATGCACCAGGAAAAGTTTCCAAGCATGGTTTGGTTCCTGTCTTCCTCTAATCCCTTTCAACTTCTTACTTCTTTCCAGCCCTCGCCCTGCCAACAATCCATGGACTGGAATGCTATCAACGCCTCGCGAAGTTTTGAGCCAACCATGAAATGTTCTGCTAATCTAGATATGATATAGCTCTTAACTTTGACAGTAATAATAACATGTCGCCTCTTTTTTTTTTTTCCACCACTTCTCTTTCGTAGTTTCTCCCCCAGACAAGACTCAGAATCTAGTATGTCATTAGCTCTAGATTCTTCGAATAGCCATCCGGACTCCCATACTGCTGACCACGAAGATCAATGGGAACTGGAGACTCTCGGTTTGCTCACGGCGGAAGGTACCCTGGTTCCTGCGACGGCACGTTCTATACCGCCAGACGCTCTCAATCATGGGAAACTCCACGACTTTGTCTAACATGGCGATCTTACTTCGAATTAACGCCCTGATTTTCTGACTTTGTCGTGGTCGCGTTGATGACTGCGGTCGCGTCTAGCATCATCGTCCCACCTCGAGTCGTGGCGTTGAGTGGTCGAGGGTTGTCCTTTGGATGACGATGCGGGCGACTCATGCTTCACACTGATGATTTCAATTCGCCGACGCGAAGTGGAAAATATACGGAGCATGTTTTGGATATACGCGAATTTGCCATGGGAGACTTTGCTGAACTTGAGTGACAATAATGAGCGGGACTCAACAAAACTCTTCGAGCCCTTAACCTTGCCCAAGGACCTAATTGTAATGAACCAGATCACCGTAAACACCAGTCATGGTCGCACAGAAAAGTGTCCCAGCTGTGGCAGCGCAGGGGCAGTGCTGAGCATCCAGTGTTGCTTTTTATGTCCCCGACGGCTCAATCGGACACCGTTCAGTGAGTGATCTACGAAGTACAAGGATCTACGCCGGGGCTCTGGGCGCTTCATTTGAAAGTGCAGATCGACTCAGATAAGCTGATAGAGAAAGATTTCTTGGTGATGTTTAAGCTATAAGATGCAGCTGGGTGTTCAATTACTATGATAGAGACTCAACAAGCCTGTCTTCCTCTCCGTGATTAAACTATGTCGATGCGGGTGTCCTACTGCTCCGGAGTGACGAGGTATATAGGATTGGGGCACAGCATATACAACAGTGCACAAAACATTAAAATACGACCCGGCCTGTCCGCTAAGAGTAAAGTAACAAGAGTTTAACGCGAATATGGGCAACGCAAGAATCTCCATCACCAGCACCCTTTCGTCAAAAGCAGATCATAATTTGATAGAACCGCCATGTGCCAATCAGGTGGTAAAAACAATGCATGAAATCATCGTCACGTCCTAGAACCCATCGTGTCTGGGGTTTCAAGGCTAATGAACTTTAATCACCTTTGTGTGGAGTGTTAGGCTGGGCGCACAACTCAGGGCTTCACGATGCAACGTACCAATAACAAGAGCCATTTGGGTGCATTTCTACACAGTTGGAGTTTGGATCACTGGGATGAGCGGTTTCGGACCGTTGACTGGTTGCATCCGCCGTCATCTTAATATTGTTTGTCGCATGCTTTGTTTTCATACTGTCATGAGGCCGTCTGGTGACTTTCTTGAGGTTCATCATCCCGATACTCTTCGTACCACACTCCTATTTCTGAAATCAGCTCCTATGCTTTTATGGTTCGAAGTTAGTGCGCGTTCAACTATACCTGACGAACTTTGCCCCCTGCGATACCATTGGCCAGTATCAAGGAGAATCCAATCCTCCCAATGTATGAACGACTCGGGAAGTTTTTTAGGCACTCTTGGGTCTTTATTCCGATTATCATTGCGCATTTTGAGAGTTTGCATAGGCTCAATGAGGTCTTCCACCTCGGTATCTTGGTACCCATCTCCTGTGTCCAAAGATTGTTCAGGAATCTCCTCATAGTGACTACCTTCAAACCAATTCCCTCTCCTGGATGGTCCAGGAGCATTGGGGTCATCATATTGATCGTCCTGAAACCAGTTCCCTATCATCGTATTAGCGACCATGCTCGCATAACGAAGAAGCAGCGTGCGTTCGTTGTACCTAACGAATCTTGCCCTTCGCGATGCCAAAAACCATTTGGAAGCTGGACCCAGTGGCCCCAACGTATGATCGGGTCAGATGTGTCATCAGTGGGTAGTTTCTGGTGGCTATGGTCTCCACTATTCGTTGTATAATTTGAAGAGTCCATATATGATTGATTCACCGGCTGGTCAGTTGCATTATACGTATTGTCGGGAATTTGATCAAATGAGGTCGATTCATTGGCCTTTTTGGAGCTAGTGTGTCTTCGATCCCGCGCCTTCGTGTCTCCAGTATGACTTCTTGAGCCCTTGCCTCGCTCTTCCGTGTGGCGTCTTGAGCTCTCGTCATGCTCTTCTTCACGCTTTCTTGAGCCTTTCGTGTCTTCAGTATAACTCCTCGAGCTCTTGCCACGCTCTTCCGTATGATGTTTTGAGCTTTTACCCTGTTCTTCTGTGCGTTTTCTTGAACCCTTGCTACGCTCTTCTGTATTATTCCTCGGTATTGCTTCTTTTCCCTTATGATCTCGGTTGTCGCCGTGGTCTGGCTTTTTCGGTCGAGCCTTATCGTGGTCGCGCTGATCTCGCCCGCCGCGCTTGTTGTCGCGATCCCATTGCTTATCTTGGGTTTCAATATCCGACATAATAACTTTAACGGAACGGGATTTGGATGGCGCTGGCGTCTGGGGTGCACAGCCAAAGAAAATCCCGTTGAGGCGTGCGAAATTCACTGTGTGACAGGGACATCATGCCTGCAGTGAACCTTGAATTGCGCGCCTGGGTTGCGCGACATACAAGTATAACTCGGTGAGAGACGCCCCGACAGAATCATTCGCTAAAACTGCACTTTGAAGAACCCCGCTTTCCGGTGTGTCTGCCGCCAGGGTAGCCGATCAGGAGCCGCAGAGCCTCACAGCATTGACGCCCAGCTTTGGTGCGTGGCCGTCTCACATCCAGCCACTTCAAAAATCAGGCAGGCTTTCGACGCCCGACACCTGAAATGAGGCTGCGTTTGGGAATGAAAACAATTGCGTTTTAGACTGGCGACGACTGCATTTTAGAGAGAACATTTTCATTTATAGATTGGAAACATCTTCATTTTAGAGTAAGAACACAAGAACAACAGTACTGAGATAATCAGTTGCGATGATGGCCTCCGATCCTGCCGTAAAAACAGGCATCTGGACCAATGTTGAGCCGAGTGGCAAGTATTCACCAAAGAGCACTCGATGTACATTCTGCTTACAATGAGAACCTTGAGCAGGTGAATCTTATCTCCTTTGGACCGTTTCTGACATATGGGGAACTATATTCAAAGTACTCCTCGGTGTGATCTTTGGAATAGCGTGGCCCTGGGCCAGAGCTATCCTCCAACGCATTTGGCTATGGGTCATGAGGTGTATGCCGTGGCTGAAACGAAAGTGGAAAGACCTCTGGTATGGCTCGGGCTCACACGATGAAGAAGAGCCTTTGATTGAGCGCCATCCTGAGCCGCCTGATGACACGCCAAAATGGAATTTAACGGGATGGGTACCGCTTGGGAAGTCTGATCTCGTCCTGGCTATCATTATTGCCTTGGCGGCCTTTCTCTACGCTGTAGCAGGAGGCGCTGTCGGCGAAATCCCGTCGGATACTTTGGGCAGAACTGACACGCCCAAATCAGCGTGCGGATCGTGGGACCTCAAAGACGATGTTGACCGAAGGGTGGTGGACTTTGACAAGCTCTTTATGGCCCAGAAAGAATCCAGAGCAGCAGAGTATAGTCGAGACTGCTATGGTTCTCATTCCGTTTACACACCAGGCCGCTGTGATTTTTTCGAGACACCCCAAATTGAGTACACGGTGGAACCTGTCCACTGTCCATTCAACTGCACGACAGATCGATGCATATGCGCCCCCGGGCGCTTCGAAACTGCCCGTCGACTTTCAACCGGGTCATTTTCGGCTGGAAAACTCGGATTGAACGGGGCAAACCTGCCTTATGTTAAGCGAACCTCGACCTTTGTCCCTTTGGATATCGATAATGGATTTGTTGTGGAAACAGGCGAACGGGAATACGAATACTACCTTGGTCCAGTTGATGACAGAAATTATACCTTTGATACGTGGGGAGATCCGTTCGATTGGGATATTGCAGCATATTCCCTTAGGTATGAGATTCCCCATGAACCTTTAGTATGAAGGCAAAATCTTATTTGAATATGTTTTGCAGTGTGTACGAATCAACACCATCTCCAGAATACGATGACTGGCAACCGAGCACAGAGCTCGGACGTGTCAAAGACTCATATATGACAGTAATATTTATCTCGCCCTGTCGGATAGCATATAACGGCCGCTGCGAAGACCCAATATTCCTTGCGGGTGATGATCTCAGTGATATTGGTCTGCCAAACCACTTTCGACGAGAAGACACCCGAGCCAGGGTTCTGATTGCAATCGATGAGATGGAGATTTGTCGCCAAAAAGACACGGAGTGCTATCCTCCCTGGGAGAGCTTTCCCGAATTCGGCATCGAATACGAATTTGTCCGCACCGCAATGCGTCGAACGTCAACATTCCAGTCCATAAAGAGCCGACTGGGAAGAGGCTTGGTCGCTTCAGAGAGCCTTGGCGACTTCTTCTCGCAGCAACTAGACAAGAATCAGTGGATTATCGAAAGCCAGGGCCTATTCAACACGTCATTGGCTCGTTTGCAGTTTAATATGCTGGACATGGCCACAGGCAACCACCCCACGGGCGCCGCCGCAGACGGTTTCGAATCGGCATATGAGAATAGCACGCCGGATTGGGCCAAGGGAGAGATAGGACACATGTGCGACAATTATAAATTCCACATGTCGGGTCCGTATACCAACATTAGAGTCTCGTATGCTTTGGCATTGCTTCTTGTACCTATCGTGCTGTTTGTCCTGAGCAGGAACACAACAGCAGAACTGGGCAACAACAATACCCCGCCAAACAATGGACCTCAACCAAAAACAGAATACTACATGGTATTTGACGGAATCATGTATTTCCTCTGGCGAGGCGTAAAGTCCGTAAACTCTAAATTGAGAAGAGGGACAAATGAACCCCAAGAGTCTGGATCCCCAGAAGCTGATCCACAAAGGACGGAATCACATGGGAATCCGCCGCCACAAGCTTGATGCAGATGCATTTCCGACGCGAGCCGAGACATGTTGTGCTCACAACAGTTTCCCTATCACTATGCAACCGGATCGGGCCAATTTGGACTTCACAGGATACACTAGAGTCGGGAAAGACAGGGGGCCCACGATTGCAGAATGATACACCAAACTTTGGCATCTAGTCTCGTGAGTGGACGGGGTAGACGAGGGCGGGGGTAAGCTGCTGGCACGAGATGTAGGCGCTTGAGGCCAGATTCAACATTATGATGACTGATAACAGGTGATCAGTCAACCATAATGCCATCGAAATTCCTCACGGAGGCACGCACTTCAAAAAAACCAACCTTCCGACGCCGAGATAGAGGATCATTTTACTAGGATTGACAACATCGGTTGTCATGATTTATCAAAGCGTGGATAGCAAGGCGCTGGTGAACGCGTTGAAGTGATTCTCGTCGCCCCACTGCAACAAGGAGGAGGAGGAAGTAGAAATCGTAGTAGAAGTAGTAGTAGTAGTAGTAGAAGAAGAAGATAAAGACAAGGAAGAAGATGTCGACTTGGTCATGGTGCGTAAGATGGAGGACCTCTGATGTCCCCTGGAAATCGTGATCATTCAAGCGCTATGCAAAAGGAGCGACGTGTGGCCATTATGTTTGAGAAGGAAAAGGCTCTCTAGGCGTTCCTCGAAGGGCAAACCGGACATACAGCAAGTTTTCCACGAACAAGTTGGCACCAGGGTACGATAATTGTTGAGATACTGCCATTCCTGGTTAATCAATACTCGGCGCGGATTCTGACTACATAAGTCACAGAAGAAAAGGCAGCAGCGATTCCCAGATCGAAACAAAGTTATGGGATGGCCAGTTATTGAGACTAGAAGAACGAAAGCATCCCTATGGCTCTTCTCGATTTCTAGAAAGGAAGAAGAACGAGACCTACAGAAAAATGTCACAAATGTTGCTGGATTAGCGGCCAAGCACTTATATCTCGGGCTTGATGCTCCACTACCACACACATGTCTACGTACGTACATACATACTTTCTATTACTCCCATAGAAATTGATATTACACAGACTCATGGAACATTTAACTCACTACAAGCTTGTTTCATTTTGACAAATCATGTGATCTAGACTAGATTAACAAGTCAGCTAAATACATTAATAAAACGCCACGAGAATTTCGCAAGGAAAGACCCGGATTGAGACCACAAGTTGATTATCACATCACTTTAAAGATCAAGTAATGCCACAAAGTGCGAAGCAAACGGAAAATCCCCATTGTAAAACAGAAGAATATCGGTAAAGACAGGACGCGGGAGCTGCCGGAAAAGCAAGCTCATCCCGCAATAAGGTTCTCGCAGATTCTCTCTCTCACACACAAGCCAGCCGCCCGAGTCTCCTTTCACCCCAACCACGCCCATTAAGTTGTTAAACCACCACAGTATAAGAATTGAATTAAAATTGAAAGCCCTCTCTCGAAAATATCATATCAACACCTTTGCGCAGCCTCGACTACTTTGTCTTCGTCTCTGTCGCTGTCCCGGGGACTTCTTAAGCGAAGAAGTACTTGGCAACCGGGGGAGGAGCGGGAGCCGGGGGCGAGGGGACGGGAGCCGGAGGAGCGGGCGTCGGGGCCGGAGGAGGGGGGAATGGGAGGGTGGTGGTGGTGGGGAATGGGGGCTATTAGAAAACGTGTCAGCTGACTTTGACTCTTTGAAATGACAATCTTGTGGAAATGAGTTTCAACTTACCGGGGGAGCCGGGCTGGGGATGGGCTCAGGGCCGGGGCCAGGAGCGGGAGAAGGAGCCGGGGCGGGAGCCGGGGCGGGAGCACCAGGGGCCTGACGTCTCTCCGGGGGAGGCTAGTGAATTTTGTCAGTCATTGCTCTCTGGAATAATTGGCTGGAACAACTTGAGGACAATGACTTACAGCAGGAAGAGGAGTGGTGGTGGGAGGCGGGGGAGGGAGAGGAGTTGTAGTAGGAGGAGGAGGAGGGGGAGGAGTAGTGGTAGGAGGAGGTGGCGGCGGGGGGCTCGGGCTCTGCTAACAGTCAGTAACTAGTCTATGAATCACTCATTCACGAGAGTCCACTTACGGGAGGAGCCGGGCTAGGAACAGGGGCAGGCTCAGGAGCCGGAGCCGGAGGAGGAGCGCGTCTCTCCGGAGGAGGCTGCTCAAAAGTTAGCAATCGCTCTTGAAACAGGAGACTGAATTGAACGGAACAATGACTTACAGCAGGGAGAGGAGTAGAAGTGGGAGGAGGAGGAGGAGGGGGAAGAGGAGTCGTGGTAGGAGGAGGAGGGGGAGGAGTAGTAGTAGGAGGAGGCGGCGGCGGGGGGCTCGGGCTCTGCCAACTGTCAGCAACGAGGGTATTCATATCACGTAGCGATGGCTTGACTTACGGGAGGAGCCGGGCTGGGAGCAGGAGAGGGCTCAGGGGCCGGGGCCGGGGGGGCCTGACGTCTCACCGGGGGAGGAGGAGGAGGGAGAGGCGTGGTGGTTGGTGGTGGCGGCGGCGGGGGGCTCGGGCTCGGGGGAAATGGAGCCGGCGATGGGACCGGGCTAGGGTGAGGAGCCGGAGCCGGAGCCGGGGCCGGAGCAGGAGCAGGAGCTGGGGCCGGGGCAGGAGCGGGAGCACCTGGGGCCTGACGTCTCTCAGGAGGAGGAGGCGGGCCAGGAGTTGGCAGAGGAGGAAGAGGAGTGGTGGTAGGAGGAGGAGGCGGGGGAGGGCTGGGGCTCGGGGGCTACTGTGTGTTAGTTTCAAGTATAAACTTTGTTACGATGATGGAACTCACGGGAGGAGCCGGGCTGGGGTGAGGAGCCGGGGCCGGAGCAGGAGCTGGGGCCGGAGCGGGAGCCGGGGCACCAGGAGCCTGGCGTCTCTCAGGAGGAGGAGGAGGGCCAGGAGTTGGCAGAGGAGGGAGAGGAGTGGTGGTAGGAGGAGGCGGCGGCGGCTTTAATTCACAAAGTTAGTACAAAGAGACGGATCTGGTTTCAGAGGGAATTTTGCTTACGAAAGGAGCCGGAGAAGGGAAAGGCGCCGGAGGCTGCAAGTCTCAGTTAGCTTTCACTTCTTCACAACAATCCATGTCAAATAGGAGGCTCTTCATGTTAGACAGCATTGTCTGACACGCTGGTTGGAAGGCGGATCCAGGAAGTGATTTTTATTGTATAAGTAAATCAGAACAGGGCCGAGTTCTTACAGAAGGGACCGGAGCGGGAGCGGGAGCTGGGGCAGGGCCAGGAGCAGGGCCCTGAGCGACGGGCGCGGCAGCGGCGAGGGCCGCGAGGGCGAGAGAAAGAATGGTGAATCTCATCTTGTCCGATTTTGATATTACAGCGAAAGAAACTGATTATACACCGGGAATTTTTGTTTGGGCAGCGAGCGACAGTCGAATGAGTGATGCGGCTGATGAGAAGAGAAGAAAAGTTTCGTGATTTGGTCGCGATCTCAGGGTCCTTATGTATCCATCTGATCATCTATCAATGATAATGGAGTCCTTGCGAGATTACTACTATCTAGCCTAGATGCACATCTTGCAGAGTGCT
Source organism: Neopestalotiopsis sp. M2102B (assembly GCA_023628315.1). Classification (NCBI taxonomy): domain Eukaryota; kingdom Fungi; phylum Ascomycota; class Sordariomycetes; order Amphisphaeriales; family Sporocadaceae; genus Neopestalotiopsis; species Neopestalotiopsis sp. M2102B. The sequence goes on from JAMAKW010000007.1 coordinate 472,466, forward strand.
TCCCGCCCGTCTGTGCCTTACATGCGTTGTTCCTGAATCGAAGAAGCATCTCGCAAGCTCGCGTCGACTGTTGAGCCAATGCCGCGTCATCAGGAACGGGTCTCTAGGCACGGGTGTAGATCACATGTTGGACGTATCTGGAAGCTTGAAGTTGAACTTCAGCTCGCAACCGCCAAAACACATCTCTAGAGTGGCAGTTTTTCTGCGGCCGAAATGGTGCAATCTCGTCCGAGGCCCCCAAGCTGGCTGCATGCCAAGATTGTGGTGATAGGAATTCAGTCCAGAGAGAGCAACTATATTACAGCCGTCTTGGGGAAACATGGTGGGCAGGGATCTTTCGAGGGCGGCAAGACGGGATTGGCCTCCTCCTGTCGAATGATGAAAGATGTGCCCGCCTGTCTAGTCTGATGTCGTGATGAAGAGTGACTAGGGAGTGTGCTGGGCATCTGATGAACAGCCGCAGGGTCACTCCGATACTAGGCACGCCGGTAGTGAGAGGTGCCCAAGCTCGAGCTGCAGTGCTACAGTGTCAACACAAGGTACCGTACGTCAGGTATTCTCCGATGTTAGTTCCTTGGCCCCCTTGGTCCACCGGCATTTGAAGGTAGCATGGCGTGACAGAGTCCACAGATGCCTCGAGATGCCTCGACAAGCCTCGAGATGCCTTAGAGTATAACGGGTTGCCAAATTGAGCCAAGATATTGCCCGGTCATGACCCGCATCGTTCCAGAAACCCGGTGCTGTGGGGCCGGGAAGTGGGCATTGTGCATATGAGCCGGGGGTATACTGGGGGTGGCTTATTCTCGCTTTTCAGACGACGTGCTCACTGACCTGCCCAAAGAACGCACCACAGCCGTGACCGAGGCAATTAACTTCTTCCTGTACTTCTCGAAGGGTTCAGGACAATATAGTAGGTGACGCGGCATGAGCGCCTCGGGAGAACAGTCAGAGTCACATTCCAGCCACATCTCGTATGCGGGGAAGTTGTCAGAGTTGACCTGCATTGACTGATTGCCCAATCGCAGCAGCTGAAGATGTTTTATACCATGCAGTTGCGATCATATTCAAGCATGTTTGATCAGCAGTCTGCGGAATTTCCCGCTCCTCGACCACGACACCCATGGGCTGACGCAAACGAGCAATCGTTGATGAATACGCTGACTCAACGACTAATGTTGCCCAAGGCATGTAAGGTGACGCAAGCCTCATCATCTCACAAAATAAGTAGAAGAGAGCGACAGCGCGCTGCAATCTAGGTTAGGAAGTTGGAATTTTGACTGACTCGATTGTCTTGAGCTCGGGTAAGAAGAGAGTTGTATGAGCTTTCTAGTAGTGGAGGTTTTGTCTTCTGTTTGTTTGTATACAGGCCGTTCTATCCATTCTAGCCGCCAACGCTTTGCCCCCCACCATCCGTTTGGCGACGCCGGGTCTATACTATTCGCTGAGACAAGATCCCTTTCGCTTGAGTATCTCACGAAAGCGAGTATAATACATTAGGAGGGGACATGGGAATTTAGAGTAATATGGTTAGCACGCGAGGGCAGGCCAAAAAGGCCGTGCTTTCTCGTGATATCGCATATGCAGAACCACGAAACCGGGAAAGTCGAAGCGCATGGACTCATTTCGTCTCATTGTCGAGCCCAATAAGCATCCTTCTGACGACGGCCTGGCTATCAGCGCCTTCCGCTTTCGTTGATGTCTCAATCCACTTGGTGAGTTTGTTTCGAAGTGTTTCGACGTCGGCACTCTTCACGTCAAAGGCTCTGTCCTCGCAGGCCAGAACAACCTCATCGGGCTCCAGGGCATTGACGCCGCCACCATCCCTGATCATAACATCATCCGCTACAATTCTGTTGATGGCTCTGGCAGCCTTTGCTGAAGCGAACGGATGGTCGACACCCGCTTTATCCCAAATGCTGCTTGCGAGATCCAGAGATCGCACGATGTGGCCAGGCGCGAGCTTCTCGAGCGCGGATGTCTCCGTTGCGTGCCGTATATTCCGTATCGATGCCTCCCGTCTCTCTTGCGCATTGCTTCGCAGCTTCTCGATTTGTTTTGGGATGCGGCAAGTGTACGGAGTCAATTTCGGAAACGTCAGCACGACGAGTGGCGTAAACTCGCCAAAGACCAACAAGATCAGGCCAAAGACTGGCAGGCGGGACAAGTCATGCCGGGTTCGCTCCCTCAAAAGTATTGCAGCCCTAGTTGGACGCACTTTTGTGTCTGCCGAATCTTTTAGACTCGCAGGCGCATCTAGATGATTTGACACTTCGTTCAGTAGCTTGCGATTCGTGTTGATAGCCTTGAGTCCGGCTCTGTAGAATGCATAGTACGTCTTGCCGACGCTGAACAGGTAGCTGAATAGAGATGCCTCGGGATCTCTGGTGGGAATGTTCAACGGCGGCGGGCGCGTGGAGGCAGGGGGGTTCAGCGTGGAGGAGAGTGCGACGTCGGGATCGAGGGTCGCGGTCGATGTCGAGGTAGCATCGAGAGGAGTTGTGACAGCTTCAGTGCCGACGGTGCTGTTTTCCTTTTTCGATTCGGCGGCTGCAGAGGAGCTCGAGGCATATCGGCGGTAGACGCGCGAGGACGTCTCGTAGCTCAATTGCCGGTACGGACATGATAGCATCATTGTCGTCGCCCGACGCGACTGGAAGACGGGCGACGTGGCGCGCAGTAGGCGCCTTCCTGTTTGACTGTTCATTGTCGGCGATCTGGCTGACTGTTGACTCTTTGGTAGTGTCGCTACTATTGCTTCATGTTGTTGCGCCCTCTTCGTTGTTGTTCCTAGTAAGCAAGCCAACTTTATTTCTTCCCTCTTTTTTGTGCGATCGCAATTGATTGGTGATCAACGACGTCAGGACACGACAATCCTCCAGGGGATTTTCCACCAGAGCCGCCAGGGGTGGCGGCGCACTAGTAAAATCCGGGGTAGCATTTAACTCAACTGCCATGCGTCACTGAAACGACACCACTAAAAGAGAGAGCCCACCAAGCCTCGGCGCTCTAATGAACACCAAGCCTTCCGACACTATCGCATTCACCCTACTTTCCACCAGAAGCGCCACATGTGATGATACCTTATCAATGTTACAATCAGTGAAACGACATCTCAATTGTTTTCCGCTTTTGTTTCGGCTTGGCGCCTTGTAACACTATATGGTGTTTTTCCCTCATTGTCTTGATCCTGATCCTACTGCGACCTCTGCCCTACGGAATGCTACAGTACCATGCGATTTACACAGCAGCATTACCAATTCCCAAGGTCCTTACAGCTTCGAAGCGTTATCGAGGAAAGCGGTGCACTCAATCTCAACCAGAGCATTGAAAGGCAGCTGGTAAACGGCAACGCAAGTGCGACACTGACCAATTCCTCCGAATCAGCAAACACACGTCCATTTGTCATTGATGGTATACCCATGGACTTACCGGCTTGACATCTTGGGTAAAGAACTCGTCGTATGCCTCGTTCATGGTGGCAAAGTTGTCCATGGTGGTCAAGAAGATATTGACCTTGACGACATTCTTCAGGCTACTGCCCGCTTCCTCTAGCACAGTCGACAAATTTGTCAATGCGCGCCGCTATTCCAGCACCCGTCAGTAATTAGTCGACAGGACACAATCAACTCGCTGCTTACAGTCTCTTCCTTTACACCTCCTTTGACGAGCGTGAACGAAGCCGGGTCGACACCAATGTTGCCCGAGCAGTAGACCATGCCGTTGTACTTGACGGCCTGCGAAAACTGGGGCAATGGCTTCGGCGCCTTGTCCGTGTGCACTCTCTCAATTGACGACATGGTTGCTTCTTTACTTTTCTCTTGTGAACAAAAGATACTGGCTTTGATGCAACAAACGGAAGACGAGTCTCGAGGTATGCCTGAAGATATCGAGGAATCGTGCTGTATAATTACAGGGAGCCGTGAGATATGCAATCGGGCATTGACAAATAAATATTTGGCTATCTATCGCCGTCGCCGCGGGGTCGATCGGCTTGACGGAGGGGCCTAGAGGTCATGGTCGGAGGTGAGCCGCAGCGGCATCATTCCATGCCAAGCAAAGGGCGTAGACCGTCTTTATCCGGTCTGGTGCTTACCAACGCTCACAACCAACTGGACGTCGCACGCTGACCATTTAGGTGCGATGCAATGCGGAACGAGCCTCACCTCGTCCTGAAGGCAGTATAGTATCCTCCACAAAGGAAATACCAAAGCGATTTTCACAGCAATTGTAAGCGCAATGATCCCGGAGGACTGGATTCATTCAAACCTTTCAACCCTTTTGCACCAAAGCATCATGAATGTCTGAGTAAACACCAAAGGGTGACTGAGGTTGTTTTGAAATTAAACGTTGTTTCTCGCTTGGTTTGAACCAACATGGCACTCGATATGATTGTAAAGAATTGTCGCTTCGAAATTTCACGATGCCAATCCACGAGATTTCCATTGCCGTGGTTTCGGCCTGGATCCACCCACTTAAGTAACTACTACCTCAGTAGCCAGGGTCCTTGTCTAATCACTCAGACGATCAGAGTCTGAGATTATGGATGGGTATTTTTTTTTCTTCGCTATTGAATTTGTCCGTAGCAATTTCTCAGACACACAACTGCGACACATGAACAGGACAGTCCCTGGCCGAAATGAGGTCATCAGAAAACCCCTCTACGAAAGGCAAGATGGGAGACGCAAACGTTGCCACGGCGTCGCTGGCTGAGCAGATCTCGGAGAAGACTTCAAGCTTCATACAGTCCAGCCACCACCGCGATCTTCTTGACATTGTGGATTCGTTACGCTCGCACGGCGTCAGCCACTATGTCGACTTGCCACAGATCATTGTTTGTGGAAGCCAGTCCAGCGGAAAATCTGCCACGTTGGAAGCAATCTCTGGCATTCCCTTTCCGACAGCAGAGGGACTGTGTACTCGTTTTGCGACAGAGCTCATACTCCGCCGTGGTAGTGAGCCTTCGATCAAGGTACACATCCAGCCTGCCGCAAACAGAAACGAGGCCGAGAGAATCAATCTTGCCGCCTTTGCGGAAACGGCTACCGACGAGGGCGAATTCCACAAAATCATCGAGTCTGCCAAGGCTGCGATGGGACTTTCGGAAGACGGAGCAATGCGCTTCAGCTCAGACGTTTTGCGCATTGAGAGCACCTCCCCAACAGCTCCAAACCTGACGCTGGTAGATTTGCCGGGTCTATTCGGTGCTTCGGATAAAAATCAATCCGAAGATGATGCACAGATGGTCCAGGACATGGTCACATCTTACATGAAGCAGCGGCGTAGTATTATCCTGGCTGTCGTGACTGCCGACAACCCATTCGCAAACCAGCCCGTTACCAAATTTGCGCGGGATATTGATCCTTCTGGAACTCGAACGCTTGGGTTGATTACAAAACCAGACAGAATCGATAAGGGTTCCGACACGGAGCGATACTATCTGGAGCTTGCCAAGAACCAGAATGTCAAGCTCACCCTCGGCTGGCATGTCCTCCGCAACAAGGGCCACGCGACGGCTAGTGATGCTACCGAGGAGCGTGACGAAAGGGAGACCAGTTTCTTTCAAAACTCCGTCTGGTACGAGCTGGACTCATCCAATCTTGGAGTAGAAGCACTGAGAGTGCGCTTGAGAAGTGTCCTCTGGAACCAGATCCAAAGAGGATTGCCCGACGTCAAGTCCGAGGTTCAGCATGGTATCAAAGACTGCAAGCGATTGCTGGAACAGCTAGGTGATTCGCGCAGTAGCAGAAGGGAAAGGCACACATATCTTCACGAAATCAGTCGCCGTCTTTCTGTGTTGGTCCGAGCCGCCATCGATGGCGTATATGCCGGCGCCTTCTTTGAGGTGTACCCCAACCAGGTAGATACCTTTGATCGCCGTCTTCGAGCCCAGATCCAAGCCATCCTTGGAAAATATTCTGAAAGGATGAGCAAAGACGGTCATGCCTTGGAAATCGTCGACGACGGGCAAGAGCCACAGCGGACGTCGAAATTCATACATCGGATAGAGTATCTGAAAATCGTGAAGACGTCCTTGTATGAGTGCAAGGGCCGCGAACTACCAGGTACTTTCAACCCAATGGTAGTGGCTGACCTGTTCAGCCGGCAATGCAAACCGTGGGAACACATCACTCAGACCCTGGTCGAGCGGGTCCACGAGGCTGCTACCAAGACATTCAACAAAATGGTGTCCGAACTATGTGATGGAAATACCCGAGGGCGTCTCATGAACGGGCTCATTCAACCTGCACTGTCTCAGCTTCGGAAAGAGGTTGGAAATAAAGTGGATGAACTCATGAGGCCCCATCTTTCTATTCACCCCATCACTTACAACGACGAAATCACAGAGGGCGTCCAAAAGATCCAAAGTATACGCCACGATCGCTACTTCGACAGCCTTTCGTTGAAGCTCTGCAACCACACAGACAGGACTGCCTCTGCAAGTACCAGCACTCATTTGGGTACTGTGTTGGCCGGACTGAAGAAAGGAACACGCCCGAATGTGGAGGATAACACGGCCTCGCTCGCTGCCGACGTCGCTGCAGCATATTATGAGGTATTTGAGCCCACCACCATGAGTGTGAAACGACTTCTGTGAGGTTATTAACTCTTCCCAGATTGCCTTGGAGAAATTCGTTGACGACGTAAGCGTGAATGCTATCGAGGCTTGTCTTGTGCAGCAGCTACCTGACGTGTAAGTTGCACAACCAATCATCCGAGAAAGAACATATACACAATTGCCACGCCCCCGTGAACAAAGAGCTGACGCGTCACATGTAGATTCTCCCCCGCCGTCGTATGGGACCTCACCGACGAGGAGATTGAGCAGTTGGGCTCAGAGGCCGACACGACCATAAGCGAGAGGGCGGAGCTGACCAAGAAACTGGACGTCCTCGAGCAGGGCCTCCGCGACCTGGACGCCTTCACAGCGAGGTCCGAAAATGGATCTGCATCGAGAAAGCGGCCCTGGCGCAACTGAGTATGCGTAGCCGAGCGTGCTCACTCACTGGTTGATATACGACCAGGCTTTGCAGTGACTCGAAGTCGGCTAGCAGCGGCCTCTCTGGACGCTGTTGAGGCCTAGATCGTGGAAATCATGGCTGATAGGGGCGAAATGTTTTACTCAACACCATATTCAGCCATGATCGTGATGTTCTGGTGGCGTTGTGGCGATTGTGAGGTGTTTCTGTTTGGGCCAGCTTAGGGGGGATTCCGGCGTGGGACTTCGTTTGCACAATAGCAGGCGCCCTAGATGATGCTTGGTGGACAAGAACTTGTGTTGCTCAATGATTGATAGATGATGATGGCGATAAAGCATAGACGACTTCAGTGTCCAAAACAAGTCGGGTTAATAACAAAAGTGAGCTCCTACTCTGGCAGTCCCATGCGGCGTACTATATGATTGCTTGCTCAGCCTGGTCCGGCTGTGGGCGGTCTCGGCGCATCAGGAGACGGAATGTCACCCCACTGGCGGCCGGCAGCCACCGTTCGATTGCCCTACCGCTGCCAACCCGACACTTGCGAGAATATTCGTGTTGCTTCGAGCGGAACTCGCAAGTGATTGTAACTCCAGTGCTTCTTCTGGCCTTGTTCGCCAGCTGACCCTGTCAAATTGATTAGCAAAGAGGATTTTGATGCTGGTGGTCCAGATCTCGATGCACTCAATAGGTGGGTACGGATAATCGGTACTGTTTCGTTGAGCGTCGCAAGGCACCCAGGCGCTCTCGTATAAACGTGGACTGCGCAATGCACAAATCCCCTCACCCAGCCGATGCGAATTGAGAGAATAGGCGACGATCAACATGGTGATTGATGTCCAATTTGTCTGTATACGGACTTGCTTGGCTGCCTATCAATTGATCGCCCAGCTTCCCCGACTATAATCTGTATTCATTGTTCAAATAGGGCAAGCATGAGATCTGCGTCCAGTGGGCCCAAAGTAGTGTCAACCACCACCTATGCAATGCGCCAGCGCCAGGATTACATTCTTGGCACATTGCAACTTGGGAACCTGCCAGCACAGTCCTCGGATCCGACTTGAATATGCAAACCAAGACATGCAGAAGATCCAGTAAAAGTAAGTCGATGCGATTACATACCTCTTGGACGGGAATACACAAGTCAGATTGGCCGTTGTTCAACACGCATGGAACGACCGGAATGGAAGTGGGGTCGCCTAACATGTAATGACGTATCATCGCGTTAAGCTTCACCATGGTACGCTCGTGTCACATCAGGCCACTCGCAGCTTGTCGCTGCAGTGCAGAGTGCTGCTGCTCGCTGGGGAGCTGAGAAAGCCGCTCTCCGGCCGAGTTGTCAAACATGGGTTGAGTAAGGGACAAGCATAAGCGAGCAGTCGTTCGTTCAATTGCGGTATTACCACGCAGCCACATTCCACGACGACATTCCCATCATGGATCCAATCTTGCCCTGGTCGTGACAGTAAGTCGACTGCCACCTCCCGGATTGTCGTGCTGTATAGAGCTCACCCAAGCTCACTCAAGCTGTCTCGGACTAGTGGTAACCCAGCCGATTGGGTCCAATAGACTTGATTGACGGTCGGGATCATACATTACATCCACACAGACTTTGCATGGACCTCGCTTCCAAGCTAGCCTCTAGTCTTGCATGAGGAGGACCTTTTACCTATCAACCCTAAGAAGCGCCATCAGGTTTCTATTTACTATGCGGAGACGGCATTTAGTGTTTGAGAGGGGGGGAACTTCCATATAAGTCGTCCTCGGTCCCGTGAATCTTCGCGGGAGCTGTTTACTTACCTTCATCAACAAACACAAGCTTCCATCGACAGTGCCACGCAACTGCATAGCTCGAACCCCTTGGAAATAGCCCGGAAGTGACTTTCACAAAAGCCCAGCCGAGCTATTCGCATCTCACCACCATGGAGTGCGATAAGGCTACCGTGGACGAGATTCGTCCTTTCGGTACAGCTCGATCTACCGTTTCGGAACAGCCTCTCTCGCAAGAAGAGCTGAAGAAGTACGATGACTTCTTCAAGGCCAGTCTGTACCTCTGTCTCGGCATGATCTATCTCATTGAGAACCCACTTCTACGTGAGCCACTCAAGAAGGAGCACATCAAGGCCAGACAGCTGGGCCACTTTGGCTCAGCCCCAGGACAGATCTTTACATATATGCACTTCAACCGTGTCATCAAAAAGTACGACCTTGATGCCATCTTCGTGTCCGGCCCGGGCCACGGTGCTCCAGCTGTGCTCTCCCAGGCTTACCTCGAGGGCACATACTCTGAGGTGTATCCCGCCAAGTCCGAGGACCCCGAAGGCATGCAAAAGTTCTTCAAGCAGTTCTCCTTCCCAGGCGGCATCGGCTCGCACGCCACGCCAGAGACACCAGGTAGTCTTCACGAGGGTGGAGAGCTCGGTTACTCCATCTCTCACGCCTTTGGTACCGTATTTGACAACCCGGAGCTCATTACGGTCACCATGGTCGGAGACGGTGAGGCCGAGACGGGTCCGTTGGCCACCTCGTGGCATAGCAACAAGTTCCTCAACCCCATTACCGACGGAGCTGTGCTTCCAGTCTTGCATCTCAACGGATACAAGATCAACAACCCTACCCTCCTTGCCCGCATTCCCCACCAGGAGATTGCGCAGCTCTTCAAGGGCTACGGCTGGGAGCCGTACTTTGTCGAGGGCGACGACATAGAGTCCATGCACCAGGCCATGGCCAGCACCCTCGAGCACTGCGTCAAGGAGATCAAGAAGTTCCAGAAGCAGGCCCGCGACTCGGGCAAGCCGTTCCGCCCGCGGTGGCCCATGATCATCCTCCGCACGCCCAAGGGTTGGACCGGCCCACGCAAGCTCAACGACCACTACCTGAGCGGCTTCTGGCGGGCGCATCAAGTGCCCATCACGGACGTCAAGACTAATCCTGCCGATCTCAAGGTTCTGGAGGACTGGATGCGCAGCTACGAGCCGGATCGGCTGTTCGGCCAAGATGGAAGAATCTCCAAGGAGCTGCAGGAGGCCATCTGTCCTGCTGGCAACCGCCGCATGAGTGCCAACCCCGTGGCCAACGGTGGACTGCTTAAGAAGCCTCTCAAGATGCCCGACTTCAAACAGTACGAAATCAAAGTCGACCAGGGCGGTGCCGTCAAGGCGGGCAGCATGAAGAACTGCGCCAACTTCCTCAGAGACATTATCGCGGCCAACCCAACCAACTTCCGCCTCTTGGGTCCGGATGAGACGGAGTCCAACAAGCTGGGAGGTGTGTACGAAGCTGGCAAGAAGGTGTGGCTGGGCGAGTATTTCGAAGAGGATTCGGATGGTGGTAATCTGTCGCCCTTTGGTCGCGTCATGGAAATGCTCAGCGAGCACACTTGTGAGGGCTGGCTCGAGGGTTACGTCCTCAGTGGTCGCCACGGACTTTTGAACAGCTACGAACCCTTTATCCACATTATTGATTCCATGGTGAATCAGGTAAGTCGAACCACTAATCCACTATAAGAAGATATACTAATAGTTCGCAGCACTGTAAATGGATCGAAAAGTGTTTGGAGGTTGAGTGGCGTGCACAAGTTGCCTCTCTCAATATTCTGCTCACCGCCGTGGTGTGGCGTCAGGATCACAATGGTTTCACCCATCAAGATCCCGGCTTCCTTGATGTTGTCTGCAACAAAAGCCCTGAAGTTGTGCGCATCTACCTTCCTCCCGATGGAAACTGTCTGCTTTCGAGTAAGTCTTGACGCAATAGAATAGACAAAGTAGAGTACTGACTGGTACAGCCATGGACCACTGCCTCAAGTCCTCAAACTACGTCAACGTTATTGTTGCCGACAAGCAGGAGCACCTGCAATACCTCACCATGGAGGAGGCAGTCGAGCACTGCACCAAGGGCATCGGCATCTGGCCGCAATTCAGCACCGACGCCGGCGAGGAGCCCGACCTGGTCATGGCCAGCTGCGGCGACATTGCGGCCTGCGAGTCGCTCGCCGCCATTGACCTGCTGCTGCAAAACTTCCCCGAGCTCAAGATCCGCTGCGTCAACGTCGTCGACCTGTTCAAGCTCATCCACCACGACGACCACCCCCACGGCCTGAAGGATCAGGAGTGGGCCGCCCTGTTCACCGACGACAAGCCTGTCATCTTCAACTTCCACTCGTACCCCTGGCTCGTGCACCGCCTTATCTACCGCCGGGCCGGCAGCCACAACGTCCACGTCCGGGGCTACCGGGAAAAGGGCAATATCGACACGCCCCTGGAGCTGGCCATTCGCAACGGCACCGACCGCTTCAGCCTGGCCATTGACGCCATTGACCGCATGACGCACCTCCACAACCGGGGCGCGGCCGCGCGCGAGAAGCTCAAGAATGCCCAGCTGGCCGCCCGCAACCACTCGTACGAGATTGGCATGGACCCCGAGTACCTGAGCGACTGGAAGTGGCCGCAGCAAAAGGGCCTGCTCGAGAGGAACAAGGAGAGGCTGGAGAAGCTCAACTTGACCTCATAGATAATGGTATGGCATCGTCTAGTATCGGAGTCGGCGTCCGTATCGATGAGAGCTCTAGTAGATGTTGGTCGTCAAAGATTTCTTAAGCTCATGCGAGGTTCCAGACTGGTCTAGACTCACTTGTGAGATTATCGTATATACTGAAGTAATTCTTAGCGTCATGAAAATACACCTTCACTTCCATCTATGTGAATGCAAGAGTCGATCAGTGACAAATCACAAATAGCTATGACACAAACTGTCTTACATATAACAACACTGCCAAAAGTCTGGCATTACCAGGGAATCAAAATTTGAGGTCAAATTGGCATGCTGATTTTGCTTCCGTAATACGTATTTATTTCCACATTGATCCCGGGTAGTCGAAACGGGTAGATAAACTATTTAGACCATCAACTCTGAATCTAACTTTCCGCTGCCTTTGACTAGCTGGAATCGGTCGCCTTGGGTTGTGCAACCGAGTGTCAGCAAGTTGCATATGACAAGAAGGTTCATCACTACTCGATTGGATCGCTTGGATGCTGCAGAGCCAAGCGGCTGGGCAGAGATGTATGCAAGAGAAGCGCGGAAAGTCGGCATTACCTGCCTCAATTGCCTTTTGAATACCCGGGGATGCACCGTTACCGTGGCTTTGGTATGGATTGGGTATACTACAATTTGTATCCTCGTCGCATAGTATTGCTGCCAAGTATAGACATATACCTTTAATCCCCCGGTCATTGTGAGACATCGGCTCTCGTCTCCATGCAGAGTGACGGCACTTCGGCGTTTATATCCTTATGAAAGGCTTCATTTGCCCAATGAGCGTTGCATCTCAACCGTGCGCGCCCGTGTCCTCATCAGCCGCACTCTTGACGGCACTGCAGAGATGCAATAGATAATCCTGGACGGCACATCGTGTGCTTACCGGTTGTGCCAACCTCACTCTCAGTCCAATCATTCTTCGATGAGATACGACCACAAAATGCATAAAGCGACCACAGGCCCCTGAGTGAATTATACATGACGAATTTCTCACCTCCCCTACTATCCTCTCACCATGCAGTCATTGAAGCATAGCTTTAGCATATCTCTTGAAGACTATGGAGCCACATGGCTGGCGATATTCAGCATCATTGCTGCAATCGTCGGTATTTTGATAATACAGACGGCTACTCAATGGTACCGTCTCAGTCACGTTCCCGGCCCCTTGGCTGCCTCGCTCACGAATTTTTGGGCATTCCGAGCGTCTTTCGGAGGGCATTATCACATCGTTGTCCGAGACCTGCAAGAGAAATATGGCAAGATTGTGCGCATCGCGCCCAATGATGTGCTTATCGCCGATCCCGATGCTCTGTGGAAGATCAATTCGGCTCGTTCCGTGTGGCCGCGTGGTGACTGGTATGCAGGTATCAGGTCAGTGAATTGATGCTAACGATCCTGTTTAACTAGACGTCCGGCATTAATCACTGATTTCGACTCTTCCACAGATTTAATCCCGATGGCGACACCGTGCTCAGCGAGCTGGACACGGTAGCCCACGACAAGCGCAAGGCCAAGCTCATCTCGGGCTTCTCTGGCAAGGGTCTCATGGACATTGAGAGCAACGTGGACCAGCAGCTTAGCATCCTTGTTGACGTGCTCAAGCGCAAGGTGGACAACAGCAGAGACGGCGCCGTTGTTCTCGATCTGGGTCGGCTGCTCCAGCATTTCCAAGTCGACCTTATTACCCTTGCGGGGACGGGCGAAGCGTGGGGCAACCTGCTTACCGAGGAGGACCACTACAATTATCTGGAAGTGGGCGATGGCCTGTTGAAGTTTGTCCAGTCGTGTGGCTTGGTACCAGCCAGTACGTGACTCGCTCTGTTTCCAATATGTCTTCATCTGTACACGAATCGATCATGTTGCGTTGTTGTCACTGCTGGCACATACAAAGCTGGCACCACATCGAAACGTGATTATGGATCACTAGAAAGTGCCCACTGACAGACTGCTACAGTTCGACGAGTAATGTTCTCGCCACTATTTCTGCGTCTGTTTGGCGAAGATACACGTACTGGATGGTTTGGGTTGGCAATCCCTTTGCTCGTCGAGTGTTCTTTGCCACACTAATCCTGTTCTCAGATTTCTCAAAAACGCGGTAAAACGTCAGACAGCAGACACTAATGACAAAAAGCCACAAGATACAATGCTGGTAAGACATCTACCTCCAGGCACCTTTTGACGAAAATGAAGAAAGGGAAGAAAACCATGCTGATCGCTAACATCTCCACCAGGCCGAGTGGCTTAAACATGACTTGTCTCCTCTGCAAGCAGAGCTCGATCTTTCTGTACAATTGCTAGCCGGAATCGAAACCTCCAGCTACACCATCAGGGGGACGCTGCTGTATCTCATGACTGCACCGCGCGTTTACAACAAGCTCAAGAAGGAGATTGCCGAGGGTGTTCGGAATGGGCGCATCTCGACACCAATCAAGGGAGACGAAGCGAAGAATCTTCCATATTTGCAGGTATGCATCCATCTAGGCCCGATCCTCACAGGTTGCTTCCACCACGACTAACTGCCTCCCGCAATCCAGGCCGTCATCCACGAAGGTCTCCGCATTTCCACGCCAGGAACCGCCGGCTTCCCCAAGAGAGTGCCACCCGGTGGCGGCGAACTCATCTGCGGAAAGGTGTTACCAGCAGGAACAGACGTGCACATCAATCTGGTCGGGCTCATGAGGAGTCGCGAGGTGTTTGGCGAGGATGTGGACGTGTTCCGACCCGAGCGCTTCCTCGATGCCGAGTACGAAACGGCCGCACGGCGCCGCAAGGTGGTGGACCTCAACTTTGGCCACGGCCGCTGGCTGTGTCTGGGCAAGGCGCTCGCGTTACTGGAGTTGAATAAGATCTTTGTCGAGGTGAGTCGATCATGCTCTTCTAACGACATCTTTGCGATGTACCCCACTTATCAACTTCTCAATAGTTGTTGAGAGCTTTCGACTTTCAGATTGCCGATCCCGAAAAGCCCTGGAAACGAGAATCAGCTGCGACGTACTTTGTCAAAGACTTTGTCGCTAGAGTGACGTGTGATCCAATTGGCTAAGAGGGAGCGTCAAAATAATGGTCTCTCCAATTGAGTATTCATCATTGCATGGTGCGGAATGAAGAAGGTTTAAAGTTATATGGTCACATGTGATGCAAGATATCGTAACGGAAAAGTCGGAATAAGTACATGATGGGTATTTTGAATATCAATACTATTGTACACTAAATTTAATCATTACCGCACGCTCGCTCGCTAAATCTCTTTTTGTTTTCGTAATCCATCGTAGGTGTCGCTCATGGAGTTTGACTCTCCACCTGGAACTCTTTCGTCACCTTGATCGAGGCATTGTGTTCATGTTCCGGCCCGAGAATGGAGACTTCACTCCCGCTGTCCCGCTCGGCGGCCCCGACGGCAAAGGCGTCCTGCTTGGAGCGGTGCACGTCGCTGCGCAGCACCAGCATCTCGTCCGTGGCCCGGCTGTCCCGCCGACTTTCGTGATAGCGGGACTCGCTGTTGTTGGTGCTCGGGTTCTGCGCCTTGAGCTCGCTGCCGCCAATGGTGTGCATGGCAAAGACGCCGCCGCCGCCGCCGCCCGTGTGGCCCTTGTGCTTCATCCACCCCGAGTTGCCGCTGGCGCTGAGGTCCTGGTCCCCGCTGCGCCGGCCGCTCATCCAGGTGCCGAACCAGTCCCGGTACAGGGGGCGGCACACGGGCACGCCGACGCAGATGAGCGTGGTGCAGAACTCGGCGGCGTGCCAGATGATGATGCCGACCACGTCCTTGAGGTAGTTGGGGCTGCTCAGCTTCTTGAGCTCAATGGCGCGCTTGATGCCGCACGCGCCCGCCAGCACGCCCAGGCTCATGGAGATGCCGATGATCATCTTTTCCCGTCTCGACATATTGAGGTTCCACAGCAGCCACCATGGGAAGGCGGCGTAGAAGAAATCGACAATCACGGACCAGCAGCCGGCATAGGTCGCAACGTGGCCCGAGTCGATCGGGCAGGACCCATCGAGCCGCCGGTCCCACAGGTAGGCGACAGGGACGCACGAGAACCAAAACACAAAGAGCGAGGCGATGATGGCGGTGGTGAGGAAGAAGTTGGGTACCCAGATGGCGACCTGGTCGCGGCGCGTGGTGACGAGGCGGAGGAGGAAGAGGGCGAGCGAGGTTTTCGACAGAGCGGTGCCAAAGACGAGCACCGTCTGTCCAATGGCAGAGTATAGAATGGCCTTTGTAATCGTCTCCATACCCTTCTCGGTACCCTTGACCGCGAGAATCTCCGTCATGTCCTGACCAAAGCCGTAGTAGGATGCTATCGTCATCATGATGTCGTATATTAAAAGAGAGAGCTGGGAGGACAGTAATGTTAGTTGCATTTGCCAGATATGATGCACTGTCATCTCGATCTGCAACTTACAAAGGATGCATTAAAAAAGTGGTCGTCGAGTCCGTATGCCTGGACAACCTTGATACGGGTATACAACCTCAGAACAACAAAGACGAATGCCACCGAGGTGAAGCCCCACAGAAGTCCCAGCATCATGGGAGCATCCCCACCAATTCCAGTCATAACCGAGTTGTCCATCTTGTCGACAAGAGGTGGTGACTACTACAACTGGGCTGCCGCCGTCGAAAAGCAGTTGGCAACAACAACGATTGTGTCGCTGGGCGTATTGGACGCAGGTCAAGTCATTGAGGGAAAGAAAAACATTGAGAAACAAGGACGACTAGGTAACAAGTCACTGAGTGAGGAATGTTGTGAATTTCGGAAGAGGGATGCTGAAACAATTATACCAGGTTACCAGTCGCCGAAGTTTGAAAACTTTATTTCGCAATGACTCGGAAACCAAGATGTTACAGTCGCAGGCTGGTCAAGATCTGCTTAATACTACTCCCTGAAGGATTGAATTTTCCTGGGGGTTCGAGAGTCAGCTCGAGCAGCTGGGTTGTAGTAGAGTCACATCGCCAGGTCGGGACGTGACAAGTTCCAGGGACTTGACAGGGTCTCACAGGGCGCTTGACAGGGACTTATAGACACTTGACTAGGCACCCCTGGCCTGCCACGCTGCTCTGCCTCCAACACGCAGAGTGACGAGACCCGGCAGAGGGGAACCTTGGGGGACCTTGAGGGGACCAACACTTACATCTTCGGCTAATCATGTGATGACGATGGGGGTTCCGTTCCTGGGTCGCCTGGGTTCTCAGATCAAGTGGATTTTCTATTGAAGAATGACCGGCAGGAGAGTGATCCGTACATAATAAGATCCTCGAAGTGGATTTTGTAGATTTCAATCTCGATCCATTGGACCCTTAATGCGATGAATTCCCAATAGCGAGTCATTTTGGGTTATTCTTAGTCTTCAGCCTCACGATTATTAGTACCCGAATACCCGTCGTGTCGTCGAGTCGAGGCCAGTAGTAGTGAGGGCGACTCATTAACTCATATTTCTTTTTTGAATCCCCCTATTTCTTGCCCACCGAATCCCAATAAGGAAAATTCTCTCAATTTTCCAAAAGCCGTTGTGGGATCGGCAGAGACTCACCTGTAAATTGACGGGCCAAGTCTGACGGTTTGGACTACTCCTGCATGCCGAGGTTGTAGCCCGAATGCACTTTTATACACACTAGAACATTTTCGGAGGGCGTTGGAGGCCACGGCAATTTTATGTCCAATTATGTCAATCGCTATTCGTGTCATTATATCTCGAGGCTCCACCCGTGACGGACACCGGCCCACCCCGGATACTAGGAAGTGTTCCGTACCCCTGCCGAGAAGCCATGGAAGGACGGGGGCTAAAATGGATAGTGCTGTGTTAGTGGCAGAGAACGATGGAGACGCGGATACGATCCTTGCGTCGTTTCCGTGGCAAAATCATGGCATAACCCTTGATAATACGTAGGTAGTATTGTGAATATGTGTGTGTGTGAACGAAAGTATGTGTGTGCGTGTCTTGTGCAGAGTGCCAGAACATACGAATAGTGTAGGAGAATATTGGTAAATGCTTGGATTAAATATGAGGGGGGAGCGGCGATGAGGATACCCGATATATGGGCCATGTTCGAATGAAAACTCTCAAATTACTCCTCCGTCTTCTTGCATCGAGACGAAACTTTCTTTCTTGCTGTCGTGAAAAGCCGAAGGCGTATTCAACGCTCGGACAACAATACGACTGCTACTGTTCCTTCGAATTTCAATTCTGCAGGTCGGCAATAGTATTCTGGGCTAAACATGAGCGGCAACGACACCAATGGCACTGCCATTTTCGGCAGTTTGCCTCAGGAGCTGACAAGTGGTCCGGGTCTGATTGTATTGATTGTGCTAGTGCCTATCATCACCGTCCTCATCTCCTACTCAGTCGACTACTTTTCCTCCCCATTGCGGAAATATCCAGGCCCGTTCCTGGGACGTACGTACTCGAGGCTGAGTTTCAACATATTTTCCGTGATGGCTGACAAGGCTCAGGATGGACCAACCTGTATCGCATGTATCATGCCTGGCACGGTTCCATGCACCTGGTTTCCAAAGAACTGCATGACAAGTACGGGCCAGTCGTTCGCATGGCCCCTGGCTATCTCGATGTGGACTATTCGTCATTGATCAAGACATGTTTCGACGTTCAAGGAGTCTGGGAAAAGGTATAGGTTCTCTTTTCAGCATTTTGACTCCGCATTAGGACTTGTTTCCTTCAGCTGCTCTCCACTTTTCTCCCTGGTCTACGTAATTTGAAACATGCAACTCGAAAGGATCGGCAACTAACACGACGATATCCAGACTGAATGGCACGGTGTCAGCGGCGCTGTCGTCGACGGAAAACTGTTCTACAACATATTTTCCGAAACTCGGGCCGCTGAGCATTCTAGAATCAAGAAGCCCATTGCCAAGTATTTCTCCCCAAGTGGTGTTGCTCCACTTGAGCCGCACGTCGATGCGGTGCTGGCATCACTCTGCCGTATCTTTTGCGACAAGTTTGCTGGTGATGATAAGTTTGGCGACGCTTTTGACTTTGGAAAATGGGTTCATTATTGTAAGTCAGCTAATAATAATCTTCATACTTGTCAAGGAAATGCTTACACCATATCCGTGTAGTTGCCTGGGATGTAGTAGCAAAGACAACTTGGAGTCAACAAGTTGGCTATCTGGAGAAAGGATATGACTTTGACGGATCTCTCAATGTCTCCGAAAAGGCCATGGACTACCTCGTCACGATCGGCATGTATCCGAAGCTTGACAAGTATCTAGACAAGAACCCGTACATCCGCATCGGACCTCCGGCTTTTGGCAGCATCACCAACCTCGGACTCGGCCACCTCATGGCGCGCATGAAGGGCGAGGACAAGCACGACCCCGCCAAACCCGACTTTTTGGACCGCTATCTCGAGGCGCAGCAAAAGAACCCCGAGGTCGTCGACGTCTACCGTATCCTGTCGTACATGCTAGTCAACCTCGCAGCCGGCTCCGATACCACGGCCGGGGCTCTACGCTCCATCTTTTACCTCTCGCTCAAGCACCTAGATGTGTACCGTCGTCTCGAGGCCGAGATTCTCGACGCAAAGTTCTCCACGCTACCCGTCCCCTTTGCTGAGAGCCGCAAGCTGCCCTACCTCGAGGCCGTCATGCGCGAGTGCCTACGCTACCTACCCGGCAACTGCTTCGCCCAGGAGCGCTACGTGCCCGTGGGCGGCCTGGCCCTGCCCGACGGCTCACACGTCCCCCAGGGCACCGCGGTTGGCTTCAACGCCTACGTTCTGCACCGCAACAAGGAGGTATGGGGCCCCGACGCCGAGGAGTTTGTGCCCGAGCGCTGGCTGCCGGCCGCGGGCGAGTCGGACGCGGACTTTGAAGCGCGGCTGCAGGCCATGAACAATGCCGACCTGTCCTTTGGCGCGGGCTCGAGAAAGTGCATTGGTATGAACCTCGGCAAGCTCGAGGTCAGCAAGTCGGTGGCTACGCTGATCAAGCTGTTTGCCTTTGAGCTGGCGGATCCCAGCAAGGACTGGACTATTCATAATAGCATTTTCCCCAGACAGTCTGGGGTGCTACTCAGGATCAAGGCACGCAACGGTACCTCGGAGGAGGTGGCGGCAATGGATGTAGACTATTGATGTTTGGCGAATTTTGACACGTATATAAGTGCGGATGAAAGGGAGTATGTAGATTAAATGAGATATTAAGACTATGAAAATAACGTCAACACGACGAGTGATATCTAAACACGGAGAGTACCAATCAGAAGGTCCCAACGTCGGTGAGATTCCGCCTCTTGGTGTGCTTATTCACGTTGAATTCGTGGGTACGCCTATACGACCGATGGGTGGTGGCGTAAAGGTTTGGTCGTCCTAGTGCTTCGGCAATTCTCCAGACCCGCCCAAAGACCTCGTGAAAACCATCATAGCTGTCGCGCGGTGACCAGACGCTGCGCCCCGTCAGCTGAGACTGCCACTTTGGGTGGACCTCTTGTCTTCCCTGGGTTAAGACTTTATAGGAAGTAATGCGAATACGTAATTGGCCGTCTACCACTTGCAAGACTTGTTCGTGATCCGTCGGACAATATTTGCACCGGCTGAGACATATATAAGATCCATTTCCGCTGGACCACATTCCAGGCCGGAAGCCGTCTTTTGAAGACCTGGTGTGTTCCAGCAAGCTTCTGACTCTCGTGAGTCGAATGAAAGTCCTGAATCGTGGTTTGCCCATTTTGAATATCGAATGCGGACAAAGACGGAATTCAAGTGGTTGACAATTGGAATCCTTGCTTATTGTGCAAGTAATTTCTTGTTTCTGTAGAAATGCTCCGCAATCCAGGACAGTAATTTTCTCTAGATATTCACCCCAATTCGGGGCACGAGCGCGCGGGAACGGAGGGCGTCTTGGCGCTTCGAAGTAGATTTCGCTTGACCATGTATAAGTCGGACCATTCTCGTAAAACTGGGCAGTGCAAGTGTCGGACAATTCTGGAACGAAGCACACGCTCGAGCGGTGGTCGGCGATGTAATAGGTACCTTTCATGTCGTTCAAGACAGTATCCAGATGGTGAAATTCGAGTTCATATGGCATGGTTGGATGTAGAGTGTCAAGTGGACCAATAGCCAGCTCTTCGGGAGGGAGCGATGAAAGCAATGTTGATATAGGCTCCGCATGCATATTATAGAGTGCACGCTTGGGAAACGGCAGTTCGGAAGCGTAGGAGACACATGGACAGTCGCCAGACCAATGATCGGATTCATCCAAATAATGTCGTGCTGAAGACTCGCCCTTTTCCTTGGAAGCTGAAGATCCCATTATGGCGCCCTGATTAAATGTCTGGCCCCCGGCGGCGTGGTAACTTTGACCAAACACAAAGTCCTTTCTCGTGGTGGATTTGACGTAGAGACATAAACAAACAGTCACTAAAGAAATCTGCCAACGAGAGCTAAAGACCACCACGGAAAGGAGCCAGAGACAAATGTTATTAAATAGAAGCAAAAGACAACCAGTTTCACCCACTATTCGGTGCTCTGTGCAGTCCTAACGTTTCTACCACGCGGGAAATTCTTGGGGAAACCTAAAGTACTCGCCTACATTTCTGGCTACAATCATTGAACCACCAGCGTACCGAAAGCTGAAGACTGTAGTATTCAAAACGAAATACTCAAAATGCAAAAGGAACAGCCCGTGGGATCGGTGCGCCGCTGGGGAAATGTCGCTTGGAATGCCCGGAAGAATTCTACAGTCATGAACTCTGCCTTCTGTAGCACGAAAGCTACCTCCGCATTCTTGCAATCGATCATGGCTGCAACTGGACGTATTAGGTCTTCAGTCGGTATCTGATCGAAGCGGGCGTCTGCAACCCTCTCCAAAACGACCTGTAGCCACTTGATTAAAGTTACAAAGATGATTCCTTGACATGAACACGATGTTCGGCTTCGCTGGGTCCGTAGCCAGTAGGGAATACACTTCAAAAACACAATGCAAAGTATCAAACCACGGCCAGCTGGAAAAGACACAGAATATCGTATTAACCGCTTTACTTTAAGAATTCCTGAGACTTTGATGTGATTGAACAGTGTTGATTCTCGATTTGTATATTCCTTCCACTCCATATGCAGTCTCCTTACATCGATTGAGCACCCTATCGCCAACGTATATCAGATCTCCCCAAGACACCTTGCCAGAAGTACCCAGACAGGCCGCAACTACCGTGTAATAACGACAAAGAATATCATTGGATGGGAAGCCCTCCCTCTTGTGGAATGTGGTGGATTTTCTGTCCTTGTTGCAAGTTGCCTTTTGTTAGTTTGTCAACGACGATCAACACTGCAACCTGTATTTTGCACATCTGCAGCTTGACCGTTGGCAGCAGGATAGTTGCGAATCGATGCTCCGGCCCCACTACAGCGCATCGCTAAGCGCCCAGTCCCTTTGCTCCTCCATGACAGTAAATACCCCTCCGGTGAAATGGCAGAGATAAGGAAATGTTTGATTTGGCATAAAAGGTCCAAAATACTTTGTCAGGCCTTGAAGATAATATATGACTTTACGCATTTCCTTCCAGACGTGGTGCAGCTGGTTTATCTACCTTCATATAACCTCTTATGTCCATCAACTTTGCCAAGGATATACCCATCATGTCTGATCCGCGCATCGTTGAGCTAGCAACACGCATTGCTGCCAACAATTCCAAAGTGAGCGAATATCTGACCGCAAATAACCTCCCTCAGCCATCATTCGATATCGATGCACCACTTTACGGGGCTGTGCCAAATGATGCGCCGGAGATTGAAGCCTTGCGTCTGTCTGTGCTCAAGGACACGACTGAATTGCGTGACCTGATGCTCGGCCCTAGAGATTACCTCTTCGGCTTCGTAGTAAGTAATATGTTCAAAGAAAGCTGCACCGGAGTTGTAATAACCTGGCTTTTATAGCACAATACTTTGCTCCCACAGCAAGCAATTACGCGTTTCAATTTAGCTCGCGATTTACCCGTCGGTGGTACGACCACATTTGAAGCAATGGCTACAAAGTCAGGCCTCCCCGAGAGCACCATTCGAAAGCTAGTACGTTATGCAGTTGCGCAAAGAATCTTCGAGGAACCGCAGCCAGGCGTGATCGCCCATAGTGCTGCTTCAAGGCTGCTTGCCGAAGATCCGGGTGTGCATGATTTCGTGGCGACCTGTTCAGACGAACTCTGGCAAGCAGCTGCTCAAACATGCAATGCTCTCGTCAAATTCCCTGGATCAGAAGAGCCAAATGAAACAGTATGTGCCACAACTTCTGTTTTTCTTTCCTCGCTGCCTCCGAGCAGGCATTTACTTGCAATGGATATTGACTTAAGTAATTCCAGGGCTTCTCCTTGGCAAACAATACCAACAAGTCCATGTATGAATTCTTGTCGGATTATCCAGATAGGTCAAAGAGATTTGCCAATATGATGAAGGGCTTTACTCAGGGCAAGTCCTTTGATCTCAGATTTGTCACAGACTTTTATCCATGGGAGAAACACAGCAATGGAACCTTCGTCGATGTGAGTCAAACCTCCAAATGCATGTCAAAGCACCTATCTTAATTATTTTGCCAGATTGGAGGATCCGAGGGTTTCGTCTGCGTGGCTCTCGCACGCAAGTACCCTTCTATGAAATTCGTCGTGCAGGATCTAGAGCCTGTTATTGAGGAAGCCAAGAAGAATGTTCCCGCAGATGTCGCGGACAGGATTAGCTTTATGGTTCATGATTTCTTTGAGCCACAACCGGTATCAGGAGCCGATGTCTACTTCTTCAGATGGATCTTCCATAACTGGTCGGACAAGTACTGCATCAAGATACTCAGGAGTCTCATTCCCAGCTTGCGGCATGGGGCTAAAGTCATTGTTAGCGAGGCCATTCTCCCTGGACCTGGCGAGATACCTAACGGCATGGAGGGTCGTTTGCGGAGCTTTGATCTCGTCATGACTTCGATACAGAACGCAAGGGAAAGAGAACTCAATGATTGGATTGAGCTCTTCCATGAGGCGGACGCACGATTCGAGTTTGAAGGCGTCACACGCCCGCCTGGTTCCAATCATTCTCTGATAGCCGCGGTATGGAAAGGGGCGTGAATTCCGCAAGTGATGTTTCTAGGCGCCGAGGGCAGTGGACCGAATTGATGATATGCTTTATTTTGGACTCGATATCCACTCATCTAAACTATTTACCAAAGTCCCAGTTCTCACATAATCTTCGAGTGGATCGAGTGCTCATATTGTTAGTGAAAGCATATTTTCGCTGTCTCGCGGAGAGTGCACCTAAGCTGCTGGCTCCATTCACTGTTGCCCGCGGTCAGCTTACAGCGCTACTGGGCCATCGTATCACGGCTGGCGATGCCTCGGAATCGAAGGAAACATAACAGTCTTGATTCACTTGCAAACCTCACTTTCCGCACTCTCTCCTCTCTCCTCCAATATAACTGAAATATCCCTGAACTTGATGCACATTCACACTGAATCAAATCTGCACCGAGTATCCAGTCTCTGGCATAATGTCTCCATCCCGCATAGTCGAACTATCCACTAGAATTGCCACCAACACCGCCAAAGTCGACGAGTATCTTACTTCACATGATCTCCCGACGCCATCATTCGATGTGGATGGGCCACTTCAATCGATGATTCCCAAAGATGATGTGGAGCTCGAAGCTGCACGTGTAGCCATTATAGATGACACACTTGAATTGCGGCGACTTGTGCTCGGTCCGCGCGACTATTTGATGACATTTACTGTTGGTCGTCTTCTGCAACCTGGCACCTCATATGTATCTAGATGAGCTGATCTGAAAAACAGTCAAATGAACTTCTGAGCCAGCATGTGATTATCCATTATGACCTGGTGCACTCCTTCCCAGTCGACAGCGAGGCGAGTTTCGCTCAGATTGCCGAGTCTAGCGGGCTTTTGGAGAATGACGTGAGCCAGATCATCCGTCGCGCGGCTTTGCAAGGTATTTGCATCGATTCAACACAGGAAAAGAATTTTGCACTCATTATTAAACAGGTATCTTCGCAGAAATAAGGCCAGGAATAGTCGCGCACACAGCCCCGTCACGTCTCTTGGCCGAAGATTCGGTCTTCCGTGACTGGGTCGCTTGGAACGTGCAAGACTTGTGGCCAGCGACAAGCCAAACAGTAAGTGTATAGCTTTTCGACACAACGACCCAAAAGCTGCCGTAATAGTGTTAGAGAACGTGTAAGAATGATAAAGCAAATACCAACTACCATGACCATCCCAGGTTGCTGCCATGGCAAAGTACCCAAAGTCTGAGGAGCCGAATGAAACAGTAAGTCGCAAGCAATCCAAGGTGATATTTTCTCTCACCGGATATCTGCTTACCCACCACCAGGGCTTTGCTTTATTCAACAAGACAGACAAACCCGTCTACGAATTCTTCTCCGACCATCCGGAGAAGGCACGTAGATTCGCCAACGTGATGAGAGCACTGTCCAACAGGAGCGATCTGGCTTTGACGCACACAGTGACAGGATATGACTGGGGGGCTCTGGGACATGGAACAATCGTGGATGTGAGTTCTCTCGCTACATGGCATATGCCACAACTCTAAGGCCATTACAGGTAGGAGGCTCGGAAGGGGACATGTCCATTGCTATTGCAAATGTGTTTCCAGATCTGTCATTCGTTGTACAGGACCTAGCACCGGTCGTAGAAAACGGCAAGAAACACCTGCCAAACGGTCTTGCCCGTCGAGTGAGGTTCATGGCGCACGACTTTCTGACGCAACAACCGGTTTCCAATGCAGAGGTATACCTTTTTCGATTGATCTTGCACAATTGGTCAGACAAGTACTGTGTTCAAATATTGCGCAACCTCATTCCAGCGCTCAAGTCAGGGGCGAGGGTCGTGGTCGTGGACAATGTCGCACCAGCCCCAGGAAGCATTTCGAACTGGGCAGAAACTCGGCTGAGGTAAGTCAATCGTGACACATTTATCAGTCTGCCACATTGCTTTGCACGTGCGACTGACATACTGCTGACATGCTACAGAAACATGGATCTCATTCAAAAGGTCATGCAAAACTCCCACGAGCGTGATCTGGATGGTTGGAAGAAGGTTTTTGAGGCCGCCGATCCCAGATTTGGGTTTCTCGGGGCTCAGCAGCCGGTGGGATCTACATTGTGGATAATCGTCACTCAATGGCAATGAATAAGGTGCCAGGACCGAGAGAAACAGTACTTAACAATAATAGCACAGTCAGTATCGAACTGCCTCGAGCTGCCATCCACCTGAACAACGCTTACACTTCCCCGTCAGATACATTTCCTTGCAGACAAAACCGAAGAGCCCAAGTGAGTTGCAATATGAAGGTTCACCAAGTCAAACTCAGCTTGCAATGGATATCGAATTGAGTGGACAGTGCATGTTCCGACCAGGAAACTGCAGTCTGGCAACCTATTTCCACCAACAAAATGTGTAGCTACTAGCGGAGACGGGGTAGCCTTCCTACTCTGCACCATAGGCTGGTACATGGCAGTACTTCCTCTGAAAAGAGCTTTTTGAGCCACAATATTTGACATGTCAAGATAGAAAGTAAATGTAGGAAACGGCTGATGGGATGCTGGAAACAACCTTGAACACAACGTCTCCATAGTGATGATGTCACTTAGCCTGTTTGTTGTGTGAATGGCCTCAACCTTGAATGCTAAAATGCACTCCCATTGTCCAGCTCTTACAAAGAATGCAACAATACACGCAGAGTTATTTTACATTCTATAGATACTATCTGACGAGTTGTCTACACACTAATTGTCATACATGGGCTGTTCCATGGGCGGTATGAGAGGCATTGAAAAGAGCCCCTCTGTCGAGTCCATAAAATCAAAATATTGAAGTCCGAGACTGTCAGCTGTGGTCAGTGGGTCGGTACTGGTGCCTAGTGACGGACCAATCGGACCAGGCGAGTTGAGAAGATCTTGGTGAGATGTATCGGGGTCTTGCGGCATGGACGCTGTCTTGTCGAACCAGAGTCTCTGAAGCAGTTTTGAATACCTCGATGCGATATGTCTATCGCCAGTGGTGGCGCGATTGAGGCTCGACACGAACCGCCTCATCATTTCCACGAGCTTTTCGTGGTTCTCATTGGAGATCGCGCCAGCTACTCTCGCTTTGAAAATGAAAACAGCTGAATGGATCTCGTATCTGTTCACTGTGAGACTTGGCTAGTTTTGAAGTGATGGGGAAATGGGTGACGCACAAGTAGAAGCGAGTGGGCATAAATCGTAGACCCTTCTCGGGGTCAATGTCTTCGATAACAGTCTTGAGCAGATCTTCGGCTGCCTCAAGGGCCTGGTAAATGTGTCGCGCATCCGGACTCGCCATGGCAGAGGCGGGGAACGTGAGGCGACCGGATCCATTCTTGCGAAGTGAAGCCCTGTACAAAACCGCCTGGAACGCAAATGCGTTGACGTACAGCTTCAGGTACTGGTACATGAGCATCAGGCATGCCTTGAGATGTCTGGAGGCGGATATTTCCGACCAGCAACGTTTCCATGCTGCGACGGCCTTCATGGTGTCGTCAATGTACTTGGTGTAGTCACCACGCACCATGAGCTCCGCCGTTCTGGACTTTGAAGCGAATAGTATGTCATGAGCATTTCCAAATAGAGTGGTGAGTTCTACCTGCGCTTCCAACAGCGACGAAAGATCCTCTTCATAGGAGAACTTTGGCTGCAGTGATGGAAAGTCGGCGGCGGTGAAGCGTGTCGATAGAGCTGGTCCTCGACACCAGAATGCCTGGCCCATGCGTATGGATATTTGTCGATCCGATAGGTAGGTAAAAGTCCACGCCAGTCGCTGTCTGAGCATAAGGTCGTCGGGCGTACGTGTACCCTTGAACGAGCTTTCTTCGAGCCTGAGCGCGTAGGCCAGGCGCACCGCCAGACCTATAATGGACCACGACGCTCCTTCGCCGCTGCTGTCGTTTTGAGATTCGAGAATAGAGGTGCCCTGCCATTCACCCAATATTAGTAGGCCCTCAACGCACCCGACCGTCTGTGTGTGCTTGGCACCGAATACAAGATCGAGTATCAGCTGGCGCATGTACTGCCATATTGAAGTATGAAAGTAGACTAAATCTGGACGATCTTGAGAGGCCACGACCAGGATTGCAGTCAAAAGAAATGAGTCTTGCTCAATCGTTGTCGGTAATGAGCTCAATTGCAGCACAGATCGCGGGGCGATAGGCAGGAATGAATGATAGTGATGAGAATAGCGGTCCACTAGGTGGTGCAGCAGCTCCAATGTCAAGACGCCTCTCTCCAATGGAGTATAGGTTGCATTGGCACTTGGCTGCGGCCCTGCAGGAAACCCAGACGGATTCCCACGCGAAAATACGGACTGCGGTGACGTTGCATCCGTCCCACCTTCATTGGCAGCATTGGCGAGGATGAGCAGCGCATCGGACGGATTTTGCAGGTTGCCCTCGACTGGCGTTCTGCCCGCCGCATCATCGACATTCTCCGCCGGCTGTGGCAACCGGGCCCCTTCGGCGGCTGCCGTCATCTCACTGCGGCGAGGGCGGCGGAGGCTCGAAAAGTCGCCGCCCCGTCTGGAGCCGGCCAGTACGCATGCCGCCCCTTCGCGCAGGCACTTGATGCACGGTGGCTGTTTGCGCCCGTCCAACTCTTGTCTATTGCCGTAATTTTTAGCGCGCCGTTCAGCATGCTTCGAGAGGGAGGGGAGATGGATGAGCTTACAGTTCACATTTCGCTTTGCGTGTTCTGCACCTCGTACAGGCACGGTATAATCTTTGACCAGTGCCTTTGGTCATATTTCTCCGTTATACTTGCAAGGATGGTACTTTTCCACGACAATAACAACCTACGCGAGGTTGTTCATCATGCCGGGGATGGAGGGGCAACGCTATCGCGGCAGTAGACGGCTTTAGATGGTTAGCGGCAAGAGATGGCGGGTCTTGAGGCATTCGCAGCCAACTCCAACGACTCCATTCGGGCAGGCCAAAGTTGGATGATTTGTGCCTATTGGCAAGCTGAGGGGTGCGATGTGCTGTCTTCCCCGTGATACAAGTCGATGCACCTTGACGATCGATGAGCGTAGGGCAACAACGGAGAACGGAAGGTCGCCCCAAGGGCCTGCCTTATAAGTGAAAAATATCCTTTGGATAGGATTTAATATTCCTATGCGAGATCAGATTCCATTGCTCTATGCTCCGGAAAAGTTTTACTATACACATACCATTCTATCATCATTTAATCATGCCTGGAGTTGTTGAAACTTCTCTGTCTCATCAGCCACTGCCGGTCAATGGCGGCAAGACATCGTCAAAGGACGATATCTATGGCAATTACCATCCCACAGACCCCCGAGAATTGGACCTCGAGTCCAACTTTGGTCCAATGGACCCAGACTCTATTGGCTATCTCCAACCGACTTCTGCCGATACTCCCATTGAATTAATGCGAGAGCGTTTCGAAAGAGATGGCTATCTTCATGTGAAGGGTCTTTTGCCCGTAGAGCCCGTCCTGAAATGCCGCGCCGCTTACTTCTCCCACATGTCGCCAAGCGGCCTGCTCCGTCCTGGCAGTGAACCCGTTGCCGGAACCTATTCAGGCGCCAATCCGCGAAAATATCTTCCTCCCGGCAACTTGCGCCGGCTGTTCGGCCTCAAGGACGACCCCGAGAGCGACAAGTACGTCGAGCTTATGATTTCTGCCCACGAGGCTGATTTCTACGTCGACTTTTGCAAGATCCCGGAGCTGCGCAACTTCGTCAGCCGGTTCAATGGCTGGTCCAACCCGACCATGCTACAGCGCACCATGCTCCGGGCCTTTGTGCCCAACAGCGAGCTCACGCCCGTCCACTTCGATCAAATGTACCTGCGAGCCGGCCCACCCACCAGCCTCACTGCCTGGGTTCCGATTGGAGACGTTTCGCTCGAGGGCGGCGGTTTAATGTACCTGGAAAAGTCGACAGATATCGGCAAGAAAACGGAAGACGACTTTGCGGCCAATGCCAGCAACCTGACCGACGAGGAACGCGTCAGCGCGTTCAACAAGAACATGAACGACGGCGGCTTCCTCAGCCGGGACACTGTGGCCTACGGCAAAGAGACGAGGAGAAAGTGGTTAATTGCCGAGTATGAGGTGGGCGATGTCATTTTCCACAATCCGTACATGGTCCACGCCAGTTGCAAGAACAAGGACCCCAATAGCGCCATTCGCCTAGCAACAGATTTGCGGTTCGTTGATCCTGAGATGCCATACGATACGGTAGGTTTGCCATTCTGTTATCAGTCCGAATCAAATTGCTGACTTCTCCTAAATGATAGCGCTGGATGAAGGTCTATAGACCACTGGACGGTTTATGAGCTTCGAATGACACCTTTCAACACTTCACGAGTTTTTCCTCCCTATGAACAAAGCATATATTAGTTGTAGTCGTAATGAAATGTTGTATTTGGACTGATGTTAAATCTTGCAGTCCAATGATCTTGGAGCCAGTTTCTCAATACTGGCCGTGAACTCCTGAAGGGCAAATGTGTGCATGTCTAACAGTAGAATTCAATCACGCTACAATATTCATTCTAGAAAGCTCTTATCCATCTAAAGATCTATATGCATAGTCTCGTGATCCAGTCAAAGTGCCTTCCAAGAGGTAACTTCAGAATCGACCACCAACCTACCCGGCATATACATCGGGACTTCCTCATCAGGGAGCGCCAGGATACAAAGGCCAAGGAAATCCAAGATGCAAACAGAACACGCCATTTTCCGGCGTTACGGTCCTCAGCCCATAACATCCGGCCCCTCTTGATCTTTGACCCGAGCGACCGATGGCTGAGTACCAAGTGAATCGACTCAAGGTGCATCCCGCCGTCTACAGCCGTCCATCGAGGAGAATCGAAGATAACTCCGCCACTAGAAAGTATAGCGCGCGCCTTGGGGTCTCTTCATTCCCCATTCCCCATACCCCAGATTTCGGAGGCTGTGGGGGACAACGTGGGGATTATGGAGCAAACGTCCTTGGGAACTAGGGTGCTTTTCGGACTGCACTCGTCAATTCAGCTGGACACTACAGGCTTTGATCAGAAATCCTAAAAAGTAGTCTGTCTGGTCGTGTACCTATATCTATAAGTCATTCCTCTCTCCTAATCTTCATGCAGACCATGGGCACTGTCAGTCTTTATTCTGGTTCAATACCACTTTGGCTACAATGAAGTTTTTGCAAAAGATTGTGAGGAACGAAGCGGCTCAGGCTGATCCTCCCGAGATATACAATGCCAGGGTCTTGATTATTAGCACGGTGGTATGTTTTCATTGCTCAACCTTCTCAGGATTAATTGTCCCGGGCTGAACTATATCAGGCTTGTGGAGGTGCCTTGCTATTTGGCATGGATATGGGTATCATTGGTGGTGTGTTAACCATGGACACATTCAAAGAGTCAGTGCTCACAAATTTTGCATCCACTGAAGCTTGTCGCGCGAGAAAAGCTTACTGATTATTCATAGTCAATACGGATTGAGCAACCAGCCAGCGTCTGTAACAGCACAGTTGTCCTCAAATATTGTCTCTGTCATCCAAGCTGGGGCGTTTGCAGGAGCACTGCTGTCCACATGGCTGGCTAATCGTGTCGGTCGGCGATGGTCGCTTATCATCTCGTCAATCCTCGTCTTTGTTGGTGTTGCGCTCCAAGCAGCTGCAAGTGGGCACCTCTCGGTCCTCTACGTTGGAAGGTACGCTGTGTTCCATTCGTTTTGATGATTTATACTGATCGAGCCAGACTGGTGGCTGGAATTGCCATCGGTATTGCGTCGAACGTTAACCCCCTTTATGTATCAGAGAACGCACCGCGAGGGATTCGCGGCTTGTTGACCGGGATTTATCAGCTCAGCATCGTAACAGGCTTGACTGTAAGTTTTGAGTTCCAAATGTCAAAGGGCATACGCTGACAAGAAGGGAAAAGCTTGCATTCTGGATAAATTATGGCTCTCTGCTCCATATATCCGGCCATGCCCAATACATCATACCTCTAGCTCTACAAGCCATCCCTGCCGTTATTTTGTTCATTGGCATGTTCTTGGCCAACGAGTCTCCGCGATACTTGGCGCAGAAGTCTCCAGACAAAGCTTGGACTGTGTTGGCAAAGCTGCGTGGGCTGCCTATTGACCATCCCTATATCCAGCAGGAAATGAACGGTATCCTATCCCAGCTCGAAGAGGAGAGGGCCAATTTCTCAGGCACCAACATGTTTGACCTTTTTAAGGAAGCTTTTGCGACTCGGTCGAATCGTCGTCGCAGTATACTGTGCATCACCCTCATGATGTGGAGCAACCTCACCGGCACCAACGCCATGACGTATTACAGTCCCTCCATTTTCGCGAGTATTGGGCTGTCCAGCACCACGTCCGGGCTCCTGGCAACTGGCGTTTATGGAATTGTCAAGATGATTGCGTGCGCCATCTTCATCCTGTTTGTCTCGGACAATCTGGGACGCAGAAGAAGTTTCCTATGGACTGGCATAGGTCAGGTGAGTAAAGCCTGCTATAGTTCTTCTACTCCCATTATCAGTACATCTGACATTGACTACGACCCAGGGTATCGCGCTCTACTATGTCGGCTTCTATATCCGCTTCGATCCACCGGTCTCGGGCCAGCCTATCAATGCGCCTGGCTATGTTGCGATTGTCGCCATATACGCATTCGCGGGTATTTATCAATTTGGTTGGGGGCCGGCTGTCTGGACTTACTGCTCGGTGAGCAATCGTTGCTTAAGAAATTCAATAATGATATGATTCTCATCCAAGACGCAGGAAATACCCGCGGCTCGTCTGCGTGCCCTCAACATGGGTATGGCCACTGCCAGTCAATGGCTCTTCAACTTTGTGGTTGCCAAGTGTACGCCGCTCATGTTTGCCACTTTGGGGCCTCGAGGTTATGGTACTTACTTCTTGTATGGGTCATTTTGTTTCTTGATGGTGGTTTACGCATGGTTCTTGGTGCCCGAGACCAAAGGTGAGTCACCTCATGACCCAGCAAGTGATATGACTGAGCTGACGAGCGTGCCGTCGCAGGACTTTCGCTCGAGGAGATCAACATCTTGTTTGATCAAGAGTCCGTTCGATCCGGTCGGACAGTCGTTACGAATGGCTTCGCCGGCAGCCATGGTAGGGTTGAGGGAAAAGAGCCCGAGGCTTTACACGTAGAAAGGGTATGAAATATCATGGCCAGGGCGCCCAGACTCTGAGTAGCACAGATTCCAGTCTGGCTTGGCAAAGAGGCACAGTAACAGTTTTCCCCATTAATGATAGAGAATCATGCAATGTTCCGCTTTTCTCAAGGTATTGGCCCACCCGAGGCAATTCTCATGGGCTTACAACCCAATCGCGGGCCGCCCCGAGGGCCAAGAGACTCGGGTTACATAACGCTGTTTCCCCATCACCAGTCAATGTGGGAAGTAGTTGCCGAGGGTATACAGTTTGTCGCAAGGGTTCTTCACTCCAAACGCATGGCTCGTAAGCAGGTGGGGAATGGTGCAAAGCTGCCTCAGGCGTTCTGGGCTCAAATACTCCGAGTCATGATACGTCTTTTGCTTCTTCATGTCTAGAATAGACTTGCTCTGAGTATACCTAGAGGTCATATAGAACTCCATCATGGCTGTCTCGGCACCAAAAACCTTGGACCCAATGATTGCGCTCCTCACGGATCAGGGTCTTGGAGCTCAGATACTAGCTCCCACAGATGCCGAGTACACAGCTCGCGTGGAGTCATACTGGTCCAGCAGTGCCAAACTGAAGCCGGCATGCATCCTCCAACCCAAGTCCGCCACTGAAGTTGCGGCAGCTTTGAGAGTCCTGGTGTCGACAGGGCAGCCCTTTGCCGTGAGGAGCGGCGGCCATACCAACTGGGCAGGCTCTAACAATATCCAGGATGGCGTTACGCTGGATCTCGGGTCCCTTAACGCCGTTACTCTGTCATCGGATCGTGCAAGGGCTGACATTGGGCCGGGTGCGCGCTGGCGGGACGTCTACGCCGAGTTGCACAAGTCCAAGCTTGCCGTTGCCGGCGGTCGGGAGGGCAATGTCGGCGTTGCTGGTCTGCTGCTTGGTGGCGGCAAAACCTTCTTCACCGGAAGACATGGATTTGCCTGTGACAATGTCGTCGCATACGAGGTCGTGCTCGCGGACGGCAGCGTCGTCACCGCTGATGCCGAGACCAACGCGGACCTGTTTCGCGCGCTCAAGGGCGGGTCCAACAATTTCGGCGTCGTCACAAAATTCACCATGAAGACCATCCCGTCGGATCAGGTCTGGGCCGGCATGACCTTTTACCCCAAGCAAACCATCCCGCAGGCCATCGACGCCGTTGTGGCGTTTTCGGACAAGATCCGCGACGATCCGGACAGCAATCTCGTTTGCATTTTCACGCACATGCCTGAGTTTAAGGATGTCGTAGTGGCTACAATGTTCAACAACATTGAGGGCGTGGAAGCGCCGCCGGCTTATGATCAGTGGCGAGAACTTCCGCAAATCATGAATACCATCAAGATGACGACAATTTCCGAAATGGCATTCGAGTACAACATTCCCGCGAATAATTAGTGAGTGTCTTGTATTCTTGTCACTAGTCCAGTAGTTGTGGCTAACTCATGCCTTTTTAAAGTGCAGTATGGTTCACAGCCTGCTTCAAAAACGACAGTCGTATTGTCACAAAGTCTTCGGAGCTGCATGACAAGCTTGTGGCGGAAATCAAAGAGCTAGCCCCAGATGGCGACTTTGTAACGCAGTGCGTGTTGCAACCTCTCCCGAGATTGTACTCAGAGCAGTCAGTCAAGGCTGGAGGTAACGTCATGGGCGTGGAGCGCCACGCCGACGATGGCCTTTTGCTCCTGGCCACGGCCATGATGAAGACGCCCGAGCAGGAGGCGGCGGTGTACCCCAAGGTGAAAGCCTGGGCGGACGAAGTGAGAACGTATGCAGACACACTAGATGGGAATTTGAAATGGATCTGTGAGTGGCGCCTTTCCCCGGGACTTCAGAAACGACAATTCTCGTGGAAGCACCGATTATACTAATCCATTGTTCCAGATCTCAATTATGCCGACCCTAGTCAGGATGTGCTGAAGTCATAGGGCGTGGAGAATTTGAAAAAGATCAAGGCTGCGGCGGCAAAGTACGATCCAGATCAGGTTTTTCAGAAGCTCTGCCCAGGAGGATTCAAGATTTCAAAGGTTGACATCTGAGCTACACAATACGACCAAGTCAGTGTGTTGAGTAGTTGCAGTAAAAATCAATTCTCGTTCCAATGCTCAATAAAATCAATTCGTCATCATTATGTCGTTTATCCTCCAAGGTTTAGGACCATCGGTATGCCCATAACATTGACGACGTGAGACAAAGTCTTGTGAAGCAGAAACGAGTCCTCTTGCAAAGATTGCGAAGGGTTCTTGTTCAACGTAGCTTGATTACCAAAGGGAAAGGCCCTCAGGCCCTCATATGACTTGAGATCGTTGACCGAATTGTATTCATAGGTGTGCTACATTGGAGGGGCAGAGAGCACCGGAGTGTGGTTGCTGAGCAGCAACCGTTTGCTCAGGGAGACAGCCAACGGGCCCCACCTGATTTCGAATGCAGGCATATGAATGAGAATAATGAGAAGAAGTTTCAACAAATGACCAGTCACTGGGCACGCCTGACGCAAGATTCCTGGTTTCGTGGTCGAGTGGCTTGACGGAAACGCACACTCCGCCTACATGTCCAGACGTTAGGGTGTAGAATCTCGAGCCCTCGGGCTCAAGTAGGGGGATCGACTGATACCCACTCATTTTTTGGTGTTTTCATTCACACTCGCTTGACTTCTTCTGTTGCGTTTCTATGGTGGGAAGTTTTATTTCATTTGAATTTTCTTGGGGGGACTCAACGGCGATGTTGTCTTGCGTCTTGTCTCGAGGCGTCCGTTGTCGGATTTTAGGCAGGGCAGCGTCCACACTGTTGTACCCCTGTAATCTCCACTGACCAGTAAAGCTAGGGGTTCTCAGAGCTGTAATACCACTACAAAACCTCATCTTGATGCTTACACCTTACAGTAACAGTGACATCTCGACAGGACGCAAAAGAACAGAACAATGGCATGGGTTTCAGCAAGTAGCATGAGCTGTCTCTTATTCTAGATTGACACCGATAAAATTCTGTATTTCAACGTCTTTTCACATTCCACATTCATTTTCCACTACTCAAGAATACCACACTGCATTTGCACAGCAGCCACCGTCATTCAAGTTAAGGTGCGCAACCACCTGCGCCGAAGTGCCATTCTCGCTCAACTCCCAAATCTCAAGAAACCCAACCGAGCTATCCGTCAGGGCGGCAAAGCGGTCGCTGAACGGGCTCGGAGCGACACTGTTGGCAGCGCCGCCACTGGACGACGTGGGCACGAGAAAGTTCTGCGACAAGATGGCACCGTCGTCGTCG
This sequence comes from Neopestalotiopsis sp. M2102B, assembly GCA_023628315.1. Taxonomy (NCBI): domain Eukaryota; kingdom Fungi; phylum Ascomycota; class Sordariomycetes; order Amphisphaeriales; family Sporocadaceae; genus Neopestalotiopsis; species Neopestalotiopsis sp. M2102B. The sequence continues at coordinate 508,405 of JAMAKW010000007.1, forward strand.
AGGGAGAAGACGGAAATGTAGCCCGTCGCGTTGGCGCTGCGGCCGCGGTTCGTCGCCCACAGGTAGCCGTTGCTAAAGGACAGGGCCACCTCGTCGGCCCAGTAGTTGGCCGCGTCCTCGCCCGTCTCGAGCAGGGGATACGTGACATTGTCGAACGACGGAATGCCCGTCGTCGGGTCGGCAATGGAGTACTGCGCAATCTGGCTCGACCCTTCGAGGACCACGTACACGTACTGGCCGTTGGGGTGGACGGCGGCGTGGCGGGGGTGTGCCGAGGACGAGGGCGCCGTCAGGTTGGCCACCAGCGTCACCTCGCCCGTCGTCGCGTCAATGCTGTGCGTCCACAGCGTGTTGCCGCTATCGTCGGCCGAGTATAGGAACTTGGAGTCGGGGCTAAAGGCAGTGCCGTGCACGGCCGACGTGCTAAAGTAGGTGTAGTTTTGAATGGCTGCGTCCAGCTTGCCCGTCTCGTCGACCGACAAGACAGTGCCGCACCCTGCGTTGGATCCGAAAAAGGCGCCGTACACGCTATAGGGAGGGTTGGGGTCTGCCACGACAAAAATGGCTGTCGCGGTGCAGTTTCCGCCCGACGGAATGGTGGCATCATGGGTAATGGAGGTTGCATTGGCTAGCGAATAGCTCACGAATGCCGGGCTGCTGCTGTTACCGCTCGGTGAGTATGCCGTGGAATACAGATTCGCCTTGTCGTGCTGCAAAGAGGGGATAATTAGCACGGGATTGGAGACGAAATTGTGCATCAGCAATCGTGAGAACAGTAATAAGAACAGCTTACACTTAGCGCCAACCATGAGCCTGCTGCTGGTACCGAGGTGTTGGCCACCAAGTCCAGAGTCAAGGCCTCATCGTCAAACTCGACCGTGTACAGGGACTTGGTGCCAAAGGTGCCCACAAGCAGCTCGTGCGTTGCGGCGTTGGCGGCAGCAATCAAGCTCAGCAGAGCAGCTCCGCCCACAATGGATCCCCGAGTACTATACATGGCTATTGTGTTGGTCGTGTCTTGGCAAAACGGATCTCAGCCCCCAATGCTATTATACTCTGCGCCAATTGAGATTCAAGGATTTCCAAGCCAGTAGCACATGGACAGAAACGAAACGAAAACGGCCTCTCTCGATCGATGCGGCGAATTTAAATATTTGAACAAGACGATCATTCTTTCAATTGATGGATGGCCTCTTCTTGATCCGCCCGCGCGACGATCCTTGCTCGTCGTCATTGCGTTCTTTTGTGGCCACGCGTCCAGCATGTTTGAACTTTGACTTTCTGGACCTTGCGTCCACTGGAGGCAGGAAACAAACTGTGGTACTATTGTAGTAGTTTATAATACCTATGGTAAACCCCCTGGTCCAAAGCCCTTAAGCTTCTGTCGCAATCGCTGTGGGGAGAAAGCTTGTCTTTTTTGTTTCTCAGCGCTGCAAATCCACCACGGCGAAATGCCGGCTTGGGGTCCTGCCCAAAGCGGGGATTAGAGTGGGCGAGCATGAAACGAACCGTTGATAACTCCGGGACTCGCCTTTTGTGGGCGGCGGGAGCGTCGGTTGCAAGAGCAGATCACTTTCCGTTCCTGGTCATTTGCAATTAGCCAAATGTGAGAGGCAGTCGTCATCGGCTGTTTCTGTTTCTGTTTCTTCTCTTTGTCTACTCCATGGCCAAGCAAAGAACCTGGGTATATTCTTGGTATTGTTATTGTCAAAGCACATGCTTCTAGTAGACTTGCGGATCAGTAAGCCCCATCCCGCTGTGTCCATGCTGGGCTATCTACAAGCCACGGCTTTCTATACCCCGACCAAAGAGGCATTTCTGCTTCAAGCGATAATCCGTCGAGCTTCGCGCCATTGCCATCCACCGACCAGAGCGTGAGGGCCACCGTGTTCTCTCCATTGTGGTTGAGAATGCCTTCGGGTACAGGGAAGGTAGTCTGCGGCCCGAGGTTGGCAACTGGGACGACAAACATATTAGCATTCTACTCCTCTTTTTTCTGGATTTTGCACAGTTCATCGGAGCCACATAAAAAACTTACCAAACTTGCCAAACTGCCACCCATTGACAAAGAGCTGCACCCGGTAGTTCGCTGCCGCCGTAGTGTTGGCAAACACAAAACTCAGCGGAACATCATATCCATCGGGGACGTCGAGGGTGAACGTCGTCGTAAAAAAGCCCACACCGGCGCCCTGCACGCCGTCATCAAACGGGCTGGCCAGAGCCCAGTCGTCAATAGGCGGCTCAGGTTGGTGGTAGCCCTGGCGCTCGGCGTACATGGCGCCTTCGTTCCTCGGCCCGCGCGCAAGGTCTGCGTAGCTCTCGCCGCCCAGGTTGCCCGTCAGCTTCCAAACAATGTCGGACTGTGCGTGACCCGATAGGCTGCAATTGATGAGTCCCATGGGCAGCTTGATTCCGTCGGTGCCGGGCGCCTCCTCATCTTGGCCCATGTGGTCTATCAGCAAGGTGATGACATTTTGAGAACTAGCTGTTATCGAGTGCCCTGCGAGGGAAATCGTGGATTCATAGGTGTTGTTGCCCTGTGCTGCCCCGCTGCCATCCCACGACGAGAGAAGGGCATTGTTCAGCCAGATGGAGTAGCCAAATCCACTCCCGCCGGTAATGTTCACATAAAGACTAGATTCATTCCCAACCGCTGTAAAGTGGCCGCGGTAGATGAGAGAGCCTGAATGAAAGCCGTAGTCGCTGGCGTACAGCGAAGTTGGTGTTACGAGTTCCTGAGGATTATTGGTCGAGGTCTGATCGCAGACTATCCATTCCGAGTCATCATATGATGTCTGAATCTCGGGTAAAGAGTCGACGTAAAACCAATCGAGTGAGGTGAAGTCGGGCAGGGCCAAATCTGGCGCTACGAATTCGACCTGCCCTGTGAGCTTGCCATCGTCAGACTCCCCTGTCTCCAGCTGCACGCCATTGAAGGAAAGCTTGTCCACAGTGCCGGTGGGATCAAATACAAGCTCAAAATTGGTGGTTGCGTTGATATCTCCAGTCAGAGAAAGCAGACCATCGGAGATCTCTGCCGAGCGGATCAGATACCCTCCATTGACGATGACAGACGATTTAGAGGGCGACGAGTAATTGCTAATAGGAGTGGCGGCCGGTAGTTCCACAGCCCAGTAATTGTACGCCTCGTTCCGCCACAGCAAGTACACCTCCAGCTCATCGCCAAATTGCAGGATATGCCTATCGCTTGACACGGTCCACTGGAAGACGTAGGTGCTGTTTGCTGTTTGTTGACACGTTGCATCCACGGAATCCGTTGTGCAAGCTGGCACAGTGTCTACATTGGCAAAGTCAAAGGCGAGTTCGTGCAATTCGCCCTCTCCGCCGTACACGATCAAGGTTCTCTTGCCGCTCTGGCTCTGTGCCCAAGTGAATATTTCAGCAGTGCTGTATATCAGCGTCATGCCGCCGACATCATAATCCGTCACATGGACCTTTGAGTCCCTTCGTGAGAGCGTCAATTCTCCTCCGAGTTGTGGGATCGAGATGTTTCCAATACTGGTCGGTACAATGAACTTGTAGTTTGTCGTATTCAATGATGTCCAGTCTGCATGTCTGATGACGTAGAAGTTTGTCGGCGTGTCTGTTCCGAACACTGGTGTGGTGGCAATCTGGTCAGTCGAGACGTAGGATCCATTGGAAGCATTGCCTGCCACGGCGGTCAAATAGCCCGGGGAGACCTTGAAGAAGCTGGCTTCCAATTTCGATTCAGAGTACTTTTCTCGCCAGACGTGTCGGTTCTCCTTGATCGCGGCACCGTAGTCGTAAGAACTGTCGCCACCGCGGAAGCCAAGATTGCCCCAGTTGGTGCCTCCGTAAGTCTAGTCATCGTTCAGCATTGCCTACATTCTTAGTAGATGGAAGAGACTCATAAATACCATGTATATGTTGAACATCTTGATAGCAAAGCTATAGTTGTTCTTCCACAAGACTCTGACGGACTCTTCATTTACCAAAGCATTGCAGGAGTCCTGGTTAACGGAGCCCCATCCGGTGCCTGAACCACCCTGGAACTCGGCAACGAAGAATGGAGTATTGGGGCTGTACATTTGGTGTGTAGTTTGCCACTATTCCCGATATTTAGTTCCTTGCAATTGTCTTTTGACATGGGCATGTACTTACGCCTTCAGGCCACCTGATCTTGGGCCAGATATCTGGATGTGCGCCTAGGAGCTTCGAGTCAACTATAGTGTCGTAGAGCCACATACGTCTTTCGACTTACAATCATAGCGCATAGGGTAAGCATCAATTCCGTACACTATAGCTTGTGAGCATTGCGATCATGAAACTTTGTGCGAGCGGCTGCCGACTCACAGTCCGTCTCTCCCAGACCGCTCCCTGGGGCCCAGTTGCCCTGATTCAAATGATCGTTGACCATTTGCGGCACGACGACCCCTGCGTCTTTGAACTGCTGCTTGACGTGCTCCATGTAGTTGCGGTTCAGCTGCAACGGAAAATCGGAATTATTGACACCCGGCCAGGTATCGTACTCGTTCTCGGGCTGCAGCAACACCACGGGCCCGCCGCGCGTGATCTGGGCGTCGGCAATGAGTCGCCCGACCTCGGCGGCATACGCCTCGGTGGCGTCGACAAATTCCGGGTCGTCACCGCGCAGAGGGGCCTTGATACGCGCCGTCCAGCCCGGGTACCCGCCGAGCGCCGTCTCGGCATTGATGTAGGGACCGGGGCGGGCAATCAGGTAGATGCCAGCCTCGGCGGCGGCGGCGAAAAAAGGTTCGAGGGCAAAAACGCCGTCGAAGCGCACCGTCCCCGGCGTGCCCTCCACCAGGCCCCAGTACGTGTAAAAGGACACGGCGTTGAAGCCCATTGCCTTGATCTTTTGAAAGACGTCGAGCCATAGCCCCGGGCTGGGGAGGCGCCAAGGGTGGAACTCGCCCGAGAAGATGAACATGCGCTCTCCGCGGACGGAGAGCGAGTACTTATCCCATGTTACCTGTAGTGCCGTGTGAGCAAATATAATCAAGAGGAATGTATCAACATCACAAGCTCACCAAGTCTGGCAATTGATCTCTGGGCGTGGACAACCCATTACTCTCAAGTTTGATAAGTCCAGCGCCAACAAAGGTAGACAGGTAGAGGAAACTCAGTAAGAGCCAAGAGAATAGAGGTTGAGCCATGATCGGTTGTGCCTAGAGCCTAGACAGCCCGGCCTGAAGTGAATTTGCAGCCAAAAGCACTGCTCTTCCAGCGATTGCTATCGTGCAAAAGAGGGCACAATCAACAACCTGAGTTTCCTTGCGTTCCATTTTCCTTTTCCATCTCCAAGAATTGGACATTCCCAACCTTATAATAAACAATGATGATATAATTTCCCCCTCAATATCGTTGACGAGGATCATTGCCGTAACATTGATAGATTCTTGGCCATGTGGAGATAGATTCCCCAGTCCCCAGATCTTACCCCCAGACATCCTGGATAGCGCCAGCTCGGGCTCAACAACACGCAACGTGAACGCGGGGTCGTGATAGGCGCGACTATGCCATTGGTGTAAAAATGTGTTTCGGGGTATTAATGATGCACGCAATTCAGCCAGAATTATAAAGGCCCACTTTGGTCATGGTGAAGACCAAAATTCCAAGAGTTGCTCAACAGACAATGCAGGAACAAGGAACGATAAAGTAAAGTAGTCATAATTCTGTTTGGTCGGCATGGCTTCATGCTCGTCATGTCTCAAGCGCTCATAGTACATGGGGATGACTTTATCCTTAGTTCTCCCGTACCCCAAGAAGTAGTACAAAATCTGATTCTCGCTATAATAAATCACGCTTAAACGAAAGCTCCTCGAAAGTCGGCTGATGTTGATCAAAGGGAATTATCCAATGATCCGATCGACCCATCTCAACCACCCCTCATCTCTACAAAGGAGATCCATGGCAGCTTGTGATAGACTGACAAACAACTCCTGCTCATCTGACGAAGCACGAGCGGGTAAGATGAGCGCCGTACCCAGATTCCATGACCCGTGTGCTCTCCTAATGGCGTCGGGCTTTTCGACGGGCACCCCCGGTATATCCCAGACAGCGTCAGCGCCGAAATGCCGCCAGGTGTTGAAGGCTAAGCAATGCGACATTCGCGGATCGTAATTGACACCAATGAGGCGTGGATCTGGGAGTGCTGAAACCATGGCCAGGCGACGCTTGACGTAAGCCTCGTCGACCGCGTTGATGGAAGCTCTGATGAGCGGGACTAGAGACGCCAGAGTCGGTATATCATCACACGCACGAAGCAGTCGTTTCTTGGTGATCTTGGTGACGGCCGGCAACGCAGCATTTCCAAAGTAGTCCTCGGTCAAATGCCGAAATGCTCTCGAGCGCCAGTTGACTGAGTTCCAAAGCTTGGCCGAGCCCTTTTCTTCCGTCAGGGGCAGAAACTTTTCGGCGCGCAGGCGAGCCTTGATGATGTGCGCAAAGGACAGAGCCGCTAGACATGTGTACTTGGATGGTGTCTTTCTGCATCTCAAATGTGCCTGTAAAATTGTCTGAAGTTCTGCAATGCGGCTCTTCTTGAAAACGAAGATCTTGCCTATCTTTGGGATGGAATCCAGGGGCGTGCCAAAGTCAGAGAATCTCGGCTGTGTCGGCCCGTTGAAGTTGGGTAGTATTGTATACTCTGGGCACCTGGAAACTAATGAAGACAAATTCCCATTCGTTAATCGGCGGGATCGTGGACCCTCGAATGCTTGTTCGGATGGTCGATCGATTGCATCGCCTCGGGTTTCCGCCGCAAGGCACTCGAGAAAAATGCGCAGCGAGTCGCCATCACACAGGGAATGATGCAGGTACACGACCAGTAACAAGCCGCCAGGTATGACAAGGGCCTGTACCCGACATACCGGCAGCGGATCTGTGGCCGTTCCAATGACCCCTGGTATATTGAATTGAGGCTTGATAAAAACACCTGGAGGAAATCCCATCTGTCTCATTTGCTCATAGTCGCCAGGTATGTCACGCGGATTTAATATGACCTCGAAGGGAATACTGAACTCTGATGATTGGATCAAGTGCGCATGGCCTGGCTGGGTAGTGTTGGCAGCCTGCAGACGAGATGCAAAGAGTGGTCGTTCTCGACCGAGCCGTTGCAACGAGGCTGCAATGTGGTCCACGGCATCTTCCACGAAACCATTATCTAGTGGAAAGCATAAGATCACCGAGATGTAGACCCTAGGGGAGCTCTGATTCCAGATGGACAGAAGCTCCAAGCTCCCGGGAGCACCATCAGTATCCGGGTTAGACGGTGATGCGGACATAGATGCGTTTGCAGGAACGTGATTGGACGTAGGGTGAGGCTTTGCTGAATAAGAGAACTCTGTTGTAGGAGAGGCTGTACACAAGGCCAAGGCAGGGTAAGGTGACTGGCGCGGACGTCGAATTGGGTTGGGCTTTCGAGATGGTGTCGAAGATTTAATAATCGTATAGCTGGCTGAACCTTCTGATTCCTTTTTCTTGGTATTCAACAAAAGATACTTATTGGCTGAAGTTGAGCGATTGCTTTAAGTGATAGTAGGATGCTTCCACATCAAGGAGGACGAGGATCGATTGATGAAGTACTGGGACAAACGCCGACAACGTGCAGCGACAAACGTGGTCAGGTGCTCGGCCAATGACAGCGTCTCATTGATGACCACCAGGCTCGCCTTAATCTTACTTCGCGGGAGCTTTCGATACATGTTCTTGATGGCGACGTCAGATTTGGTCGATAGCAGGCTCAGACATTGAGCATCTCCCAACTATCGAGCGAACGGTATAGCCAGCAACGGGATCTGAGGGCAAATGGGAGGTCTTATTTGAACCGGTCTGGGAAAAGGAAGTTTGGAGGCGACCATTATCTACATTGACGGCAGGCTTCTGCCTGCTAGCACAAGCACGAGTCTTGGTGAGAGACTGGCGTTGGATTCGTGAAGTTCCCAAAAGCAGCCGGTTGCATCTCGTTCTGCAGGCCCTCGTCACACCACGTAGTCGCTATTAGTGGGTACATATCTCGCCAGGCCCAGCCCAAAAATAAGAGACAGGCAAGCAAGACCCGAAGAATGTCACAAGGCTGGCTGCAGGAAGGAGGAGACACTGTTCGGTGGGTTTGACCCATTGCGTTGGGGGGTGTAGTGTAGCAGCTGGCGAGGTATAGTGTGTACTTACTACTATAGTGTAGACGGGTATGTACCCAATAAGCTAGTGTTGCAAGCATGTGCGGCCATGTCGCTCCAAGATCAGGAACTGACAGCAATAGAGCGGTGCAGATGACCAGGGGCCTTGGCTCTTAGTCACATTTGACCCTGTATGTCGTTGGCTGCGGCCAGCCCTCCCAGCCCTGCAGCAACATGTCGTCAACGACGATGTGCCGCCGATTGTGGCATAGCGTCAGAGCCGAGAGCCATGTATTGTATGTATGTACCAGTGGCGGCATCAGGTATCGTCTGTTATCCGGGACCCACGGAGTGCTAGAGAAGCAAGTTCGGAATGCGCTCCGCGTAAACTTGTTCCAGTTTCCTAACGGATAGGAAACAGAGGGAGCCGAGGAGCGACATGGTCTCTTGCTGAGGAAACGCCTCGCTAAGCACCACAAAGATTGGTTTTTGCGGGGGGTGTTTTCAGCAGGCAGCGCGATTCCAAAGTCCTCAAAGAAATCATATCATGGCGAGTGAGACCTCTTCATGCTTCATGCTGTCGCGGAGTCCCGCGGATGCTCCGTCGGCTCCGATAGGTACGGATATGTACATGAACTGCCCTGGTTTGGATCAATCGCACGTTCTCTCTGTAGGTATGTGTACCGTTGTGGTATTTTCCCCCAAACTGTTTGACGAGATAGAGGATCACATCTCTTAAAAAAGGTCGATTTGTGGCTCCCGTCTGCTTGGCTGAAGCCTGAGCCAGACTGCGGAGACAGACTAGTAACCGAAGCGGTTGGTACACTGGAGATAATGCCCTGGAACGCCGTGCGAGATTGTCGATACACGTAGGTTGATCCAATCCCAACGGAACCATCATATCTCACTGGGACAAAAGACAGCAGCTAATTTGCCTGCTTGCTTCGCTCAGCTGTCCGGTAATCTGGCGGAACAATAGATTTGCGTGTCCATTGGCGTGCGCGCGCGCGCAGTACGTACAGACTGCCGTATACATATGTTACATATGCACACGTATGTCCTACATCATAGACGAGCACTGTTACACAGCGAACGGACAAGTGCTTACACCATGATATGCGTTGTTGCACCGCACATGGGGTTCGCTCTCCATGTCTCTCTTGCTCGGAGGCAAGCTCGCCACTGTCGTCCAGTTTCGAGACGGTAACGGTATTGGTCGGCGACTGGGATGTTCGTCTGCTAGGGGGGCGGCATGAAATAAGTGAACTCAAGCGCCTCTTGGATCCCTTAACGACTTGGAATATGGCTGCATTTGGCGAGGTGCAGCAGAATCGCCCGGACTGGACTAAACATTGTCTGGTACCGATTGCTGACCTACATACTGTATTCTTCATACAGTAGTAGTAATAGTTTCGTACAGGGTGTCAAATCTCCCGGGGGTAGACGGCGTTCTCACCGCATCTTGGTCAGATCTTGGTTGGGGATCGCGAATCAGCTAGGGCCTAGGGGCTGTCGTTGTCATTGATAAAAAGATAAGTCGAGTATGGGAACGAACAGATACAAAGGAGGAGCCCCCAAAGACCTACTGCAGGCCATTGCGGAAACCGTCAATTGCCGATCTGCCGCCCGGCTAGTCAGGTTTGCGCCGAGCATGGTGCGTTCAGGGTGTTTTGGCTTCCCCAAATTCCCAAATGGCATTCAACTTCAACCTCGCGACCGCAAACGCAACCCCACGGTGACGGGTCGGCACGCTGTAATCAATTAATCAGTTTTGTCAGTCTATCAGTAGTCAAGCAATCAATCAAACCTTCGCCTGCCTGTGCCGCCAGACCAAGGACAGTCATTCATTGGAGTGATTTGTGAATGATGACAATAACGCATAAACGTTGATGCCACTCCAAAGTAGCACGAGCTGCGCGAAGCAAGCAAGTATGGCAAGCAGCAGCAGCAGCAGCACTTCAGCCCTGAGTCCCTGGCCATGCATTCATTGCTGCGCATGGACATTAGACAGCGATGCCCTCGCTTGTATCTGAAAAAGGAACACCATGCAGTCAAACGGCATGCCTTTTGTTTTCACGGTTTAGCTACTTCCGAGGGCATGGATCGACACAGTCTGCTCCGGCCGGCTTTCTTCTGTGCATTTCCTAGCTGCTTACCCCGGACCGTCCCAAGGGCGCGCAAGGGCGACGACAATACACTAGGCAAGCTTTAGGTGCTATACCTGGGTACATTGTACAGATAATCCCAAGCTCGCGTTTCTTGAACAAGAAAACCCCTTGCGGTGAGACTCGACCCTGGCCCTGTTCTGTGTGACATCCGGAACCGCGTAGCTCTTCCGGCTGGTGGCTAGCCGCCGCAAAGCATGCGGCTCACATAACCTAGGTATGCAGTGTTCCCACGACATTTGTGGAGTTATCAGGGACCGTGAATTCCATAAAGCAGTGTTGCGTGACAACGCCTAGCGCAGCGCACTGCTGTTGTGCATGTCAGCTCCATGCCTGTAGATTGGCTCAATACCGGGCGGAGAATATGTCAATTTCTTTTCAAGCTGGTGCGGCCAGAAGTTGGTGACATTTGCGAAAGGGGGAAAAGAGACCCTCTCTTGAAACAAGTATGTACCCCAAGCAGGCAATACTGCGCATCGGATACTTCGGCGATATTTGTGAGTATGCAGGTCGCGTTTCCACAACATGATCCAGAACTGAGGCGGCTGAAGATAAATGCAGTCATCCATGACTGGGACTTCTTTTTCTAGATTTATAGTGTCGGCAAGGCAAATAAGAATCCGGGGAATTTTGTCGGGCTTCGGCAGCGTTGTTATCGAGCTGCCGTTCCTCCTTTCCCAGGTTGCAGCTTATGTGAGCATAATGCGAAGTTCACCGAAATGACTTGAACAAGCTGAATACCCCAAATTTCTTGCAGAATACGGATGGGGAAATGTGAAACTTGACGAAATGGCCTTGTTTTTCTGCCAGAGTCTTCTCACATCAGACGACTGTGATTTGCCCAAGCCCCACGGCAAAAGCCATTAACGTCGTCGCGGCCGCCTTGATGACGATTGCTAAGCGTTCCCGCGCATGACATTGCATGTTATCTTGCGAATCGGATATCAGTTGGAATGATGAGAATTGGTTGAATGTACACCGAAAGTCTGGGCTTACCGAGGAGTGGCCCGCAGTCCAGTTTTGGGGGGGGGGGGTTTGTATGTTCCTACGTTGCTGGATGAGTGCCAGTCGCGCAAATCAACTCTAGAGCCCATTAAGGTTATCTTTGCTTGTCTCATCAAGATGAAGGCTGGTGCTGATGTGAAGAATGGAGTGTTTCTCGGCATCATGACGCGTTGACATTGAATGCGATCGGCCAGGTCTAGTCATTTGTTTTTAAACAAATGATTATTTACTGTATGGACTCAGTAATCTTACTTGGCTGGCGGAGTTCTATTTCCCGCACTGCGAGTATTTTGATAGATTGATTGGTAAAGGCATCTGTCCTTCGGTCCAGTCTGCCTTTGTTAATGTGGCCATGCCGTGCTAAGCATTCTGCTCAACTCTTGGTATAAAATCAGTGTAGAATAGAATGCTGTTATTATCCTTGTCGCGGTAACAAGTTGGGAAGTTCTTTGAAGATGTGGTAATTGGGGCATGGACTGAGGGGAAGAAAGTGAGTTTTGCAAAAAGACATGCTTGGGAAAGCTTCGTAAGATGGAAATGGACTCTTTGAAGAAAACATCGGGCATGCGATAAACTATCGCTGAATAATCTCATTCGGACCAGTTCGCACCAGCGACATACTAGACGGCCCTCGGTAGAATGGAACATATTGAATCATGACGAGCAGATGAGTATTTTCACGAGCTGAAGTTTCCCTAGATTCTACAAAATCATGAAAGGTACATAGCTTCAACGATTTTGGCGCGACTGCCTTGGACGCAGGTCTTCTTCCAACCCACTTTGCGAATAGGCGGAAGGAACGTTCCTCCCCCGCTCTCAGTCAAAGTCGCCCCTTCTTTCAATGTTGACGTTTTCTCAGAGCTACGGAGAAACAAGCAATGTCAATTTTTGTTTCTGATGCATATCTGCTACGCTCAGCTGTCCACAGGTTGATTGCTATCAGTTTCTCGTCTGGGTGATTCAGAACCTTTAGCGGTAAAACGATGACACGCACATTTGAACCTCAATGTCTACAATAGCCAGTCCTTCAACGGGTCAAGTGTCCATCTCTCTTCATCCGCCCGAAAAATCTGAGCTGCAAAGTCATCATTGCCTGAACGCATTTCGTGCTACACTTGTGTAGCTTAGATCGACACCAGAGACGCACGATGGTTCCAACTATAATTGTATATGCATAGTTGAGTTGTCAATCTCTGTCGCACACAGATCTCTTGTGCCGTTGTGCTACCTCGGATCGCTCTAGCTTTTCACGTGCGGGAGCGCAAGGTGAGACATGTCTACGAAAACTCATCCTGTGCCGCCCTGGAAATGTCAGAATCGTGTAATTTGGACGTCTTCATTGGCTCAGGAGGTCGATTATCGGGACTTTCGTGGTAGAAGATCTAGGAATTTATTCTCAGCCCCGACTATCATGACAGCCCTCACATACCCGATTGGCCGTACTTCCTCGGTCCACGATGCACAACAAAACACCACAGGATACGAATTTCAATGGCGCAAACGGCCGTAAGGGTACAGAGCACGCATCATAAATAGCAGACATAATAGGATCAGTTCTGAAGCCGCTGTAAACTTCGTGAGCGCCAAACTCTTTTTACCATGAGAAGATACATCTCAACCATCTGTGTTCTGGGGGCCACGGTAAGTATCTGCTTCATTAGGTTTTGACTCATCACGGAAGTAGAAATTGACTCACTCGTTTACAAAGGCCAGGCTCGTCCAGGAAGTCGACGGCTGCCTCTCAACTGCATCTTGGAGTAACGACCGCGTTGACTTGTTCGCGGTGACGCCAGACGCCCACATTGCGCATAAGTTCTGGACCGGCCACGATTGGCAGCCCTTCAATGGACTCGAGCGTCTTCCGGCCCAGGTCAAGGGTTGTCCGTCGGTCCTGTCTTGGGGCGAAGGTCGTCTTGACATCTTCTATGTGAACGAGACGGGCCACAATGTTCTGCACAAGTACTTTGATGGTGGGGCTTGGGGTCCATCTTGGGAGGATGCCGAGGATATTGGCGGCGATATCATTGCGCTGTCTTCGGCATCGTGGGATATAAACAGGTTCGATGTTGTAGGCAAAGCTCCTAATGGTTCTTACGCCCACAAAGCGTGGACTGGGGAGTCCTGGTTCCCGTCAGAGACGGATTGGGAGAATTTTGGAGGTAACTTCTTCAGTGACCCAGCCATCGTCTCGTGGGGACCCGGTCGGTTGGACGTTGTCGGCCTCGATGCAGATAGCGGTTGTCTCTTCCACAAGTACTACCAGGATGGCTGGTCTGAATGGGAGGATTTGGGCGGAGGCCCATTTGTCGGTAATCCCGTCGCCACATCCTGGGGCGAAGGCAGACTCGACTTTTGGGCCATCAACTCAGACGGTGAGCTGTTACATATTTACTGGGACGGACATGGTTACTCGGACTGGGAGAACTTGGGCGGTGAGTTCACGGACACGCCGAAGGTTGTACACTGGAAGGCCGACCGGATCGATATTGTCGGCCGTGGCCTGAGCAGTGACATCTACCATATCAAATCTTTCGATGGATCTCAATGGCAACCGTCCGTCTCTGGGTGGTACGACTTGGCTGGTCCATTTGATTCGGAGCCTGCTTTGGTAGCCAAACATGCCACAAGTAAGTTGTTACGCGGCTGGCTTCTTGACTGCATATTGACTTTTCTTGCAGACTTTCTTTACGTGTTTGGTGTTCATGGTGACGATGTGAGATTACAGATTTGGTCAGGGTCTGACTGGCAACCAGGACCCAGCGAAACGTGGTCGCTAGGACAACTTTCTACTGCTCACTCAAAGATCAGTATCCATGATGATCAGGCCCAGTTGGTGCTAGGTGGTATCGAGCTTTAATCGGCCATACTTATTTGGTTTCTTACGCCGGCCTGGCATCAAGTTGAAGGGTATTTGTTTCGATGAAGAGCTCATTTCGAGCATAGAAACTCTGGTCACTGCTAAGTTTGGCAGGCTGGCAACAGCCTCATCGCCCTTGTGGAGGGTGGCATAGTCCGAGTGTGCCGAGATGATGCTCATTTTGGCTTTCCCATATTTGGTGGTAAACTTAGTGTGATCAATGAACTACGGATATCATGCTCCTATGATTTAGTTGTGAACACAACGGGCTAGGGTGAAGAATCTCTACATTTTGCAGCAAGACGAGCAAGTTGGCAGAAAGGAGTATTGATTGAAGATAAGAAGTAAAATCTATCCAGACTCAAAAACTGCCAAAAACCGAATTGCATTCTTTGATGCGAGGCTGGACCCAAATAATTCAGCGTCCGCGGTAGCGACCCGCGCACAATAATTGAATACTTTCCCTATAATCGCCAGCACTGCAAAACAACAGAGTATTCGCGTGCTGATTGCGCTGTCTGTAGCCAAAGGATGGAAGGTATTCCAAATTGACTTTGTGGGTGCCTACCTGGCTGGCAGACTGCGCGAGGAAATACACATGCGGCAGTTCCCCTACCTGAACGAATTCATGGTAGATCAGCCTGCTATAGCCCAGCAGTGCGGATACACTAGCAACAGTGTCATTCAATTGCTGAAGCCACTTTATGACCTGAAGCAAAGCGGCTACGAATGGCAACAGCGTTTCGAACTGAAGTTTCTGTTGAGAGAGCGTGTGATGGTTGTAAAGGGCGGATGAGGAGATTGATTGACTTCGACCAAAGTGATTGGTACAACTCGGTTCTTGACGGATAAAAGCATGTGACCAGGATACTCAAAACAGTTTATGAGTTGCCTTCCTGTCGCATGACCCTGCCTCTGAGTGCCTCTTGGCAATTTCCAACGTTGCCATCCGTTAGCAGCCCTTTGACTGCGTGCGCTACTCCTGAGCGCGAAAATTGGCCAATTTATAAAGCGTTGGCATCGCTATCTTGACAGACTAAATGCTGTCGACCTCATCAGTCGTCACTGAGAGCGCCCAATGCTGGCCAAAAACCTCTAGAGCGTTTGCCAACCCATCTCTAACAGCACACAAGGCTGCCGGCGCTTTTCACTGAGCGCCTACATGGGGGCCAAAAACCTCTCAGAGCGCTGCCTAAGCATATGGCAGCCGCATATTGCGCTGCCCGGCGAATTTCTTGAACGGTGCCAATCCGTTATTGACAGTCCTTCTCACTGCCCTGGCGCTGTTCACTGACAAGCGCCACATGTTGGAGTCTTCTGACGTTGCCTTCGTAGCTGCGCGGCATTTGGCTAGCAGCACTGCTAGCACCCGTCGTCGAGTGTCCCCATTATAGGTCTTGCTGAAGTCCTCGGATAGCAGAAAGGCCGACCTGGTGCCAGTTGTCTGAGTTGTAGTGCAAGAGAATCAATCTCTTGCACCGTGTGTTGCTGCCATATGAAGAGTTGATGAGGACTTGGGAGTATTAAGGTCATGTGGGAATGAAGTTCACTCTTCATGGCTTATTATACGCGCGATGGAGGCCCGGATGTCCGGGTCACATACTTTCACTATTTCGTTGTGAGTTCCCACCACACAAGGCACTTACTAATTACACATATCGTTCCTTGGTTGTCTAGCTTTCTAGCCGCAAATTCTAACTGAGCCACCTGCAATTTAATGATTTCGAAGTCGAACGAAGTGCTGTTCTTGGGACCAAGGAGCGGGGAAAGTAGTAAGGTTGATTCCGAATCGAATGACAGCTGGGCCCAAACCCTGCAATGGAAGCATAAACTCTCTTCTTATCGCTGAGTAGTCGTGAAGTGAAGCGGCACCGAATTACCAGAAGTGTTTTCGGGAATATGGGGTTTCTAATATTACGACCTTTTGAAATATCCGCTCTTTATTATAGCTGCTGCAACACGGGGTAACAAAAACGGTATGTGTTACGATAATTTACAAATGAGAGCACAAGGTACCAAGACGCAAGAGATGAGGGAGTCATTACTTCTTTATTTTGTATTCAACCGCTTGATGTAATCCTGCTGCCAGCAAGCAGTTCCCAGTTCGTCCTTGATTATTTTACAATTGCATTTCGTAGAGTGGAAAATTTTACAAGATTTTGGTTTTTAGCATCGTACACACATGCTGGAGCTGCAACTCTTATTTTCGGAGCCTTGTTCGCTTTTGTCCAGTATCCCAATTATCGTATCATACAGAAACACCGCGCCCTATTGAAGATCGCTTATGCGTCAATGAAGGCCTTGACGTTCTTCAACCATGACTGGTACTCCTTCTGCTCCTTGAGGTCCATGTAGTCGGGCACAAAGACAGCCAGGGCCTGAGTGACGCCGCGCTCCTCGAGGTAGCGCTCAAGCAGGATCTGGAGGTCCTCGTCAAGGGTGCCGAAGGGAGGGCCGGGGAAGGCGTCCTGGGCCTGGTGGGTGACCTCGGCGTCTGTGCTGTGGGCAAACTTGGCGTTGTCGTAGTAGTAAAAGTTCTCGACCATGATCTGGCCGTCCTGGGCGAGAGCCTCAATGTTGAGAGCGCCCTTGCCGTCCTTCTCGACGACAATGTTCAGGCGGCACGGGGGAGCGGCATCGCTCTCCTCACCCTCGAGACCCTCGGCCTCCTCCTCAACAGCGCGCTGCGACTCGGGGTTCTCGAACTGCTCATCGGTCATGGCATCATCCTCGTTGTACAGGTCGGGCTCGTAGTTGGTAAGGTCAGAGATGGAGAAGGAGACGGTGATGCTGCAAAATCATGTTAGTACTCTTCATGCGATGACTAGAAAAGGGATCCCGCATATCACTTACCTCTCGTTGCCAAACTTGCGCTTCAGGATGACATCCTGCTTGCCGGGTGTGTCGATGAGCTCGAATGGGCTGTTCTCCAAAAAGTCCTTGACGCTGGCGGGAGTGGGTTCGCTGTCCTTGAGCTCATTCTCGTACGAAAGCTCGCTGTCCAGCTTGGCCGAGAGCTCCTCATCGACCTCACCGGCGGGCGCCCTCCTGTAGAGAGTCGTCGAGAAGGCAGATGTGAATTGTGTCGAGCGAAGAGGTGCCCAAGAAGTCGACTTGACCAGACTCGAGCGAGCGACTGTGGGTTGTCTAAGAGCAGTGGAGCTGATGCGGGCGATGCCGCGGGGCGCAGAGCGCGCAATTGCTCGCATGGACATCATCTTGAACTGTAGTTCGACTTGTAAGAGTTGTTGTTTCAAAGAAAAAGGTCGCGTCTTTGTGCAAAAAAGTCAATACGGGTATCTCGGAATTTGTAGTGGTTGTGATGGAAGTTTGCGACGGTACTCATGGTCTAACAGAGCCTGGAGGTCCTAAATTTTTTGAAGCACCCTTGAGCTCGAAGCACGGGCCACTTATCCACACAGCTGGACCAAATAGCCAATAGCAGAGTCGCACGAGATTCTATCAAGAACTAATCGAGTGGAATTTCATACAACGATTCACTTTCCTGCCTAGATTGGACCCTCTCGAATCTGGACCTTTTTGCCACTTGACACTCATGGCTGATGGATGCACATATGTCCATTGCCGTCAGCGTTGTCCAACGATTTGAAGATTGCCCGTCACTAGAACACCAATAGTCAGCAGGCAACTGGCAGCATGATTTCTTATCATATACAATATACAGTAGTCGTATTACGTCTGATCGAACCCAAGTTCTGTGAAGAGAAAACAACATCTATACACGTTGTGACAACGATTGATTGCCATATCTATTTCCTAACCATTTATTTTCCCCCTTTGCCTTGGAACCTATAAACGCCTATGCCATGCGTGCGTGGATGAATGAATCAATGCAGAATACTGTCGCCATGCCGGCCTCGACTTTAACCAAATGATCAAAACTGTACAAGTCGACACCCCAACACCAAAACATGCCAATATACTTGTACATTCTTAAGCAAATAAGAAACGCGAAAGATCAAGTCTAGTCGACCTGTTGGCTCTCTTTCCCACATTTTCCTGTCCTTCATCTTCATTCTCGCTTTCTGGTACGATAAAGTCCTCGCTGCCTTCTGTCTTGTGCAGAGCCTCAACTTCCGTTACGTCTACCGGAGGCAATGGGACAAAGGCCGGGTTCACTGGCAAATCGTCGAGGCTTCGTCTTCCTGCACCTCGTCTCTTGACCGGTTTCGGGACAGCAAAGGTTGGCGTAGGTGGTTGTTTCTTTGCGCCTAGTGCTCGAGCACCAAGGCGCTGCAAGGGAGTCATAACAGGGGTCGAAGGCGTTGCCTGCATTGTAGCTGCGGTGCTGGCCGACCACGTCAACGAACCCGGGGTGGAGCGAGTGCTCGAGGATTGGACTGAATAGCTTGGTGTTGGCTGAACCTGTGAAGTGCGGCGCAGGTCTGCCGAAGTCGAAGTAGAAGGTCCATCGAAGGCGTATCTTCTAAGTCTTGGCTGGAGAGGCGTCTCGGAGGTTGTCGCCTCGCTTTGTGAGATCTGTTCAGTGATCTCTTTATCGTCATCCTTAGGATTATCGTCATCCTTAATTTGAGCGCGCTCTTCGAATACCAAAATCTGTTTTCCTTTCTTAGGAGATGCCCATTCATCCATATCCGGGAGATCTCGGAAAACATCCTCGATCGAATCATCCGACATCAAGTAACCCTCTGACTTTGCAGGCACCGGTTTATTCGAGCCAGATGGGAAAAATTTGCTGACTTCTTTGTTTGGCTTGGCGTCTGTGTTGCCATCATCACATAGTCTTGCTTTCTTTGGTGGCCGGGAGGACAAGCCGGCTCGTGGTGGAACAGTCGCAGCTCTTTGCGTAGGGCCAAGCGTTTGACGACGTGGAGCAGGACCCGAACCGGCACCCAGATCGGTCAAAATGCTCTCAATTGGCTCAGTACGTCTTCGAAGGGTCCGAGCAGGCGCACTCGAGTTCTGTGAAGTGTAAGGTCGAGGCGCGTTATTGGGCCTGGCATTTGTGTCGTCAACATAGGGACGAGGTAGAGGAAAGACAATCGGCCTTTCGCCATTTTCTGTCATGGCCGCCACGCGTTGTGTATCAACAGAAAAGCAGTTGGCGTCCATGTTGCCGAGAGGAATACGGCGGTCCTTTTTGAAGTAGGACTCTATAGGTTTGGGCGGAACTGTTGTGTTCTGGCTTTCCTCAACCGACGAAGAGGCTCGGCGCTTCCTGGAGGCAGGAGAGAGTGGCAAGACGATAGGCTCCTTCGTAATAGGATCAAGATCGCCCCGAGCAATAGCTTGAGAAGTTGCTGGCTCGATAGCTGCCCCGATAAACGGCATTTCCTCGGCGTCGACCCCTTCCGGCAGAGGAGTAAGGAAGACCTGTTCCTGAGCATTGGGACAGTAGACTCGTTGATAAAGAAAGGTGAGCTCTGCTTGTTGAAACTCTTTCAGGTACTCCGACGGGACGCGAAGTTTGCCCTCCAACAGTATCCTCTTGATGACCTTTTCGGGAGTTTTGTATTTTCGCAGCATTCGATATGCTGTCTTTAGTCCAAAGTCCTTTATTCCAGAAGAGTAATCGCAACCTCCAAAGATGGCCATATGGCGGAACTGAGCATCTGTCCAATCCACCAAGTGAAGATCTCTGCAGGCAGCGAAGTCTCGGCGGTTGATCTCGATGCATTGGCCGTGATCATCAAGTTTGGTCAAGAGTCTCTTCGCACCAAACACCAAAAGATCGGAGTCTTCTGAAACGATGCCACTAACGAGGCCCTGGCGTTCGAGATAGACCATTTGGGCATCGGCCTCGTAAGGCGCGACAACGTAGGGAAGGCCTAGTTTCTTGAGCTCTTCAATGAGGTTGCGGGCCATTTCGGGAGAGATGTTGACGGATTTCTGTAGCTCCTTGTGTGCCAGTATGGGTTTTCCGGCCTTGAGCAATTCCATGCCTGCTTTACGACTGTCCTCCCGGCGCTGTTTGCGGTGCGCCTCTTCTCCGGCCTTGCTTGGAAGATATCCGCCGTCGAAGACCAAATAGGGGGTGACGCCAAAATGCTGCATCATCCTGACTCGACGCATGCAGAATGAGACATATCTGTGCCAAACGTGAGCCAAAACACATCAAGTCAATGTGGGAGTTCGACATACTTTTGTGTCGGTTTACCCTGTGCAAGCTCAATAGCACATGATATCGAGCCTCTGTGAAGCCAACCATAAGCGTCGACAGCGAATGTTTCGCCAGCATGTTGCTTAAGCTCCGTGGGACGTTGAATGGACTTCAATAGAGGGAGCAGACCTGTTTTCGTGTCAGCCTGGTTCTCTGCCTGATGCAGCAGCAGCAGCAGTTGTCGGGCAGCAGCGGTAATCCTTACCGGAAACACCCATTGTGGCGATCCGCACATGCCTTGTCGTCGAGCGGTCTGAGGCACGAAAGAGCAATCAGAGTGAAGAATCAGGCCATTGATTATTTCAGGTCGTGCGCGGGAAAGTCGTGGAGTTCAGCAGTTTGATTGTCACCACAAGCGAATAGCAGTGAATTTAGTGCCTCTGCGCCTCGAAACCGTGGTTGTGAAGAAGCGAAGAAGCTTGACGCGCCGGTGATAAATAAACAAAGACCCAGTCAACAAACTTCCAGATGCAGGGGGTTGGGCGGATGTCGAGCGGCGACGATGGAAGGCCCGCGGCGAGGGAAAAGATGGCGATGAAACGAGTCGAAAGAATACAAAAAGTCGAGATTGTGTCAATGAGATACTTACCCCAGATTTCAATTTCACGATTTGAGAGGGTCACAATGAACGGGAAGGCGCTGTGACGCGACTTGAACCGTGTGTCGAGTTATCGATAAACGAGAAGACGCGTTGAGGACTTTGGACTTTGGGGGGCCACAATAGGCAAGCGGGGCAACCGAATGCCCGTTCTGGACGCTAGATTTGCTGGCCTAGCAACCGGCGTTAGCAGTGGAGTTTCCGCTGCAGCCAGGGTTTGAGTGCCTATGGGCGCTAGAACTTACTGATCGTCGCCAAGTGTGAAGAGCCGGACTTCAGTCGATACTCGACCCGACTTGACGGTTTGTGCCCCACCTTGGAAAAAAAGATCTTATCGGTGAAAGAAAATCAGTCGTAGTTAGACTTGGGAACTGCTTATTAGCTGGCAATACTCGGATATCTACGAATCGCAAGGAACATTCATCATATTTGAGTCTCCCTTGCCACATTTTTACAATGGGTACTTCTTTGGAAAAGACTCGCAAGAGAATAGCGAAGAAAAAGGGCCCAATCGAGGCCATCCACCAATTCTCGCGAGACTCGAAGAGACTCGGCAGAGCTCAAGCCAGAGATGAGAAGCTAGAGAAGGTCGCCGCCGCGAGGAAGAGAAACGACCAACCTTGGCGTGAGTGCATTTCGTCTGCCGAGACAATTATTCTGCTTCCATGGCCCTGCTGACCTTTGACTATAGTCGACCGTGCTGCCTACTTTCAAGAGGCTGTCAAGCAGAACGAGGGCAAGCCTCTACAACTAGAGACCGTCAAGGAGCTCATCAATGGGTAAGGCAACCAGCCGTCCATTCCATGACAGTCCGATGCTACGTTTCTGTGCAATGTGCTGACTTACGATCAACGTGGCTAGCTTTGTGCATCAGTACGATGAGGAGCTCAACGAGCTCAAGAAGGCCCGCCGGCCTGGCCGTCCTGCAAGCACCAAAGAAGACCTCCTCAAGGCCAAGATAAATGTGCTGGAGAAGGAGTATCAGAGTGGCTTCTGTGAGTATTGCCCCCTCCTCATGCGTGTTTCCTAGCTGCTTCTGTGCCACAAACCATGTGTTGCTTGTGTCACTAACGCCTGTTCAGTAACGCCCGAGACTACCACAGAGGAGGACGCACTGCGTCTGGAGAGGTGGGAGGGCTCTTGGGCCTATCTCACTGGGATGAAGTGGGTCAGAATCACCAGCGATGGTGATCCGCAGCCATCCAGCTTCCCCCCTAGGGGCAGCTGAGAGATTGGGCGTCTTGGTTCATCCCCATACCCGGGTATACGGCTCACCAGCGAACTGTGCATTTTTCGGTTGATCTTTCTCTCTCTCACGAAGCCATGGCACTGGGAACATGGCGTGCGGCGTTGAGGCGTTTATGAGACACGGCCAGTGTGTGCCATGCCGGCCAGTCCTTCCAATGATTCGCGGACGTGGGCTACCTACTTGCAGGAACACCAATTCAGCAACTCGAACCAGCAGTTCCCACCAAACAAGAGCGCTACTTGCACATGCAAAAGTTTCGCCTAGATTGACGAAGGAGATTCAATTCTAGTTGCAATTTGTGAATAAATCAACAGACCATGCCCGTCTGCTGCACGAATTTGCTTGTCATGGCGCTGTGACGGTTCAGCTACCTGGACCATGTTGTATGTGCATCTGCAATTTCTAGGGCCTTCTGCAAGACCTTTGTGATCCTAGTGGTAGAGTGATCTCGAGTGCCGAGCTAGGTGCAGTGGCCAATTTAAATACCTGCGGTGACAGTTTTCCTAGTAAACGTGGTTTGCTTCTGCCCGTTTGTTGCCATGCATGGTGAACTTGGTTATGTCCGCTGCCCAATCTATCCGAGAAAGTGGCTTTGGCCTGCATACATAGGTACTCGACCTTGCGTCCGGAATTAATCCTCAAGCGAACTCGATCGAAGATACTCGAGTCTCTCTTCGTCAAACGGACACACGCGATCCTATAGGATCGATGCCTCGACTCCATGAACTGATGCATACCTACCTGGGTTCAAATGTATGCATCCTTGGTCAAGCTTGGCGCGCAGTGCAACATCCGCCGAACTGCTTGCAGGTCGCCTGCATCTAGACCTTTGCGGCCCTCAAAAGTTCGACTCCAGCGCATGGTAGTGAATTACACGTCAACCCCTTGGTCGTTAAGACGGTCATCACATTGCGAAATTGTGGCTGCTCGGCATGCTCGAGGACGTGGTGCCAGACATTTTGTATTGCTGAGTCTGTTCGCATTCTACTCGTCAAGGTTTGTCATTGGTGCTTCAACTAGCTGCGGATAATAATAAGAACTGCAGTCATACCATAATTAGCTGATGGCGGCGATCACCTGCAGTCCTTATATATGATATATCCTTCGACCCTTGATGTGAAAATGATAGTCCAAATGCTATAAAGGTTCACCTTCGGTCCTTCACATCTGCACTTCTCGAGTCTATTCAACTAATCATTATACTACTGCACTGTTCGACAATATTCTCATGGTCTAGATTCCAAACTTATCTCATGAGCAACCAAATATTCTCTAAATGCTGGACAAGCAAGCAGCTCCAAGTATGTGCTGTCCTGGAGCAAACTGTACCGCTGGTTCCAGACTAATCGATTGCCCCTACAGAATGTGCAACTACATTTCTCACACTCGAAGCTGCTTCCTCTGCGGTCACGAAGACACAGTCTTGATATCCGAAAAGACATGCAAAGCCACCATGTCCAAGGGCAACGTGTTTGGCAGTTGTGGCAAACCGAT
This sequence comes from Neopestalotiopsis sp. M2102B, assembly GCA_023628315.1. NCBI lineage: Eukaryota > Fungi > Ascomycota > Sordariomycetes > Amphisphaeriales > Sporocadaceae > Neopestalotiopsis > Neopestalotiopsis sp. M2102B. The sequence continues at coordinate 532,038 of JAMAKW010000007.1, forward strand.
CGGCAGCAAGACTAGATGCACTCCACGAGATTGCTGGAAATGCAGGGAGAATATAGAGACCATGCCCAGGGCACAAGCACTGGAAGCGGTTGGATTCTTTTAAGGTCGTTGAGCTCAAGCTACCTCACGACACCATATATCCCATGGTGATCCCATTCGATCCCATTCGTTTCGTTGTATATATTTCCACTCGATATATGGATCAGGCGCATAATGATGACACGAATGAATTCTTTTCGAAGCAGACGTACGCTTAATATGAATAAAAGTTCAATGTGGTCAACTAAAGTGTAGCTTTATGCTTCTCGCCCATGTGGCACGCTGCAAGCGGTCCGAGCCATTCCCCTGAATCTTTTGAAAGTTTCAGCAGTGGAAGAGTATAATCAAGCCTGGGAAACATGATGATAGGGACATTCCGTGGCCTGCATGAAATGCTTGAACATTTCCCCCCTATGCATAGATATCACAGCATCATATTATTGATTCGAAGAACATCCGATGTGTGTGTGTGTGTGTGAAAATGCCAGGTGCAGGCAATATTGGATGTTGCGAGTTGTCACGCATTTCCATCACGATGCCCGACTCTGGACCGCGACATGAAAGGGGATAGGAGTTACAGTTCAGAAAAATGCTCCGCTAATATGCACCGCATAATGGACTGGCAAGACTGGCTAGAATGCGCCATCCACGATGGAAGAAGGCTATTTTGATTTCTGCCCGACTTGTAAACAGCCAATGATGGCATGATTACCTAAGTTTTGCTATCGCTTATCTTCCGTTCCGTCTTGGGATGGACAAGCCGGGTGAAGCCAAGTGGCAATGCATCTCTTAGGTACCTGCCAGCTCCTTATACATGTGCATGCGCATTTCGAATCGAAGAGACTGGAAAATTTTGATGGAATCACAAAAACCAGCAAGCAACCAGACCTGCACAGTCAAGTTACCTAGTCGCCTGACTCTTTGCTAAGGCAAAAGGGTGGAAAGCGTGACTCGAAGGGAGACACCCTCCCAAACGTCCCGAGCGTCCACTCAAACCGGGCCCAGCAACAGGCAAGCATACAGGCATACATAGCAGCAAGCCAGGGCAAAACCAGGGAAAGAGCCGGCACCCCAGCACGGGAGGCCAGGTGCCTAGAATTAGTAGCAATTACTGGGAGTTGGTCAAGCATTTTATCTCTTTTTAGCGCGGGGCGCCAGTGGTGTCTGCCTGCAAGTCGGCTGACCAACCCACTTTCCCACGAGGGAGAGGCGCTTTCTGGACTGCCAACTTTCCATCGTACATAATAACTTCCAGTCGTTCATTACCTACAGAGTAGTACGTAGACTCACTCCTGCCAGCCAGCCCGCCAACCGCCCTCGAGCCTCCAGTCTTCCTCCGTCACAAACACCAACAAATCCAGGGACGCGGACCACCACCCTTTTTCGTCATTACATTTTAGTGACTGACTCTCTTTGTTTTTGAACGCACCGTTCTGGTTCCTAATCTCTTGTCATCCATCACCGACACTGTGGTTAACCTTTTCGTCTTCTTCTTTCCCCCATCATTTCTGCATGCATCTGCTTCATCAAACGCTATCAGCGCCCCGGAACTGCCCCCAATCAAGTCCCGACTGGCCCGAATCACGCCCGCCTCCCTTGCCCCTCCCTCCACCTACTAAGCCTTAGGTAGTAGGAACGGGAGCCCCGATTGATTGATTCACTTCATCATTGCAGCAGCCAGCTGTGACACGCACTGGGGCTCGCCAAACTTCCAAGTCACGCAGCCCACTGCACCCAACCTAACCTTCTGCACCTTACATCACTCAACTCAACCCAACCTCCATCCCCATCCCTGTTCTTTCTCGTTTTTGTTGTCAAACGACGTCCCGTTTGGCAACAACATCACGAGACAAGATTCCGCCGACAACTAGGAAGCGGAAGGCGGCTGAGGCTGCGGCAAGCGCTCATAACAAGAAGATCGCCTCCGTAAGGGCCGAACAGGACCACGCCCCTCCCACTCCCGCCACCATGGACTCTGACGAGGACCTCGCCTCGACTCTGGGCAGCGAAGAGGATTTCAACCTCCAAGACGACAGCGATGACGCCGAGGACTTTGACGCTTTTGACGAAGACGTCGATGACGAACCCGATAATGGCTCCGTCAAGGAGTCCAAGAAGAGGGTTGCTTACGATATCAGCTTCAAGGTCCACACGCCGAACGATATCAAGACCCAACAAACTGTCATGATGGATGAAGTCAACATGATTCTCGAGATGCAGCCCGAAGACGCCGCAATTCTCCTTCGACACTTTCGGTGGAACAAGGAGCGTCTGATTGAGGATTACATGGAGAACGGTACCGAGGTCCTCGAGGCTGCTGGACTCAAATCGACAAGCGACAACCTACCGAAACTTGAGACTGTCCCCGGCTTCATGTGTGACATTTGTTGCGACGAGGACGACGGCCTTCAGTCTTTTGCTCTGAAATGCGGTCATAGATTTTGCGTCGACTGCTATCGCCAGTATTTGACGCAAAAAATCCGCGAAGAAGGCGAGGCTGCCAGGATCCAATGTCCATCAGAGGGGTGTTCAAGAATTATTGATGCTCGATCGCTCGACATCCTTGTGACGCCCGATTTGGCTGGTCGATATCAAGAGCTGCTCAATCGTACGTACGTGGAAGATAAAGACATCTTGAAGTGGTGCCCAGCCCCCGACTGTGAAAATGCCGTTGAATGCGCCGTCAAGAAGAAGGATTTGGATAAGGTTGTCCCTACGGTAGCCTGCGATTGCGGCCATCGCTTCTGCTTTGGTTGCATATTAAATGATCACCAGCCTGCACCATGCGAGCTCGTGAAGCAGTGGTTGAAGAAGTGCGCCGATGACAGCGAAACAGCCAACTGGATCTCGGCTAACACCAAGGAATGCCCCCGCTGCAATTCAACGATCGAAAAGAACGGAGGTTGCAACCACATGACCTGCAGGAAGTGCAAGCATGAGTTCTGCTGGATGTGCATGGGTTTGTGGTCAGAACACGGCACTAGCTGGTACAACTGCAGTCGATTTGATGAGAAGAGCGGTACCGACGCCAGAGATGCTCAGGCGCAGTCGCGTAAGTCGCTAGAACGCTACCTGCACTACTATAACCGCTATGCCAACCACGAGCAGTCCGCCCGGCTCGACAAGGATATATATGTAAAGACGGAAAAGAAGATGGTGCAGCTGCAGACTGCATCTGGCATGTCCTGGATTGAGGTTCAATACCTCAACTCCGCATCTCAGGCACTACAGACTTGTCGACAGACGCTGAAGTGGACATATGCTTTTGCCTTCTATCTTGCTCGCAACAACCTTACCGAAATTTTTGAAGACAACCAGAAAGATCTAGAAATGGCAGTCGAGAATCTGTCCGAGATGTTTGAGAAACCTGTTGCCGACTTAGCAGACCCCAAGTTAAAGGTGGTCATCATGGACAAGACGGCATACTGCAACAAGCGCCGTGTCATCTTGTTGGAAGATACTGCCGAGAACTTGGCAAACGGTGAGTTGCCATCTCCATCCACTTCCTCAACCCGCCATCATTATGTTGGCTATATTCCTACTTGTTTCTACTCTTTCAGCACGACAGACGACTAACTTAACCTGCCTTCTAGGTCGCTGGACATTCAACCTAGATCTGAAGCCTGCGGGTGCTGGTGCTCGCAAATAGAGTTGGCGGGGTGACGCGATTGTCATGGGCTTACTGGCAGCAAATCCTGCTTACCAATAGCGAAATACGACTTTGTGCATTATAGCACGCCATGAAGCGGCGTACATGGCGTTAGACTGGACATTCAAGAGAGGGCTGTCTATTCTTGTGGGTTTATTTAGCATTTCCGCTCGGCAGCGCATCATGATCAATTGAGTTAGAGGAATTTCTTGGGCAATGTCCCATTAGCGACTACCAAGTTACGTGCCTATGAAAGTGATATGATTTGGTGGCCGACCTTTTTCAACGTGAGGTGAAGTTCCTTGTCGTATCAATTGCCCGTCGTAGCCTCATAAATTCATAAGGCTATAAAGCATGCAGACTTGCAAAAATACGGAACGTGGCTGCAAAACTCCAACCGTGTTTAATGCATGCAAAGCAGGTCTTTAGTCTCTATCCCGCATAATTCTTGATAATCACACCTATTGAGTAAAGTCTTTGCACCCATTATAGGCAACAACTTGTGCCATGTTTCTATTCTATATCTGTGTAGCAAACAAATCTTGGGAGATAGCTCCCGTGTTGGCGTCCCCTGCCGCGGTAGACTATAGGAGCGGGACAGGTAAACCAGCCAAAGCGATGACAATGCAACAGAAATCTAATGATTGCCGCGCCTTCTTCATACATCGGGAGACTTTTCATCACTACTTTCCACGTTCTTCTTGGCGGTTGCTCCCTTGTGTAGTCTCTTCCAAGGACCCAAGAAGCAGAGCAAGACGGCGCAACCGCCGAAACTGATGCACATTGCCCAGACGACTCTCAGTCCGGCGAGATATGCCAAGAGGATCCCAGTCACCTCATCGGGAGCGAAGGACGCTCTAATACCTGTTACTCCGGTCGCTAGCACGACACTTGGATCGATACCTGGGACGGTCCGGGCCAGGGTTTCGACGAGCTTGTTGTCAAAGGCACACTGGGCAGCAGAGAGACCCAAGGTACCGCCAAGTGATTGGAATACTAAGATGCAGGTCAGCTTTGGTGAATCAATAACGTGCAGCAGCCCGCATATACTGACATAATACGAGAGAAGTCACCAGCGGCAAGTCGGCCATTTCGCTTGCACTCTGCACCGTGGCGACGCCACACTGCCAGGTGCTCCCCCAAGCCGCGCCGCCGATAATTTGAAACCCGATCCACCAGCCCGAGGGCGAGTCACCGTCGAGCATATAGAACAGACCGCAGGCAATGGTCGCCAGCGAGCTCCCTACTAGCATGACGGGCATCGTGTGGCCAAATTTGGACATGACTAGACCCGACGCAATAGAGGCCACGCCCAGCGTCAAGACCAAGGGTAGATTGCGAACACCGGAATCGGATGGGCTGACGCCGTCGATGCTCTGGAAGTAGACGGGTAGGTACTGTGGGTATTAAGCACGGGTCAGTCTTGAAGATGACAATGGATATTCTCAACACATTTCTTCCAATAAGATAACGTTGTGAGACATGAGGAAACATTGCATAGTGCTAATTACTCACATAGAGAGAAATGAAGTACGTTCCCGCAAAGAAAAACTGAAACATTACAGGCACCCAGACAACGCGCTTCCGCAATAGTCTGAACACAATCATGGCACGCTCGCCTCGCCATACCTCCCAGGCGAAGAAGGCGACAGTGATGACGACGAAACCAACCAGCAGACCGATTACAGTGCTGCTCTGCCAACTGAAAGATTGAAATACATTAGCTTCTCATCTTGTTTTCTCTGCGTATATGGATATGAAATGTTTGGATCGATCCAAAGCAAGTGAATTATTTCCCAGTACAAAACTTCAGGACTGGGAAATGCATCCTCAAGCAGACAAATGCAATAAAGTGTGAGGGGCTCGTTCATTTTTCGGAAGTACTTACGGCATGGTCTGGCCACCGTATTGCAGCGCCAGGATAAAGCTAATCACGGCACCCATCAACAAGAGCGTGCCGCCAAAATCAAGCTGCGCCAGCTTCTCGCGCAGGGGCGCCTTGACGGGTTTAATGGACAGGTTGAAAGAAACCAGCGTCGTCAGCGCCGACACGGCGCCGATGGGCAGGTTGATGTAAAAGCACCACCGCCACGAGACGTTGGCGGTGAAGGCGCCGCCGATCAGGGGTCCGCACACGGCCGCGATGCCATAGTTGCTCACGAGGATGCCCATGAGCATGGCGCGGCGGCGGGGCTCGCCGGCGAGGGCCACGGCGAGGAAGGCGCCCGAGCCCAGACCCGAGCAGCCGACGCCGGCAATGGCGCGGCCCGCGATGAGGGCGTTGGCGTTGGGCGCCACGGCGCAGATGAGGCTGCCCAGCTCAAAGATGAAGAGGGACAGGAGATATCCCCATTTCACGGGAAAATAGCGATATGCTTTGCCCCAGGTGGGCAGGCAGCCGGCAAAGGTCATGAAATAGGCGGATCCGTACCACGACACCTTTTCGAGGCCGTGGAATTCGTTGGTGATGCTGGGGATAGCGGTGGCTACAATGGTCTGGGGGCGAAAACGTGTCAGTCTCTTGTCTTCACCAGACTTTGTGTATCATCAAAACGAACCTGGTCCAAGGCAGCGAGGAACAGATTGAGCATGACTGAAGCCATGATCAAGACCAGCTGCGTGCCATGCGGATAGACGATTTCGTTGGGTGGTGATGCCGCCTTGTCATCTTGCGGTATCTCTTGTTGTTTGGTAAAGGTGTCAGGGACTTCCGTGTCCGAGCCGCTGCTGGTACGAATATTGACATTGACCTCCCCATTTGGCGAGTCTAGCCGCGTCGTCTCTGATTTTTCTGCCATTGTCGTAGTGGACGAGAACGTTGTGATCTATGCTGTCACAAGGTCCGAGCGATACAGAATTCTAGCATGGAGAGACAATTGGTGATATAGGTACAGCCGCACATCTTTGAGTCATCAAGTATCATGCAAGCATAGCTAGCTTATAAATTCAAGGTACGATTCGTCCGACCCTCTGTCAAATCAAAGCTTCAAGATGTGCCATTCGGGGATAGTGAAAATGCTATTATTGCTTTTCAGGCTGTTGGACCGCCGTCAACGGCGGTACAAAGTTGGAGTCGTAGATCTGATAAGAGGGGGTGGGTCGGCACCTCCAAATTACTAAGGTTATAGGAGTACGACGATGCTCTGCCACTAAATCAAATAGATTAGTCTGAAGAGTCCGAAAACTCCGTTAAGCCCATACCCCGGTAGGACATCTAGCTTCTCATGGCATGAGTTCGGGGCGATACTAGAACGTCGAAAGCTTATAAACGTCTTCAGCATCTGTTGTTCAATCTAGCTGATAGTCCTGGATTGACTTTTTACTGCCCCAGGCGTAGTACAATTTTGGCATGTCAAATTTGCAATCTTTTGTAGAGATGGATGTGGATCTTTGCTTTATTCCTGGAAGCTGTATGACTTGGGATTCAGGAAAATGATATATTTGCAGGTTTTATCATATCATCATGTCGAGTAGTCGTCCATACTAGCTCCCTTGTCTGGAAGTCTTCCCATCATCAACGTATCAAAAAAGACCGCGTCTACACCCTGAAATGCCCACTTGTCGCTACCAGCAGCAGCGGGAATGTTCGAGGGCTGTGATCCGAAATCCCAATTCCAGCTGGCTGGGTGGCTCATGACCCCGCTGGAAGTGGGCGCGACTGTCTCTGAAGAATCAAAGCCATAAGACGATCCAGCCACTGTGTCGGCTTGAGAGAACGTCTTCGAAATGGTACCACCCTGTGAGATGCGTATCGTGCCAAAATAGGGCGCCGGAAATTGTAGTTCACCTGCATTTGTGCTTGCCGTACACTGCGGTTGTTCGGACCCTCGCTCCTGAGGTTTTGCAGCTATGCGGATGAAGTTGTTATCTCGAGTCGCCTCCATCTTGAGGCGTATCAAAGACCGTAGCTCCTCTAGGCGTCCAATACTGGTCGTATCCAGATTGCATTCGCTGACTGTCTCGAGCTGCTTCATGGCCTGATCCAGCAAGACGCGGTCGCCAAGACGCTGGTGAGCGAGATAGTCGGTGCGCTTGCCCTCGCCTTCGGGCAAAAGGCTGGAGTAGTAGATATCTGAATGTGCCAAGAGGAGTGTGAGCACAGCTGTGATGGCCAGGAAGTCTACTGGTCTGAAGCATTGAGAAGCAGAATTAAAGTTTCGATATAGGATGAAGCGATCAAGGATCTCGCGGCTCGCATGAACGCACGTCATGGCAGAGTATTCCTCGTGCTTGGTGGAGCGGCCGTGGCCCTCGCAATGTAGCGTATTCAAGAGGTAGGGCCAATGAAGCTGGTTGAGGAGATGGTAGTACATGACCTGTCTGGTAAGGGTATTGACAGCCAGTGCATCAGCAAACGAGCCGGATGCCACTCCGTCCATTCGTGGCGCGGTCCAATAGCCCTCGGGTGCGTTATGTGCAAGTTCGAGCAGTTCTGCGTCAATGATCAAGTCTTGACTGTATTCGAGACGTCTAGTCTCATTGCGCTCCAATATCTTGGCGCCAATGTTGTGTAGTAACAACTCAATCCTGCGACTGGTACAACAATATTCCCTCGGCACAGTTGTTGGGCCATTAGTGCACTTATTACTTGATCCTGGTGGAAGCCCTAGCAAGAGACAAAGGTAACGGTCTTGCGACACTATTCGGCACCATATGGCCATTGGGTCTGACGCGAGCTGAGGATCAAGCGACTGCATCGGAGGCATTGGGCGATGGTGTAGCCCAATCATTTGTGCCAAGAGCATGGCTCTACGATTGACAAGCCATGACTTTCGAAGGTTACCATAGTGCATGTGATACATGGACTCGAGCATGAAGCACTCGACGCTCTCCAAACTTCCATGCAGTTCATCATTGGCGTTGACCAAGCCCACGACTGCAGTCAGCATTCGATACATGATTGTCCGCAAAGGCTCAGAGAAAAGGTATCTCTGAGCAGCGCAGGGACTCTGAAGAAATAAAACGCAACAGAGCATGCGCCTAGCCAACACGACGGGATGCATCTCTGGACTGGGAACAAATGGTAGTTTTGCGGGCTTTGTGGTCCAGTCCTCTTCCGTCAAACGGCAATGATGACCGGCGTTTAGGTGATGACAGTAGAGCGTTGTGCCATGACTGTTTCGAAGGAGATTCTCTGTGTCGTCGGTTGAGGGCCAAGCGGCGAGCAAAGAGGCGGTGATGGCCTGGTGACTCTCGCCGCACGAATACGGATTCACACTTGCGGCACTGATACTGAGATGGACAGCATTCGTGTTGGGCTTATGTGCGACGACATTGTCAGAGATATCTCCATCAGCATTTGCATCATTCTCTCTGGCTGAGGGGGCTTCTTTGCGCAACTTGTTATTGAGCTCACTGAGCAGACTTTCGACTTTGTCGAGTCTTTCATCGATGTCGGGGCGGCTGGTCTTTGAGTGTGAGAGTTCTTCTGGCAAGTCTTGTCTTATACAAGACAGTCCACGACGGCGACAGCCCACACAAATGTCATCAGCAGCTGCGGCAAAGATACACCTGGCCTTGCGCCGTTTACATTCCCTGTGGAAGTAACATTTCAGTCATGGGCTCGTGCGCTAAACTTGTGGTATACAATTACCAGCAGCTATGAGTTCCCTTTCGAATCTTGCGTTTCCTAGAATTACTTCCCTGCGCAAGCGAAGGGTCCCATGATGACGAAGAGTCCATTGGCGTTGGCAATGCGTCGACTTCCATGGCAAGTGTGTTTTTCGAATACAGTGTCTACCTCATCGTTGCACGTGGCACTTTCGAAAAGAATATCAATAACGACGAGCGCAAACGAGTCGGAGGAACAAGATTGCCGTCAATTGCTAATCAAAGACATGATCCGAGTCAAGATGGCCAGCTACAAGTCAGAACTCCGCCGGCGACGGCGGTCGAAGTTTGGCGGGGTCGGATATTAGACAGTCATGCCCCTTGCTAGCGATTATAGCCGATCAAGTGCTTACCTACGGCCTGGCGTAGCCCGGATTTAAAGCTGGGGATTTAAGGTGTGCATTCTTCAACGAGCATCCGCCGTTCGTTCCCATTTCCCTAGGGGTGAACATTATCAGTGGACTAGTCGACATGTGATATGAACTTACCACCCAGTTCCTAGGCTACTGAAACGGCTTTTGCCGCATCTGCGTCGTATAATGAGGTTGGTCACGCAACTATACCCACTTTCTATAGTAAAGCGCAGGGCGACAACTCGGCCCACACCGGACGAGTTCTAGTCTGAAAATCTCTTCAAAACACAAACATAATAATTAATAACGCGAGTCGTTTCCATGAAGCCTCGAAGCAATTCGAGCGTTTCTCATTGGTCTGTTGGCAGAATTGGCATTGCGTCTGACTACGACAGCTCCTGTTCATTCAGGAAGTAATCAGTTGACATCAGGAGATTCTGGGTTCGATCCCCAGGCAGACCTTCCTTTTGCCCTCCGCGACGACGTGGGTGGTGGTGATTGTTTTTTTTTATTTTGCTGGAGATGCCACCAGATAAGAGCAAACAACCACCATGACCTCGCCCATCAATACTATATCCTACAAATCTAACCAAGAACATTCTCCGCCAGGGAGGCTGCAATGTGTCAGTCATAGGCTGCTCATCCAATGTTCTGAATAACTCACCATTCGTGCCAGTGTTGTCGGGCTCAACGTGGATGGACTTGACCTTGCCATCCTCCAAGACGAGAGCGTAACGCTTGGCACGGCGGTTGCCAAAGATGGCTACGCTGTCAAAGTCCAGCTCGAGAGCACTGGTGAACTCGCCAGTAGGGTCGGCGAGGAAACGGATCTAGAGATAATTTAGCCACGCGCAAGGATAGTATGGGCCGGGGCGGTCCGGGACAATCCACGAGCAATTGAGCTCGCTCCTTGACCGGACCGTCATCCAGTCCAACCTACACCAGAGTCGCCAGCAGGGTCAAGCTGGTCTTGCCATGCCTTCATGCTATCGGAAATGGTCAGCGGGTGCCCCTCATTTAACCGTTCCGCCAGTATCCATTGTATGACATGCGTCAGATGGAAGGCTGAGGATTTGACTGATTGCCGGGACAAACTCACACAAAAGGGTCGTTCACGCTCACAACAACAACCTTGCCTCCCTCACCAATGATCTCGGCAACCTTGGGGTGGTTGATGTAGCCGGGAATGTGCTGGTTGGAGCAAGCTGGGGAGAAGGCAGCGGGGACACCAATGACAATACCACGCTTGATGTTGGCAAACTCATCGGCGAGGTTGACCTTGTTGCCCGGGCTGTTCTCAACCAAGAAGTCCCGGTTGGGGAGGGAGTCGCCCTGCGATACCAACAGGGGACGCGAGGTGTGGAATTGCGAGACGCGAGTAGCACGGAGGGGTGCGGCGCGCCGGCCGAGAGCTCGGGGAAGAGCAGAGAACACGCGGGAAGACATGATGATGATGCGTCTAGCTGGCTATACAATGATTGAGAGATGTAAATGATATGGTACAGGTATATTGTATGAGTGGTGCTGGCGTTGATGGACGAAGGTTGCCGGTAACTCAAAAGGTGGTGCTAGCAATGCTCTCTCAATTGGCAACAGCTCGAGGTTGGCAATTGGTTCGTGTTTGGAGCTCCCCCAACCCCGACGACCCCAATGACGCCATAAAAGCCAATTGGCAAACATTGAGGGAAGGGGCCGCGGGGAGGTGGCAGGCACGGCTAGCACTGTGCGCTCCCAACATTGAAGGTGCGGGCCGCTGGGGGACAGGTACCATTGCACCCCACAGTGCTAGTTGAGTGCGTGCTAGGGGACCCTGGCATCAGCTACCAAGGAAGGTGGGGTTCATTGCCTTTGGCCTGCGTCGAGTTACCAAGACTCTGGGTGCGGTTGAAATTGTACTGAAATGGTTTGCAACCGTCCCAAGACTTCAACTCTAAATTTTTGTTCCCAAGCCGAAATTACGGCACACATCTTATCTATGCTGGGAAAATCTTGTGTATTCCATCGCATCTCCATGTATTGTATACTTGTATGCACATAAGGCTACTCGGATGATGTTATGACCTTCGATTGGCTGGACCGGCCGCAACCATAGGCCGTACCTTATGGAATAAGGGATCAAGGCGAAATTGATTTCTACGCTGATCGATGCTTGTCTCCTAATTACTACCCGAAAATATGACAAGGAGATGCGGGACAGATCTGACCACCTGGAGAAAGTCATGAAGCGATGTTTGGGGCCCTAGAGTATGGCAACAAGTGGCATTGCCCAGTCTGCCGGTGCGACTCGTACACGCGGCAGGAAGACAATTTGCGTCTTACCAGAGTCGCTTACAATGGGTTCATAAGAATAGAGATTAGTTAGTTATAATTAAAAATATAAGAGAAATTTCTTAATATTAAAAAAATAATTTTTTATTTCTAAGAAATTTTAATATTTATTCTATTGGCTATGGCAGCAAGCCTTCGTGATTGTGTGCAATCACCCGATCAAGATCACCGCGCGATTCTGTTGGTAATTGCTCAGGAAGTTTGCCCGTTCTGTGCTCACTGGAAGAGCGCGACGTAACATAGGTCGAGCGATGAGCTGTTGCCGTAACGCCCAAACCGAATGGCTAAAGGGAAGGTCGGTGCCATGGTAGTGTCCGTATTTATGAACGCGCTCGGGTTGCACCTAGAAGAATGCCTACTGGGTATCGAGAAATTAGCAAGGTAGGGTCAGCAAAGAGTAAAAGTGAGACTTACCATCCATAATAAGCTGCCAAATACCTGTCTCAGATTTTGCTCCCACCCTATTTTGCTCCCACCCTAGATCCCAAGGGTTTCCGTGGAACACCTGAATACGAGCAATATAATTCGCTCCACGAGTGTCCTTGATACAAAGTAGGACAGGCTTGCGTGGGTTTGCTCGGTATTCAAAGATCACCTCGTTCTTGATAGCTAAATGCCACCATTGTAGGCATTTCCCGTCAAAGGATTGACATTGCCGTCCTCCAACGCAATGACCTCCCGCGCAGTCGTACCGTGACGCCTCAGGACCAAGGAATACGGAGGTTGCCCATTTTTCTCACAGCGGATACTATTAGATCTCGTGCCACTTGAAATCGTCGCTTTGAAAGCTCTTACATTATGATATGAACCGTCTTGAAGCCTGACCAAGCCATGCTGTGAAATGACTTCGGTTCAGGGCCGCTGTGAGATGCTCGATCAGTTGATCGTACAAATACACTTCAACATGAGTGAATACTGTGGTACTTGGTTTCTTTCAGTCATATCAACATATGAAGATGGTAAAATTGTCCACGAGACATAATAGAATCTCAGTCTGGACTTTCTCGCGCCAAGTCCAGTCAAGATCTGACTGCAGCTCATTTGTAGTACCATGCACAAATATGTGCCTACCTTGGTAAGCAACCCAACCAGACCTAGACAGTGAGACTCGCTCGCATCTGACACACAACTCACAGCCTAACCCCGCGAAGGATTCGGCTTTCTATCCGGTTCATCTGCTTATCAGCGGTGGAGCTTACTCCGGATACCAAATTCAGATATGCGCAGCCTGCATTTTTATTACATCGTGGGTTCCTTTTCAGAGAACCATACAACCCCCTGTTTACGGTATACCGGCAAGAAAAGTCCGGGGACATGTATGACACTCAAATTTGAACAGCTGTGTTATATTCGTATAGGGACCTCCAGGACGCCACCTTGATCCATCAAATCGTACTCCAACAAATGTGACCCAACCAGGCAGTCTTGGCATCTACAGTTGGTGGAATCTGGTTGAGCTCTCCGCTACATTGTAGCTTGGCTCAGACAGAAACGACTTGTCAATTGGATCTCCGTCTGCAGATAACTTAGACCTCTTGCATGCCGAGTGACCTTTTTGACCATTTGTACTTCAAATCGCTTGCCACTACTTCATCGTACAACGAGCCACGATCTAAAGAAGAGCCCTTGAACATGCTATTGATCGTCGAGTAACGAAGCCGCCCTATACATATGATCAGAGCTCATTCATTTGGAGTTGTGGAAAAATCACACGATGCTTCACTATTCATTCATTACCACGCTGATGGCATTGATTACGGTGTCGGATGCACACTGTACGGTGACACTCTGCTCGCCTCCGGGTCATCATTGACGATATCGCAGTTACCTTTGTCCGCATATCCGTGAATGGCGAGTGGCGTGAGCCTTTGCGCTTCATTCGGTACATATTCTTCGTCCCTTGGATACTTCTCCGAAATTGCAGGCGCAAGCTGACAGTAGCTGAAGCAACAAAACTGCACCATTCATCGAGCCGTGGACTCCAAATACCAACCGTAACGAGCGCATCTATAACGAACCCACCTATGCAACCGACCTCGTGGAGTCGACACGATGTGGCCGCGACAATATGGCACACGCGAATAGCACCGAAGTCCTTCAGATCAGAGCTGGGGATATTATCGAGTTTGCCCATACCCGGTTTGATCCTGTGGAATGGGTTGATGCAATGTGGTACGTAATCCGAATACACCACGGGACAGCCGAGATCTCTCGAAATTATCTGGTATCATATGTAATACCCATAAGCCTTGATCCATAGCTCAGAGATTACCAACAGGTACGACTGCCCCAACGAAAGAGGAAGTTGCGCGCCGAATCGCGCCGATGTGAGTCGACATATTCTTGACATCATTGATCTCCATTAGCATTGTCGCAGCCCATCTTACAGTGACTCGCAGCATATCATGGACATAAATCATCCAGGCCCAGTCATGGCACACTTATCGCGAGTACCCGATGGCATGAACGTCACAGAATACGACGGTGCCGGCGACTGGGTCAAGATCTACACTCTAGGGCTAGAGTGGATGATCAATCAGACGGAACCGATCCGCTGGCGCGCGTACAACAACGGTGGTTTACCGGAACGAGTGAGTTCTTTTCGATTGCGCTCTCTAGGTTCGGGTACAGGTTCAGCTGACGAGGACTAGTTTGTTTTCCGGATTCCACTTCAGACCCCAGCTGGACAATTCCTGCTACGCATGGACGAAGTGAACACTGGGCTGGAAGAGCACAACGCCGTCTTCAACTCAACCAGTCCTGCTCAATTGTACCCATCCTGTGCACAGATCCAAGTCGAGAGCGAATCTTCCGACTCGCCTCCCGAGGGGATCAAAATTCCCGATGCTTTACAACATACATCCCCGGGTAGGACTCCGAAGACAGCCCTTGTAGCGGTAGTATTGAGTTGGCATTCAAGGGACTAATCACTAATCACAGGAATGGCATCCACTTTGAGCATGTATCGGTTCCAAAGCCTTGACGCGGATTATGTGTACCCTGGTGGTCCGTTATGGGATGGGGTGCACTCGGTGCAAGACAAACCTACTGCGCTCAACGGTTCGGAAACATCTTGATATCCATATTCAAACTCAACACAGCATGAATGGCTGTCATTTGATGGACGTGTTGCCAAAGACGTCGCCTGGGGTTGATAGAGGAACGAGAAGCTATTATCAAGTTAAACAGCTACCACGCCTTCATCAACTCTCTTGGCAGTATCAAGTCTCGTATTCACTTCCTCTTGCACCTGTTCAATATTGGAGCGCTCTTCATCTTTGTTCTTTTCCCTGGGATATGTCAATCACTGCACAGTGTATTCGATAATGCCGAGTCACTCACCCGTCCTTGAATAGCACGCGAACAATCTGCGTCATGATGACTAGACAAACAACCATGCATGCCGAGTACACGTAACCCTTGGGATACCGAGGTGCCTCGACTGTCGGATAGACAAAGAGCGGGATCCAGGCATTCGTCGAGGTCGCAATCGCGGTCATCAATATCAAGGTGAGAGACCGCTCCTCAATATTGTCCTTGAGAATCACATTGGCCCAGCCGTAGAGGACGGAGGAGACCGCCACGGAGGAGTAGCCGACACTAAAGGCAAACCACTTGGCCGACTCGGGCACGTTCCATACCGCGAGTATAACGAGGCCGGTAAAGTTGACGGCGGAGGCGAGAGTAATGGCAGCGGCACGCCCAATCCACAGATCGGCGCTGAAGTTGATGAAGAGGACAAAGAATATGCCCAGCGCGGGACTGATGGTGCCCAGCTGATTCAATGTCGCCGTGTCGAAACGATGTAAGCTCTTGATCCAAAGCAGGAATGCGGCCGTGTTGGCACCCGAGTTGAAGAAGAATATATCCCATAACACAATAACGTAGAAGCGCCAATTGGTAAAGATTCGCTTCAAGACGGCGAATGAAAAGGGAGTGCTCTGAACCTTCGTGCCCGTCTTCGCCAGTCTTGAGCGTGCCAAGTCCAGCTCAGATTCCTTGAGGACTAATCGATTTGGCTTTGCAGGTGTGCCGGGCCAGACAAAGTAGCCGATCAGAGCAAGAGGTAGAGTGATGATGGCATTAATAATGAATAGCCACCTCCACCCCGCCAGTCCATGCACACCGTCAAGATAAGTCGTGGCCGCCGATTGAATAAGGCCTGCAGTCAAGGTGCCAAGAGTGAGGCCAACATAGAATATGCCTCCTCGGCGGCCAATCTCATCACCTCTATACCAGCTCCCGAGAACAAAATGGACTCCGGGAAAGTAGCTTGCCTATTTCAAGTCAACAGGGTGAAATGCAACGATCTTCTAGGTGCTTACTTCGAATAGCGACACAAGAAAACGATAAGCCATGATTTCGCCATAGCTTTGGGCGCGATACTGGAGTAGTGTAAAGATACCCCATCCCAAATCCAAAGTCGGGACGAGAATGTACATGGGTACTCGAGGGAAGAGGTATATAAAGGGGAGCAGTCCGATGACGTTTCCGACAACAAAGATCGTTTGGAACTGAACAAGCTCATTGCCTTGGAAGTTGAGCTCTTCTGACATTCCAGAAACGTATGCATTATCTGATCGGCATTAGCAACAAAATTGTAGATGTGACTTTGATTGTACTGCGAACTTACTGATGTTAGACTGATCAATGTACTTGACCCAATATAGGATGAAGGCGTAAGGAACAATCAGCAAATCCAATTTGGCAATCAGCTTCCTCTCCTCGGGTCCATCAGCTGGTGAATACCAGTGATACCACCGCCGAACTTCACTTTTGTCTGACATTGTAGATAGTATGCTTTCAACATAAGATCTGCTCCGTTCGGTACCGAGACAAGTCGACTGCCCATGGACATATCCGCAGATAAGAGACGACCATCTTGGTTCTCTTGGCCATTAAGTAACCCAGAATGTCGGCCGAGTTGCGCATCGTCGTCAGTTAAGGCGCTGATCACATCACCATAAGTGGATGTTTTCACCTACTCCCGGCCGGCATTGTCTCTAGGGCGGGGTGTGGGCGCCATGGTTCCGTGTGCCAGTGTTCTGGGATTGGGCACGCTCCCTATGAAGTCTGGGGTTCGGTGATGATGCCATCTGCCAGCCGAGCACGCAAGCTTAATAGTGCCGTAGCCAGTAAAATCAACTTGCCATGTTTGACTTGAGGCTCAGCGGTTGTCATTGCATAACTATGGCACGACCACAAACATGAGAATTAGATGGATCAACTTGTGGCAGACGTACATTGTCTGTGCTTTTTTCTTCTGTTATTGTGATACATACCGTTCTTGATCCTGATCATCTAGTCGCGTTGTTTCAATGATGACAGTGATTGGCTGTGGAGTAAACTACATATGTATGCAGAATGAAGCAGTTTTCGGCATCGGGGCTTGATCTTGAAGAAAGCGCTCGTCCCGATGTCATGACTCCAAAGTTGTCTCGAAGTCACTCATGAGAGCGAAAGATACATCTGTCACGAGGTCAAGCGTCCGAATTTCTTGAATCGTTACGGAGATTGTTGTAGGCGGTAAAATCGGGCCACTTTGGTTATGGCAGCTTTCGACAACAATCCACGCGAATGAGTCGTTGCGCTTTCAATCAGACGTCGAAAGAAAGGTGCCATCAGCAATGTCTGGCTTGAGGGAGATCGGGCACTTTCAGTGTTGTCCGTCCATTGGCATAAAATTGCATATGCTGGTTTGCGCCTTGTTCTCGTGTCCCCGGCGCCGGAGGCTACGATGCAAAGATCTGATCTCAGTGAACGTGGCGGGTGTCCACCTCTTCGGCGTGGAATTCGGGATTTTGGGGGTACGACGGTCAATCATCAAGTAATCAACTGTATTCCCAAGTCCGGCGTACCCCGGCGTTTCGGATGAATAGCAGGCCGTCCACGGGCTAGCTTGGTCAGCTCAGCCCTCGGTACCGACAAGCGGACCAATCTCTGACGTGTCTGTGCCAGTCAAGGTCTTTAATGGCTCGATGTTGAGATAAGTTGAACATTATCGACGATGTGTATAAGCTTTTGATTAGGTAGTCATGTTCCATCGTTGGATATCTGACGTCTTTGAATTCCAAGTTCGGTTTTCTATGGGGGCTGCGATAGTGCGTGTAATTGTACTAAGATTGTTGACCTTACTGCGGCATCCCCACTACTGCCGAAGCGCGCATGGAGATCGCTCTATCGCTGGCCGGATTTGGCCTGGATTGCGAACGCTGAAGATCAAACCCCAATTCCTTTCCGCATGGACGTGTCAATAAATTGAATGAGTTGCCATCGCGCATCATGCAGATATCAATTCTGAGCTTAAGCATTTTCACAATTTGACCTGTCTCCCATCATAACAAACGAGTAACAACACCCAAAATGGCTTCGTACTTCAGCGAGAACAATTTTTCATACTACACGGTACGGGACTTTATGCAGCGTGTCCAATACGACGCTAACACGCGCTATAGCTTCCCGTCGCGCTGGGCCTCGCCCTCTATCCGCGCTTCTACTCGGGACTCACTGGGCCCGGAAAGAGGTACTTTGATCCAAGCAACCCTAGGACTTTTCTCGACAGGTTGGACAAGGTTGAAGGCTTGGACAAGCAGGTAAGCCATGTTGATGGTGATGTTGATGATAATAATGAGGCTTCAACCCAAGGCAGAGCTGACAAACCCGGGTGAAGCTTCGTTTGCGATTTCAGAGGGCTGAGGCCTGTAGCTCCAACGCTTTCGAGGGATTGCCGCTGTTTGCTGCTGCAGTCACGGCTGGTAATGCTGCGGGTTTATCGTCTTTCGCCTTGAATTCCCTGTCCCTGGGCTACCTTGTCAGCAGGGTCGCCTACACATGGGTCTACATCTACCTCCTGGACAACCCCAAGATGTCCGTCTGGCGGACCCATACTTGGATGGCAGGCATTGGAATGCTGATGACCTTGTTCATCAAGGCGGGACTCAAGTCGCAGCCCTAGGCTTGGGGGAACGTATCTACGGTCGGCGGAGCGCAACACTACATGCAGATGACAACCATCATTATCAAGTTGCAATAGTCGCTTCGAACTAGAGGATTTATATGTATTTTGATATTGACAAAGAAAAAATCCAATTGCAAATGAGAACCGTCTTTGATTACTTGATTCGCCCCAGAAATGCGCCACGGACAAGACTGATCACGACAGCCGCAGCTCATAAAGCAGTGAAATGGGGGCCGCGACCGCCTATAGACTGCTGGTATGCGCTAAGTGGCGCACCCCCCGCAGACGGTAAGCCAATTGTTTGATTGCTGGCGCAGGAGTTGGGGGCCAACTACTCGTCTTCGCGACTATTCCACTTCACCGAACTAATCGTGGTCGTTGCGTTTCGTTCACAAAAAGGCGCGATCACGGTGCCAGAAAAGAGAAGCCGCTCGGCGACATATGTAAGTCCCTACTTAGCAGCATAGGATCAAGCTGGTTATGCTGGGGAAGCGGCTGTTCTCTCAAGGTCAATATTCTTTCCAGAGAACATGCGTCGAGGGCATGGCCACAGGCAAATGCCTGAAGTAGCAGTGATAACTCCGCTCCTGGCAGACTTCTTGAGACTATGGTGCTTTGATTGTCCTTGTCACATCACACATCCACGTTACTAGCACTTGACCTTGAGCAGCTGAGCTCCCGGTCAACACCATGTTGACTTATAATCGGCTACGCTTCGGTGAGCTACAGCCGTTACTAGGATCGGTTAGATTTTACTACGTACAGCCTTGCGGTTCCTCAGATATGCTTGATATTCACTCCCAAAGGTACGCTTCAAGCATACGGCAATGAAATTCATGGAAAATACGATCCTACGTAGTGAAGGATGAGCTCGAAATAGAACCTAAGCCTGTCCTTGACTTTCTTCTATCCTGTATTAGCTAGTCGCTAAGTACCACGATGCACCACCTGGGTGTCGTCGTCAGACTTTACGATTCCAAAGCAGAAAAACAATTAAACCCACCAGTCCAAATCATGAAAACAATGGTGATTTGATTCCGTTGGTGTGGCATGACACAGACGAATAGTAATATGTCGCACGAGGCTTTACAAAATCCAAATTCACAGATCCGACTACTCCGTTTTGGCCGAGAAGAACAAGAAGAAACACGAATTCGATGCACTATGATCAGCTGTGAACTGTCGCAAGCGCCAAGATTCAACGCCATCTCCTATACTTGGGGCCCCTTGAATCCTCAGCGAACCATAAATGTCAGCAGACGAGATGTCAGAGTCCGCCCAAATTGTTTCTACGCCATGTGGCAAGCTCGAAACTACTGCCGAGATTTGTACGTCTGGATCGATTCAGTTTGTATCAACCAAGATGATTTGCATGAAAAAGGCGCTCAAGTCGCCATCATGGGGAAGATCTATGCTCGAGCAGAAAAAGTCCTCGCCTGTATTGGAGATGACGATGACTCGTGCGAGTTCATCCGAAATTTCTTAGAACTCAAGAGCGCAGAGGAAGTAGGATCGAATACACAACCAGGACACGTCCAACATCCTCTGGTTTCCTCAGAGCATGATCAATCAATCTTTAACTTTCGTCATCACTGGGAACATTTTTGTCATAGACCATATTTTCATCGCATATGGGTTGTGCAAGAGCTATTCGAAGGCAGGGGCCGACTAGTCCTACTTTGTGGAACTTCAGCAATGAGTTGGAACTCTCTCGTCATACTCTACCATCAGCTCTTGGAAGCTTTCGGTCCAGATTATGAACAACTTCGTACACATTCGGCCAGCCAAGACTTCTGCTTAGAGGTAGTGCAGAGACTGGGAGTGTTGATCAACACTGGAGAACGGGGAATGATTGACTTCGGTACCCTCATGTTACTCACCAGAGCACTGGAGTGTGAAGATCCGAGGGACCGAGTCTTTGGGACTCTTCTACTGATCGATTGGGAGGGTCTTGGGGCAACTCCACCAAGTCCTGATTATAACTTGTCATGTTTCGACGTAGCGAGAGACCTGGTCACACGTCTCTCCATAACAGAAATGCAGGATGTACGCACGATTGCGACAGTGCTTCGACTCGACAGAAAGCTTCAGGAAGAATTAGAACGATTTTCTCTCCAGCACAAATCAAAGCACTTGAAGTAATACTGCCTCTATCTACATAGTCAATATGTCTTTGGTATTCCCGCGAATGTACTGGGCATCGCCTTCAAGCTAATTCAGGTGGCCTCCAACATGCTTAGACATGGGACCTACCGTTTTGTGTGAAAGTCCCATTCATTCGGGCCCTCAGAACTGAGTACGTTGCCCTGTGCCTCAAGCATATTGCAAATGTAAGAGCGTTTTCATGGTGTGTGAATAATACCTATGTTACGACGACGCACTATCATACAGTAGGGGCTGTTTCCTATTCTTGGCACCGGTGAGACTAGAGGGAAGTAGCTTGCAGGGAAGATACAGCGCTAATATTCAGCTTGTGAAGCTATGAGGCCTGGAGGGCACTTATAGAGGGAATTTATTGGCAGTAACTCCAAAACTGCGCCTGGTCGCCGCCAGGGCTGGAGAAGCGGGGGTGGAATGTTCATGTCTTAATAGGCATTTGCTTGAAAGGTGCTATGGAAAGAACGGATAATCGGGACGTGATCGACTCTGTTGATGGAGTCTATCGAATGTGGTGGGAAGGTGAAGCCGGGAAGGTGAACCGCCACCACCAGCCTGCACTGGCTAGGTCCTACAGGTGGGGCTGGTGCCCTGAACTGCCCCGCATCAACAGAGTGCCGGCTTTTCAGCCTTATTGCTAGCTTCACAGCTGTGTATCGTCGTTCCACTTGACTGAGGAAATCAGCGCTGCCGCCGGTTCGATATCTATATCGGCGGGAGTTTCGGTTGATCTCCAAGACAGGCGAATGAGGCTATGGCGGCGCGGATGGCCATGATTACGTTCACGAAAATCTCGAAAACAAAACCTCTAGGGGCCATCCACATCCACTGTCGCGTCAAGCCCGGCGTCAACAAGAACCGCGAAGGCGTCAGCGCCCTTACCGATGATGCAGTCGAGCTCAATGTTGCCGCGCCACCAAGAGACGGCGAGGCGAATAAGGCCGTCATCAGAGTCATGAGCGAGGTACAAGCTTTTCTACATGATCCGTAGCTCCTCATGGCTAACGAATTCCGACAGGCACTCCAGGTTGCAAAGTCGGATTTGACCATCGCCGCCGGCCACAAGTCAAAAGACAAGACAATTGAGATCAGTTCTTCCGCATTTGGCGTATCTTCTGGCGAGAGCGAAGATCACTGGTCTTCAGTCATCAAAGAGAGACTTATCAAACACCTTGAGGACTAGGGAGATGGAACAATTCATTACTCGATCGCATTGGGCTCGTCCGACAAAATAGAGTTCTGTCGCAATACAGCACTCAAGCCCATTTTGCGTTGTCCGGCGGTCATCAATCGCTTCTTCTCATCTTTCAACCTCTGTTCAAAAGCGAATTTGACGTTCAGCACACTTTCGATGTGGCTCACTTGCAACTCTGTCTTCTTGAAACGGGCTATTGTTCGGGCCGTATTCAAGGTGTTGTAAATCTCCCGTCCGTTCAAATTCCTTTCTGCAAGCTTTTCGGCAACCACATCAAGATCATCCAAGCTATTCCTCTCCTCACTGGGGACGTTGGAAAGCGATTGTCTCCACAATTGCCGTCGCAGCTCCTTCCCTGGGGCATCGTAGCTGAGAGCAAGATGAATGCGCGACTTCATGGCATGATCAAATGAGGCTAAACGATTCGTTGTTAGAAATACGATTCCGGAGAAATATTCGAGCTCTTTCAGGAAGACTGCCACCAGTGCGTTTCGTTGAATGTTATTGGAGTCATCTTCTCGGGCTTCCAAGAAGACATCAGCCTCATCGAGGAGGACTACAGCTTTCCACAAGGTGGCGTATTGCAGGAGCTCCTTCAATTCGCGTTCGAATCTCCACGGACTGCGATAGGTCAGTATCCAGGTTTCATCTTGTCAAAGGGATATGGAGCCTACTTGTCTGATTTATTCAGATCTGAAAGAGAGGCGGAAAGCAATGCTCTTTCGGTGCACTCCGCTGCCGTCTCCGCAGTAAGAGTCTTCCCTGATCCAGGCGATCCGTGCAACAAAATGACAAGACCCTTGCCCTTTTGTTCCTTTTGATTACGCACATCCTCCGGGTACCGGTGCGACGTCACCTACTTAGCCATTAGTGGATTGACATTTCACAGTGATTATGAGACCCTACCAGAGCTTGTATTATGTCTTTTCGCTCCTCCTCAAGGACGAGAGACTGCCATGCATCCTTTCTCCAGTCCACATCGTGTATGTAGTCCACAAAAAACCGCGACCAGTATTTCTTGCCCAAAGAATAGCCGATCGCATATGGTGGACACAATTGAGGGTCTGGGTCAGCACGTGTCACTTTGGCTGAGTCCTTGTAGTTGTCTTCTTGGAACGTCTTTCTGTCGAGCACCACACGGCCGGTTTCCTGATTATTGTCAATATTGTTTTGTTCCCTGTCTGTTGGATCATCGCCTTACTGTATATGGACGCCAAACTCCCTCAAATTCTGCCATACTCGGGTGCCAATAGGAATCAGGAGGGTCGTGCAAATACGTGGCAAGACCATCGTACAACTTGACCAGTGTACCTTGGAGCTCTAGGTACTTCATTCCTCGCACTTGCAGAGCCTCCTCAAGAGCGCCATCCTGTTTGACAAATTTTCGAGGATAGACAGGAAGATCCAAAATGTACGCTGGGTTTTCTTGCCCAAACATCTCCTTCTGAACGAGCATGAACATCTGTTTGGCTTGCCCCACGGACTTGCCATCATAATCTGTGTACGTGCAGTGAACCTCCATATAAGGTCCTATCTTCGTGCTTACTTCATAAGCCGTTTTCACACAAGTAAGTAGCCATCCATGGCCAAGCTCGTTCCTGTAAAGAACATCGCCTGGCCGAAACAGTGCCCACGCATTGAAATAGGTAATTTGTTCATTTCGAACCATTGTGAGTAGAGTTTCCCGGGACGGTCCAAGCTCGTGTTCCATGAAGTCAAAGAGTAGATTCAAGTCGCGGCGCATGGCCATACTAGAAGTTTCCGAACGATACGCCTCTAGCTCGTCCCAATAATGCATCAGCATTTGAAATGGGCTCTTGAGGTTGAATGGTGAGTTGAAGTCTGCCGCTACAGGCGGGTAGTACTTAATGACATCCCTAAACGCTTGAAGTAGGTGAGGCGAGTTGATGCGCAGTTTCACTGACGGCTCTTTTTCCGTGTAGTCGCGATGAATGACAAGAGCGTATGCCTCATCTTTGTCGCGTTCGCTTTTACCAAAGGGATCGGGTACGGGTCTAACAACGATCTGATCATCCTTTCTACGAATGTGATAAGTCCTAAATTCGGCTCGTGAGCCAGGCACTTGGTCTGTTGCTTGATCCTTGGAAGCAGACATGGTGCAAGATGTCCACAGAATTGGGTTGAACAAGAAAAAAGATGTTGACCAGACAGCGAGTGTTGACAACGTAATCTCTCACTTTTTAGAGTCTGAGAGAATGTTATGAAGAGAAGAGGTGGCTGGTCAAATTTCGACTGGCATACCTGACGGGCTAGGTGCGTTGATTCGAATGCTGTGGGACATGGCCTAGGGTTGCCGCCGCTTCGGTGCGACAAGGACAACCAGTCAAGCTTAGCGAACAATATATTGATCATCTCACCACTATAGTGCATAAAGAATCAAGACTTGTGCAGGTTTACCCCTGCTCCACGTCATCAGCATTGAGCTGGACTTGCAGCACTGGCGGCCTGCCACAAGCAACCACTACCACATACGCCTACTTTCTGCGAGGTATGACTGCATATTCCCAAGTGCATGATAACCCCTCACTGCGCCATAGCATGGTCCTTTTGATTCGGAATCAGGATATGAAAGCGACAAATCACATCGAGTCCCTTACCCACCCTGGGGACGACTTCTTCGCATTGAATGCCGAGCCGCGTTTTGGCCCCCAACCACCTTTACCCTGCCGCCACACTTTCAACGTTGCACGTTTTCCACAGTTTTATCAGTTGAGCAAATTCTTATTCCCAGCAATGGCATCCTCCTTCACCACGCGGCCACTCTACCGCTATCAATTCAACCCAGGCTGAGCAAGCAGCATCTTGTAGATACGCCCTCGACTTCTGACGAAAATGGCCGACACATGGAGCACATTCGAGTCTGAGGCTGATTTTGATGAGTTATTTCCTACAGCAATCCTTGAAGTTTTGAAAGAAGTGAAAATTAAGCCCAGAAATGCGCGGAAGAACCCTCTTTTCCAAGAGCTTTTGAAAATCAAAGAAGGAAGATTGAAAGAAGGAAAGTTGTCCCGAACGAAGTTGATCGACAGTCCCTCAGACGATGTGTGGGGCGAGAGATTGCGGGAATCTATGAGGGAGCTGGAGATGCAGAAGGGTGCGGAACGCACCTACAAGATCATGAAGAAGTTGAGCCCATTCATGGACGGCTTGAAGAGTTTGATGCAAATTTGTGAAAGCCTTGTTCAGGACGCCCCTTTCGGCGTGAGCATTGCTTTCACCGGCCTAAGAATGGTCCTGTTCCTTACTTTCGACGTACCAAATCAGTTGGATATTATCATGGAGGCCCTCGAGGAGGTTGGCGACATGCTAAAATTCTGCCAGCGACTCATCAAGTATGATAGCGATCCACACTTCCAGAAGCTGCTGGTTAGATCATACAAGGACATCATTGGGTTTTGGATCACGGCGTCTGAAGTCCTGTCTGGAAACATTCTCAAGGTCATTGCAAAGAACATCATCAATTCTCTCCGCGTAGTCATAAAAGAGGCTTTGGATAAGCTGCGAACCCACAGTCAAGGACTAAAGGACTACGCTCTCTCGACAGGACTTCTGCGAGCAGACCAGGCTTTCAAGGAGGCGGCTCAGGACAAGAAGAAGAAGCTGAGGGATGACATCGCGCTTTGGATTAGAGGAAACGACAATCTTGACATTGATGATGACGCTGCAGAGCAGTTGGGCAGACGGCATGAAGGTACATGCAAATGGATCTTGGAGGAGAAAGTGTTTGAAGATTGGCGTGATGCTACCAATGGAAGTATATTGTGGTATCACGCCCCGCCAGGCTCAGGGAAGAGTGTACTGGCAGCCTCGGTGATCGATTATCTGAGAAAGAGGAACGAAAAAGTGGCCGCCTTCTTCTACTCATACAGCAGCGACACAAAACGCTACGGCCTCAATGGTTTGCGGTCACTGGCACTGCAGCTACTGAGCATGAATCAGAATATTCTGGACAGGACCATTCAACTATTTGAAGAGAAAAAGATCTACAATACGACCGTGCAGTCCAGTTCTATTGCTACAGCGCTCATCCAGCAGCTGTTGAGTCCTCTTGACCACGCTTATCTCATCATTGATGGACTTGACGAGTGTTCCGACAAAGATCAACTCATTGGCGACTTGAGTGGTCTAGTCCAACAAAAAGTCTACGCAACTGTGAAATGGCTGTTCCTGAGCCGTTATCATGATTCCTTCCGCAGCAATATGAGCAACATAGGGGCGCAGGAGCTGCACCCAAAGTCGGACGTGATCAACGTGGATATTCAAACATATGTCGCATCGACATTGACATGCGAGAACTGTTTCAACAAATGCTCAGACGACGACGATCGGAATTTCCTCTATGCGAGATTTGTGTGCGAGACATTGCGGGGTGATGGTACACTACGGGACGGGGATATTCCTTCAGCCTTGAGGCAGTTTCCAACATCGCTGACCAGTTACTATGCACGTTCGATTGACGAGATAGCACGAAGACCTAGCCACGAGCAAAGGCTCGTAAGGTAAGCTGACTTTTGTGCGACTTCCCCACCCAGGCTAACCCCCTCCGACAGAATGGCTTTCATAATTCTCGTGGCCGCAAAGCAATCTCTAACATTCGGAGAACTCATGGATGCATTATCAGTCAAATTGGAGTCCCCTAACAACCAGCGATCAAGACTACGGCAACCCGATGAGATCCGCAATCTGTGTGGTCCGCTAATCACGCTAGAGAGGCGTGATGAGGATGCCGTTGAGTCGCACATTGTGAAGTTCTACCATAAAACGATCAAGGACTTTCTGCTTCAAGATCCGGATGTGCTCAAATTAGAAAGTATCGAGACCGACTCCCGAAAGTATTTCGTCACAAAAGAGGATGCCCAGCGTGAGATGGGCATGTTGTGCCTATCGTATCTAATGGACCAACAATATTCAGAATGTCAAGATCTCGAAACATTGGTACAGAGTGTTGACAAGGACAAGGATCAAGCATTTTTACGATACGCTACAACGTTTTGGTGCCAGCATCTGAGTGAAGCAAAGCCAACCCCGAAAATGGTGGAGCAGGTCACCCAATTCTTGATGAGCAAGGCGTTTTGGACTTGTATAGGTGTCCAAAGTCATACAGCGCCACACTTATTCGGCTCCTACATCCCTCTCAAGTCCAATTCCTACAGAATGTCGTCCAAGGCTTACAAATGGAATGGCAAAGACGCCTATGGACTCCCACTACCTGACTGGCTTGACGATGAATCAGCTACAGCCGAATGTACATCGCTGGTTCGATCTCTGTGCTGTTTCACACAAGAGTGGAATGAGGTGATCACAAGTCACACTGCATCAATCAGTCTCTGCGGTCTACTGCGACGTTTCGACACAAGCTGCTATTTAAAGCCACTATCCAAAGTTGATAGGCGGCCTCGAATCGACCATCTGTCAGAGCTCGTCGATTTGACAGGGCATTCCTATGTACGCATATTGGACATCAAATTTCGTGGGAAGAGATTGTCTGCGGAAGTACTGTTTCAAAAGGACAACGAAACAGAGAGCATCATACACAAGCATGAAGCGGAAGTTGCCGGCAAGGTTTTGGAGACTTCACAACACAATATACCTTTGAGCGGTGATCAAGGTTCCTGGGATATTAACGAAATCGAAGGCGAAGGACTAGAGGCCTGGAGTATTGACCCGCGCAACCTGTCCGTTAGAATAACAACCTCATTGCACAGCAAGCGATTCAAAAGCTCCTTTGTGGCGAAATCGGATTTCAGTTCATTCGAAGGTGGTGAGTGGACGTTCTTGCGAGCAGCAACTGAATCCTCTCCGGCTCAAGACAAACGTGTGCGTGTTCTTCACGCTGGATGGCTGGAAAAGGATCGGCCACAAAAATTTCGAAAAGCTACTAGCGATGAAACCGAAGATGATATGACAGACCCAGATGACTCAGAATCGGAAGCAGAGGTTGACTCAGATTCTGACGTTGACTCTACATCCGACATATTTGACTCTCTTGACGGCTATGAATCCATGACGACAGACTCTTCCGTTGATGACGAGGGCAAACGTACTGGTCAGTGCATCATAATCCTCCAACCTCAAGAAGATCCATACTGGACGAAGCCATGGATGAGCTCAGCCATGCGATGGGACAAAGTCGGTTGTGCGATGCACCCAAATTTGCCCTTACTCGCATTCACCCACACGTCTCTTGAAATAGAGCTGGTTAATCTGGATCTCAAGACACAAGAAACCAAGCATCTGCCAGAGCCGGTGAATATCAACGGGAAGCCAGCATCGAGTACTCGTGGTAAGTCAAGCACTCAGAAAGAAGATGACGAATCTAATAATGGCCCACAGAGCTTCGTTTCTCGTCTTGTGGCAAGTATTTACATTGTCTCATCATCACATTCGTGAATGCCTTCGGGCAAACGAACTGCCAGGTGACAGTGGCAACCTTTTGCTTTGACTCTGACGGCGACAGTGACAATGCATTCCTATTGATTCAGTCGCCCCTCCAGTTTGCCTATAGCTTTGCTGACAAATTGGACAACATTGCTCTGCCGCTCACACTCACGTACTGGGCCGAAGACTCCCTTCTCATTTCCCTACCTCCACTGACTTGCGACGCAAAAATCATACGGGTCGATCTTCCCAAGAACGGCGTCC
Source organism: Neopestalotiopsis sp. M2102B (assembly GCA_023628315.1). Taxonomy (NCBI): domain Eukaryota; kingdom Fungi; phylum Ascomycota; class Sordariomycetes; order Amphisphaeriales; family Sporocadaceae; genus Neopestalotiopsis; species Neopestalotiopsis sp. M2102B. The sequence continues at coordinate 560,990 of JAMAKW010000007.1, forward strand.
ATGAAAACACGCAAATCAAGACGTTGACCGCCCCTATCTATTTTCCGTCATCCACACCTCATCGTGATCCTCGGCTTCTGCAGCGGACGAGTTCTGATGGAAAAGACATTTTCATACATCTGGCTCTAGGCGCCTTATTTCCTCCCAAACGAGAAATATCTCCTGTGCAACCGCGCTCAGAAGTCCAAGATGGCACGCGAATTGGCCGACCCATGGATCAGGCCAGCCCGCCAGTGTTCCTCAGATGGAGAATATCTCAAGATGACGGGTGGCGTCCATGGAACGCGGACCTGGACGGTAAATCATCCGATCTGAGAAGAGAGACGCCAGTCTGGGAGGCACTCAGGGGCGATTTTGTAGATCCCAACAAACCCTTTAGTGTTCCTATCCGTTCTGGTTTGGACTGGACTCGTAAAGGATACTTGAGTTGCTAGTTATTTTAGGTTATTGGGGACCTGAGGCAATCTCTTTCAAGCCCAACGTATCCCTCTTGATACCAGCGATCATATCCTCCAGATCTGGTGTCTGTTTCTAGCTTGCAGTCGGACCTGGGTAGGAGGGCCTTCAACTCAGGCATGTTGACTTCATTTGAGGTTACCTCCTCGTTCTTCATATGTCTTGTTCTTCCAGGGACAATGACAAAATGTACAAATGTTATTATATGGTACAAGGTGGACACGTATCATATTCTTCAATTGCTTTTATACTTTTCCCAGAGGTAGACAAGGTTGCTGGGCACCTACGAAGGCATGCGTGTGGTGCTCTAGGCCCAGCTGTGAAGTAAACAACACGCAACACCTAGCTAGTGCGATGTCAACAAAACGCAAAAGCCTCTGGAAATCTTTCCAGTGAATCATTTGGTCCGCGGGAGTACTTATCATTCTAAATAAACGCTGTTTCTTCAACGCCCTGTTGGTGTAGTGGTTGAAAGAGCAGAGCAAACTGCAGCAAGAGCAGAGCCAACCGCAGCACGAAGACCTACAGTTCGAATCATACAAAAACGGATCTACCAAAAAAGAAAACCAAAAAAAAAAAACCAAAAAAAAAGAACCCCAAAGATCGCAAGAAACTAAATCAACCGCGCTGTAGGCATTTCTTTTTTTTGTTTTTCTCTTCTTCTTTTCATCTTCATCCTTTTCCAGTGTCGCATGTTCTGTTGACTTTTCGCAAAACACCCTCGAGAATAAGACGTGTAGTTTCTTCCATCCTTTGATGAAACAAACAAGGACAAACAGAGAACACACATCGAGTGATGTCGAAACCATCATTGTGACTAGGTGTAGCATCGATCTGGCAGACAGGCCAGAATCCTACCGGGTTCTGAGGATTCCAGCGCGAACATCATGTGCAATACATTATCGCTCCGGGCTTGGATCCTCTAATTCGTTGCTAAAAAGCACTTCTTTAACGCCACGATGTCTCCAGCGCTAATTTCAGCTGAAAGAAACTCCACTGAGTGAAGGAAAAAGTCGAGCCGACAAAATCTCGTGACTACCTCGGAAGAATTCGTGAAGTGATGGAGTTTGCGTGCAAGAGACAAGACTTGGCTCATCATAGGATCATATTTGGATTGTTCTGGACCGGGAGTCTTTGCATTGCGGTGTTGCTACGCACTACGCAAGTTAATCGGCCTGTTTGAGTAGCAAATGCTGCACTTCATATTCGCTACCTGGGTTTCTAAGGAGCAATCATAACGTCCCGACTATGTTGGGTCTGTCATAGAATCAGCTAGCGTGGACCTGAGCGTTTCTCGAAAGGTGGCGTGGAGCCGCATCCCAAGGATATCATATATGTGCTCACGGTATAGTGAAGCATTCTAGAAAGGCCTTTGATTTGATCATGGTATCATCGCATAAGGCTCAAATATCTTGCAGAAACACATTGTCTCTGGCCTCACGATTCCATGTTTCGTCCTACCACTGGGCCAGTCCATTTCTCAACACCACTGCGCTAGTGAATCTTATCGTCAAGTCCCGATGGTCCATCCGAACTTCCGTGGTGAGCGGCCCCGCCCACCGCTCACCTCTCACCTCCTTTCAATCCGAGCCACAAAGACAACTGCAAAAGAAACAATTCAGTCGACCTGTGTATCACATTGCCAAAAGCTTATTTCCCGTTCAACACGCCACATTCACTTCAAACATGGCCGTCTCCGCAACACGGCCGGAGCGCATCACCCCCAGCCTGACTGTCCAGTCTCCACTTGGATCCGAGAAGCGCGGACCTGGGCTGGTCATTGTCTCGCCCGCGGGCGGCAGCTCCGGCGTTCCTCTGCAAGCCGACACGCAGCAGACCTTTGCGCAGCAGGGTTACATTGTCGCTCACCTCAAGCTGTCGCCCGCTCACAACGAGTTGAGGATACGGGACGAGCTGCGCGAGGCCACCGAGGCGCTCGACTTTCACGACAATTGCAGTGACAAGTCGAGATATGGTATCATAGGTATGCATGCTACATCCGCCCATGGCTCTGCCATAGGTTCGCTCTATTATTGTGCGACTTTCCACTAACATGGGGCTAAAAGTCTACGATACATTGGCGTACCCGTCCCTGGTCGAAGCCATCAATTGCAACGGCGAGATCAAGTCGGCAGTGTTCATTGGAGAGCCGTCAAAGCCGTGCTCAAAGTCGTTCATGTCCATCTCACCAGAGGACTACTCGACAGACCACACCGCGGCTCAAGACAGGGCGCTCAAGTATCTCAAGGAACAATGACGCGGGACGACGGGTAATGAGAGTCTTCCACTCCATTTACGTCTGGATCCCAATCTATTCAATCTATGACGCGGCCATGGTAGAGCGACTTCTTCACTTTCTCAATGATACCAATTTACAAATTATACCCGAGAAATCCATAGCGATGTTAAGCAGATGTGCTTCAATTGTCAATGTATGTGATGCGGATAGCAAAGTCGGATAACACACCGAGTATCCACATTAGACACTAGAGTACACATCCGAAGCCCTCGGAAGGCAGAACACCAATGTTCTCGACATCCGTGCAGAGGGGCTCGTACTGACTGTCTCGCAAGGGAGGCGAGACATGAGAATCAGGCAATGTGCATAGATAGAGCCAACATCAAGAGAGGATATGGCAAGACAGAAGAATTTACAGTCAACAATCGTAAGATTCTGTGTCTCATCATAATGACCTGGTTGCTCTGTACGCAACCCTGTTCGGCCAAGTCTCGAGCGCTGTAAATGGGCAAATTTCCAGCCCGTAGCTTCCAGTTCAGGCCAAGTTGTTCATAGAAGCTCTAATCGTTGACTGCTGCCCCGGTCAGAGCAGCCTCGAGTGGGTTTGCTGACTGAGTTGGCCTTTACACTAGGTCTTCTTTCCGCGCAGCTTTTTCTCAGAAGCGACTCTCGGATGAGTAAAAAAGGCCGTGCAGCCTTCAAGTGGTACAAGCTCTCCTATAACCGCTTGAACAAATGCACCTGTAGCTTCAAATTTTCCAAACCCGCTGGATAATCGAGGCCCTTGTCTGGGAGTTTGCACAGCCTGTTTGTGTCATCAACAAGCTTCTCCCACGCACGTTCCGGCGCAGGTCCATTCTCGACCGCGACTGGAGCCGGTAATAAGGCCTTGTCCAAGAGCCAGCCCATGGGAAACGCCTTTTCCGCTTCATCCTTGACGGACTCGACAATGGCCGCAGCTTCCTGGGTGTCGATGACCAGAAGCAGGCTCCCCTTTGGTACTGCATCACTCAATCTTCGTAGGAAGCTCGTGGCGCGTCGAAGAGAAGTATTGTAGAGGTCATTTAGCGTGAAAAACAGAGTAATCAGTGTGATATCAGATCCCATGGTGGTCTGCAGATCCTCCACGGTTAGTTCTAGAATGTCGCTTTTGGTGAACTTTGTTGCCAGAGCCTGAGGCGAGAGAAAGGACACATTCTTGGCGCGAGCCGCGGCGCTGGCGTACTTGGACAGCTGAGGGGCAGTCGTCAGGCCTGCGCAGAGTTTCGATACGACCTCGGACCAGTCCGCGTTGTCAATCAAATGAAGGTCGACAAGGCCAGTGGCTAGTGAAGATGACAATGCTGCCTGTGTGTCCTCTGATGAATCGAGATCAGCTGATGATGCACTCGGCTTGCCTGCTGCGTCCTCTCGCATACACCTAAGTACTCCGGCCAAGGCCATGACTTCTGCGGCGCTGCCACCAAAGCAGAGTACCTTGGCCGGTCCCTCGGCGCCGTCTCCAAGTAACCTCTTCACCCAAGGACTGTCTCCATGGTCATCACAGATCTGCGCCAGTATATTCGAATATGCCAATGCGCGGCTGGGACTCCATCGAATTGCGTACCCCTCCCGGGACTGCTCCGTCCCAAATGCCGTCTCAAAAGACTTTTGGAGTAATGCATCATTGATCTGAGTCAACAGAGGCTTTAGTGACGCAAAGTCCTGAGATGCAGGGAAGGTGACCCGAAAGATGTCAAGAATGAGTTGTTGAAGCTCGGCTGGAAGAATGTTCCTCTGTAAGGTCGTAGCCGGAGCCGACGGCGCGGAGGAGGATGCCGGTTTTCGGGGCGCCGCCTTCTTCTTTGTGAACCCTGAATTTTTCGAAGGCGGCCGAAGGATCGATGGAGCTGCCGGGGCCTTTGATGCGCTGCTCACCGATGGCTTGCCATGCTTCGGCTGCGATTGGGCTTGGCGATCAAATTTCCCCATTGTATCTATTGTTGTGCTCTCAAGAGGATGATTAATCATATGTGATGGTTAAAATTGACGACCATGAAAATTCAGCGCTACCTGGCCCTGAGGTACGTACTGCCTCGATTCTTAGCGCATTTCGCTGAGATCTGCCCTGTCACTCGAACTGTAGGCGACCATAGGTCAGGGCGCAGAGTGTCAAATGTGCCAAGTTGGGAACAATTTGCTACGATGATGAATTCTCATATCCTACAGTGGTTTTTCTTGAAACATATCTCCCGTCTCCATCTAATCATTTCTTCACTATTCTATGGCAACATTCATGAAATTATGTTAATAAGGAGAAGGACTATGGCCAGTTCTTGACAAAGCTCAAATGAGGTGGAAAATGAGTTTCTCACGATGGAGGTCATAGTAAGGAGACCGCCGGACCATAGGGTACCCATATACCTTTGTGCACAGTCTCGAGCACCGAGAAGGGGTCATCGCTACTTCATATTGTTGCTCTACAATACCGATTCTAGCCGTGTCGTATTCAATTCTCGGCTCAAGGAGAATCATTATGTACGAAGTACATAGTCAAATTTCGATCCACCATACGCAAAGGGGGAATGGGCATCCGCTGAAAATTGTTTCCGGGGATCAAGACAGGCTATTGTCTCAATATGGATACTACACGATCAGGATTTTCGATGGAGGAGCGGCCAGACCCGTGTTAGTGCGGCTACGCCTGCCCATAGGGCTGATGCGCAGGGGCTTGGGCGGGATGCAGGAACAGCACAGGCGTGACAGCTCACCCGAGGCCGAACTGGATTACCTAACAGAATGTAAATATAGTTCTAGCGCCGTGCATGCAACTTGAATCGTGCCGGACCTTTGCAGCAACATGTTGGAGTCATTGGTCGGCATCGATTCAATTCAAGAAAATTTCATCGTGGCGCGATCGAGCAAGATGAAAGAGAACTTTTCCAGCCATCGCATCTAGTTTCCGAAAGGCGCCTTGTCCCGTCCGACTAATCGTACCCGAATACTTGGGCACGTTTGATCACGACGGCCCGTCAATTGTCTTGAGCGAATGCTTTTCTGGCGTTGTGCGCTGATCTTGAAATTGATCTTATGTGCGGTCACATTCAATCTAAATTGGCTGGCTGGCAATGCTATGCAACATCCTGAGCGGGCTTGCATGGTTTTGGGCCTGCAACTCATACACAAACACTTTCAGGCATGGACTGTCGCAGGAGTGATGAGGTAATATGTCGTATGTTGATGATGTGGCTGGCAACATCGTGAGGTTTCGGAGCGGAAGGCACTCGGATGGGCGTCTTCGTCGCCGAGACCTTTCGGCAGTATTGTGTCATCCGCGTTCTACATTCAATCATATCCAAAGGCTCCGGAGTTCAATAATCATCTCCGCGGAATTCTAAACTGCAATTACCAGCCTTGAATATTTTATTGTACAGCAGCACTTCAGGAGGTGGACAGACGTTTGCTATTTCAGGCGTTGCAAAATTATCAAGCAGTAAACACTGGGTCGTGTGTACTCCAGTATAGCGTTGCCATATTGGGAATGTACTGCCGGTGGAACTTTTCACCCACTGAAAACCTATTCACTGACGTTTTCTACTACTACTCTGTACACCACGATGCCAGTTATGATGAGATGCAATACACCATCAAAACATGAAAAATGAAAAGAAGGGAAAATTCTTTCTTGATGATCACACTAAGCTTATACAACTGACCAATGAGTGCATATATTGTTCATGTATTGAATGAGGTGGTGTTACAGACATACAAGGACTTGTCGCTCGGATGTACTCTAATGTCGTATTATTTGTCGTGGAATGCGCGAGGTCGGATCTTTTCTCGTGATGATGGAGATGTATGGTACAATTCGTTCGCTGTTATTACTCACGATGCCGACGCGCGGGTGCAACATGAGAAATTTTTGCAGGCACGGGATGGCCTGAGTGGTGTGCTATGACACCAGTTGGTCGTTACCAGATGATTCTACAGGCCTCGAAAGGCTCTGAAGGGTCTGGTGACCCTTGTGACCCCCTGAGTAAGAAACAGGTTACAGGCGACTCCGAAGCCGAAGCCGAAAGCAAATTTGACATTGACCTGACCACAGGGCGCTGGACTCCAATAAAGGGCGCGGAAACGACCTGGAAAGCTCAGGCCGAGCTGTGACTTGGTCGCTTCCGACGCTAAGCCGTGACACACCGCGGGCGGTTGGGCGTGTTGCTCTGGGTGCTTGACTCTGAAGTGCTCCAGCGCCTTTAGCCTTTAGAGGCTCAGTTGGGCGCCGCTATACTCGTTCAGGTACCACAGCCATGACATCTGCTCTCGGCTTTGCGCCCTTTGCGATCCACAAGGCGTCGGCTTGCATCGCATCACATTGCAGGGCGTGTTCAACTATGACTAACAAGTAACAATGTTTATTGCACGATGGTAAAATTTTCAGAATACGTACACTTTGAAACAGGAAAATGGAGGCAAGTTGAATTGGTATAAGTAGGGGCGGGTCTGCTTGGTGAGGATTGAATAAAATTGGAAGAACATCATCAATCCTCACGATTACAAACAATACAATCCATACAATCCAAAGCAACTCCGAGCTCTTATACTACCACAGCAATTGCTCTTGAGCTACCAAATCAGCCAATCACACAAAACAAACAAATCAGTCATCAAGACCCACCTCACCACTTATACACCATAATGTCTCCCTCAAACACCACCTTCACCAAGGCCTGGACTGCCGTCAAGCGCCACGCAAAGGAGCACCACCAGTCCGTCAACGCTGCTTACGCCTCCTACTACGGCACCACCGGCGCTCCTCTCCCCATCTCCAACACCAACTCTCCCGCCGCCAAGTCTCCTGCTGCCTCCATCACCGCCGCGCCTGCCTCCGTGTCCGAGACTCCCCGCTCGTCGGTGGACAAGGCCTGGAGCAAGGTCAAGAAGCACGTCAAGGAGCACCACCGCAGCGTCAATGCCGCTCACGCTGCCTACTACGGCACCTCGCCGGCCCAGACTCCCAACTCGTCTGTTGAGTCCTCGCCGCGCGTGTCGGTTGACAGGCACTAAATGCCATGTTGCGGAGAACAAAACATCTTCTACTACAATTGCATTGCACAGGAGTCCTTGACGGATCACCATGCCAACTGAGTTTTTGGGTTCGTCATATGAAACTATGGCATTCATGGGAATTTATGCTTTTTTGAGATATGGCCAGCGGATACCCTATGGAGTTAAGAGTGGGAAAAAAGTTCAAGACATACACATTTGCATTAAAATACTAGAATAATTAATCAACTAAACATATACATCTATTTATCAATCTGAGATCTTTGAATGTGATACATGCCCTAGGACACGACGCACGACAGATGTTCAAGAGTTCTCAAAGAGTGGCCCGCAGAATGACTAGCACTGGCCGAAATCAGAGCCAGAAGGCTTTGAAACCATTCACGCTACGAAGGAATTTGAGCACGATTATTCAATCCATGTGTGCTCATGTCTTATCATTTACATGGTAACTATGGCAACATTAATTCGCCATTGCCAAAAATTCGTGACCGACACTCAACTAAGACTGCAGGAAGTGTTTAACATGAGGGCGGTGTTATACATATCCACAAGCACCGTAATATCTGAACTTTTAAACCATTTAGTAAACATGACTTTTGCCCGCACCGAACCCATTTCGCCGTTCCCCATTACATGATCAAATATGAGGGAAAAGATAAACAAGAAGTGAACATATATGGCATGAAAACATGACAATGTCACGATATATTGCTGAAGAAGACCATTAATACCGCACAATATCTATGCAAAAAGTCAATCGACGTGCTCGCGGACGATTGCCGTGAGAGTATGACTCACCCTGCTGCGGCAGTAAAGATTTCATGACGCTTCGCCCTGGTGAAGAGCGATAGCACTCCCGAGAATAACAGCATGAAAACGATCATGATACCGATGCTGATGGTGTAGGACTTGTCGTCAGGGTGCGTCTTCAACAGTCGGTATAGTAGGTATATTGGCAGCACCAAGAGACCAAGAAGTACCAGACACAAAATAGTGGTGTTCAAGCAATTCTTGCGACTCTTGCTGTAATATAGGATATCTGGGTCATCAGTCTTCTCGCGATCGCGCTGCAAAGGCTCTAGTTAGCTTGCGACACGCAATAATGTGTCTTCAAGTAAGGTTACCTTGGTTGTGAATAGTCTCTGATGATGAAGATGTCAGCTTCTTTCTTGCGGGCACAGTATTTGGGTATTGACTCACATGTAACAACGAACAGTGGAAAGTGCGAAGCAATCTCTCAGTCATGGAATCCAAAACTGCCATCTCCCTCCCATCACGCAAAGTGACGAGATCCTCTTTCTGGTAAATATAACCCCATTCTTCATCTGCTACTGGCTTTCTATTATGTAAATGTGCCTCGACACTCTGATAATCCCTTTCAGCCGGTGCATTGAGGGAGACCATTTGCTGTGCTTTGAGCAGTAACTCATCTGAAAATTGTCAGTAAGAGATTCATATCGCTGCAATCGGAATACCTACCATATCTCAGAAGGACTTCCTCGATCTCATCCAAAATCTGAGTCCGTGTCACAATATGAGGAGTTTCTTTGGCGATCTTCTTACAATCCGCCTCGTCTGCTCTACGCGACTGCAATAAAATCTTTTGGTCTCCATCTTCATCCTCCCAGTCGGCATCGTCGTATTTATCTAGCTTCTCCTCCAGCTCTCTCAGCTTATCCTGTAGCCTTAATAGAGTGCGCGCGTGGAGATAGCCGAAGCGGCGGTATATCATAAAATTTTCGTCGCTGTCAAGAAATGTCGCCATTGTCCGATAGCTCCTCTCATGCCGGTCCACTTGTATGACTCTCCATTAGAAGCTGTGGCGGTATAGTTTTGCGTTTCTCACGACTTACGTTTTCTGTGTTGCGAGTCCCTCCTCACCGACTCAGTAGACTCTTGGGAACAGTGGCTTAGTGTCGAGGGCGTCCTGGCTACCTGTGAGTTTTGGCTCACAGATAGTGTCGAGTCCGTGTTGCGTCGTTCATTCGAGGGGCCCTTCTCGAGGTCGGGTTCATTATTGGTGTGTGAGTTCATGGTGATGAGTCTTTTTCAGCGATGTTTATTGAAGGCGGTGACTGGTCTGTAGAGTAACAATCACGCATTATAATGATGACATGTAACACGAGGTATTCTTGGCTTGAAGATAGTCTCTAGCGTGTAGAAATGCTCTCATGGTTATATAACGCAACGGACCTCACGGAAGTAAGCATACGTACGCCCGAGGCTTATGTTGGTTGACATTTACTATGGAGGTCATTATGCCCAAAGTTTGCCCACATGCATGGCACTCTCGCCCGAACAGCCCACCTTGACAGGTTGCGAGATCTTGGGTTGCCCATCATGGTAGAACAAGGACATTGGGGCTTTGTAGGGGCCGGGGGAGAAGGATGATAGGCCATGTCAGCTGAGCATGCATCAGACGTGCAGATGCATGTGTAGCTCGGCCCCCAAACTGGCCACTGAGCATCGTTGCTCGCCTATCACTGCTGCAGAAGCACCGCCCGCCAGCGCGTGCAGGAGGCGCATTGCAATCGACCCTCAATTTGGTGTTAGGTCTTTCTGCGGCACCAGATTGCCCTTATTGCACAGCTTGCGATTCTTGTCCATGACCTGGTAATAGTATTTTCCACCCTCCTTCACCTTCTTGACGATAGTCACGTCAATGACTCCTTTGCCGGCTTCGAGCCATGCCGAGTCACCTTCTTTGAATAATGAAACTCCCTGCAAAAGTCGATGAGCAATGATTACTACTTCTCGGAAGCGCAGAACTTACAGAGGCTGGGTTTTTCGACCGGTTGACATGAGATCTCTCTTCTGGGGTGGTGGGGCGCTACAACACGTTCCAACCAATATGGTAAGCTTCAATTCGTACAAGGAGGAGAAGTGGAAAAACACCCACCTGGTCCCAGTCTGGCTGGGGCGGCCCGTCTGACATATTCGATAGCACAGAATTACCACGCCAGGTACAGGAAATCGATGATTGGAGTTTGTAGGCAAACAGCAAAAAGGCCGAGGCAAAATGCAACTGGGCAAGGCAGATTTTAATAATGCATACAGGATTGGCAATAGATACACAATGGTTTTTCGACACGGGCGGCAGAATCTACACTAATGCTTGTCCCCTCATTTCGTGCATCGTCGGGTGGGGATGGATGCGATAAGTCGGTTGTCATTGGGGAGAACAGCTCAAAGACCCTGGCGTTGCACCGCGGACCATGCTTACTCGATGCAACCTGAACATGCGCGCGCGATCCTCCCACCGATAAACCTCAAGCCTCTTTGGCCCCCAGGCCCATGTTGGCATGTCCGCCCACTGCCAGCACAGCCTTGCGCAATGCCTCCATGAAGAATAGGCGGAGAGCTGCTCAAATGGGCCTCAATCCTTCAGGTCCCCATATATCAAGATTCCAAAGAAGGCTTGTCTTTTTTGCCGCTTCGTGTTTCTTATTCATTGGGAAAACATTGAGCTCGGATCTCGTGTATCCTTTTTGTAACATCGCCACGGATTACGCGTTGTGTCCGACAAGCGTTTAAGATGACAGCGGATAGTATCCGCCGCGCTTCGCCAAGAATGGGTTCTCGTTCATCTATGGAGTCTTCGAACAAGGATTACCAAGATGCGGAGGAGACACGGGACTCCAAGCTCAAAGCTACGTGGGACAATGAGATGGCCAAGCTGAGGAATAAACACAACACCCACGAGAAAGTGTCTGTCCTTTTATTGTCCTGGCATCGAGATGTTGATGATCTGAAGACGGCTGAGGAGGTAAGTCGTGTAGCGAAGAGCCTTCTGGACTTGCAGAGTTGCTTACACTCCAAAGGTGGCCGCCCTGGAGCACATTTTTAAAGAGACATTTCAGTACTCCACGACAAGAGCAGAACTGAAGGACGGCTCTCATAAACCAGCTCAGGTTCAATTGAATAAGCACCTCTCTGACTTTGTCTACGAACACGATGCTCTCAATGCACTTTTGATCATATATTATGCCGGTCATGGCAGGCCAGGGCAGAAACCAGGAGGTTTGCATTTGACAGGGTCAGTCTTAATAGCATCCGAATTCTCACATTCAAAAGCTCAATTGTTGCAATAGGTCGACCACTATGCCTAACAGCGATAGCGGAGTCCATGAGGTGGTCTGGAATTCGGCCGAAACTCTCATCAAGGACACACAAGGAGATGTACTCGTCATCTTTGACTGCTGTTACGCTGGTGAGCTGGAACGCAGTGTAAGGGCGCCATTGCCACGCCGCGCCTTCGAATTCCTCGCTGCAACTTCTGCAAAATCAACCACCCCCAAGCCGGGACCTCGGTCCTTCACATCGGCGCTAATACACTCCCTCTCCGAGTTGGTCAAAAAGGGAAGCTTCAGTACCCAGGAGCTAGTTCGCACAATACAATATGCGCCTGATTTTCCACAAAACCAATGTCCTAGACTTCATGAGAGGCATCCTTCTCGACGGAAAATTGTCATGTCGGCACTTACACCAGAGAATATTATACAAGCGAAGAAGGCCAACCAGTCGCCTGAAGATGACGACTCTATTTCGGAGGCAAGACAAGATTTGCTCGTTCGCTACAAATTCGATACAGATATAACCGAGTCAATGGTTCAGGATATAGCCAAGACCATCAAGCAGGCGATTCACAATGGCGACATTAAGGCGAGTGGCGCTTCCTGGGAAGGACTCATTGCGCCGACAAACTTGTCATACAAGGATACCATGACGATACAGCCATTCATTCAAGCCTTACAAAATGCAGCCCATGCAGCCCGCAAACGCAGTAATTCTCTCATTACACCTCGAACGCCAAAGATTCTCGTCAGCGATACGGTTCAGGTCCCATCGCCTGACCCTGATTCTGACCATGACAGTCGCATCAACACACAGAAGCCACGCTTGCCCGCCGAGCCAGAAGGTTGCCAGGGCCTGGGCATATCAGGGCCATGCGAGTCTCCAGCAATTTTGCTGACGATTGAGTTGCCACGCAACGGAGAGTCAAAGACGCCGATTATTGCACCGCCAAAGGTTACCCACAAGCGAGGACGTGAGGAAGATGGCATTGGCTGCGAACAGGATATAATGGAGAAGCGCGCAAAGATTCTGGAAGAGCCAGCCGCTTTGACTGTTTGTGCTGCTGCGGGCTCCTAATACACTGTTGTTCTTATAAGTCCATACCCAAACTGAACTTTAGATGAGCGAGTGTATTTCGCAGTATGCTGGCAACGGTGGTTGAGTGTGCCTGAACGATTGATGGCCTTTAAGTAGACTTTATTACAGCTATTAGACATACCCTTACAACAGAATCGAAGCCCAACAATCATTGAGGAGAATCCAAATTTCTGTCACTACTGTATGAAAAGCTCGATGTTTCTGAACTGGCTAAAGCTGTTGCTACTATACCGTCAAGCTCTCTAATATCAAATCGCAGTTGCCATACCTTCTGGGTCGATCAGTAGCATCAATCAGGGACAGGCTGGGTGACATTCAGAAATTTTAGTATTCGTAGAGTAAATCTCGTAAATATCATATGCAATAATTTGGTGAACAGCGCGGGCGATAATGATGGAATGGTGGTAAATAGACAGGCATTTGACTGGGTAAGAGGGAGCGTTTGATTGAATACTAACCTATATGGCACCGGCCCATCGACTATATCGAATGGCACAGTCAAGATTAGACGCTGCTCCGCAACGGCTGTATAGAGTGGTCAGCCCAAGGTAGCGGTAAATGATTATATGTCAGGGAGTAGATCATTGAGATGAGATTTGACCTACGATTTGGTTGACGAGGGTCGACCCATGAGGCACTCAATCCAAAAGTATTTAGGTCTACATTCCACTATGATCCAGACCGATTAGCACCAGACCGTGTACAGCACTCTAGGGATGATGACGACTAACAATGGAGCTCTCAATCGTTCTATGAGTATTCGACTCGTCGACGGTCAGAGGGTCAGCGGTGTCATAAGAGTTTCTGATGCCGAACTGCGGACCGGCTCCGGGCCCAGCTACCAAAAAATCAGGTGAGCATATGATCAAAGACGACGAGTGGATATAGGTCCAAAAGGCGACTCACTTGGATCTGATCCGGCAATGGCAATTCCTCTGCAACCTTCAATTAGCTTGACAGGAATAAGGCAATTGATGAGCCAGTCGGCACCTACTCAAAAGTCTCAAGGCTGTCCGTGCTGCTGAAATTCTTATAGATCCCAACACCAGCCAAGTATTTGAACTGGGTAAAGTTCTGCGCATTCTCCATTACCAGATTAACCTGCTTTGCTGATCCCGGGGCTGGCATCGTAAAGGATACACTCAAGGCATTAGATGCATTTCCGGTCACTTGAAATTGCCCCAAGTCGTGGGGATTGTAGTACTTGTTGAAGTAATAATCATAGTAGCCTTTGAAGGAGCCATTGACCAGTATTGTATTGCACCGTGCTCGGATCGCGAGGTTGCTATAGGTCAGACCACTCGGGGTGGGAAGTGGCTTTGTGGTTGAGGAAACCGAGCTTATTGATGTTGCGACGGTCACCACTGAAGTCGAATCTGTTGCTGTTACGCCCTTGGACGCCGAAGTCGGCGTAGGCACCTTTTTCGTGCTGCTCTTGATATGCGTGCCATAAGTAGGATGGTTATCTGCATAGAATGTCGGTTTCGATACCCCGTGATGCTCAGCACCATTGTTCGCATATGGATTTTTCCAAGACCAGGGGAAGGGAAAACTCCATGGAGTAGGCTGCTTCTGGTGGTGCTCCTTGTGTCTGGCTTCTGCTGTAGCTGAAAGGATTGGCAGTATAAGACTCAGAACTATAGTGTAAAGCATTTTGGACAGTGAATGAGAGGATTCAATGTGCTTGGCAATCAAAGCGTAAGAGAAGAGATTGATGCAAGACATGGCAGGTATACGGAATCGCAGGTATTTGCATTCCTGCCTTTTGATAACAAGAACTGACATGCTTCGCTATACCACCGACGCTGTCAGAATAGCAATAGGGGGCAATATGAGAAGAAACATAAATTTAAGTTTGGGATGTTTGTCCTATCTTCGGCTTGCCTCTATTTGCGTTAGAAGTCATGACTCGTATCTCCGTCGTGGAGCTCAGTGGCACTCAAAGGTGGCACTCAAACAAAATGCAGTATTCTCAATTGCACTGGCACTCAATTGACGTCTCCATTTCTTGTTAGACCCTGCGATTAAGGCAAATGTCTTTGAGATAGACCAGGGCATGACCGCCGCGCACTAAATAGATTTTGGCATCGAAGTGTTGTAAGTATTTTGCCCAATGGCGATGATTTAGTGATCGATTACAGTATGTGTTTTCAGCTTGGGTTTGTAATTCGAAATTCGGGCCAGGTTGCCACCATGGTTTCGATGAGCGGGGCACCTCAAAACAACGGCTTTGTGAAGGGTAGGATTGCAATAACATTCTCTAAACTGGCTCGGTGGATGTGCCCTTTAGCACGAAGGACTCTTTTGCGAGCGTCCAGATTGCAGTGAAAGCCTTGGGGGCTGTAGTGTCAGGGTTTGGGGGCCGGTCGAGAGCAGCCCCTTTGAGAAGACCAAAATTGCAGTGAAGCCATACACGCTCGGCAGGTCGTTGGGTACCCCGATGGATGATGTACTGTGTACCTACGTACTGTACCGGCACATACACTTCCTGTAGATCGCCATGCGGGGTTGCAATATAGGGGATGTTCTGGTGCAAAGTGGCCTTTAAGCTTAATCTTTAGCGGCACCAATAAAGACCCCGCCCGAAACGAGGTGAGAAACCGGCAATCTGGAACGCCTGGAACACGAGCTCTGGGGTAGCCAGGGACATGGTGTCTACGTCTTCTACGTCAAGGAAGCAGAGAACTCATCTGACTATAGAGGTCGAGTCAGACACCTCGCAAAAGATGCAAAGAACACATTCATCTCAAGGAACGAATGTGGCACGTATGCCCAGGTGTTTATGTGGCATCTTTTACCGCTCCACGGCAATGACGGGACAATGTCCTACGCTTTGTGTTCACCGTTTGATCATTGGTTTCTAATCCAGCTGAAATCCACGGCTAGAGGCGCGATGGATATCTTGGCATCCCATTGAGACCACCAAAATGTCCCGCGCTTTGATTGTTTTTGGCGATAGCCCGCAGGAGCTGCAACCTTCTATGTTAGGAGTGCTGGGCGCCGAGACCAACACAACACGGTCACGAGCGCCACGGATTTTGTTTGTCTCACCATTTTCCCCCATTGCTTTGGGATTAGCCTAAAGCCACACAAACATCTTATAGAATACTGCCGCCAACACATTTCTCGGCACCTGGAAACGATGATGAGCTGACCCGACCCGTGTTCCGTCATGTTCATTCTCTCTCCTCACGACAGCAAAGAATGGAGTGGATAGAGTCCACTTCCATCAAATAACATCAAATAGAACGGCATGGCGATAAAGGGATCGCCTCGAGGTCGTCGCACTCAGTATGCCTCACTCGGTGTTGCCATTATTATCTGCTACCTGCTCTACTCGTCATGGACGTCAACATCAAGTCTCGAGTCAGTACGACTGACCAAGTTTATGAATTCCGTCGATGATTCCTCTTCGCCCATCGAATTGGCTCCAAGCAGCTTCAATTGGAGCAGTGTCAAGCACAAGTTCGCCGTTAACGAGCCACCATCCCAAGTGCCCTTTAGCAAGTTTGCCCGCCTGCCGAGAGTGCAATTCAAATTTCCCGCCGAGACGCAGGAGCAACGCCAACAGCGGGAATATAAGAGGCAACAGGTCCTGGACACATTTGTGCGTGACTGGCAGGCGTATCGCAAGTATGCATGGATGAAGGACGCATTACTGCCGGTGTCTGGCGGCTATCGCGATCAGTTCTCCGGCTGGGCCGCGACCTTGGTCGACTCCCTCGACACCCTTTGGATCATGGGTCTCAAGACCGAGTTCGACGAGGCCGTAGCAGCCGTCGCCAAAATCGACTTTGGAAAGTCCACCTCGGATAGCGTCAATACCTTTGAGACCAACATTCGATACATGGGAGGTTTGCTTGCCGCCTACGACTTGAGTAAGCGGCCGGTTCTGCTTGTCAAGGCGAGGGAGCTTGGGGACTTGCTCTACGGTGCTTTCAACACGGAGAACCATATGCCCGTCGACTTCATCAGCATGGAACAGGCCAAGACCGGCGAGGGACTCATGGTGGAAGCATCGGTGGTCTCGGCGTCTCCAGGAACCCTGTCGCTGGAGATGACTCGGCTGTCGCAAGTCACCGGCGACCCAAAGTACTACAACGCCGTGTCTGGGGTCATGAACGTCTTCTTTCGTAACCAAAACAAGACCAAGATTCCCGGGTTATGGCCCAAGATGGTATTTATGAGCAGCAAGGACGTCACCGCCGGCACCGATTTCACGCTTGGCGGCTGTGCCGACTCGCTGTACGAGTATCTGCCCAAGATGCACGGTTTACTGCAGGGGGCTGAGCCGATTTACAGCACCATGTCGCGCGGCTTTATGAATGCCGCGGATGAGCATTTGTTCTTCCGGCCCATGGTTCCCAGGCAGGAGGATATACTTGTTTCCGGTAACGCCAACTATCTCGGTGAAGGCGAGGTGCAGCTTGACCCTGGATCCGAACATCTGACCTGTTTCATCGGAGGCACATTTGCGCTGGCGGGGCGGCTGCTCAACCGACCCGCCGACATTGAGACTGGTGCAAAGCTTACGAGAGGCTGCATGTACGCCTACAAGTCCATGCCGTCTGGCGTGGGCCCCGAGCGCTGGAACATGGTCGCCTGCGAGTCCCGCGACAGCTGCGAATGGAACGAGGCACGCTGGGATCAGGAAAAGAAGCGGCGTCTAGAGTATAAGGAGCACCTGCCCAAGGGCTTCACGGGCGTGAGCGACCCGCGCTACATCCTGCGCCCTGAAGCCATTGAGAGCGTGTTTGTTCTGTATCGCATAACTGGGCGCCAGGAGTTTCAGGATGCTGCTTGGGATATGTTCCTGGCTGTACGGAATGCGACGCGCACCCAATACGCAAGCGGTGCTGTTCGGGATGTGACAAAACCAGTGGACACGAACACCAACGAAGACTACATGGAGAGTTTCTGGCTGGCTGAGACCCTGAAATACTTCTACCTAGCCTTTTCCCCACCTGACTTGATCAGTCTGGACGATTATGTGCTGAACACCGAAGCACATCCATTCCTGCGGCCAAAATAACGGCGTCACATTTCGAGTCGATAGTAGCAATGGCAGTAGATTCATGCATTATATTAATAATTTAAATATAGCTAATGTGACTTCATTACTGTAGTGTTAGGTTTGTTCCCATTTCGATTATTTAAGCACCGAAGACCTTGTCATAGTCTGTCAGGGTGAATCGGTAGTGAACCTTGTTGTTCTTGACACGATCAACAGCCTCGGCGCAGTTAGCCTCGGATAAGGGCAGAGTTTCGACCATGGGGAAGAGCTTCTTGTCGGCGGCCAGCTTGAGCATGGCCAGGATCTCGGGGCGAGATCCAATGTGGCTGGCACCGATGCTGGAGCCGTTGGCCATGAACTGCTGGGGCTTGAACTCCTTGATGGGCTCGTCGGGCAGGCCGACCTGGTGGAAGCGGCAGTTAACCTTGAGAATGGAGAGGTAGTCGTCGAGGTTGAACGTGTGCGTCATGTCGGCCGTGTTGAGGACAAAATCGAACTTGAAGGCCAGGGGCTTGGCCCACCCCTCGTCCCCGGAGCTGACAAAGTGCTTGGCGCCGAGCTTGAGGGCATCGTCCTTCTTGTGCGGCGAGTGCGAGATGACTGTCGTCTCGGCGCCGAGCGCAGCGGCCCACATGACGGCGAAATGGCCCAGTCCGCCGAGGCCGACAATGGCGACTTGCTTCCCCGGGCCGACACCTGCGCGTACCAGCGGGGACCATACCGTCAAACCGGCGCACATCATTGGCGCGGCCAGGTGCGAAGGAATGGCGTCGGGAATGGGGAACACAAAGTACTCGTGTGCTCTAATGTGCGAAGCGTAACCACCTTGCGAGATGGTCTCATCTGGGTCGACCTCCTTGGGGTATGGTGCTCCATATGTGTCTAGATATATGTTAGCATCATTAGTCGCCCACCATATTCTGGGTACACAATTTACATACCAACCATGTGCGGGCAGTAGTTTTCGTTATCGCTCTTGCACTGCGGGCACTTGAGGCAGGACCAGACCTGAGCACCAACACCGACACGGTCGCCGACCTTGACGGTCTTGACTGCAGATCCAACCTTTACTGCCTTGCCCACGACTTCGTGGCCGACGCAGATGGGCGTCGGGGCGTCTCCCCAACCACCCGTGATGGTGTGCACGTCGGAGCCACAGACACCGCAGCACTCAATCTTGATATCGACATCATTGTCACCAAACTTCTTTGGCTTGAACTATAATGGGTGTGAGCTATGACAGTTTCAGGTTTGAAATCTGGAATCTTGACCTACAGTCTGTCTCTTGAAGTCCTTGTACTTGCCGAGCTCATTGATCATGAAACCCTCGAATTCGTCCGGGTAAGGCATCTTTGCGGTATTGTGTGATGTGCAGAATATGGGTAATTTGAGTCGAAGTCGTTGGTGAGGATGCTGAAGTCGACGTGCGCGGTAGAAATTACGAATTGTTACTACCAGATCTTTGAATCCTAAAGTATACAAACAGTCCTTATATATAAACGTGTCTGTAGATATGAAATCGACATGACGACACAAAGCACATCGTCCGATGGTGGATCTGTGCGTAGGCTACGTGCCGAGAAGTGACGTACATCACTCTGGTGGTGTTTCTTTGTCTTCCTGCGTTTTACTCATCCAGTCCAATTAAGCTATCAGGCTAGACACATATGCATCGTAGACACACCCCATCGCCAACCAATGACGGCACTGATTTTAATCCAACTTGCAGCCGGACTCCGGCCGGCTGGAGATCCCTAGGGCTGTCTCGGCTGACTTTGTTCATGAAATATTGGGCTGGAACGGGGCCAGTCTCCGTCCACCCCACTGGGACCACAAGAAGACGGACCATTCTCTCCAGGTCGACCGTCGGAATCCAACCATACACGGGCTAGATTAGGAACAAATGTTCGTTCGGCACCTGCACGTGTGTGCTAATCCCATCCATCCCACAAGCAAAAAGACCACACATTTCCTGTATCGTTGATATGACTGCTCATCGAAGAAAATGTAGTCTTTCCTGTCGCTGCGGCCGCACTACTGATCATGCAGTGTCCCTCCGGCCCTTTTGCTTTCTGCTGCCTGTCCAATGTCGGCGCGGCGTGATATTGACATCATTGACTTTCAGTGGGTCTCATCTTTTAGGCGTGCTGTGTCCAGTGCCTCGGCAGCTTCCGTGGTGCTAGTACAGATGACCTATAGCGGGCTTCACCCATTATAGGCGCAAGATATCGGCGTTAGGATATTAAAGCTTTCTTCCACAATGGAAAGCAGGAAGAGGGCTGGAAGGTATTCGGAGTTATCATTCTTGACACACATCTTGGAGAACTTGTATGGAATCAAGAAGCCTTGTGTTGCCTTTTGATTGGATCCTTGTTGCCAGGGCGTCTGGTCCTGAATAATCATGCAATGCAAGGCTCCAAAACCGCTATGCAGTGCACTGCGGGGGATGTGCACAAGCAAAAACTGCCCTAACCTGTCTCAGTGACCTAGGTCAGTCGTCGGCATCTCCAACTGGACCCCCGTAGCGGAGGCCGAGGTTGTTTCGTGTGTTATGATCTATACTCGGCATTTCCTTTCGCACGTTTCGAATGGAGATTTTCCGTCTTGGAAATCGAACAAAATAGTTATGATATTGAATAGGGATGAAAGGTTTTTTGTTGAATACGAAACTTGGTTCCTGAAATTGTGTTTCGTGCTATCAGCATCTTTGCATGCCTCACGCGTGGTAGAATAAGCTTACATATGCCTTGTAAATAGGTGTGGTATTATTATATTACGCTTATTATCATAGTGTGGAGGTATAGTATAATCGAACATGCCAAAATGCTTGTTCTCGTAGTGTTGCACTGGCGCGTTTGTCAGCCAGTATAATGGCCTTCCTCTAGTATACGTTGACGCCATCTTGAGTGACATGGTCGCCATGTAATGTAACTCGTCCATTCAGTAAGAAAGATTCCACAGCGATGCCACCATGGGGCAAAATTTGGTATCTTCTTTTCCTCCGCCTGATCCGGGCAGATTGCCTGGAGACTATATCAACCCATCGATGCTCTCGCCAAAGGCTCACTCGCTTACTCAGTGCAACGTGACTGGCGGAGTGGCAGGGCCAACAGTTGATGATGCCATACCCATCGACAGAACCAGTCGTGGCAAATTCGTGCCGGGGCTTCCTTCTCACATGTACAACCATTTTTTCTTTTTGATCGACGCTCTTTTATCAGAAGCTTGTGTGCTTGTGTGCTTGGGACTCGTGACAACTTCCGGTCGCACAGGCAGCACGCTCCTGGTGCAAAGCCCCGGGGTTAATCATCGTCATACAGTCGTGACATATGGCAGTCCAGCCATTGACCACCGTCTGCTCATACTCTCAACGTCATCCGGCGACAGGTTCTGCAGCTGGGGAACCCAAAATGACCCCTTCTCCGGGGTGGTTGTCGTACAAGGCCCTGGATTCGGACCATGGCGAGCATAACTCTGCTCCGCGTAGCCTGACCACGTCTCTGTGGGTGATGATGTGGCGACCACGGGCAGTATCGGCACCATTGAAGTGTTTCCCCCTTCTGAAATATCTTGAAAAGGGATAGGATAGGTAAAGGTTGCGGTAGGTAGGCTTTGGACTGATAGCGAGTTCTGACCCATCCAATACTCTGTATTCCATGCCGGAGGTTCCGAAGACCGCAACGTTGTATACATGGCGGTTGTTGTCGTTGGAAGCTGATTGTCGAACACAATCGAGCTAAATGTCGCCGAAGGTTCACT
Source organism: Neopestalotiopsis sp. M2102B (assembly GCA_023628315.1). NCBI lineage: Eukaryota > Fungi > Ascomycota > Sordariomycetes > Amphisphaeriales > Sporocadaceae > Neopestalotiopsis > Neopestalotiopsis sp. M2102B. The sequence goes on from JAMAKW010000007.1 coordinate 582,676, forward strand.
CATGGGCGTACTTATGCTTTCTGACGGGTTGTACCCAGTGTTGAAAGTGTCGATACTCGCTGGCCAGCTTACAGGTGAATCCGTTATGGGACTATGTGCGTACTGTTGCAGAGGCATTGTTGAAAGCTCAGGAGTTAGATGAAGATTGCCCATCGTCCTGGGTAATTGACAAGACATGGTTCGCCTGCAGTGGGCTTGACCGACGCTCAGGAGAGGCGTGTTCTCTGCTTCGCTGACGTTCGCGACAGGCAAGGGTGTGGAGATGCGGCGTTGATGCCCATCGGATATTTGACGCGATTCTGGATAACCATAGGATATTGTTTCAATGGCACTACTGGAGCCGGACGTGAGAGCATCATGTACGACTTGTTCCCCCTGCTCCGAGGACGTCGAGTCGGGATACGCGGGGCTGCGGGTTGTTGTAATACCCTTTGAGCAGACGGACGTTGCGGCCAATCCCCCAGTTTTCGCATCTGGATACGCGCACTGCAACGATTTCGAGGAGCAACGGGCGCAGGGAAGTCCCTTGGAACACCTTTCTCTTGCTTTGGCACACTCTAGACAAGCTCTCTTTCTGTGAACGCTGCTTGGATCTGGCGGCACTGCGGTGTGGATGAACTCGTGGCGGTGCAATATGTCGCTTCGAGGGTTAGAAGCCATCGAGACGTATCGAAATCATACTCTACATACCTTCGTGCAAATCGTTTCGAGCAAGTCGGACAAACGAATCGTTTTGTGCCATCATGAATCCGTCGATGTCGCTTCAGGTGCTCCCTTCTCTGAAAACTCCGCGGGCATTTCGAACACTCAAACTTTACTTCCGCCCCGTCAGGTGATGCCGTCGATGATTTTAGAACTGCCATGGTGAGAAAGCCAATGCTGGAAAAAGTCTTGATTTTTGCTGCAAATAAGGATCATGGTCGAGGGAAATGTGTATATAGCCTAGAGCGGTACGTGATGGCCTCGAACCTGCGTATAGTGCATCATATTCGATAAATGTTACAAGTTCGGACGTCCGAGCTCGATACGGCCTTTCCAAAGAGGTCCAGTTTGCGAGTAAGGGGAAATAGACATTCAAGTATAGCGTTTCTTCCTTGGTCCCCTTGGTCCCCTTGGGTTTCTTACCGTCCCTAGCGAGAGCCTACACCGAGCCGTAGGCAAAGATGTTCATTCCCCCTGTCGTACAGCGGTAAGTCGTGGACGTTCGGGGATACGGGTAGTGGAGCTGGTTCATTGTATTTCAAGTTTTCAACGAACAGATTGCGTACTATACAAGGTAGTGGACAACAATAAGCAGCGAGCAGAGGCAGGTTATTCCGATGAATGAACTCCACACCCACGCCGGTAGATAGAGCAAGGACCGGACAGGGGCTTATGGTAAATAGGTGTGCCACAGTTGATGTTATTCGTTCTTCGGCTCTGGATGAGACGAGAGACATGCACGATCCACTTCCCCATAACCCGTCGACTTCAGATGATTGTCCTCTTGGGTCCATTCTAGTCCATTCAGGTCGGCGGAAAGAAAGCCGAGGAATGGGTATATCCTGGCACGTACATACGTGGTGGACTTGTACCGTGGCTCAGCAGTCGATCTTGTTCGGGTGGTGGACCCGATCGGAGAGATTCGCTAAACTACTACTACCATCACCACTACTACGAATGCCACCACTGCTACCTTTTTCCCAAGAGGTTGATTTACGATCTGGCAGAGTGATACATGTTGCATGGATCACCAATGGGGTACTAATTTGAGGGAGAACCCTGGTTTCAGAGGGATTCTTAGAGCCGTTCTCGTCGCTGCATAGTACCTGGTGAAAATCCTTAAGGTCAAGCCACTTGACTCCCATAATATAAACCACGTTTGTTCTCCAGGAGTTCTATACAATATCGATGGGTAAGTATGCAAGGGGCCCTTGTTGATGAGCGGCGCGTGCTTGCAGCCAACAGCCTGCAACGGCGTACAAGGGGCGACAGACTTCGCTTATATTTCCTACTACCTGATCCTTGCACATAAGTGGTTACGCATATCGAGCCACAGTCACCAGAAATCGTTGGAGGGAAACCCCCCTCAACCACACCAAGTCCTCCCATAATTACTGCTGCTTCACGTCAATTGGCCATGAAATGGCATTTTCCGTGTGTTTCCCTACGAGCATTCAGCACTCGTCCATTCATACGCCAAAACTACCCCTGCCCAAGCCTCAGTGGGCGGGATCTTCACCTACATCGGCAAGTAACATTGTACATTTTCGCAAGCTCATGATGGTTTTGGGTTCCCCTTCCCGAGCTGACGGTTTGGCATACCGGCAACAGGGTAACACTTTCTCAGCTTTGAAATGTGGATGGATGGATTTGACCAGATGAGAATGTCAGCAGTACGTAGTATGCAAAAGCAGAAAGAAATGCATCATGGGCGCCTCAGATGGTCGGGCTCTACTTGGCAAGTCGCTTGCATGCATCGCGTATGTATGACGCGAAGAAGACTGACAGTGACAGCGACCATGACTGCATGGTATATGCGACAATATATTGCCAATACAGCACCTGTCAGAAGGCGATATTTGATGATCTAGGCGACAAGACTGCGTCAAAGTGCGTGTTCTTCTGCGTTGGTGCAAAGTATGATGCTGTATGGTTTTCGTGCCGCTCTGACACGCTCCAATGGTCTTCGCGATTTTCTGCTGCTGTGCCCCTTGGACCCGCTTCTCATGGCGCATATGGTTTCAGCGCAGCTGCGATGCGAGGGCAAAGATTGTGGCTGGTGTGTGTGTGTGTGGTCTCAAAGGGACGATGTTATGCAGGGTTTTGATCCAAAAGCAGAAATGCGATGGAAAATCAGCCCTCGTCTCATGGCTAATTGGTGGCCAGGGAGACGAATCCCAATCTGCAAACCGCTAACTGTTTTCAAATAGCTATAGACCAGGTATATTGCACTAATGCTCTAGCAACAACCTCTCGAAATAGCACTTTCACCAGTGAGAGGACCGGTGTGAACTCAATCTCCCCTCGCCCGCACTGAGAGCAAGGCCATCAGGCCATGTCTCCGTGGGGCCGCCTAACAGCAGGTGGAATAGGGAGATAGGACGAGCACTAAGTATCCCAGCACATAGCTAAGAGAGCCTGTACTGTAATATCCTCAGGCTCCTCTTGTAAGCCAAGCCAAGTCCCGAATAGCTAGTCTTGGGCGGTAAAGATGGCATGAGATATCAGTTCATTGAGGCACAACACCATGTGTATTCTAAGCAAGGGGCATTGCAGCTGCGATCCTACCGTGTTGAGATGGACGCATAGGTTCGGTAGTAGTTAAGCGACCGGCGGCCTTGCAGCCACGAAGTGGGAAACGGATCCATTTCCTCATTAGTGCGGCTCAGGATCGCTGGTTATGGACGACGTGGTATTTCCCTTTAGCTTAACCAGTAAACCAAGGCCCTGTACAGATTACGTGGCGGAAAGAAAACAAATTGGTCCAGTGTCAAAATATAAGCAATTCTCTACTCAAACCAGGGTCTCGGTATTACAAGATTGACAGCTCAAGCTCAACAATTAGCAAAAATGAATCGTGAAGTCATGCTGACCTCACAAATCCTATTTGTCCCTCGAGCCGGATTTGAACCGGCGACCTGTGGATATTCCTGAGAATTGGAATTGTAGCAATTACAGTCCATCGCTCTGCCAACTGAGCTATCAAGGGCTGGCGATATTATCACAATGGTCATGTTGGGTCTCATGAAGCTGTGGAAGATTTAGGGCTTGAGCAATATCCACCCGCGCTGCCGCTCACGATGCCGGTGAATATAGTGGAGTCACTACATACTACCTTGTATCCGATCCGTGGGTCTGGATCCGCTTTATTACATTGGCAGTATACGAAGCGCAAACAATTCTTTTTTGTAACCGGGAATTTGAACAGATGCAGAGGTTAGTCAATCAACCTTGTGGCACGTTATATAGATCGTCGAATAAGCCACGAATAATGGTTTGCAGATCATGCGCTGTAGGTGTCAAGCTGCAGCCCGGGTATTCCGCCGCAAGTTAACCAACTTTTCCATGTCCAGAATTCCCTACAGCCTTTTGGCCGAGGACAGATAGATGCTCCGAGATCCCGAATGAAAATGCACGATCGATCGCCGCACAAACCCCTGATGCCAATGATTCGCATCCTTATCCAGATCTTCCCCCGAAAAAGCTATTCCGACAGAAGGGTAAAGGCTAAGCAGGCCAAGGTGAGGGAAAAGATTCAAATTGGCTGAAAAACTTTAAAACCCCTACTTCTGACGATCAATGCATGGAACCCGACAACCAGACACCCAATGACTTCAACGATGCATGGATCGATTCCCATGTCCCCCAATCGACAGGGTCCAGGATCGTTACGTGTAGTGTGTACGAGTCCCTTTTTTCTAGAACAGGATTGTGCACTCTAGAAAAGCCAAATGTCAGGATCTGTCTGGTGTCTGGTGTCTCTGGGTTGTGTTTCGTGTGAGCCAAAAGAGCTTTGCATGCAGCGTTGCAAACTAGGTTCGCCTTCACTGCCTCGACCTGCCTTTCACCGTCTCCCCAAAGGCGCACATCTTCATCGAATTTGGAAACCTGCCTAGCAAGCATTCTTTTCAACGGTCGGCAACAGTCATCCAATGTGCAAGTTGCTTGGTGCGTGCCGGTCCAACACTTATCCAAATGCCTACCGCGCCAACCACAGTGGCACGGCTGTTTTCCCTGTGGCTGGGCTGTCACATCAGATTCCCACGTTGGATTGATTGAGGGTCAGCGATGGCCCTTGCAAATCAAAAATCCCCACACCCAGGAAAACCAGGAACGGTGATGTTACTGTAACGGTGGCATTTGGCCCAGTGCCGTTGTCACTAGCAGAGAGGGAAAGTATTGCCTAGCTCGAGATCTCTGTACCTCTCTACCTCCCTCTCTCTCTCTCTCACCTCCACTCTGTGCCGCGGCTGACATTACCTGAAATGCGACGCAACGTCCGGATACGGGTTCAGGAATGGGATTCTAGGTACACAGACGTCGGCCAAGTATTGTATCTCGGAGCGATCTACGGCACTTGCCGAACCGTCTCATCATCCACATCGGCGAGGTAGCACCTGACGAAGCGTGACCGTGGGCCGGTATTTGATTCCCCCTAGGCACTCTTGCAACCAAAACTATGCATATCTTGGGGCTGGCGGACCATGCCGTTCTCGATTCACGACCATGGAGTGGCTTTTCGCGGATCGGTGGATCCGTCATAATCCCTCGAGTCGATCTCCAGCTTGGGCCGCGTCTCGAGAGTTGTTTTCCATCACACATTGAGGATGAGACGCAAGGGTAGACACCGCAGCGCAGTATGGAGTAATATTGAGATCGGAAACCAGGTTGGCGACATCCTTTTTGTACGACAATGAGGCCTATCACTTGCACGACAGGGATCGGTCAGAAACTGCGATGGATGAGCATTGCGAGAGTAAAGCCGTATAGGATTATGATACTATGTAAGTAGCAGATGATCCAATGAACACTTCAAAGCTCTTAAAGTATCATCCTGTCAATACAGTTCCAGAGCAGTCAAGGATTCTGTAGTACTGAATCCCCTGTTTGGTTCGTTTCCGACGATGGTTTGGTTCCAAATGATAAGAGCCATACTATGAATAGCTGAATGAGAAGAGGTAGGTTAGATTCCTCGAGGAGTTTCTGGACTCGCGCATCTTGCGCGGCAGATAGCTTCGGTACATTGCCTTGATCAGATATATGTTGACTTTGATCTATTGGAGGAATCAAGTCGGCGTCAACTATTATCGGCGGCTGGCTGGCGCCATCACTGCTGTCTCCTGCAGAGTCGTCACTGTTGATATCCCATGTCGCCTGCGCCTGCGTCTGTGTCCTGTCTGGTGCGGTTGGTAGCGGATCTGCAAGTACTGACTCGCCCAGCGATATCACAGACAATGCCTCAGTGCGTAAGTCCGCCATACGCGCAGGTGGCAATAGATGTGCCGGATACGGCTGTTCAGTCTGACTCTCCGAAAGATCCACTGCATCGCCTGCTTGTATTCCTGTGACCCCGACCCTGAAGTCCTTCTGCCCCTGCTGCAGGTTTTGACCCGCAGGCTGCATCTCGGGGACCAGAAGTGCTTCTTTCCAATTTGCTAATATCATATCTGCAGGTATGGTCTCCACGAGCTCATCCAAAGGACTCTGGTGAGCGTTTCTTCTTCCACCAAAGTTGACCATCGTTGTAGCCCTTCGTGGCTCCGCTGGGAATTTGAAGTACTTTTTCAATGACTGTTTGACTTTGTACTTGGACTGCTCAATGGTACTCTCCAATTCACCGCTGATTTCCACCTGCATGAAGAAAGGCTGCCCATCATGCTCAAAAGAAAAGGCTGTGTGGAAGCGGTTTGGGTGTGTAGGCTGGCTGTCGAATTCGTTTTCCCTAATGTCCCATCTCAAAGTTGTAGCTCTGCCTAGGTGGTTGGGAATAGGTTGGCTTGCGACCCTCCACTGGCTTCTTTTTGATCTGAGCTGTTCGTAGTTAACGCCCATTCCTCCGACGCCGGCAAACCCGCCGACGTCTATGTACGGAGTTCCGCTAATCTTCTTGATTTCCGCTCGTTCGCTCATTGCACCACGCAAGGCCTGCGGACCGTGCTCGGTGATATGGACAGGAATACGCGGCTTGGGTGGAGGCTTTCCGGCCGCAAAATGTCGTTGGAGGTCCTTATCATCCTCGTTCAGCGAAAGCAGCACAGTTGCTCCTTTCAGCGAGCAGCCCGGTGGCTCAGTGAAGCACAAATCTAAGTAGACAACACCACCGGGGTTCCGCGCAGGTGTTAAGACGCCCCATTTGGATTTTGTGAACAAAAAGTTGCACGCCACCTCCATTTCTCCAATATTCCCCTTTCCTAGTGAGTATCTCGAGCCTTCGAGGTGTTTGAACTTGTCAAAGTCATATTTCCCATATCTTCTGCCACTTTTCAACCGCTCTCGATGCGAAAGTGCGACACCAGTAAAAACTGGATGCTGGATGGGTTCCGTCATCATGCTGCTAATCATGATCTGCAAACAGAAATAACAACAAAGTATGAAATACAAACACGCGACTTCTGCTTTTGAAGGGCAGTGACAGATGATGAAGTTCAAATTGTCTCTTCGCGAAGAAAACATTCAGAAAACCACGCTTTCCAAATCACGCATCTCGCTAAGAATGCAAGCAAATTGCGCAGCATGCTCAGCCTCATCGGAGTTGCTGAAGCGTCCCGCATTTTATTGCTACCTGCGCTGAAGCGTGATACCCGCCATGTGCAGCTTTGGGGGCGGTATTGCCCTGTTTGGACTCGACGTGACCAGGGTGACGAGGAAGCCCCGCCAGCCCGTAAGCAATAGCTGAATAGATGCATTCGCCAGCCTCGTTGATTTTTTCATTCCCCTCTGATTCTTTTGAGGCTCATGTAACAAAAACCCGACCGTAATTCTCGAGAAAATCAATCAAGATCTGTTGTTGGGATATTTGTCGAATTGTTGCACAATATGGCCAAGCCTGGAAGTTATCCGTATATCACAATAGATGATGCGGAAGAGTCTAGCTTGCTGTTCGACAACAAACGCACAGCACCTCCAGGACCAATTGTGAGGCATGGATCGCATGGATCTCACGATGCAGTAGGTGCACCCCAGGAGAAGGGAGTCGATGTCTATGAACGTCGCGAACCGCTTCGTATAAACCCACCACCGCCACCGCCGCCACCACCACCTCGTTCCGGCCATAACAGAGTGCGTTCGCGCGAGCGTGTCTCTGATAGGGAAAGAAGGGCTGAGCGATATTATTACTATCGAGATGTATCTCCTGTTCGACCAGACAAAGATTCCAAAAAATCTCCTGCTGCGGCACCTGCTCCTCCACCAATAATTATCAATAATCACATGTTACATTATGCGTCCTCGGATGACGAGCGCTCCAGCCGTGAGAAACGAAACAGCCGGCGTCAGAAGAATCGCGATAAGAGGAACGCAAGCAATGATACGGATCAGCCAAAGGCGACTTCTCAATCAGCTCATGTGGCAGATCCCTCTGATGCTCAGCTTGTTCTTGCACAGAGAAAGGTTAACGCTATCTGGGAGCCATCGCAGGAATCGGATATCACCATCCACCTCAAATTGCCAATCCAAGCCGATATTGACGAACTACTGGAGGAGTTTTGCCGTCTTCGGGTCCTTGGGAATTTCACTGCTGCGAGGCAGTTCTTCGTCGACCATTTGAAGGAGTATCAGAGCAATCCGTACGTTCTTGTTCAGTATGCCGAAATGCTGCTGGAACAGGGCGACTTCAATGGTTTCTCAGACCTTGAAAGAACCTCGCTTTTCAGCTGCAGCGATGAAGTATTGGACAACGAGGACGAAAAGTTTCTTAGCAAATACTGGAAATTGATGCAGGCAGAAAGAGCTTGCAGTAAACCTCCAGCATCCGATGAAATATTCCAGATCATTCCGGAAGCCTTGGAAAGTCTTCAGCACATGATTTCCTTGAATCCAGAAAGCATTGGCTCAACCCAGGTTCGTATCCCGGCTGAAAATTATAGTGCTTTATCTAACTTTTCCGAATAGATTCAGATGCTTAGCACGCTTTTGGGCATGTCTGCCAGTCAGCAAAGTTATATTTCCTTGCAGAGAGGCTGGCTAAAAAGACAGCTCGAAAACTTGTTCCCTGACACCTTTTACCGCTCATTATACCTGCAATTACTCAGACAAGGTCGCATTTGGGATTTTCGAGTATTGTTCTTGTCTAAATCAACGGCTGACGGTTGTCGCGCTGCTATTCAGGCGTTCAGCGGCAGAATTGATGAGCCAAGACCTCTGAGCGCTATCGTGTCTGACTGGAATGCCAATGGAAGTGGCAGCGATACTCTGACCACCCTGTCGATGATTGACATACTTACCACTGTGGCAGTATCAAAAGACGAGGTGGTCGAGGACGCCATGTCCATGGCTACATCGCTTGCACACACTGTCTTGAAATTAGATGAAGAAGGGATGCAAAGCGAAACTTTCTTGTACTGGTTGCTGATGAGGACGTGCTCAGTAATGAACAAGGACAAAAGCCGAGCCGAAGACTTTCAGGAGTACCTCACCTCCCAGCCTGGAATGTATTTTGGTCGTCCTTTGGGCCTTCCAGAGTACGTCCCGGTCAGCAAAGAGAATCCAGGATGGAGACAACATGATGCTTCACAACAGTATCTAGGCCCCGTGAGAATGGTTTTGGATGTAGCAAAAAGGTTTGGTATGTACCGCTTGCAGGCCGAGACGTTGAACGTTTTGATCAACGAGTCGAGTCATCCGGCCAAGGAGTTCGATGAACTTTGCAACCTACAGAAAACGGCTCAAGGTGATATGAAGTCTTACACGCATACGCTTGTGTCCAAGTATCTCACTTTGTCAGACGATGCGAGCAGTAGCGAGTTCAGGGCCGAATTGAGAAAGTTGTGTTTTGATCAGACACTACGAGCTTGTCTCAACCCACGGGAACTATGGGTTATGTGCCTGTTGCTATACTCGATGGAAGATGATGGCCCTGACGCCGAACAAGCACTGGAAAGTGCCTTCAAATATTCCAAGTATCTCGAGGGAGAAGAACTGGATCTGTTCTACCGGAAAATGGATCACTTGACATCGAAACGTGCACGATACCTCAGTCAACCCTCTGATTCGCCGTTGGAGCGTGGAAGGTCAGGGTTGCATTTCTGGCCCTCAGAATCAGAGCGCAGACCGTGGGATGTGGACGAGTGGCCCGAGATACTACCTATCACGACAAAAGGAGAGAATACTACTGAAGCGACGACGAGATTAGTCCGTCCGAACACTACCCAGAAGACGGCCATCAGACACTTTTATTCTAGTGATGATCGCAGCCCATCTCGAGAGCGCCAAACTGATCACTCTCAGAACCAACGCGTGCGCACGATACAGAGAACTAAATCACGACGCACGACAGACTATGATTACGAGCTTGAACGAAAAAGGGTAGACTACGAGCTTGAAAGCAAGAGGACGGAGTGGGAGCTTGAACGGTTGCGAAGAGAGCTTGAGACTCTAAAAACCACCGAGAGCGCCAGATCGGCTCACATAAGGGCGTTATCTGACAACCAAGAAAAGAAAGATGACCTTCGAGCACATATGCAGAAAGAATCGTCACGTATAGCCAAGGAACGCGATGATCTCGAGAGAGAGTTACGGGATAGAATGGAGCAAGAGAAGCTGCGAGAAGTGGAAAGGACACAGGCAGAGCGAGAGGAACGCTTGAAACTAGAGAGAGAGGCTACACGCAGGCAAGAAACCTCTGAGCGTAAACTGGAGGACCTCATGAGTCACCTACTCAAAGTCCAGGACGACATTCAGGCCATCAAGAGCCAGGCGGCAGCCGAGGAAGAAAGTCCATGGATACGTTTTTCTGAGCCACCGCCGCCGGCACCGGAGCCAGTACCATATGGACCAGAGATCATCCAGCGCATCAAACGTACCCGCATTCCACCTCGCATCATACAAATCGATCATCCATCGTCGGATGAGGACTCTTACGGAACAGCAGATGAACAATCTGGCCCAACACACATGCCAGTTTCTGACATGGAAGAAAATGACGATTCGACTTCTAGCGACGACGAGGAGAACCATCAACCATCTATCGACGAGCCTGACAACAGTAGTGATGACGATGTCGCTTCAGCAGATCGTCGCGAAACGAATGGTCAAACGAATGGTCAAATCATACCAGAAAAATCCTTGTTCGAGGGGTACGACGAGAATGAAGATGTTGGTGAGATCGATAATGAACATGATACCACGGAGGCTGCTAGAGATGAGGAAAATGATAGTGCCGATGAACTTGGATCGAAGCCCGGCATCAATAAGCCAGGCGATCCTCAGCCTCTCATACTGCACGACGTCTTTGGACAAGAATCATACGAAGTATAATACTGGATACTTTGGCAGAGGAGCAGGTTGTCGTTGACTACTGATAGAGATGTCCTTGGGCAAAATTATACGATTCATACTATTCCATATATTGGCGCGCATGGAAGACTTTCCAACTTGCCTAGTTCGATAATTGAATCCGCAAAGGTCATTTCACGTTCCATCTCATTGCTAGCCGAGTAACACTATCGAGCCACTCTGGCCACATTGGCGCCTCAACTTCATCCTCTATGTCAAGTCTACATTGTTGCCCTTCCTTTTCCCCTCTCGGTCATGCTTTTTTTGTCCTTTGACTTTTGTGGCACCTAGAACAATCCTAGCAGATCCTCGCTATCCTTCTTGGGTGCATTTCCGTCATGCCCTAATTGCTGCGAAGGGGGTGGCGGGGCACTGCTTCCGCTGATGTCCAAGCCAGCAAATCCGTTCATCAGGTCGTTGCTACCAGTGCTCATGGCCGGTGCTTGAGGTGCTGGAGCGTCAAACAAGCCCATCATATCGGCCATACCTCCAGAGGGTTGTGTTCCCATGGCAGGGCTTTGCACGCGGTCAGGTGTAGCCGTGGCACTATTCTGCTCCAACGAGGCCGGTGCGCCGCCATCAAAGTCAATATCAAGGAGGTTCTCGATGTTGTTTTGTGGTGTCGAGCCGTTGGCCTGGGCAGCTGCGACAGCAGATGCGACGCTCGGGTTTTCGGCGAGATTTTCGCGCTGCTCCAGAATAGCTGCACGCTGGATAGCGTCCGCGCCATAACGGCCTTTTCCGACAAAGGACTCTGGTGGCTTGTGGTATACCGATGCAAGAGTAGACAGCTCGGCCAAGAGCTGTTCTAGTAGAGCTGGAGGCAGGGAAGTCATAGTCGTAGAGATGGCGGGCTTTTGCGATAAGATAATGTTCTGTAAAATCAGTCAGAGATGAGATCGGCCCGTGGAATTCGGCGGTACTTACCTTGGCTACATCGAGGTCCCCAGACAGGAGACGCCAGTATACATAAGCTCTGTCGCGGATATCGGGGTTATCGTTGTCTGTTGTGGCCGCCTGGAGGACCTTTTGCACAAGACCCTGACTGCTTTGAGGCTTCTTCAAGAAGAGCTTGACTACTGCCGTCAAGATTTGAAGTTGTGTTTGTGTAAACTCTTCCGAGAAAACATCAACAAAGCTAGCCAAGATCTCATCGGCGTTACTGATTTTCTCAGCGTACTCTCCGACAATCCAGATCAGAGATCCTCGCGCATTTGGCTCGTCGAGCTCATCGATGTACTGGCAGAGAGTCGGGATGACGCCCTCATATCCAGGGTACTTCCTTAGAATGTCCTTGATGACCACGACTACTTCTTGGACGACATAGTTGACCTTTGTCGCAATCAGATCCAGGAGCGCATTCACACACTTCTCGCTGGCGCCTTCAATCTTGATCGCGACTTGACCAATTGCCTTGACTGCTCTCCGCACAAAGTCCATGTCGACTTCAAGGGCGTATTCCTTGAGTTCGCCCAATAGCTGTTCAAAGTTCTTTTCGTTGGCTATCCTGACCATAATTTCCAATTTCTGAAGCTTCAAGTAAGCAGGATCGTTGTATTTGCAGAAAAACACTCGGAGCTGGTTGCTGAGAATGTCGGGCTTGGCCTGAAGCAGCAAGTCAATGTTTCGAAGGGCGACATATTGCACTTCTGGGGCGGACGCAATCAGGGTGACCAGGGGTGGAGCCATCTTCTTGAGGTACTGCCGCACAAGGTCTGCGTTGATGAGCTTCATGTGGATGAAAACAACCTTGACAGCAGCCAGTACGACACTAGGGTTGACATGTTGAAATTGTGGTGCAACTCGCTCGCAGATGTGCTCCGACTCCTTGACATCCGTCGGTGGGTATGCAGCCAAGGTGGACAGGATAGTGACTCGTCCCCATTCCGTACATTCGTTCAAGGCCATTAACAGTTTCTTCAGAGTTGGCGGCGTAATGACGAGAGCGGCAGTCTCGGGGGCGGTCTCGCTGATCTCGGACAAGGCCTGGACCGAGTTGGCGACAACCATGGGGTTCGAATCTCCAATCATCTCCTGCAGCGTCTCCAGGAAGCCATTCTCTATGCACATGGTGGGGTTGAGGTCGAAGAGCTTGGCAACACAAATTGCGGCCGTTTTCCTCACGTATGGAGATTCGTCTCTCAGTGTCTTTCGCAGCGGCTCCTCCATGTAATCTACCATCTTATCGACACGAATGCATCCCATTGTTCGAATAGCGAGAGCGCGGATGAGGGGGTTCGGGTCCTCTGAGTCCTGGACAAAGGTATTGACGGCGAGGATACATAGGTCTGGGTGAGACTTTGCATAGTTCCTGTGAAGCGCATTAGTCTTTGGCTGCGAAATGGCGTGGCGACGATGGAGGGGCAGCTTGGAGCTGCAATCGGTGAGAGGTGTGACTGAGACCACTGGAGAACTCACATCAGGTAGAGATATACCAGCTTCTTCTGATCCAGGTCCGCAGTTGCAATATTTTTCAGGACGTCGGGAAACAGGGCCGAGACGTCCTTGCCCAATGTCATGGCCATGATGGTCTTCTGGATGGACTCTTTGCGCTCCCACGCATATTGGGAAACCAGACCAGCTCGCAGCTCAAAGGTCTCGCCCTTTCTGGGCACCGCAAATGCGGCGCGCATGCGATTGACCGCCATCTTCGAGGTTGGACGAGTTGAGAACCGTGGCGATTCGTCGACGTTGTGTTGTGTTTGGGAAAGGGGAGCGGCCAGGCGCCAGGTGATATGGCCACTTGGAGGGTATCGAAGGAGATCAGGGGCCCTGCTTAGGGCAGCTGTGAGATCATTCGCTTCCGTTTTATGCTTTGCCCACGGTTGGTCTCAGTTGTTTTCGAATCCAGTTCGACTGTCTTTTCTGCCCGTTAGGAGAGCTCGCAAGCTCAAAATATTCGCCAATCTGTCCAAACCGACGTGGAAGGTGAGTAGTAAATAAGCTTGCCCCTTCGCCCAATTGATCGCCAGCCTTGGGAGCCTTGAGGTGGCATTCCGGACGCCCTGACGCAGGACCAGGCGCTAAGTATTAACACTGAGAGTCGGTCGCAGCATCAGCCACACATTGAGCTGCAGCAATTGCGGCTGGTGGGGTCACGAGACCCACGCTACCTAGAATCTGGCTCGATTAGACTGCTGGTGGGTTCCATTCCATACACTCAAGCCTGAATCTGCAATTTCTAGAAGGGGACAATTGCATTGATACACTTTCGTTTTCAACGGTGCAGACATGTCTATATGATTCTGTTGTTACCCGACGCCGGCCGTCTCGAGCTCAACATCTCGAATCAAAGTAAAAGTGCCAACCTTTGTATTTGTATATTCGTACAAGCCTGCTTCAGCCTGTCATGGTGAGTCCTGTTTTCATCCTCCGTGTTTGTGGTTACGTACCATTTCGAGCAGCGCTAATCACTTACCATATAGGCGAGCTTCCCCAACCTGAGAAGGCTCTTTATAGAGGCCAGGTCAGAAGATGAAGAACGCGCCGTGTCTCGCAGAGCTGTAGGTACATTATCAAAAGTGAAATAGCAGATCATGATGCTAAATTTGTAACTTTACAGTTTTACAATGCCGTGTTGTTCATGGGTTCTGTCGCTGTCTTCAGCCTAGTCGCTCAAAGGATGAACGCTTCTAGATAATACTACTACTACATTGGGTGTTTTACAAATTTGGTTGCTGACGGCGCAAAAAAACACCATCAGCTTGGAAGAGCTATAAGATACAGAAATGAAGCAAATAACAAGCTTTCCGCCAGAGACATTACTCAGATTCGCTTTCTGAGCCCAGAAATGCCAAGTCTGCCATTCGCTTCGTGACTCGGGGCTTCGCATCTTCTGCCTCACTTTCATCTGCAGATTCCTCCTTCATAGATGCCTTGGCTTTGCTTCTCGAGGCACGACCGGCACGCCCGTTGGTACCCCATAGATCATTCATCTCCTGTACAGCATCCAGATCAGCCAAAAGCTCGCGTTTCTCCTTGATTTCCTTGGCTCTGGCTTCCGAAAATCGACCCGTCATGCCTACGTCGGTCAGCATCTTCCGCAAGTGTCGAATTTTGGCCTTGTTGTCGTCGCCGTGCTCTTTCAGCTCAATACCCCAGATCTTGCGGATTCCACACTTGACCAGCTGACCCTGCAACTTCTTGATCTCCGCTTCATCGCCCGTGGGCTCCTTGGCGGCCGGCTTTGCTGCTTTTGGTTTGGCTGGACCCTTGCCACCCTTGGGATCCTTGGTCTTTCGCTTCCTCGGTGCTGGACCATCATCCACAACAGAGGAAAGGTCGGAATCATCATCATCCACTATCGGCTTGTCTTCTTCCTTCTTCGCCTTTTTCTTCGGCGGTGGTTCGTCGTCAACGACAGACGAAAGGTCCGAGCTGTCGTCATCGGCTGCTGTAGGTTTGCTCTTGGTCTCTTCGCTAGATGTGACTTGGGGCTTGTCCTCGTTTTCAGCGTCCTGACTCTTCACCGGAGCCGCGTCTTTGCTCTCAGTTTCATCTTCGGACTCGTTGCCAAGGGCTTTCTTCTTTTCAGGCTCTTCATCCTCGTCTTCGGACTCAACCTTGGCGCTTTTGCTAGGACGCTTGCGCTTGCTAGCTGCGGCGCCTGCTTTGTTTTTGACTTCATCCTCATCCTCCTCGTCTGAAAGGGCAGCCTTCGTCTTTGGTCTGCCTCTTGCTGCCACCTTCTTTGGCTTAACTTCCTCCTCGGATTCGTCTAGATCGCTAAGCTCGGACTCGGATGCAGCCTTCTTGGCCTTCTTCTGGGGCTTGGTGGCTCGCTTCTTGGGCTTCTCTTCCTCTTCCGAATCCTCAAGGTCGCTCAACTCCGACTCGGACGAGGCGGCCTTCTTGGCCTTCTTGGGCGCAACCTTTTTGACGGGTTTCTTGGGAGCGGCCTCCTTCTTGACGCGCTTGGGCTTTTGCTCGGGCTCTTCGCTCGATTGGCGCTTCACGGCAGTCTTTCTAACGGCTGGCGACTCCGGCTCCTTCTTGAGTTCTTCGTCACTTTCCTCGCCATTCTGGTCGTGTCTTAGTATAAAGGACCCACCCAGACGTCCTATGACCCAAAAGGCATTGCACAATGACTTACCATTGCTTTGTAAATGATTTTCTTGCTGCGATCCTTCCAATCTCCACTGTCCTTCAAGAATCGCTCGGGAAGATCGAGTTTCTCTTCAACCAGAACGCGGACCTTGTTCACGGTAACCTCCTCATCGTTCTCGAGCAAGGACTTGGTCTCGATTCGCAGCTCCTTCTCGATGGTCTTGTCCGAGGGCTTAGGCATCGTCGCGATCGATTGAAAACGGCCGAAAATTTCAGGCCAATGTATTCTTTGAATTGGACAATCAGAAAAAGCGAGCGGCTATGTTGATATCGTCTGTATCGTTGATTTGGCCGTCGTTTGACGCGTCGTCGGCAGTTGGTTTGTAAGTAGCATTCAAGCGCGTCGCCTACAAGGTAGATCCAAATCGTTCAGCGGGCGACGGGCGGCGCGTGGGGTCAAAAGGTGGTGGGGAAGGCTCTTGTGTTGGAGCTACAGTGGATTCTTTGATTGTCTGGAGTGTGGAGTGCGGACAGTGGATGAATGCGGCCAATGAAAGCACAGACCTTGGACGGGACTCGGCGACTCGGAAATAAACATCATGGCAATGCTTGTCTGGCTTGTATGATCTCGTCACGACTTACTGTCCTTCAACAAACTAACACAATCAAATATTTTCTATACCGAGATCTGTCACTAATATCGATTGACTACTCGCTGCTGATTCTATGCAAAATACTCGAAAATGGCCAAGGCCGCGACATCTGGGACTAGCTGGCCTCCAAAGCGCCTGGGGTCTGCACTTCCTGTCGCTTTGTCAAGACTTCCAGTATGGCCATCGCCCAGTCTTACGATGAACCTCGAGATTTGTTTCCCCTGCAAAGTCACGACATTAAATACTAAGGCCTCAGTTGAATCCTGATGAACATTTATGCTATTATGATAACAACATCTGATATGACCACTGCTCCTGAGGTGTGTCCCGATACTTGATGCTAGTGGGATGCTTCTTCCTGGCTGGCAGGACACGGCGGATATACAAGTCCCCAACATTGATGCGCTCATAACTTGGCGCTTCGCCCGACTCCACACAGCAGTCCAGCACGTCCAACTCGACGTCGGGGTCCATGGTCAAAAAGAACGGAAGCGAGTACCGCTCCTGGCCCGTCTTGTTTCGCACACGGTGCACGGTGGCGGGAAACAGGCCGTTTGTCTGCCGCTCCAGGTACTGTCCCACGTTGCAAACGAGCGTGCCAGGAATCGGCGGGGCCTCCACCCAGACACCGTCCGGGTTGAGCACCTCGAGTGCCGGGACATTCTCTCCTTGGAGCACCAAGGTGAGCCAGCTGAAATCGGCATGAGCCCCCAGCCCGACGCTGGCAGCATCCTCTGACACGGGAGTCGGCGGGTAGTACAGTGGGCGCATGCCGGTGATGGGAAACTGAAAGTGCTTGTCAAAGGCCGACTCCTCCAGGCCAAAGGCTAGAGCGAATATTTGGACGAGCTTCATGGCCAAAGGGAAGACATGACTACATATTATGATCAGCTCTCGACTCTTCCCTAGCGGATGCAAACCCCACGAAATCAAGACTCACTGATAGTACTTGTATAAGCCCTCACGCCACCAAGGTGCTTTTCCCGGCCATATATTTTGCGGCTGCGTGATGTGAGCTGGTGGCTGCTTTCCCGTCCTGCCAACATAGTCCTGCTCTGGCTCAATCACGCAATCCCCCATGGTAAATGCTTCTTTGATGTCTGTTTGATATAATTAGTAGACAACATCCACGTACTCAATACTTTGAAATTACAAACTCACCTCCCTGTGTCCTCGGATCCAGTTTCGTCTCCAACATTGGTTCATACCCTCGAATGGCGGGATTCTTTTGGACATGAGCATCCATCTTACTGTCCAAATCGAGAGCAAAGAACTTTTTCAGCAGTTGGAATGTCTCGACAACTACTTCTTGAGGTATGCCATGGTTCTTGACATAGAAGAAGCCACACTCATGGCATGCTTTATAAATATCGTCGGCTATAGCCCTTCGTTGAGCGAAAGTGCCATCCAAGCCAGTCAGATCAATCGTTGGAATGGCCGTGAATCCAGATCCCTGCTTGGACACCTTGCGATAAGTAGCTTCAGAGCCAGAGTGGAAGTAAACATGCTGTGCGCCCTGTATAAAGCCGACTGTCAAAGCTCATTCGTAATTATAGTCACTGGAAACCAGACGGACTCACATCTTTGGCTATATCCGGGATGCTGCCGCCGGGCACCGCGCTCGCCACCTCGGCCATGATGCTTCTTCCAGATGTGAGATGGGACACAAAACTGGCATCAATTCTCAGATCAATTCAAGAGAAAGTCAATCGCATACCCAAGCATTTCTGCATATGGAGATCCGCCACATGAGTCGCGGCAGGCATTGTCCAGATCCAGACTGGTTCGCGGACCTCTGCCTATCTGTGCCCCACCTCCAGCATAC
Organism: Neopestalotiopsis sp. M2102B; assembly: GCA_023628315.1. Classification (NCBI taxonomy): domain Eukaryota; kingdom Fungi; phylum Ascomycota; class Sordariomycetes; order Amphisphaeriales; family Sporocadaceae; genus Neopestalotiopsis; species Neopestalotiopsis sp. M2102B. The sequence continues at coordinate 601,174 of JAMAKW010000007.1, forward strand.
CCGTCGGCTGGTCGGCTGTCCGACTGGGCATGACCTTTTGCTGTAGTCCATCATCTGCGCCGATTGATTTGGATGGTGATTGGTCAATTATACACTTGCTGGAGATAAGAGTTCATGGGCTTGTACAACATGTTAAAAGTTTCAGGGGCTGCAACTCGAAGGAGAGGTCGCGGTGAGCAGCCACAATTGAATTGACCACCGTCGCATTCAACTCCTCTGGCCGCTGCTGCAAAGAAATACAATTTATGAGCAGGTATAGTGTCGCGTCGAGGTCAAAAATGTCTTTACCGATATCCTACTATGCCAAGAATCTCTTTGCCTCGTCCTATGGCAAGGACAAACCCAAGTTCTTCATTTGGTACCCCGAGGGAACAACCTCGGCCGAGAAGAAGCTGCTCTTCAAGATTGACTTTTTCATCCTCACCTATGGCTGCCTCGCCTACTTCACAAAGTGGCTGGACCAGGCCAACCTGAGCAATGCCTATGTGTCGGGCATGAAGGAAGATCTGGCCATGTACGGCACCGAGTACAACCTGGCCGTCACCTGCTTCTCGGTCGGCCAGATTATCGGGGCGATTCCTGCCAACCTCTTACTGACCTGGATTCCTCCTCGCATTCTTTTGCCGGGCATGGAACTCATTTGGGCCGTGTTGACGATTGGCACGTATGCTGTTCGTGATGTCAATCAGTTGTATCCCCTTCGGTTCTTCATTGGCTTCCTGGAGGGCTCTTGTTTTGTTGGCGTACAGTATGTTCTTGGGAGTTGGTACAAGAAGACAGAACTAGGTAGGATTGATGTTCCTCTCCGACAAAGCAGAAATGTATGTGGTGTTGATATGAGATGACAGGCAAACGTACCGCCATATTTGCATGTGCTGCCTATGTTGGCACAATGATATCGGGCTATTTGCAGTCGGCAGCTCTGGCCACGCTTGAGGGACGGAATGGCATCGCAGGTTGGAGATGGTAAGTGTCGGCCTCTTACATCAAGACAACTTGACTTTGATCTTGGCTGTTAATGGTGAACGTTGTAGGGTATTCATCATTGATGGAATCATTACCGTGGTTGTGGCAATCTACGGGTTCATCTTCTTCCCCGACACTCCATACGATACCAAGGCCTTTTATCTCAGTCCAGAAGAAAAGGCGCGTTGTCTTGAACGAATCGTTGAGGATGGCCGACAGGAAACTGTCAACTCGTTCAGTTGGGACATGTTCTTGCGCGCCGCCAGATCATGGCAACTCTATGTGCTTACCATCCTGTTCATGTAAGTGCTTTCGTGGAACTAGGCTCATCGCTCTGACTGCATACTCACATGTCCGTCCGTCAGGTTCTGGAATACTACTGTTGGCAAGGTGGCCAATACAGTTATGCAGCTGTACCTAAAGGCGGACACAGAGCACACTTGGTCCATTTACCAAGTGAACAATATACCCACCGCGATAAACGGTTGGAATATAGTTCTGATTCTGGTGCTGAACATGTTTGTTGATGCCACGGGCTACCGCATGCTTGTCGTCGCCTTCAACTTGGTTCTCTTGATTTTTGGTACAATATGCTTGGTGGTATGGGACATCCCCCTAGGGTTAAAGATTGTATCGTATCTTTTCGCCGGCACAGACGGGCCACTGAGTCCAATCTACTATTCGTGGGCCAACATCCTGACCGCCGGAGATCGCCAGGTGCGAGGCCTCACCCTAGCGGTCATGAATGCAGCGGGAACCGCGTTGAGCACAGTCATTCAGCAGTTTCTCTATCCCACGACGGCGGCACCACAGTTCAGCAACGGGTTTAGGGCAAGCCTGGGATTCATCTGTGGCATGTGTATCTGGGTGGTGGTTGTGCGCGTGCTAGAGATGCGCGAGCTAGCTCGGCAGCAGGGCTCTCAGACTGTCTACGTGGTCAACGGCGAGACTGAGTCTGATCCTGAATCACAACCAACGGCTGCCAAAAGCGCAGCCTCATAGACTGGTCTAGACTCTACGGCTGAAGATAGGGGGGCAGTAACGGTTTGACGGTTAACCAAGAGAGTAGTGGTTATCATGCAGTGGTTGTAGTCTTTGCCCTCGCAACCTGTGGGGAAATACACAGGTACAATTGCCTGTGGTATTTGCCACCCAAGAGTATCTGTACCTGTGCGGGTGCGGACCTCGGATGGCCTCCGCTCGCATCTCGCGAAATTTACATTCAACCATTGGCTGACGCTGACGTAGCCCTAGTGTGTTTCTCAAAGGTGCTTTTCCTGTGACTCAATCGTCTAAAAACTTGATCAAGATGGGAATTCAGACATCACAGTTAGAGTCAGGTACAGGTTGAACTTTGTGATGGTGGCGAACACGCATGTGAGCCAATCTGGGACATGGGAATCTTGCGACGATGAGGGGTATTGTGGGAACCTCGATCATATCCCATGGGAATCTTGAATCGCGCCCTCAAATCGTCATGCTTTGTCATCTTCTACCACAACTCTATCAAAAGATCGACAGGTGAAAATATGTGATATGACGTTGTAATCTACACCTATTTCTGCGGTTTTTGGCATTTGCGGGAACTAGGACGGGTTGGGCTCTAATTCACACGCAGAATTTGAGCTCAAACCTGCATTACCCCGTAGTTCGCCACCAGACTTAGCTGCATAACCCGTGGCATGTATACCGAATTCAGCCAATCAACCACAGCCGGTGAAGTATGTGCAACAGTTATTTGTGTTTTCCTATTTTCTCATATGGCAATTCGCGTGTGATTGCCATGGCGGAAAATTTGCAGCTGCTCCAAAAGTGATCGTGATCGTGATCTCTTTTCGATCTTCGGTTTTGCCCGCTGTTCGGGAGCACGATTATCATTGTTACCCGAGATCTTGCAAACGTGCCAGAGATGTTGTGACTTTTCATGTACATGATAAAGTATTATGATATAGAATGTTTATACAGACTATTGCCGTGACCAATGGCTGCTCTCCGCTACTACCATATACCCCATATGCCTGGCGTTTTATGAATGCTAGGCGACCCCGACGACCCGTGTCATTATGGATGGGGTGACCAGCGAGTCCAGACCTAGCAAAAGATAAAGTCCAGCAACTCTTGTGGGGCATCGTCTCTTATAGTATGACAAAGGGTCGAACAGAAGTGGCTCAGTTACTCGGGTATGTTGATTAGAATTCTGTTTTCTTTTTTCTTTTCATGTTCCCTTTTGAATATAGAAGGCATAGGCGGTGGGAGCCGACGGCAAGATGCTAGTCGTTAACTCTCTGTCAATGCAATAGAAAATGGAACCAAGGAGGCACGAGGCACCGGCATACGACATTGGTCCTCCAGCCTTCGCATCCGGCCAAGGCCCACCTGAACCCCTCGGGGCCGTCCCTTCCACGCTCGACAATTTCGAAAATGAATTCTCTTCATCAGACACGACTGCCCACGATCCAATCTATCGTCCTAATGCCAGACATCATCACGCCTGCGAGCCCGAAACTTCAGCACATCACACAAACCAAGTGTCTGAACTCGATCACCATGAACACCACCAACACGCTCGCCTGCAATGCGAGGCGTCGACGAGACCGATACCATACAGTGATCCCAGCGACTTATTCATGATGGGAGATGCCTCAACTCTTGATAGTATGAACCAACAGCATGCCATGGTCACGCCACATCAACCAATTGCATTCGACATTGTTCAAGCCCTTCAACTCGTCGCTGCCCGACCTAACCCCCACACGAGCCTCCAAGCAATACAACCTGTTCACCCTTTTGTAGTCGCCGATACCTGGCAACAGGATATGCCCGTGATTTTTGTTTCGAAGTCCTTTGAGTTGTTAACCGGTTACAATGACACGGAGATTCTGGGTCGCAACTGTCGCTTTTTACAATCACCGGACGGATTCGTCCAACCAACAGCTCCGAGACAACACATCGACAGCATCGACGCGTATCACTTGAAGCTGAACGTCGCGTCTGGTCGCGAGTTCCGGCAGACGATTGTCAATTTCAGGAAAGATGGCCAGCCCTTCATCAACCTTATCACCATCATCCCTATCCCTTGGCCTGGAGCGGAGAATAGATTTCTGTTCGGGTACCAGGTTGACGCTACCCACAATGCCCTGTCTACTAGGAATTTGGATCTCAATATCGGCGGTCACAACTCACTATTCCATCGCAGGACGCAACAGTTGCGTGATTCTCGCGACCGAGAACATGAACACGTCACGTCTTCGCCTTCTTCACCGTACCAGAGCGATTCGTCTCGACAATCGGAGCCTTCTCAGGCACACGAACCTCAAATCAAAGACCCCGACGATGTCGAACTCAGCGCAGAGCTCCTGACACGACTACTGGCAGACAACCGCGCCGCTACGCTCAACAAGTCAGGCTATAACGCGTTATGCAAGATTGCTTTAGACATGGTCGCTGGGATCATTCAGGTGCTATCACTGACTGGCACACTTGTTTGGATTTCTACATCATGTCTGCAACTGGGATATACTCCTGAAGAACTGGTGGGCTTACCCATACAAGAAAAATGGCATCCGTCAGATATTCCAGTCTTGTTTCGACATCTGAAAGCTGCGGCGGTTGGACAAGTCATTGAGCTCATGTCACGTTTTCGACAACCCGATGGAGAATACGTGTGGCTGCACAACGTTGGCTCCATCATGCAAATGTCTGGTGGACGGAAAGTAGCCGTGATGGCTGGCCTTCAACAAGAAGTACCAAACCTGAGCTTGGTGGTGCTAGATGCGCAACGGGGTGTTGGTGACCAGGACGTTTGGGTAAAGATGTCCATGTCGGGGCTGATTCTAAATGTTTTCCCTTACCGCATGACTGCGTTAGGTTTGCCCCAAGAACTGGCTGGCACGACATTTTCCCATTTGTTGGCCGATGAGGCGTCTCGTGAACGATTCATGCAGCTGTTGCTCAAGTATACCTCGTCCAGAATGGCACATCAAACAGTACTGGAGCTTATATCAACTACGGGTCCAGATCTGCAGGCAGAAGCAACAATCTTCGCGAGCGATACATCCCCAGAACGGCGGTCTCATATTTTGATTTTACATTGCCGGATTACAAAGTCTACCATGAAAAAGGGTATGTATCATTCCTCACCTGTCATTGACCGAACTCCTTTAGCTGAACCCAGATTAGGACAAAATCCAGAGGTGGTCATCCCAGCCAATGTCAATTTTTCCAAAAACGATGACCTCTTTGAGCAACTTCGCTCAAGCCAGTTCGGTGTATGGCAAGTCGAAGTCAATAATCTAGCTCAGGAAAATGATGATCTCCGACTCGAACTCGGCCGCCTCCAAACATTAGCAAAGCAGCGCAAACTTCTGAAAAGGACAAGCAAAGTGCCTTTTGACGGCTGTGCTAACTGCCACGCGCGCGAGACGCCAGAGTGGCGCCGGGGACCGAGTGGTCAGAAAGATCTTTGCAACAGGTGCGGGCTTCGGTGGGCTAAGGAGCGACGCAAAGAGGCTGTAAATGCCTAGGCAGTCCTCAGTTCTCACCTCGATATCCAGATGTAGCTAATTCAATATGCATCTCAGCCACCGAGGGGCCGTATAATGATATAATACCAAGGAAGCTCTATAATGGCACCAACTATGTCACGAACACAATGGAAATATATTATGGATGGGTCGTTACAATTGTCCAAAACCAGAGGCCATGATATTAGGAATAGAGATGTCGGACTGAAGGGGAATAGTTCAAATCGACCGAAGTTCTGAGGGTATTCGCACTTTAGGGTACCTAGATAATTCATTTGACAAGAAAAGCTGTTGACGTGAGTAGTTATCATATTGTTTCGTAGCAAACAAAGAATCTCATCGGACCCCGGAGTCCCGGCTTGGCGGCTAGTCGGGATGCCTAAGCCGGCGATCGCTTCGGCCCCGCCGACAGCAGTCCGACGACTCTATCAGTGAACCCCACGTCCGGGCCTATTCCTGTTGACCATCTAGTGCTTAACATTGTAACTGGACCCAGACACACCTTCGAGGCTTCACAAGCTTGCACTTAGTAGACTATCTTTTATCTCATCATTTACTCAAGTTTCTCAGCTGTTGCTCATAGTTACCGCAGTGCGCCCCTCTCTTCCGATCATCAATTCGCGTATCGCCGTCCACATCACCGGGAGCTGTGAAGGAACGTGGCTGATTAATGTGACGGAGGACCGAATACCACAGGAGAAAAGCATGACTGTGACGACGGCCATTGAAAATAGCCCCACGCTCGAGTCATGTGGGACTACTCAACTCCGGATCATGTCCGGGGACGGTCCGGTCACCAGAACCGTCTTGCGGACGCCCCCACGAGATGCGGATCCCACAGAGCTTCCGGTGATCGACGTCTCCGACATCTATAGCCCGTCCCTCCCGGCGCGTCGCCAAGTCGCTGAGCAGTTGCGCAACGCCTGCACCAACACGGGCTTCTTCTATATTGCCAACCACGGCATTAACGTGAAGATTCTCAACGCCGCACACGCCGCCAGCCTGCAATTCTTTCGGCAGCCCCGCGCCGTCAAGGATCGAGCCAGTTCGGACCAGTCGCAGATCTTCAATGGCTACCAGGGACCGCGCAGCCAGCGAATCAATCCATTCGAGTCCGTCGACGTCCGGGAGAGTTTCTCGTGGAAGTACGATCCCAAGTACGACGAGTCCGTTCCCGACCCAGGCGCCATTCCCGCCGAAGTAGCCCGGTGTCTAATCAGCGAGGACTTTTTGTGGGATGTGACGACAAATTTGCCCCTGTTCAAGAGCGCGATACTTGAGTACTGGCGTTCGTGCTTGAGACTTGCTCGTGCGCTTGTGCGGTCCTTTGCGCTGTCATTACACCTGCCTGAGGATTATTTTGATGGAAAGTTCTCACACCCGGACGCAACGTTTTGGTAAGTATTATCATGGCTACATCATTCAGATAATTGGGCCGGATCTATTTCATCACTTCGGCGACGCGTTCAATCAACAACTCATGATTATGTCTGACATACTCAAAAGCGTCAATTACTATCCGCCCCTAGAGCAGGTCAATGTGCCCACCGATGAAGAGACCGAGGTCTCTATAGGATCCCACACAGACTTTCAACTCTTCACTATGCTGTGGCAAGATAATGCGGGTGGCCTGCAGGTCCTCAACAGGCAGGGCCAATGGATCAATGCAAAACCCATAGAGGGGACCTTTGTCGTCAATATCGCCGACTATATGCAGCGCATCACAAATGACCTGTGAGCTCCCACCCCCTGTCTCATACCACAAGACGTTGTTCAACTGACCGGTCTAATGCAAGGTATGTGAGTACGGTGCATCGCGCACGAAATATTAGTGGCAATGAGCGCATCAGCATGCCCTTCTTCTTTGGCTTCAATTTGAATGAGAGCTGCGATGTCTTGGATAGCTGCGTTCCGGAAGGGGAAGAGAAGAAGTATCAGGAAATAAGTTGTCGCGAATGGGTCGAACGACGGGCCAAGGGTATGAATCAAGTAGATCTCAAGGAACCAGTCTTGTAATAAGGGAATGCTCAAAATATCAATACTCACAAGCTTTGTAGGCTGTAAAATCTCACTACATCGGATTCTCACATATACGCACAGATATTCATGAAGAACTGTGGAGTTTGGTTGCCTGGCTCTACAAGGAGCGGCCACAGGGCAAACGAGCGCCAACGCATTACCCATTGCTTCCTCAGGCAGAAACATAGATCGGTCATGAGTAAATAAGATCAAACAAACGAGAACCTTTTGGCTTCGGCCGTGAATAAAGATCCAGGTGGCTGAGCGGTCAAATATCGAAAATATCTCTCTTGCAAATCTAAAGACATGCGTTTAAATCTTGAAATCAAGACTTGAATCTCTCGTTTTCTTGCATTTATTTTTTTGTCTCTCTATTGCTGATATGGATCCTGGTGAGAAGGACGACAAATAGGGCATAAGACTCAATCACTCTTTTCCCACTATCTCATGTTGACCTACTCCGAGGGTGTTGTAGGCCCTGATAGAGAAGGCAGGAGTGAGTGTTTAGCTTAGTCTTTTGGTCTGGCACGCATTGCGGGAAATTAACCTTGTAGTCTATCCTCTTGATATACCACGTCCTCCTTCTTGCTCTGGTCTACTTGAGCCTCTCGTATATATGTCCGTGGAATTTTAAATGTCAGAATTAATGACCTTGTAGAAGTAGCTGGAGTGCTGAGGAATTCCGATGGGTATCGACGTTGTCCAATAAAAACGGAAGGAAGAATGTTCAGCTCATACTATCAACTCACTTGGGTACAAGGCTCACCAATAATTACAATTATGAACAGAGAACTGTTATGTCTATACTGCAGACGTGATACGATTGTCCGAATGACACAAGAAATCAAGCACATTGCCAGAAAGTGGTGCTCTCACAGATCCGGCGGACCAACGCCTTAGTATTGTGAGGCACATCGATTCAGTCATTACGATCACCCGTCAAAGCAGTTTGAAGAGGTATAGATATTGCGTAATCGCTAAGGAACCTATGTTACACGAGAAGTAAATCGCAGCTAGTTGCAGCCCTCTTAAGTACTGTGACGCCACAGTGGCTGATGCTGGGAACTTGTGGCTTACCTAGTACAGCCTCATAGACGGCTCGTTGTACTCCGTACAGGAAGGGTAATAAATGTGCTTCACGCGAAGATTTCAGCTTGAAATTGATTAAGTCATCTTGAACTGTATCACCAAGGTCTTCAATATGGTTACCTCAACCATCCCCCTTTTTGTGCTGGATCGGAAATTGATATAGACAACATAAATCCGTATCAATGCGTGTGACAGCGTTTTTGATGATATTGGAGAAGTGGCTTCAAAGAAGAGAAAAGTACGGTACATTCCCACGCCCGAAGAGTGTAGTCATTGTTGACATGTTCTCTCATCAGGCTTTTAGAGACTCCCACATTATAATAGACTTCTAAGTCCAGACAGGATAAACCCCATGTACGTGCTGTAGTCCATGTAGCCAAGATATCGACATGAATGAAATTTCATGACTAGTCACTACCAAGATACGCAACTCACCTCATGAGAAGAGACTATTCGCCAGCGACTTTGATGATGCTAACGAATACTTGCTCCACAGCGGTGGAGGATGTTATATCCCATAACACTAGTCAAGGAGGAAAGAGAACCGAGATGGACAATCGAGCCGCGTTCCAGATTAGGTACGCGAGGCATGGGCCGATGCCAGGGAAAATATGGGACTCCCGTCTGGCCATGGCCCCTCAAGGCGTTCTTGACCCTGTCGTTCACTGCATATTAGTGTCGCCGACCATGGGGAAGATATCCTTGTACCAAGCTTGTAACAGCTGTGTACCTTCCGAGTCGGCTCCGAAAAGGCTTACACTTTCGATTGGTTTTAACAAGTCAAAATACGATCAAGTGGACGTTGTCAGTGAATGGGAATACACGGACGATACCAACAGATCCACTATCGTTGGGTACAGAAAGTTTATTTTATTTCTCTGCCCCATCAATTCGAATTGCAGATGCTTGCTGTCCAGTATTCTTGGAATCTCTGGCACTATCATCGACGATCAACTTGGCGCGCTGGTCAACTGTTTGCCAAGAAAGCATCCCCAACGCCAGCTCCCGCAAGCGCGAGTACATTTCCTTTAGAGATTCCATCTGCAGTCGTTGAGATATGGCGTGAGCTGAAAACCCACGGCACTAGAGGGTCGAGACTGTCTGCTCCCGCCCGTCACTAAAGCTACACCACCAAGCGTCAGTTTTCTAATGAGACTTACGCCAACAGCAGGATCGGTTAGACGATCGCAGCAATAGTCTGTTGTGACCCCATGCTCAATTTGAGAAGTATACAGTTTTGTTGATATGCCTGAATGTCTGCAGGGCATATTGCGTCACAGCTCACATTCGTGACTTACTCCAAGCAGCTTATTGTGGAATCTTGTAACTCAAGTGGCATATCTCATGTAGTGCAAGTATTGTTGTATCCTGACTCCGCTTGTAAAATAATAATACAAGTCACTCTCGAATCGATGTGAATATTTGCCTTCACGCCCCGCTGTAAGTATTACGAACAAATCCAATCCAAGGCGTCAGATTTTATCATATATGAATACGCCACAGAAGACATTACAGTGATCATAGACCGTGTGATCTGCTTATCGGGGGTTTCTTTATCTAAATATTGTCCATTGATCACGTCCTGAAGATAACGGAGCCTTTATCCTTTTATCGGCACAGATAGCCCAAGTAAATCCGGATTTCCGCGAAATCCGGATTACGATAACTCATATCTGATTTGGCATACCTAGGCAGGAGAAAAAGAAAAATGGTCGAAGTGAAGAAAACTGTTCAGCTTGAACCCCTATCCTGACATCGTTGTCATGGTCTGCAAATATCAGGGCTGAGAGTAAAGCGCTGTGTTGTTGCTTACCAAGGTTTGTAATAACTCAGGGGAGGCCGTCCGTGCCCTCAACTCATGACTTGGAAATCCAATCAGTGTATTTGAGCGTCATTACCTTGCATGCTTGACAACCCAATCAGCGTTGCTCATACGTAGCGAGTGTGCGGCACAGCAGAATGAAATAGTGGAGATGCAGGATACTCTTCTGACACAGACTTGTCTTGGCTGCGGGGAGAAGCTTGATAAGGGCTGACAACAATTCTTTTCGTGGAACTTGAGCAGCACTTGCCGTGCTCATCTAGGGGTTGCCGATTCTTTCGAAAAGCCTCACACTATCCCTCTCCATATCCCCGTTATTTGATTATCGGCCGAGTAATAAAAAAAGAAAGAAGTCACTTACTTTCTCAACCGTAGCTCCCGGATAGGCACCCAATCAAGATGTCTGGACAGTTGCCGAAGGTGTGGCGGGACGTTTCCCCGGAGGTCGCCATGATCATCAACCGCAAAAAGAATTGGTATTGCCGCTATGCCGACACCTGTCAGTTCGAAAAGTTTGACCAGATTGCGCTGTCCGATTGCAAATATGAGTACCAGTCGGACGGCGAAGTGCTGACCCAATCGGGATTCACATACCGTTGGGGTTGCACAAAAGACTTTACCGACTTCTTTGCAAAGGCGTTCCAGACTCTGCAGACCATCCACATGGTCGGCCCGGGAGACTTTGAGCAGATCAGCGATGACGAGGTCCGGGCTACCTTCACCGTCATCTACCACTCGGCGCTTGCAAAGGGTGTCGGCGAGTCCTACGGGGTTACAGGAACTGGCGGCGGACACTATTACGAAACCTGGAAGAGAAAGGACAATGACTGGTTCATGGCCGAGCTCCGAATGAATCGAATCTATGAGGGCTAGGATGAAACGTTGCTTCTTGCAGATATGCCGTCAATAAGGAAAGCAAAAACTTCTTGCAAGGATACGTCTTGAGTATAAGGCCTGCTGCGCATGCCGAGGGTAAGGGGGGCTGACTGCTGGAACGTCGATCACTGCCTGTAAAGTGGCTGCAAGTCATTATTGTTTCCTAGCTTACATGACTTTGTCCCCAATGACCATATCCAATCAAACTATTCAGTGTCCCGTCTACGGGAGTGCGAAAAACAAAAGTAGAAAGAATTTCATACATACGTACCAATCAGTAGTATCGTATTCGCGATCAGAGTAGGTTTAGTGCCTGCCACAAGTAGTTGATCCCGCTGACGAGGCCTGTCAAGCCAATATAGAGGATTAAACCACCATATCCACTTCCATAGCCGGCGACAGACTTTCCCTTCCACGGCATACCGCGAACGAGGACGTCGCTTAGAGGTCCAGAAACGACATTGCCAACTCCCCTGCCAACACACAAGTGTCCGTGAACCATAACTGGATCGGTCAAGCCGTACCCATCAGCTTCGCCGCTCTGGGAGACCTCCTTCATGATCCCTGGCCAGATAGCCGCCCAGCCCCCGGCAAACAAGCCATACAGGATGCAGAATACATACAAGGCAGGCAAGGTTGCCGAGAAACCCCAGACCAGCAAGACTGATACAGCCGCACCCACCGCGGAGATAAGCATACAAGTGGTGGGGCGAAGCCGATCACTAAGTAAACCCATAATTACCAGACCCATGGTCACGGCAACGTTCATTAGCATAACTGTCAAGGTAGAAAGGAAGCTCGAGGTTCCGAAGTGCATGCGAGCATATATCGGCAAGAAGATTCCGGGGAGGAAGTAGCCGGTAGCCTGGATAACGTTCACAATTTGGTGAAGCATGAAGCGCCGGGATATGACAAACCTCATGTTGAAAGATCGCTTGTTGTTAATGTTGGCCGAGTAGGGCAGCCTGGGTTTGATGAAGTATGCCAGCGGCGCGGATCCAGCAAACATGACGGCGGACCAGATACGCATGGCCGTCTTGAAACCATAACGATCCAGGAGTATTTCAAAAACGAGAGGCAGCACGACACCCCCCACCCCGGCGGCGCTCCAGACGATGCCGTAGGCCATGCCTTTGCGCCTCGCAAACCACTCGTCAATGTACAAGGTACTCGGACAATACGCAACACAACCGCCGATCCCAAAGATGACACCTTGGGTCCCGATGAGCTGCGGCACGCTGGTACAAAAGGAGCTCAGGGCCAGAGACATTGAAGTGGCGAAGAGGCCGGCTAACGTTGACCATCGAGTCCATCGTGGATATGAGCGGCAAATGGCAACAACAAACGGCGTCCCAAGGTACAGAATGCCCTGCGACCCGCTAATTAGTTTACCCGGGGTAGGCAATCAGATAGGTAGGTTTGGTTGGAATTTGAGGCCTCTCTTTTTTCTTGGTTCTACTAGGTGGGAAAATCTTACAGATGTGGTGGTTCCGATCACGGCAATATTACCGGACCCCGCAAATGGGGAATGGCTACTGTAGTAGTCTTGAAAGACACCAAATGAGAACCCGAAGCCTATTGTTGAGAGAATTTTTTTTCTAATTAGAATCAAAGGTCCCCGCGGAGAATTACGACTACGCATGTCGTTTTGTCGGCAAATGGAAGAGGTAGTTTGGCTGACTCACCAAACGTAAAAGCTTCGACGAACCAGCAAGCCGTCAAAAATAACCAGGCCTCCCTCCCCGTGTCCACTGGCGGCAATGAGGAGTACTCGGCAGCAGCAGCAGCAGCAGCAGCAGCATCAGCAGCGGCAGGGGGCATTTGAGGCTCTGATTCCTTGTTTTGTGGTTCTTGTCCATGATCGACATCGATTAGTACGCCTCTATCGAGGTTCCGCAGTTCAATCGTGTCCGCGGTCATGATGGCGGAATTCCCGACTATCCCTCTAGGGCTGAGACTGAGAGGCAGCTTGTATAATTTGGGGTTGTGTAATTAGGCAAGTGAGTAGCCGGGGCGCACATGGCTGATGGCAGCAGCATGGCTAAAAGAAAAATGGGGGTTGCCCTGGGCCGTGGATGACCTAAACCTACCGAGCCTGCCAGCCAGCAGCCAGCCAAGCCAGCCTACCTGCAGCGCCTGCAGTTGCCAGCGTTGAAGGCAGAGGCAGGCAGGCAGGCATGTGGGACACAATGCAGTAAAGAGGCACAGCCGAATATGCGGATCGCCGTGGTCGAGGCGAAGACCGAAATGGCGCGGCAGCTATGCCCCATGCGGCCTGCGACTGGCGTGCGACTCGGCACGGGGTATCTTTGAGTGCGAAGAGGCCTAGGCCACGATCATACAGCAACTACTGTGATATCAATCTTGTTTTGAAGTTCTACTAGTTTACAGATCTAACCCGGAACCCAAGATACTAATGACAGAATTGTGGACTATGGGAACATTTTTGGTCTAGTGTCCCTCTCGAGCTAGATAGAGAAAATCGACGCTTGGCAACGTCTTTGCGACGCGACGATGGGCCAGGACAAACGTCCTCTAGTCTAGCAACAAGTTTTAGTTTGCATGCACATGTGGTCAGCGCTTCGTGAACTTTCTTCATTCTTGACACCTACCTACCGATCCTGTAGACCGCTTCGAACATGGTGTATGTTGAAAAGGAACAAGATGTAGAACATGACTAGGGGCTCTACACGTGTATGAATGGACCCTGTAAATCACGGCATTGGGGAAAAGTTCCAGGGAATCAGGGCAGGGGGTTCCTATGATCCGTATGGAAACCAATAAGGAAGAAGATTGATCCACTGATCTGCCGGTTGTTTTCTTATTCCCGTAGTTGTCGGGTCTCGGTTACAGCTGCACTGCATCAAGATTCAATACAAAGTCTCCCCAATATGTGCTAAGGGTCCTTTTCCAAGCCCTCCCAGGACCCAAACAAGGAGAGGTGGAGCGTCGAGAGTGTCGCTGCTCCCGAGCTGAACTACATGGTAGGCCAATCACCATGTCGGAACAAGCACGACGAAGAATTTTCCTATTGTGATAATCGTGGACAAGCAGAGCCATGGGGGCCGTTATTAGTCTGCTTATGAACCTTGGAAGGCTTGGTCACGCATCATTCCCACGTGGAAAGGCACAACTGTTGCGAAACAAAACACACTTAACAGGACTTCATCTCATGCAAATGCGCGATGAAATGTCAAACCGGGTACGGGCTACTGCCCGGTTATGACTCGTGGGTGCCCTTTGGTGCTCTTCAGTCGAGCCAGTCAGCGCTATGTGTCGGAATAAACTCCGAGCTAATGCCAATAAACAGATGGAGGATCATTGCCTTTGTCCTAGCGCACAGGCACAATAAGTCCCCGCAAGGATCCTAGAGTACTTGCTGCTTGCTCCATAGGCTTGCTCCATAGGGAGCAGCTCATGCCCATGGAGCCCTGCCACCTAGCTTCCAATTATTTGAATTTGACGGCGGTCCTATAGAATGAGAAAGAAAAAGAAAAGAAAATTTTGATACGCTCACTACTACGTACTACGTACGGGCATGCATACTAAGTGATATGGTCCCTTTGTGTTACATACAACCACCACCAAATCTGGATCTGGACCTGGACCTGAAAGTGACAGAGCTGCGATACCATTAATCATAAAGCTTGACTGGTAGCAAGCATATGCAGCAACCAATCGATGATCAAGGTCGCTACTCCGTACTGCTTGCATAAATTTTTGCTCCTAGACCGACCAACCCCAACTTCCCTTCTCAAGAACTTGCAGCAACGTGGTTTGTGACGCGTGCTCGGCTTGCGTCCGAATACGCTAAACTACCGGGGACGCCGTCCGCGGCAGTCTCTTGTTTCGCTTGCTCGCTAACTAATGATTTTGAGTTTGAAGATCACCGACCCCGGATCTAAAAAAGACAGCTCGTCTTTCTGCTAAGGCCCTGCCGAATTAACGAACTGAGGAAACCAACGACGGGCACGTTAGGAACTGTCCCGCGGTGAGATCGGTCATGTTCCGCGACCAGCAAGCCAACAGAATCATAGGATAATAAACACCTGCTGTTTCGCATCATCACATCGTCACCGGTTTGAGCATTATAGGATCCATAGTATCCCCGCCTCAAATATTCCGCCATGGTTTAGCATGGATGCAGCTCAGAAGTCAAAGTTGCGGCGCGCGCAACACGCAAGCAAGTCAAAGACAAATCAGAAAAGTGTACGTGTGACAGCCTCAAAAATGATTCGCTAGGTAAGCGAAAACAAGAGAGGATATTCAATGTGGGCTGACCGAGACCGGAATCTTTACAGTCTCGCCCCCGTGGAAGACCACCGCGCGCAACCTTTTGCGACGATGATGTTGAAGCTATAGGCTACCTACAGGGCAACATCCAAAGCCTGGACGAAAAAATTCGGGACCTCAACCAATTAGTACTAAGCGAACTTGCTATTCGACGAAAGATAAACCAGGCTGAAGATGCCGCTGCCGCTGCTTCTTCAAGCCGGGCAATGATAACGCCTGCAGCGTCACCAAGCTCCAGTTCCGATTGCACCGACGACGGGCAAGAAAAGGGTAAGCAAACAACACTCAATATGTCTATTAGTATATTGTATTATTGCTGACTCATAATACTTTAGACTTACCGCAACTGGCCCCTCTCATTATAACTGATTCATCCCTGAGGACTGCCGACGCCCCAATCAAGGCAGCACTGGTGGAAAAGTTTGTAGATTCATACGGCTCACCCAGAGAATCCGACTCTGAGGAGAAATTCTGGATACACGAAGGCAGACCATGGGTTCTCTGGCGTTGTGGTGCGGAGCAGTGCGCCTCCTCCGAGCTACTACAATCTGCGTACCTGGCGGTATCTGCAGCCTATGCGGGACTCGTGTATCAGGATCAACGTTTGATACGGGCTGGCGCGCAAAGCTATGCCTATGTCCTGCGATCACTCCAGAAAGCCTTGAGTGATCCCGAGGCTGGTAAATCTGACGCAGTTCTCATGACGGTCGGATTGTGCATGAACTACGAGGTCGGTCAACTTACATATTCAGTTTTCCTGACACCTTGCTCACTATTCAATAGGGTCGTCTGTCCCGCGAAGCCAAGACGGGGTACACGGTACATGTGGCAGGAGTCTTGAGGCTCTTTGAATACCGTGGCCCTGAGCTTCATCGATCTGGGCTGGCGCACTACTTCTTCGTCGATGCTCGTCTCTACTGCGTGAGTGCTATCAATTGACTTGTGACTGGGTGTAAAAGCTAACCTCGTACCAGACTTGGTGTGCGATTCGAGCTAGGCGACCGACGTTTCTTGCAAAGAAGGAATGGAAAACGATACCGTGGAGCCTTGGAACGACAGGCAAAGACATGATGCAATATCTCTTTGACGAGATGCTCGAAATACCCAACATGCTCTGGCATGTCGACCAATGCCGGGGTCTGAAAGAGAAATCGAAAAAGGTGGAAATATATGCGAAAGCTTGCACTATTGCTGCAACAGTAAAGGCAAACCTAGAACGGTGGAAGAGCACGTGGCTGGACCCTGTCATCTGGCGAAAGCCACACGAGAAGAACCTCCGACAAATGGACCCGACCCTACCAGTATTTCGGTACCCGAATCCAGAAAACCCCGACGAGATCGTCGAACCCCCAGACATGGTCTACCCAAACGGCGCACTACTTGCCGCCGTAATGAACTACCACGCCGCCCTCTTGATGGTCAATGACGCGATCCGGGAGCTCGAAGACCGCACAGAAGACGCCGCGTCCGTCGCATCGGCGCACGAGATCTGCCGGTCCATGAATTACTTCCTGGTCAACCTACCCGCCAGCATGCTGGGCCGCGTGGCTCAAGCATGCGTAGTGGCATATGACCTCTACCCCGAGGGAGGCATTGAGCGCGACTACATGGCCAAGGCCTACGATGCCCTGGTCGGCGGCACCTGGCGCTGTTTTGACGACTTCCTTCAAGAGTTTTCGATCCTGCGAAGACACCCGTGAGAAGGGAGAATAGTCTAGGACAGATCCACACGACGAGATGATAATGATCAAAAAATAAAAATAAAAACTAATTGAAAACAAGAGAATAAACAACCTTGGAAGGTCGACGGTGCATAGAGATTGCTTGAGCCGACATATGTCAAGGATAACTGTAGCCCAACCTCTCAGATCAATAAATCATTTGAAGACTCCATACTTTTTGATCTACTCATTCGACTGCACCAATTGACCCAACTTGCCTTGTTTTCTCCGAAGTAATGGTTCTATGTTGTATACTTTATTGTACAAGGTAATAATTCATGGTCAGTAGAGTTGACACTAATTCCATCCGACAAAACCTTTCACCAAATGCCTATTTCGCATGACATTTGATTTGAACTCGATTTGGAGCCGCATCGATCACGACACACCGTCGATACAACAACCTCAAGAGTCAATTTGATATCAGCATCGACGCACTTTGGATAGTTCTGATTCCGCACTCTACACAACGGGCAGGTTGGAGTGAAAAAACCTTGCCCAACCGTCTTTTTGGTCCAGTCTGATTGAATGCGAAACGAGATTATGTATCTATCCGTAGAAAATAGTTCCCTTTTGTGTGTACGTTCATTACTACCAGAGGGGACTCGACGAAGTGTGAGTCGTGAAACGTGGTACACCTGAAGCTGCTTTAATACAAGCCCACCATAACATCACCCCTCACTCTCACATTGACATGAATGTCTGCCTCCAGGTCAAGCTTAATTCCAACCAAGATCAGAGGGTCCTTTTGCTTTCCATCAGCAGTGACTGGGCCCTTTAGCAAACTTCCTGTTGTTGATCATTAGTACAAGGGGTCAACGGCATCTTCCACTCCGTGGCTTGTTCGGGAGCAACACTACTACTTACCTGCTGGGCCCTGAATTGTTCCAGCAGTAACAGGCTTTGGCAACGTGTTGGCAGAGACGGGAAGCCCACTGGCGTTTCCCATGCCTGGGGCGTTGTGCTCATCGTCACTACTGTGAACGCCCAAGTCTCCATCGCGGTTGGCAGGGACGCTACGATCATTGATCAGTCCACTCGGGCTCGTCAGCAGCAAGGCTTGAGGGGGTTTCACACATACGCTGGCCAAGGCATTTCGACTACTTCGGGTGATCTGGGCGGAGAGACGGGAAACTGGCGGGGCTGTTGTTCAGAGGATAGATCTGTAGGATCTTTCGAGAATGTCTTGTTGGCTTTCTTCTTCGGCATATGAGGCTTCAGATAATGGTTGATTGTTCAAGGAAGACGGAGTTTTGAGCTCCACGAAAACTCAGGGAACGAGGGAACTGATCTTGGGGAATACTGACCTGTTGATATCTCCTGAGGGAGATCGGGTGGCTCTTGCTGCTGGTCTGTTTGACTTTCAGCTCCTATGCCGCTACAGTCAGCGATGAAGAACTAATGCAGGCCGCTTGGGTCATTTCACTTCCTATTATGTGTAAGACTATCCATCATACTCAAAGCCGCGTGTTGATATAGTTTTATAACGCTTGACCCTATAACTCTGATCAGTAATTGTGGCTCTATTTAGATGCCACCAGCTCCGCCGTAATGGACGACAGGTCCCGGGAATAGCGTCACACAAGAGTATCCAGTCACTGTCGCACTGATCACGGAGTGCTACCATGTCACAGTAACATTGTGTCACGGTGGAATTGACAGTCGAGTTGCGCATATACAATTCCAAGAAATTGCGCTGCATCTTTGCCCGATCTTGAGCAGCTCTGGGGCCTTTGAAATTGGTCGCGTGATATAATTACAAAACTCAAACCACTGAGAAAGCATGACTCCTGACTTGAAGCGCCTCGTATGCTTCCCCAGGCTAGAACAGGACACAGGCGCTGCAGGTTCTGTTCCATTACTATTGATGTAAGTAAACAGTCTTTTTCCTTCGACGAGTCATTGAAGATTTCAAAAAGTTCTACTACACATATAACTCGTGCTTAAGGTGCTTAGTCGCTGCGGGCGGGGACGCGCAGATCCGCAGGTGCCGCGAACCTTGTGCTATTTCCATCGTCCTAATCTGCGGGGAAATGTGTATACTGTATTGGTTCTCGGGAGCTGATTATAGCTCCACAAGTCACCAATGACGGCATCGTAGGCAGGCCAGACGGAACTCGACCATCGCAGAGGACCTGAACACGCTTCCTGCTACATAGTTCCCCGGGAATCTGCATGAATTGCTTCACATTTCAGATAAGAGAATCCGAGGTGCAACAAGCGATGCAGCACAAATGTAACATTCGCACGTTGGTACCAGCTCAACAGCAGCTGCGACATTGAGTTCGTCCTGACGTATGCGCGCAGAAGTAGAGTTGGACAACTGCAGTCAGCGTCCATAGCGCCAACTTAGAGGTTGTTGTCGTTGAATTGTCTGGAAGTGCTTGGGACTTCGAGTTCCCAAAGCGGAAGCATGCAAGAGAATTTCAGTAGTAACTCTTGTGCCTGCGCGACATTTTACAAATACAGGTAACCTTCGCACATGGCAACGTTGAGGAAAGCGATCCTTTTGGAAATAACTAATCGACCACTGGTTCTACACTCGTCGAGTATTGTAAGCTCTGGGACGGATCGTTCCGTGAGCTGCGACGTTAACCGCGGCTGTTGAAGTCAACTGTGACTGCACCTTTCTGAACGATCAGGGGACGAATTTGACTACATGGCTACCTTTCTTGTCGCTGGTATTGGAGCTTTTGGGGCAGTCGAAGCGATTCGTCAGACACAATCGCGTGCTAGAAGGGACGAGCACCGAGGTCGAAAAAACAACCTACAGATTCATTGTACGAAGTCATCTGACTATGGCCGCACCCTAGAGGGAAGGAATATAGTATTGTCTGGCGACAAGGTCTGTACTCTTCCCATGAGTTGCCAGGGTCTTGCTTCACATGTTCTGACCACGGAAACCAACAGCTCTATGTGGATACCGGTACGGATCCCAATCTACCATTTGGTCACCCGTTCACCGGTTATTATCTTGCCTTCCCCGATGCTCCGTATGAAGGTCTGGTCTCGACGATCTGCGACGACCCTCCGATAATGAACTGGATCTACGTCGACCGAAATACCTACGAGGTCAAGTTTGGCACGAGGCCATATGCGGAAGCCAATTACTCCGGACCCTTCGACTGCACAAGACAGGACCGGCGTCTTGTTTTTGCAGGGTGGGAAGGGTTTCTAGCTGTCCAAGAAGGAATCTTCTGGTCCCTCTACTTTGACGTGGAGAGGGACAAGCTTAAATCAAGGCAATTACCGGAGGGAACAACGGTCTTGGAGGTTCAATTGCGGCGAATCGAAATGCTCCTGATGCCTCCAGAAGTGCAAAAGCACAAAGAAGGCGAGTCCGAGCATGGGGATGCAAAGAATACCCCGCGGGAGTGAAAGAGTCAAGTCACTTTCCCCTTGCATGAACGCGTTGCATTGTTGAGCAATATCGAAGCATACCATCAAGCTTATGCTTCAACTGAAATGCATAAACATCCAAGTAACCTTCGACAAATATTCATATCCATTCTACGTAGAACGTTCCTTGGTACCTAGGAATATGTACACTACTTACTCATTCCCCGCAGGAGACTTCAGGGCCTATCGGCTATAAAGCCCCAACGGTATGTGGGCAGAAGAGTGTTCCGAAGACCCATCGCTCACATGACTCCGGTTGGACTATTGCTAGTAAGTCTATCACAGAGTCGCAAAAGACTTGTAATAGCTGGTGAGGCACAATGGTCCCTTTGAAAGTGACTGGACCCTGATGCCAAACAGCTGGCTAGTAAACTCTAGTTCGGCCTACTAGGACAACAGACCAATACTTGAGCCGCAAAGTGCCCGTGACCTAGAATTGCAGATGTTGCCATTATTATAGGCTGTCATTTTAGTTTAAGCCTGATAACAGAAATGCATGTTGATCATAACGGCCCCAAATTCAATCGCAGCTTCTTATTGAGTCATTTCTTGTGATACTTTGTCATCAGCTTTCGAGACGAATGCTGTGCTTGGAAGTTGGACAGGAATGGGTTCTATTGACATACTGCTGACGACACAGTCAGAGAGCAGAGGGTTTGGAACTCGCAAACGCATGAACCGCCTGGAACATGCCAGCAACTGCTCCATCGTCAGCACTGACTATTCTGGAAGATGCTCGACAAGAACTCCAGTTGTCGTGGTTATGGCGGCAGACACAAGTACTCTTGCGTAAACGCGGAATAACGGCACAATGCGGGCATTGCTGCCAAGACTTTTAGTATTGAATAGTTCCAGCTGCCGGCCAAGCATTTGACTCGCTGCAACGGCGTCGTGACAGCTTCGTTCTCACCGAAACCCCTCATCAATGTGATAGCTAGAATGCCAAAGTAACTGTAATGGCTATCGCTATGTTACCAACTCTCGTCAATCTCCTATCGTTCTTCTCAATGACGTTGGGAGGCCGCTGTGGCGGAAGCCAGCACATTTGAATACGTCTCCCAAGGTCCACCTGCTGCGTCACGAATTGCCAACTGGAATGGGCTGGTCCCTTGAGCTGAAGCGGGAGCATCGCATGATCTCCGTGGCCGCTTTCTAATATTAACTCAATCAGATCAATGGTGAGGGCACGATGCAGTGCCGAAGTTCCAGACAAGTCTGAAGAGGCTCCCTATTCTGGAGCTGAGTATGGTAGAGGTTCCTGCGCTAGGCTTAGTATACTCCACAAGCCACGCGTCCGACTGTTCCCCGACGTCACACGGATAGCCTCATTCATCAGGGTCTCAAGTTGGTCGACGGGCTGAGCTGATCATACTATGTACTGTAGTAGTGAGTCGTGGCAGCATGGCGGCCTCCTGCGAGAGCAGAGCTTAATCACATAAAAGCGGTGAATGTCACCACCTCAGGGGCCAATTAATCATTCATCCATAATCCAAAACATCAATACTTAAACCCCTTCCAATCCAGTCCAAACTTTCCTTTTTTCTCTCAACATACAATGGGTATTATCAACAAGATCGAACACAAGATTTCAGAAAAGATGCACGGAGGACACCAACCCCAGCACGGCGGCGAGCACGGCGGTCCCGGTGGCCCCGGTGGACCTGGCCCTCACGGCGGTAACGGCCCTCACGGCGGCGGTCCCCACGGCGGGTAAGCATCACTCATCATTAGTGAATATATTCCAGCGATACTAACTCAGAGACTTGCAGCGGCCAGGGTGGTCCCCACGGAGGTCAGGGCGGTCCCGGAGGTCCTGGAGGCCCCGGTGGCCCCGGTGGCCAGGGTGGTCACGGAGGCCCTCACGGTGGTGGTGGTCCCGGTGGCCCCGGTGGACACGGAGGTCCTCACGGCGGTGGTGGCCCCCACGGTGGCCCCGGTTTCTAAGTCAATTGAAACCATCCGACATTATCAGACCTGTCATCACGACGACTAGGCCACAAGCAAGGGCAACACATCAAAGCTCTGCTCCTCGATGCAGGCATGACGGACGTTGGAAATTTATACGAAGTTACGCTTTACCAGCCGAACAATTCTATACCCACAAAGAATAAGAAATAAATGATTTAAATGGTCACCATGATACCTTAATGTGACCTTTCAAAGTGATTGGAGTAATACAAGAAACCACCCAGATCACTAATATGACCATATCCGACCTCGGTCTGCCGGTTCTTACCCCACATCGCCGTCAAATCCGGAGGTATGACGATGGCCACCCTTCCGAAAAGTACATGGAAGGACGTCATCCGGCATTTATCAGCACAACGTCAAGCCAGTCTTGAAATTTGTATATATAATTGGAGAAAAACGGAAGAATCATAGATAATGTCGCGACTTACAATTTGGCTTATTACTGCATTTAATATTCATCTATACCTGTACAACATATTTTCAGTACTTAGTCATCGAATCGCGATTAACCAAACCATCTAGCTATAATGCCCATGTACGAGATAGAACATATTGCTCCCCTCACACCGGAGCAGAAGGATGCCCTGGCAGTGGCCATCACGGACATTCATAGCAACAAATTCACGACACCCAGGTTATTCGTCAATGTCAAGATTACCGATGCAACAAAGCAGGAAACTTATGTTGCTGGTAGACCGGTACGTGTACTCACAACAACAACAACCTTGCCCAAAATATAATCCCACCTCAATCTGGCTTTGCCGAGTTATATCATACTCTTTATTTCCCGCCCAGAAAAATGAGCAACGTCTGATTCCATCCAGCGCGCCTCCAACCGCATCACCGCTCACGTGCGCACCTCTGCCGCGCGCACGCAGCGTGACTTTGATCAGCTCTGCAACGACGTCCACGTCGCCTGGTCCAGCATCGTGCACCCGGGCCACCCGACCAAGCCGCCCCCGGACCAGGAGCTTCGGGCCGTCTTCGTCCTCGGCGACATCACCGCGGCCTGGGAGGCTGGCTTCGCCGTGCCGCCGGCCGGCCAGGATGCGCAGTGGGCGAGGGACAACATGGCGGCGTTTCGAGAAAAGGCGGATGGCGGGGATGAAGACTTTGCCGACCTGGTCGAGGAGCTCAAGACGAGGGACGAGTTCAAGTAAAACATGAGAAATTGCTGCTGCACATCAGACTCTCCCAAGGAGTTGGGGTCATTGATTCTTGTTTCATTTAATTCGTATCTGACTGAGATAGTCCAAGATTAATATGTCGATCCAATTGTTCATCTAGCTCTGACCAACCACGCAGCAAATATTGCGCTTCACGTCATATGAACGGTCCCCAGCTCTATATCCAGGTTGATCGGTTCTCCTCTGGCGCATATGGTCAAGAACCCAACAGGGTCTCACTCGGCCAAGTCTGGTCTGGGGGAATAGGCTCCGACGTTGGTTCGATGCGTAGGTATGTTTTGAATTTCTTTTTTGTGATCCTCGCGGCCCCTTTGCATTATGCATTTGTTCCCTGTACCTGTCCCCCAACCGTCCCGTCCATTGGCGGCTTTGCCTCTGTGCCGTTCTTTGCCCTGTCCTTTTCCCACTCCTCGGGTGTTTGGCACTTGGCGCTCCAGGCGTGTATGGCGGCAATCTCCTGCTTGAGCGCGGCGTTGACGGCCCGGTGCCGCTTCAGGGAGTTTAGGCCGGCGAATTGAGGTGATACGATGAGCGAGGTAAAGGACTGGCCACAGCCACCTGTAAAACTTGCCAGTCAGTGTTTGTTTACAATTGCGCCGTCGTGGTTTGTCATATTTGTAATCGGGTCCGCGCCGAGGCATTGATGCAGTTGTCGCATGATAAGAGTACGAGTAGGGAGGGAAAAAAGCTGGTCTAGGGTAAACTCACCAGACATATCTGTGACCTCGACATGGACAGCGTTCAATCTCTCGGCGATGGCGCTACGCAGCGAGGCCTCAGTTATCGTTGATTCTGCCATGGTGAAGAGATACTGGGCGTGTTTTGGGGGTCTGGTTGTGGCAGAAGTTCTCCAGACGTCAATCAGTAACTGCGATTTGCGGCCTATGATGAAATGCCGTCAAGCAATAATGTAAACCAATTGCCCCTCCATACCTGGTACTAGTAGGGTGACGGTGACGGTGACTCGGAATGCCCCGCGCTCGCCAGGCTTGACATGACCAGGGAGGGGAGCAGCGGGGTCCTTAGGCCCTTGAAGCTGTGGCTGGAGTGGCCAGCAGCCAGCCTTTGCCAGCTAATTAATATGCAGCTCCACGGCCTACATGGGAATAGTGGACGTACATTACATTACCTTGCATGACTGCAACCGCGGGAGGCTGAAACTCTAGATCTCAAGCTCTGCTCCGAGTTCTACATATTCTGCATATCCAGCCAATTCAATTTTCCATTGTGTCAAAACAAGACGCTCACCTGGAATCGACCTGGATTTGCTATCCAAATCATCTCAAAACGCCTTGGTGGAATGTTTTGTGCGCGTCCACTACAGCGTACTAGCTTTCGAATTTCTGCTTCCCTGAAGAAACGACCTTCACCAAACCCTGTGGTCTCTGCACCTCGAGCTTTATACTTGCAGCAGCATCCGGAGCTCTTTTTCCAAAGCAGAACACAAACGACCATGGCTACAGACACCCCAAAGCCAGCTTTCACCAGCGCGGTCATTGAAGCAATCAACAAATTGTATGAATCGTTGTAACACCTTTGCACGTGGACGAACGTTTGGCTTACAAGGAATTAGGTATCCAAAGGCATTGGCTGATAGTGCATGGGACAACACAGGACGTAGGTTGATAGTGTCACCGAGTTCATGAGTTGAAGTAGTTCTAATATTCGGCCAGTCTTACTTGACCAAGCTCAGGATGCGCGCCTCACTGCTCAGACTGAGAATGTGGTTTTGCTGACCAACGACCTATCTGCGGCTGTCGTTGATGAGGCTCTACGCGTCAAGGCCAGTGTTATAGTAAGCTATCGTATGTTGCCAAATTGCCAGACTACCTTGTGACAGACCGCTCACTTACACCTTCTCCAGACCCGGTCATCTTCAGAGGGTTGAAGTCCCTGACCAACGCGGTTCCCATGGAATCGTCCCTCCTCCGTCTCATTGCCGCTGGTGTTGCAGTATACTGCCCCCATACAGCCGTTGATGCTGCCCACGGTGGGCTCAATGATTGGCTCTGCGACATTGTAGTAAACGGCCAGTCCAAGGTCAAGTCTGCTGTCCTTCAACCCATCTCTCGACCTCTGCCTGACGGACACGAGGGTGCGGGCTACGGTAGGAGTGTCTCTCTTGACAAGCCATTGCCCCTGCCCACCCTCCTCAAAAATCTCTCTGCTGGATTGGGCGGTCAGAGATATATCTCTATTGCCTTGCCAGCTGGTAGCACTATTTCAGAGAACGAAGTCATCCCCAAGATCGCTGTCTGCGCAGGGTCTGGATCAGACATCCTCAAAGGCTGCGACGCAAAGCTTCTTGTGACCGGAGAAATGAGCCACCATGATGCTCTGTACCATACTCAATCAGGCCAGATTGTGGTCACAGTGTTCCACAGCAATTCGGAACGACAGTACCTCACACAGCGTCTTAAGCCCAAGCTAGAGCAACAACTGAAGGAGTCTGGACAGGCGCAGTACACCGTGCTGGTGAGCGAAAAGGATCGCGACCCTTTCGAGACTATCGATATCTCTGAGCTGTAAAGCAGAACTTGGCAACTTCGACGCTTATATCCCCATCACCGTTGGGACGGTAATAAAGATATGCCAGGTATTGCCTAGCCCCATTCATAGTTTGACGTTGAATCAATCGCCATCAGACTTTGCAGCTCGCCAGTTAAACCGGCCCGGTTCTCCCCGTAGGGCAGCATCGCCATCCTCAATGCATGCATCTACATCCTTACCTCCAACTCCCTGCTCTTTCCATTCTTGCAAAAGCTTCCGTGGCAATTTCCACGCTTGCCTGGCGTCTTCCATCCGGCCATCGTTGACCAGGTTGCGAAGCTTGTCTGGTGTGCCCAGAACCTCCAAAGCTAGCTGCTTGGTTCGTTGTCTTCTCTTCATCTGCTCTTGAGCTTCAACTTGTGACGGTGTAGATTCAGGCACAGCCTCTCGCAGTGTATTCCTGATGGCTGATGCTTGAGAGTAAATCTGCGCAATCGCAGGATCTAGTGTAGATGCCATAGGATTCAGAGGATCCATGTTTGCGCGCATCTGCAACAAGTCAGCAATGCTTATAACGCCCTCAGCCTAAATCCCCTTGGTTTTCACATACCTTGCGTATCGTTTCCGTAGCCGAGATCAGTTTGCTGTAATTGTCGTAGACTAATGCCTTCTTCTCGGCGTCCAATGCCCTGATCTCGCTCAAAGTCCTCGTGTATAGCTTGAGGATCTCCTGCATCCCGGATCCTTCAATCTTCTCCTTCACAAACGCCTCGGCATCGAAACCCTCCTTGTCCACCTCGGACGGCGGCACCTCGGAAGCCTCATGGTTCTCGCCCAACTCGTCGGTGACCTCTACACTGGGGGTCGCAGTCTTGTTTCGCAGGTTATAATATTCTCGCAGGGCAGCTCGGTTGCGCTTGGCGGGGTTTGGGAGGGTGCTGGTGGGCGTGCTGTTGGGGTTGGGCGACGTGGTTGCTGAGCGTGGTACGTCGAGGGAGGGCCGCGTGGAAGATGTAGGTGTAACGAGGCTTTGAGACGGCAGGCGGCGCGGTGGCTCGCGCGGAGAGGCTATTGTGGACATTCTCGTGAAAGCTGCACTGTATCGAGACCAAGATCTTTAGAGAGTTCTGCTGAGTCAATTCAATGAGCAGCAGCTTGTGTGGTGTCGCAAGGAGTTTGGAAGCTCACGATGTCTCGAATGGAAGTGACAGCTTGGTATGTAGGTATGCTAGGGAACAGCTAGCTGCGGCATGCTATGCTGACGAGACCCCTGTGCTGTAAGATGTAGCTAAGGTACTTAGTGCTTGCAAGAGCTAACACCCCAGCCGCCGTCCTGGACATTTGGGCACTGTGAGGGAAGCCACTGTGGCGTCTGATCCAGCGAGCCCCTGGATTGACAATACAATACAGTGCATTACTTTGTCCCTGAATCAATGCACTATTACCTAACCTTTATAGCTGCACATAAAGCACATTTGCAATGGCCATGGTCACATATTTCAAGCAGTCAGTAGACAATATATTGATATCCCAATTCTCACAAAAAATTGGAAATCATGCGCGTTCTTCTTTATTGAAATTCCATTTGCCTCATCGATGTTATCAGCATGTCATTCGACATCCTGACAAGTATGATGAGCTAGTTGAGCAGCAAGGAATTTCAAACGGCCACCACAAAACACAAGATGGATGTTGCATCGCAAGTCCGCTCTCATTTGCAGAGTCAGGGGCTCCCAGCGCCTACAGCGGCATGGATTCGTGGCGTGCTGCCCAGCCGAAATCCCATGCCCCCTCTCCCAGCTCTTGCTGCAACCGCCAAGGCCCGTCTCATGGCCGCAGACATTACGGGCGCCGGAATTCTCGACGCCTCGGCCGGGGCCCTGCCGCCCAACGTCACGAACCAGGAGACCAAGGAGCTCAGGCTGCCGCGGGACGTTCTGGTACAGGTCCTCGACATTGACAACCTCACCAAGAGCAAGTGGGAGCAGGTCGAGGAGCTCGAGGCCATTGCGCGCGGCGAGCAGACCCGCGGGCGTGAGATCATCCGGCTGCCCACCGCTGGCGAGGACGAGGATGAGGGAGGAAGCGTGAGCAGCGCAGCGACACAGGTCATCCCTGCAGGGCCCAATACGAGGGCTGGTGGTCCGCCGGGTCCAGGAGGCGCGACGCCCAAGAACTCGACGCATCGGCTCGTTTTGCAGGACTGTAAAGGGCAAAAAGTCTACGGGCTTGAGCTGAAGCGTATCGATAGGATCGGCGTGGGAACGCTGAACATTGGCGAGAAGATACTGCTCAAGAAAGACACGATCGTGGCAAGGGGGACATTGCTGCTAGAACCGGGCAGCTGCACAATTCTCGGCGGAAAGGTTGACGCATGGCAGAAGGCTTGGCTTGATGGCCGTTTAGCAAGGCTACGTGAGACGATTGGCGGTGATATTCATGGCTGAATGTCCTACGTTTTCACAAGCCTGATCTTGCATTGGGCATTCGAACATCTTGGCTACTGTGAAAAGATGGAGGCTAGCGATCTGGTGGCATTCAATACCCAAGTATGTGAAAGTGCTTGGCGGCGTACGGTATTTGCACGCTGTGATGCTGTGGCCATCTCTCACCAGAATAAGTACAATTGAGTATGTCACAATCGTATTGATCGTTAGGACCGCCAGGAATGATACAAGTGTCCTACATGACGAAATCATTACGTATTGTACGCATATTTCTGCACAACATCCTCAGGGATTGAAAAATTAATGTTGGCATCTTTTCACCACCACTTCATGACCACGCCCTCCAAGACCATATTGTATGTTAGGTGAACAGCTTCCAAGTGACTTCCAGCACATCGCACCAGTAGAGTCCCGGCAAGAACAATACAGTAGGAATGAGTCATATTGTTGATTTTGGTCCAGAAAAATCATGTTTGGCTTTCGGAGTATTGAAAGAACACCATCGAATGGATGCATTCAACATCAGTAAGAGAAACACCAGGTTCTCAGCATACCTGGCGTCAAGTGCCAGGCACTGTTGCCATAGGGGGGTTGCAGTGAATGAGAGTCACAACGTGGGGCACGGGAGCACCCGCTCGAGTTGCGGCTCAGGCCAGGCTCGTTCCAGTGGACAGCTAATTGCGATTGGGGACATTGAGAACTAGTGTTCAGAACATGAATTCTACCAACTCCCGTTCTCTACCTTTGGTGACCAATTGTCTTTCCAGTCTTGCGGTTTTGCGCGCAGCTAGAGACGGCAATGGCGTCTAATGCTGAAGAGGAACCTTCCTACATCGACTATGAGACTTTCCTCGACCCTCAATTCCGACCCTCTGCCTTTGCCAACACCCTTGTTCTCGCCACGAATAATGCCAATGATGCTACGCTAGACCTGTCGACGCCGCTGTCCAAGGTCCTCTTCGACGCGCAAGAAATAGATTCCCACATAGACTCGCTCACGACAAGATCTGCAATCCCGCTCCTGTCGCACACGAAAGACCAGACGGAATCGAGCACTAAGATCATATCAGAGATCGATCATCAAGTCAAGAGCTTGAATGACAGCTATAAACAGCTTGAGAAGGAAGTCATACAGAAGCATGCCGAGGCGGACGAGGTCAGGCAGGTTGCTTCCCGTCTTTGGGAGACCCTGAAGCTGGGGAGAGCAGTCGGGCGCTGCCTACAGCTGGGCCGGCAGCTTGAGGTGCAACACTCAGAGATCTCCAGCTCTGCTTCGGTATCCGCTGGCAAGAGAGAGGATCACAGAGCACTGGTCAGATGTGCGCATACGATATTATCACTCCGCGAAGTCCTCGACCACAAAGCGCCAGGCGAAGAAGGACATGGCCTCGACAAGATTCATGCGATCAAGAGTTTGCAAGACAGCATCATCGCGCCCATTGAGCGATCAGTCAGAACAACATCGGAGCAAATCGTTCGCGAATTCGCCATAGGCTCCGCGACCGGAACCGCAACGTTTGCGCAAAGCGAAGAGACCAAGGCCCGGACACTATCCGCCATGACGGCGCTCTACCTCATATCGCCCACATCCGGTATCAAGGCCGACAAATGGACACCGCTGCTCCTGCTGCAGGCTTTGGAGACCTACTTGCGCAATGCTCTGCAAAGCTCAATAACTTCAGTTGCCCGCTCCCTGGCCACTTTGCCTACATTGGATCGCACATTAG
This sequence comes from Neopestalotiopsis sp. M2102B, assembly GCA_023628315.1. NCBI lineage: Eukaryota > Fungi > Ascomycota > Sordariomycetes > Amphisphaeriales > Sporocadaceae > Neopestalotiopsis > Neopestalotiopsis sp. M2102B. Next base: position 631,704 of record JAMAKW010000007.1, read on the forward strand.
CCGAAGTGTCGGCAAGATGCCAAAACATTGTGGCTTTGGAAATCATACTTGATACGACAAAAGCGCCACTACATCCTCTAATACCGAAGTCGAAGAGCCACGTCGAGCCTACGAACCTTCTCCAACCAATGCTTGCATACCTGGAGACTGGGTCTCTGCCATCATACTTTTGGCGGTCTATGGCGAGTAGCCTGTCTACGAGAGTTGTTGAGATTGTGAATCGCGGTGGAGTGTCTGCACGCACACTCAAGAGCAATCGCAGTGCGGTGGGAGACGCCATCAGGGAATGCGTAATCAAAGGTAGCCAGCCGCCTAGCACTGTGACTGCAAACAAGGGTAAATCTGCCAAGTCGGACGCCGAGAGATCAGGTTGGGATCGTGAAGTGGCAGTCATGGTGGGCAGTGTAGTAGGGAATCTTGGTCGGTGAGAATAGCTACTTGTGGAATTAAAGCAGCCATGCCAGGTGAACAAGGCAGCCATTGTAGTCGCGCGGGCCATGGTTGGCATTATAATTCTCAAGTCCAGTTTATCCCGAAAACAGGCCTAATGCTTCAGCGATATAGCTTGTTGGGGTTCATGAATACGTTGAGCTTCGTCAGTAGAAGAGGAGCCTGCTACCAAAATCAATGTGCGGTTCTGTAGTACTTGATCGCGTGCTTTATACATGGGTATATTTGTGCAATCAGATGTGGCGTATTATTTGCAGGGCAACCAGTGTGATGGGCCATTGTGGTGATCAACAGTGCGGGCAAATCATTGCACGGATATTTTGGTTCTGGGGTCGAGTAACAGCTGCTTCATGTTCTATGTATAGAATATGAAGAAGAGCAGTGTTTTACGCACTGTTTCTTTGTTAACTGACTACGACCCTCAAGTTGTTTCTCTGACCATCTACATGGGCAAAGCTTAACAATTTGATAGGGAGTCTGCCCACATTAGTTCAGCTGCCCGATGCACCCGCACTATCTGAACCGTTTGTTTACCTACTGCTTTACAGAAGTGGTTCCGTTGCTACCACGACTAGAAATCTCAACAGAAAGCAACGCTCAGACGGGTAGGCTCAATTCTGGCAACTCTCGCACCAAGGCATCATTCTGACAGACAATTGGAACTATCCCTCTCTGTTGCATTGTTGGTTTTGACTTCACCGGCAAGAAGATTCAGTAAACCCAATCTGGTGCCACTCCATTTCATCACTACCTGAGACCCAGAGTGGCCACCAATGTCGCAAACCGCGATCCTCAAACTGCCCGTCTCCAGGTGTCGCTCTTGCAACGAGACTGACTACTGTGCCGGCTGCCGGGAGAGCAATATCAGCAAGCTGAGAAGGCGCTGGGTAAGCTATGAACGGTCTGACGATTTTGACAAGGATGTCTTTCAGCGCCTGTTTGTACTGCGATATGGCCGCGAGGCAGTCGGTACTGCAATGTGGCACAAGTACTTTACCGCGTTCTCGCATTCTATGAAATGGCAGAAGGAGTCCCTCGCACGATACATTGATGCCATATGTCAAGGGAAACTAGAGGAAATGCCGCTTTCATCCACCTATATTCCAAACGACGCGCTCTCACAGCTTTCCACCGACGACTTGCTTGGACGGTGCAGCGAGCTCACAAGGCATCTGCAGAAGCTACACGCGGAGCTGGCTGCTCGACAATATGCTGAAGTATTAGCAGACTCCGATGCGGAGTCTGTCTACTCGGATGTGGAGTTTGAAGAATGCTTCCTTAGTCCTGGGCAGGTTACCCCGTCGCCTGCCACACAGCCACCGACTCCTCCTACTTCGCAGATTGCAAGCACCATTCCTGAGGATCAACAACTCAGAAGTACTATACTCATGCATTGGGGAGAAGATGAGAATTCGCAGGGCTCCAAGTTTGTTAGGCTGCCATTGCATACACCTAGGTTTCTTGTCGTGTTACTGGAACTTGCAAGATATTACACGTGGAGTCAAACTGCAAACATGGTCAACTACATTGTCATTGAACGTGTTCGCCATTTCAGAAAATCGGAAGACAAGAACCGGTATCCCAGGTTGGACGATTGGCAAAGAGTCTTGAGCATGTGCAGAAGCCTGGGATTTCCGAGGCTTGATCCAGAAAAGCTATCCGAAAACGACTTGTTGGCCCTCAACTTTCGAATCACTGACAAAGGTCTCGTGAAAGAAGGGAATTCTTTCCATCCCGAAGCTGATAAATTGGGTATATGCATCGAACGAGGCTCATCGTGCCATCCATCGCGCGTAGGCCCGCACATATTTACGCGGGAATACATGATGAGGTGTTCAAAACACAACAATCCATGAGACAGGAGGGATGATATTTCGAGAAGCCAGACGCACCAGACGCATGTACAAGCAATTCCCCGTCGTCTCATAGTTCAGATCGACAGATGCAGCCATCTCAAACAAGTGTCTGGGCATAACGGAAGGTGCCTGTTCTTCCAATCTTGTATATCTTGTCCGACTCGAGTCGTCTCCACGCCTCTAATACTGGACATTTCTGCATACTAACTTCGGAGGCTACAATACCGTTGATTCGTGGTCCTGCATCTTTTGCGAGATCCCACAGACGATATGCAGGTTCTCGAGCGCAAACACGTGCGCTGTCATTGTTGTCGAGGTCTAAGCGAACCTCTTGCGATAACTTGCTTCCGACATATGCAAACGGCATTCGCCGACATATTTCAGTACTGGCGTCCCCATCATCAAAGCACCCTCGGACGTGAAAATGTCAAGTCCGGCTGACAGCTCGCTCACCGACGTCATCCGAGCCATGAATACTTAGGGTCCAAACGAAATGCTTCGACCCACGTGCTTTCGGGCAAGCGCTGCGATATTTGGAAGTCATCTGTACGGCACGGGCACCATTTTGTTCGTCTTGGAAAAATTTGTTCCTGCATGGAGGCCGACAGCTTTGACCGCGGGGCATCCGTTTCCGTACTCTTGCCCCGGCCGCTGTGTCTGAGGCCCGCGCACCTCCGCGAACTTGTGGTTCCCCCGCATGGGATCCGACCGCATTGACGCAGGTGGTCTCCCACACCCGACAAGGGGCGTACATACGGATTGCAACAGAAGGATCGCGACTGCTCATATAGGGCTTCTGTTATCCATCATCCGAACTCTTGTGTGTGCCTCGCGCGGCAAGCTGGAAAACACACGAATGAAAAGAGGTCTCAGCGCTTCCTCTAGTTTGATCACCGCCGGGGTGCGGGGCTGTCGGCGGCCCTGTCGCTCAGCTTTCAAAACACCGATTCCATCCGGAGACATGGGACCCGATCTGCGTGATCTACCTGGTAAAACACTAGGGCTGTCAAAACAAGCTATCATGTTCCATAACCTTAAAAAATGGTGTCGGTCGCCACTCCCGCGGCCAGCCCTCCGGCGCCTCTGTCTCCAGCTTTGGTGATTTGGATATATTCATTCCTCTCGACGGTCTTTGTCATCCAGTGGTGGATGATCTCCTTGGCGTTCAAGGCGTGCTGCCTTTCCAATCGATCATGTCTACACCGACGGCGCCTCTCGCGCCACTCACTACAATCTTTACGCCTCCATGCTCTATCTCATGGCTCCTCACGACCACGAAAGTGCCATCTCAGTTCCCACCCTTTCCGACAGACGGGCCGTCGTCCTGTGATCCTCCGTCATGGGCTGCCAATCTCAAAGATAAAGGATTCCAATACTATTCTCCCGCCATATGTCCAAGTGGGTTTGAAGTTGGACCAAGTTGTGAAATCACAAAGACAAGGACAGCCGAGGGATTTCCCCCAATTGTCAATGGGGAGACTGCAGTGTACTGCGTGCCAAGGTACGACGAACGAGAAGAGAGGTTTGAATCGTGTTAATATTGATCAATTGTCTTCACATTAGCGGTCATACCTGTACAACCGACACGACTGATTTTCGCGGAGGGGTCTGGGGCTTCACGCAAGAAGCAGCAACACCATCCTCTGGCAATGTCATTGTCACAGCGGGTCCAGCCTTGCAGATCCGATTTCGAGAAGAGGACTTGAGCATACTAGAAACCCATCCATTGACTCCCGGTCTGGTACTGGCTGGTGCTACAACAGATTCGACCGCTGTCACAGCAGCTCAAACATCTTCGGTATCGACATCGATAGCAAGCTTTTCAACCATAACAGTGCGGCCATCGGCAGTCTCGCGCGAGGAGACATCTGCTTTGGACACAACTGAAGATGGAACGAGTTCGAACTCTGTCATCAGTTCGGCCGGGTCGCCAGGAGGAGGATCCGTGTCGTTGGTGACGACTACCCAAGCCACAACTACAACCGCCCAAGCTTCTGACAGTGAGTCCAATGGATCACTGAATCCAGGTAGTGTGGCCGCTATTACGCTATCAAGTATCCTGATTGTGATTGTGCTTGTTATATCCTCGGTTATCTTCATGCGTCGGAGTCGCCGTAAAAGACATGACAAGGCAGCTCGCCTACAACCCTATCGATATAAGCCGTGGCTCGGAGGAGGCGGCTTCTCGGACAGTCGACGGATCAGCACTTCAAGTGTAGACTCAATCGTCCTGCCGCTACAATCAGCGGCTGAGCTTCCCGGCACAGCACCAGTGATACCTGAATTAGCACTGAGCACGCGCCTCGGCGCCAAAGAGAATCCGGCTGAACTGGGGGCCGAAGAGCTTGCTGCAGAGTTGAGTGGCAACGCGAGAGGCCCCTCGACAACTTGGAGCTGGATGTCCAAGGCGTCGAGAAGAGGCAGCGCACGATCCCAGAAAACGAGATCATCGATCGCGCCATCGTCCTTCACCAGATGGACGCGAAGCGCGGCCTCGATGCAGACGGCCTCGTCCGGCCGGTACTCGGGCGACTGGGAAAGCTTTGCCCGGGGCAAGTGGCCCAACGGTCTCACGGTGCCCGCCGTGCCCATGGAACGGCCCCTGCCCGACGTGCCCAAGACCCCGCGGTCGGCAAAGCTTCACATTGCCTCCTACTACCTCAAGCCCGACTCCGGCCGCGACAGGTGGAGCCGGGAGAGCGCAGGGACGTTTGGCGCGCCGGGCAAGAGCCCCGTGAGCACGATATTTACTAATAAGCCCTGAGGTGTTGCCTCTTGGCTGGGACTATGTATAACATTCATGTAGAAAGCGATTTGTGCAGTTTCCTGTCTGCGGAGATACCAATACCCCTTGTTTTCAATTATAGGACTATATTTAGAATTAAATTTCTCATTCATTCGATGAGCTCATACACATTTAATACCTTTACTGTGAGACATGCTGGCTTTTAAGCTAGTTCGGGAACACATGTTGCATTTTTGCGCGTCCCCATCACTATGATCGTATGTTTGTTATGTAGGCCGGTTTCCGGATTGCTTTTCTGATGTAACACCCATTTTTACACCTGAATGTGTAGGCTATTGCCGTCCAGGCAATGGCAGACTCTTCTAGGTCAACCATTCATGGGACCTGCATTTGCAGCTATAGGATGAATTTTGAAAGCAAGATAGGCACCGCAGCCGACGACTGAAAAGGCCGCTACCCACATCCCTAATAACCTTTGCACCACTCCTGAAGACACCTTTTCGGCTGCGGAAATATCATTGACACGTGGAAAAGGCTCGTCGGGGACCGGCTTCCCGAGAAACTTGCACAGAGGCTCCCAGCCATCACTCAACTTCATGACGAAGAGGCGCTCTGGTGGGACTGTGCGTCTGACCATCTCTTCGTGCGCAAGCAGGAGCTCTTAGTTTGCAATTAGCTAGGAGCGAAATGGAACGATACAAGTGTAGGTAAATGACGCACCAGGGCCGTAAACACCGGGGTGCCCTCCGGCGTCGCGGATAAGACTGTCCGCATTTCTCTTCCATTGAACCATTAAACTGGGCCACCACCTTAGCTTGGGCGATATAGCTGTTATGACCGGAAGATACCACGCAGATGCCATGTCGAGGACGTTGCCGAAGCTACGCCACCAAGTGTCTGGGTCCCGAGTGACGAGGACAACCTTCGCATCGGGATATAGCTCTAGGAGCTCTGGCACGACGCATACAGTGGGCACGTCTGTTGCGCCAACATATCCGGCCATAGTGTCTTTCAATAGCTTGAGGCTGCGTGCTCTATCGCCATCAGCCTTGGCCTTGAGAATGAAAACCCAGTTTTTGATATAAGCTCGTAGCTTGTTAGCTGGTTGCTAGTACTTTCATGAGAGCCCCGGCCAATAGAACAAAACATACATTCCGGCTGTGCCAATAAACCAGTAGCGCCATGCACCACTGGACCATCGAGGAGCTTCTCGAGTGCTATCTGGAGAGAAAGAGTGCCGGTCCTGGAATATCCAGCTCCGAGTACCTCAAAGTTACGAGTATGGTCTGGCTTAGACGCCACGCCACCCATCTTGACTGGCGGCTTCAGTTCTGATTGTATCGCGTGACAATCAGGAAGAGAACTCAAAGGCAATCCGCGTAATCGACTCATCCACAAAACACTTTTCATCTGGACTGATTACTCCAAGGTCGGAGCCAGGGCCATGTATATCCGGGGGTATCGCGCTGAAACATATTTCCAGCTTCAACAGGGTTCGGCTGCTTGAACAGCACTGTCGCTCAAATTTATGGACCATACAGTATGCAAGGCCGCTGACTAGCTTATCCGGGCACGAGATCCGGCAGCCGGGTGTTTGTCATTTGTAATTCGAGGCAGGCATGATCCACAAATCTAATTTGTTTCTTTTATCTTGCAGCTTGTAGGCTCATCGGCCCGGGGTATAAGCGCTGAGCACCTGGCAAATGCATATTGGCTGCAGGGATGACACCTCGGCATAACGCGTACTCAGAGTGCTGATTGCAGCCTGAGCACTCCCGATTTATATGCAGGGCGCTGGAAGGAGAGTCTATGATAAGCAGAAAATGGGAAAAACTTGGTCGAAGTTTACAATAAGCAGCGAGTTCTAAACAACAAGAATATGTTCGCATTAGAGCTGAATAATCGCTTTTAGTAAATGTTGACTGATTTAAGGATGATGGGCTACAATGATCACCATTTAATGGTGATGACTATGGTAAGGTGCGGGGCTTGGGATCCCAAAGAGTACAGCACTTCATACGTGCATATTGACTGCATCATTATAGGGTCGCATTACCACGCCTCCGAAATTACCATGTTAGGGGAATACACCACTATACCTACTTCGTAATGTCGTGCGTCGCTGCGTCGCTCAGGACACCAACACAGTAGCCCCTCGATTTGTTCCACTTCACTGATCTGTCTTAACATATCAGCTTTCTCTTAATTGGTTCTGATCGGGCTGTGCAAGCCAATGACACGGCTATTCAGGTCCGGTAGAGATTGTGATCAAGTATCATGGTTTGTAGCGATCTAACAATTCATTTCTAGGATTGTAGCATCGTTCCGTACGGTCGGGTTCGGGGTGTCTAGCGATATGGCCCCAGACGCAAGGGCGTCTGACCGACTCGGGATGCAAGTGTTACGGTCCCTTAACCGCGCAGAAGAGCTAAAACCAATTGACCGCCACCACTCCTGCGTGCACAGAGGCGCATTTGCAGATAAGTTTTGATACTCCCTACTGGCTTGAAATTTACTCGAAAGTATTGCAGAACCGTTTCAGTTCCATCATGTCCCGGGACCTCCGATATAATCAGCAGCATGACTCAAGCGATGGACAACCCGAGTCCTCGAGGCAGAATCGATCAGCGCAAGTCCAACTACCGTTACCCTCCCAAATAATCGAAGCCAGGCAATCGGCTTCAGGTATAGCCAGCTGGGAGCCTGAGCCCGAGAATAGGCTGGCTCAAGTACTAGCACCCCCCGAACGCGAAAGAGGGTGGACAAACCACGATTGGCTTCTAGCGTTCGATGACCATGGGCGAACGTATCAAGCATATATGCTAGGAGGTACGGTGCTTGAAGAGCAACCACTAGAAGTCATAGACTAAAGTATCCTAGAATACGACCTGCCCAATGATGGCGAAGAGCAAGACCGTCAGGACTTTCAGCATGCCCTCTTTGATATTTTATTGGATGGGAAATTGGGATTAGCACCAATCGAATCACCATTCTTTGCGCTTGATATAGGCACTGGCACTGGCATCTGGGCTATTGACTTTGCGGAACAATATCCAGCCTGTCAGGTCATTGGAACGGATCTCAGTGTCATTCAGGCGACACCACGTACAAGTAATTGCCAATTCTTCCAGGAAAACTCAGAAACACAAGACTGGCTCTTTGATTTCACGCTGGACTACGTGCACCTAAGAAATATGGGGCCATGTTTCACCGACATCAGAACAGTGATTCGCAGGGCCTTTGATCATATGAGCCCCGGTGGCTGGATAGAATTACAAGACGGTTGTTGGGAGCTCTTCTCCACGGATGGCTCACATCGCGGATCGGCTTTTGAACGCTGGCTATATTTGGTCCAGGCCGGGGCGGCTAATCAAGGCCGTGACATGTCCAAGGTGCGCAGCTACAAGGAATATCTCGGGCAGGCTGGGTTCACCAGCATAAGCGACAAGCAATTTCCTATGCCTACAAGTCCATGGGTCAGGAATAGGAACTTGAAGAAGCTGGGCTATTACTTGGGTACTACAATGCTGTGTGCGCTTGCACCGTACCGCAGGACGTTGGCCTTTGCAGGACTTGACGAGGCGGAAATCGAAGAACTTATCAACGAGGTGAGGAAAGAGCTTCACGACATACGACGGCATTGGTATATGGTCTGGTACGTATACAAGAGACCTTTCCCAGTGGTCCATACTGCACGGGAACATTTGTTTGCTCGAGGCGTATTATGACTGACTGTCAGGGTTGAAGTTACGTCGTCTGGGCGCAGAAACCAATGACTCTGTCCATCCATTAATGCCAACGTGCAGTGGTGATGGACCAAGAATCCATCGTTTGATCTCGAAGATTAAGTTGAATCTTGAGTAATCGAAGAGTGAGTCAATCTGAAATCCAAGAGAAAATCCAAGTCATGAGAAAGAATATTAATGCTATATAACAAAGGGAGCATAGTTTGGGACCTGATGGTCAGAAGAGATGTGGTTGCCCGTCAGTCATCGGATGTGCGCCCTCCAAGTCAGAAAAGCGATAACAATTCCATAAAGGCAACAGCTTCAGTACAAAACAAGTCTTTAACAAGATATGTTTTATTCTCAGTATAATGATTATGTTAAGATTGCTCAGCCAGAGCCACCCGTGCCTGGTAGGTGCCATGAATGCGCCACTTACTATGTCATGTTTAGAAATGCAGTACATACATACGTACACAATTCTTACACAGTGTCTGGGCATTCCGGTATGTGCAAAATGATAATCTTTCAATACCTACGTGCCTAACCTTAGGTAAGTCCAGGTCGGATAGGACATTAAATTTTTCGGATTGCGGCAGGCGGGATAATCCGAGCTAGCAGGCAGCCCTTGATGGACCTAATGCGATTCAACATTTGATCGCTTTAATCCCCACGGGATGACATCACCCCACCAGGCTAGGTACCAACCTCCAGTTCTCGATCGTGGCTGTGTGTGTTTCGAATACGAGGCACAAATCCGAAAATCCACTCTTTTTCCAGCGCATCCGGACCAACGATAGGCGCCCTGGCTTTAAATCCGTCGTTGGACTGCCTTGATCAACACACGTTTCGCCTGGATCTGTTACAATGCTCCCAAAAAAGACCAGGGAACATGCCCAGAATCTGCAGAGGATCATCAAGGTCCAGAAGCGACGATTGAAACCTCGAGTGGGAATCTCTTCAGCCCTCCCAGCAGTGAAAACCGGAGAAAGCAAGAACTAGAACGTACCAACGCTCTCTCTCATAGTATGGTTGCTTGTCCCCTTGATTCCAGGCACCCTAAATTCCAATTTCTATTCCTGTTATCCAAATACGAAGCGAAAGAAATCTCGCTACAAATCTTGCCCAGCAAATTGCTTGCCCTGCTGCTCTCATTATTCGTGAGATTGCTTGCCAAGTCAAATTAGTGAATGCACTGCCTACCTGGTTGAGCTACCTTGGATACTTACATTCAACGTCTCACGTAAACCATCCATCTCGGTTGTATTTTCCAGACACGCCGAAGACACAAAGCGACACACCCGAAGTACTTGTAGCAACCAGCACCCGTGCTTTCTCTCCCCCTTTACAACACACAAGCTCGACTCTCGTTATTTTCTGCGAACTACACGATACGACCCTTTACACAAACAAACCAAACAAACTCGCCATCAAGATGCAGCTTTCGTACCTGGCCGTCCCTCTCTTTGCAGCCGTCGCAGCTGCCCAGTCCAACTCGACCAACTCGACCGACCTCGCCAGCCTTGTCGCTCAGCTGCCCACTTGCGCTCTCGAATGCTTGAATGACGGTGCTACGGCTGCCAACTGCACAATCACTGACTTTAGCTGCATCTGCGGCGATGGCAAGGACCAATTCATCAGCAGTGCTGCCGGCTGTATCTTCACAAGCTCTTGCTCATCGGAAGAGAAGAGCAGTACGTCATCTCCACCCTTGTCGCAATTGCAAAGATGCAAGAGCCCGTACCATTAAATGACTGATTGCTAACCTGCTACTCATCACAGATGTTACTTCTCTTGCTTCCAGCATTTGCGCAGACGTGAACGACGGCGCATCGGATAGCGAACTTGCCTCTGCATCTGCCGTCGCTACATCGATTTTGGCCACGGCTACCTCGGAAGGTCTTGCTGCCTCCGCTACACAAATGGCCGGCATGGGTGTCTTGGGTATGGCGGCCTTTGCTGCCTACGCCCTGTAAGACGCGTCCGACAGCACATGATGACATTTCCCTTGCTATTTCGAACCTTTCATGACTGCATCCACGATAATACTCAGGCGTTCGGTTGAATTTTCTCATACATTTGGCGGTACCTGGGATGGGTGCCTTCGTCCAACGGATTGGGTTCATGAAATGGGGATACCATAGATGACGGGACACACCAGCCCGATCGCAAGCATTCATTCATTTACGACGCAAGGAGGCAGATCTAGCATCACCACGTGTGGGTGGCCATGAAGCTGCAGATTCTGAATCCTCAAAATACATAGATTATACAAGCATTGGTGAAGACTCATATGATATTCACTGAAAGATGGCTTTCACTCGCGAGTTCAGAGCAAATCGATTTGAGACATGTGAGTAGAAGCCGCTTGTCCAAGCGGGTATTGTCTACAGATCTATCTACCGGGACCAGCCCTTTGTTGCAAGTGAAAAGTCAAAGAAGTTAGCGGCGCACAGATGGGAACACTGCTACGGCTCACACCAGTTTTGATACGTGCTTACTTCTTCTTCTTGCACTTTTCTTCCTTGCAGTACTTGCACTTACCAGAGTCTCCCTCGGCGGCCGAGCTGCAGCCACAACTACAGCCACATGTCTTGGGGTATCCTTCACCCTTCTCGTTGACGCCCGGCCCGTAGGCGGCAAGGGTGAGCTGCGGCTGCCGAGTATCAATGGCCATGTTTCTGTCTTTTACTTGGAAACCTTTATGCCAAGATTTTGATTTTTAGCTGACCTGAGGAAGGCTGTGGTTTTTGTCGAATTGATTCTAGTGTAGCTGAAAGCTTGATGGTGATGATTCGGAAATGACAATTGATGATGCGAAGTCGCCTAGACTTTATATATTCGTTTTCGTCCTCACATAGGTTTTGTACATGCGAGGATGTTGTATGGAAACATGGAATAATGTATCTTTGAAATCCCTGCTCGTATTGACGCACACATGACATGTTCACAATAACTAGCCCGTATGTCAAAGCATCGATGAAATATTTTGTTTCTGAACAATAGAAACTATACCCTTGTGCCTTTGTCCAATGCCGAGCTTTGCTTCTGACAGACGACACGGCTTTGCATAATGACTTTGTATGCCAACTAGCTTGGTTGCTAACCCAGAGACGATACTGTACTATGATGTGCAGGATTGTTGCTGCCCGGAACGTTCCGCGGAGTACGTGCTCCAATGAATGTCAGGTGTTTTGATTCCATCATGAAGGATCTGGAGAACTCTCGGGACACTGTACCATTTCTCGCCTGAGTTGGAAACAAGGTGCGCGGGTAAGGCATCTTGCATCTCAAGTCATAGCCACTTGAGTAGCTATAAGGTATCATCCACGGGATAGCTTCGACGAGAATCTCAATCGTGTCTGTGGCGCCTAGTCCTCCTCCCTCAGCAGACCGGCGCGGTACAAGGCTGCCACGTAGATGAAGACCTGTAGATAATTGTACGCCAGTGCGCACTCGGCAGGTCTGGACACGCCGAGCGCTCGGAAGAAGTTGTGCGCTGCCATGGTACCAAAGCCCATGAAAATGACACTAGAGATCAAGAAGTGGTCAGTCTCCTGACTGGACAGGACATTTATGACTTTATTGCTTTCGAGGACGTCTGACCTAAAAGGAGACCACCGGACGCGTGTAGCAGGGCCCTGGATAGTTGCTTTGGGGTGACTACTGTCGAATGCTTCATCGCTCGTATCGGTCTGGGCAGGCGGCAAGATCTCTGGTGATTTGTTCAGCTGCGTGGTTTGATCAATCCATGGCAACTCCTGCTGTGCCGCTTTTTCCGGTTGACCCCATCGTGACATGGCTAAGCCGTAAACGTTTGAAGAACAGCTGTGGATATCTTGCCTCGTTCCGACCAAAAGAAATCCTTTGTTTCTTCCCCTTTGATGACTTGCTGGATTCAGGGCGAGGGAGCTGTAAAAAAGGTCAAAGGGCGTTGAAATGCATTCAACCATGGATGCGAATACAAGCTTACATATATAGTCATTGGTCTCGCTGCGCTGGGGGGCTTAGCATGTTACCAGTTTTGTTGGCGCCTCTTTCGAAGGATCATATCCTTGATCCCAAGTATCGTAATCCGACACACAGGGTCATTGCCTGAGAATAACGCTTAATGGCAAGATCTTGGATATCTGCTTGCGTGAAATGCAATGCCACCACACTGACTTGCCACCACACTTTGGTCACAAAGTTCGATCCCAAGTTCGATCCGCTTGTCACCGTAGATGCTTCTCTGTATAGAAAAGTTGTTACTCCGCAACGCAGGTGTCAGCTACGCAATATTGGAAATAATCTAATCCTTGTAGACGGGATCGATGAGAAGTCCTCCCATGGTGGTTCAGAGGCTGCGAGAGAGGGCCCGAGGATTTCTCCTCGAGCGAGCCGTTTGCTCGACGATTTGTGGGAGTATTCCAAATCAGCCTGTATCCAAGCTCTACAATCAGAGAGAGCCCGTAATTATTCTGTTGGTTGGGTGCATCACCTGTCAATACTACAAATCAAACGCAATCGCAAGTTCCCTTCGATATTCTCTGCATAATCTGGCGTTGGTTGGGCAGTTGTCATAATCACCAGATGCTTGGGATTTATAGCCTGTGAAACGACAAGTTTATTCACTCAATACCTCCGGTGTTATCTGTAGTTATTCGACCACCACGCCGACGAGTCTTGGATGATGTGTCGCGAGACAGAACACTAGTATCACGTTGAATAACAGTGGATTGCTTGGCAGATTGTTCATATGAATTAATTCTTCATCTGCGGTACTGGAGCGTACGGTGGCCGGTTACCACCGACCCAGGGCCCTGCTGGACCAACCATTTCTGGTTTGAGCTCCTCGATCCTCGTTACGCCGATATTGCGCATGGTATTTGTGATTTCTTCTTGGAGAACTAGAGTGGCACGTGTGAACATGAGAATGACTTTCTAAAAAATATAGAAGATTCGTCAGAACGAAAGAATCGCGGACTTACTGTTGAGAACTCTGCTACAACCCTCCTGGCCGTGAGTGCCATTGGCATACAAGACTGGTCTGCCGATGCCGACGGCTTTGGCGCCCAGCGCCAGGGCCTTGACGACGTCTGCCCCAGACCGGATCCCGCCGTCAATCATGATGTCGATTTTGGAGAACAAGTCGGGTCGGTGACACCGAATCTCATACAAGATGTCAATGGGCGCCGGCGCGTAATCTGCCTGTCGGCCGCCGTGGTTTGACTGAGGGAAACCCAAACGTCAGTAACGCGCTTCTGTTACAGACCCTAGGTCATAAGACCATGAGTGGCTGGACTTACGATGACAACACCCTCGACGCCGTTGCGCACGCACATCTCGACATCTTCTAGCGATTGCACTCCTTTCACAATTATAGGCAGTTTCGTATTGCTCTAACACCATCAAAGAGATTAGCCCCAGAAGCCGAATTGGGGGAAAGACTGTCGTCTCTCGGGGGCAGACTTACTCGGATGAAGGGAATGTCCTTCCAGGTCAGATTGGTGTCCTGATAACCGCTGATTGCCTGAGAGACTCCCTTGGGGGCAGACGAGGGCGCGCTCGGCGATGGGCCCGGCGTCGCTTTGGTCCGCACGTCCATTGTTCTCTTGGACTGCCAGCAGACATCTACGGTAAACATGATTGCTTTGGCGCCGAGTCCCTCGACTTTCTGAATCAGTTTTTCCGAGGCGGAGCGATCCCGGTTGAGATACAGCTTTGGCAATATTAGTACCTGTAAGACCCCAACACAATTTATGGCAAACTTACCTGGAAGATGAGGTTTTGACCTGGTGTCCGTGCATCAAATATCTCTTCTAAACTGCAACTGGCATTTGACGAGATCTTTGTCAAGTTTAGTCTTTGAGTTTGCGACTGCTCCATCTTTGATAATCACTTACAACTTGTACAATCCCCGACTCCCCGGCAGCCCTTGTCAAGTTGACCTCGCCCAGAGGGTGCCCTAGTTTTGCCATTGCGGCAGGCGATATGAAGACGGGCATCGAGGTTGGCAATCCAAGAAACGACGATTCGGTCGACCCGGTGCTGGTATCGCGCAGTATCCGTGGGCGGAAGAAGTATCTCTGGAAAGCGTTACGGTTCTCGTAAAAGGCTAGGTAGGCAACCGGGGTCAGTCGAGCATATTCATCAACCACCCTGAGAGCCGGACAAAACTCACTTTGCTCTTCGTCAGACGCACTGCGATAATAGGCCCATGCAGTACCCGTCAAGACGCGCTCGGCCCAGAACTCAAAGTCCTGCAAGAGGAAGAGATTGTGCGCCGCGGGCATCTCGGCTCTGGCGGCCTCGCGCATACGCTCGTCCTCGGTCAACTCCTTTTCTTCCGGCTCTGGCAGCGTCGTGGGATCCACGGGACCCAGAAGCATCTCGGCTGGTAGCGTCTGGATTGCGTCTGGTGGGTGCAGCGTCTGAAAGGTTTCGGTGGCGTCTTTGCCAGCGTGCTCGAGGATTGCCTGTTCACCTCCTGGGTGGGCCTCGATGAATTTTGTGAGATCATATACTTGGCCCTGTATCATGCGAGTTAGTCTTCTCCATTGGAGTTTATCAGTTCTATTGATTGTCCTACCTTGATAATCGTCCAGCAGTCATCTGGAGACGTGTGCCTTTGAACCTCCGAGTAAGAAATCATCTTTGGCCGCTCATCATCAGACTGCTCAAACGCTTCCAGCATTGCACCGCCATCATCAAGTCGCAGTGGCCGGACGAGTGATTGAGCTTGGGATGCTGCGATGGACTAGAGCGTGATCGTTAGCTTCCAGTTTCTTCCTATTGTGCATTGCTGCGGTTACATACAAATGCAACCAAAGCCGCTACAGCACGACCTGTTACCCTCCATGATGGATTTGTTGCTGTCTTTGCACATGATGGTTGTCGGGCACATCTTTGAGTAGTTGTTGAAAACTTTCTTGATACAGCCTGTTTGAGATTCGGAGAGGAGATGCCATTTTGTTGTCTTGCGGTCCGAGCAATTGCTCGTAAATACAAGGCGCGATGCATGATCACGATGTTGGTATATGAATAGCAGGTGTCTAAAAACAAAATAATGTACTGGGGTATCTGAAGCTTACGCTCGAATGCTCTGATAATGATGCAAATTCTAAACAAACATTATTTGCAGAAGGGAAAAGTATGTCGTCAATTCAAAAGTCAATGATGACGGGCCAGAGTTCCGGGAGCAACATCTACAACTTCTCTATTATATCACCTGGTATTCATCTCCGAGAACCGGCAGTATTGCCGTGATGCTTGAGGAATTCTGCAGAAGACGAGCTGCGCTGTACTAATGTTCTCGGTAGAATGTCTTCGGCTAAACCCTCTAACCTACTACGTACTTAATCCTCCCAAGCCTCCTTGCTCTCCATTCTCCCCCACTAACCAGGGATCTCCATAGCGGGTTAGTGCTCAAAGCCCCCACTAACCCAGCACCAAGTGCCCCGCGCTTGTTAAACCACCGGTTAAACCTGCTTGTCGGTGGGGCAAGATACGTAGTGCTAATGGTAAGTGTCCAGGTCAGTGTCCTTGCGCTTGTTCCTCCAAATGCTCTGGATTCCGGTTAAACCTCTTCTTCATGGATCCCGAAATTCCAAGCATCTCACAGATTAACCGCAATGACGCCATCTACGATCCATCGAAGACGATCGGGACCAGAGACTGAGTCTGCTAAGAAGCGAAAGCGGAATAGTGTGAGTAAAGGTCAACAAATAGTCATCTGCGACGGGAGGTAACGGGAGATCAATTCAGCGTGCTTGCGATAGATGCCATCAGAACGCGTGCCGGGTGAGTCCAAACATAGCTCAAGCGTATTGAGAAGAAAGTCTGAATTGTTCTCAGTGCTCTCCTGGCGTCGAAGGCGTACCTTGTACTCGCTGTAAGGAGCAGGGCGTTGATTGCACATATGATCGGCCAGCGAAAAGAAGAGGCGTAAGTTTGACATACATGGATTATTCTGACGTCGGCAATTTGTCTTATTACTTGCGATGTTTCTAGCCTCCTCCACGAAGGGCTGGCGGATCAAATAATGGAAGGGAAAATCGAGAATACTCTGAGACCACACCGCGAACTCATCGGCGGAACAGCACTGCTGCTACCGTGGACAATGAGCAAGCTACTGGCGCTTCATCACAACGTTTTGGGCCGTCTCAGGATGTAGCAACTGACCAAGAGATTGACGATTCGTCTTTTCTCGCCCCGACAGTGCATGAAGACCAGGACGACAATGATACCATCGAGAACAACGCGTCTCTCTCCAGGACTGCCACATTTGACGATGTCATCCAACCAGACATCCTGGAGAAACTTGTCGAGATATTTTACCACACAGCATACCCAGTAAGACCATACTTTCATTGGCCCAGCTATCGTGCACAGATTCGGTCGAGGCAGTATCAATCTGATTGGGGTCTCTATACATTCACCATGTCCATCTGCACAATGGCTGCCGGACGTCTCTGCGACGGTGTGCTCATGCCAAATGGACCGCATCCTCTTCGTCAACAAGCTGCCAGTTTATTCAAGAAATGCTACCGAGCCACCATTGATGCCATTCCAAGTGACATTACGTCGGTACCAGATCATTACCAAGCTATGAAGGCCAAAGCCATACTGGCTGCAGCATGCTTGCAAAGCGGCGACTGGAAGACGGCCACTGTCCACCTCGGCGATTATGCTTCTCTTTCTGCTATGACTGGGTTCTGTCAAGAGTCTAGCTGGCCATCACGGCTAACCGAGATTCAAAAGCAAGAGAGGCGCAGAGTATTTTGGGGAGTATACCAACAAGAGCAATATCTGTCCAGTAACTTCAATTTTGCTTCGCGGCAGCGGGAAGTCAAGGCAATGGTCAAATACCCGGTTGAAGTGTTTGATGACGACGATATCACCGAGACTGGAGTGCAAGTGTGGTCCGAGCACGTATCCTTTGTCAAAGGATTCAACTTTTGCACTGATCTTTATCGCATCCTAGAACGTATGGAAGGTACAGTAAGAGCGAGGCAGCAAGCTACATCCTTTGAGCCAGGGGGCAAGATTGAAGCCTTCTTCTCTGAGATATACCCTTCCAAGAAATTAGCGGCCGACAGTCTACACCTCGTCTCACAACTCTATGACGACTTGCCACAGGAACTCAAGAAGCCAAAGGTATTGACCGGCGATCTCCGAGCAGATCGCTATGGTTTCATAGCCTCCAATGTTCTCCTCACAACCCAAACGTTGCGAATGTTACTAGTAGGGACTGGGACACCAAATATTCACCTACGTTGTGCCATTGCCAGCGAGCTCCTTGATCAATTAAGCACAATCCCAATTGCCTTCTTTCACGCATCGAGTACAGTATCGGTAAGTTCAGTCCCTAGTTGACCAGCCAAAGTGGCACAAGTCATTAACAAATTGGATTCCTGCAGCTGCACCATTTGGCGCACATCGGTCATATGCTTGGAGGCGACGTACACGACACACTTCCAATTTGGACATATTTGCAAGTCCGTAACATTTTGATTGTGCTTGCCGACTTCCTCGAAAAAATTGAGTCTGACCGAATGATCACGACTGGACTCGCCGAGAAGCTCCGGGCGCAGATTGATCGCATCGACCATTCGATGAAGCAAGCCTCTCAGTCAGAGCATGAGACCGGACTGCTCTCAATGGGTAAAAGTTTACTGCCCGATTGGCAGAATTTGTCTGGCCCAGCTTCTAGTCTCGCACCGGCAGAGCAGCCACAGGTGAGTGTTGCAGATTATTTCCTCATGAAAGACGAGCTTTGCATAGCATGCATGGCAAAATTGATCTTCAGCTACCAACACTCTGCCTTGTATAGCACTATAGGTCTCCACCGGCGCATTCAGCTACCAGCTATGGGACAGGCACGCCCATGCAGTCTCTCTTTCGGGACGCAACACAACCGGCACATCAAAGGACTAGCGCCTTGGATGCCACGCACTCTCAACCGCCACCGCCAAATCGAGACTCTTCGCTTCCCATGCAGGCTCTATCCATGGCCGGGAACCCTCGAGACCTTTACTCTGCAGACATTTCTCATAATTCCACAGCCTTTGCAATGCCAACTCAACTCGACTTCAGCACAGGGCAACCGCCAATGGAGGAGACGTTATTTTCGGGCGACTTGTTTTCGGCATGGCCATATCTGCCAACCTAAATCAGGGCGTCGCGCCACTATGCAGAGACAAAGAATGTGCCGCGGCTCTGAAAGCGGTCGCTGATTAGCGCGCAGATTCTTCCGAACCCGTTGAGCAAATGCCCGGAGCGGCGTTTTGTTTTGACAAATCGCAACGGTTACATATTGCAAAAAGCCGCTTAGGCATTCGAGCGTATGGAAATCGTCTAGAAGCTGCGCCAATGGCGCCTGGAGCACCGGATCAGCTCTCACTAGCATTGACCAGGGTCCCGTTTTTGGGTATACTCCACGACCGATCTCAGTTCAGCTCCCCCGCAAACTCAGCGCAGTGGAGACTTTCCGGGTACTATATACAGCAAGTATCCCTGACAACTTGACAGCTTGACAGGGAGGAAATTGGACCCTTTTTGATCTGGAATCGTGAAGCTCGGGGTATTTACCCCATTGCCATCCAGGCGCTTGGATCGAATGAGAGATCAGCAAGCATTAGGATGCACCTACCGAGCTGTTCCAAAGACTATCGATATTTCAGCTATCTTGGAAAAGAGTCCAGCGCTGATTAGTCCAACGGCAACGTTAGCCATGGGATGACCGAGATTCCCATGGTGAAAGGCACCGGACATACCAAGATGCGATGATGGAGAGAATAGTATAAGTAGCTGAGCAGATCTCTGGCTACTGAGAAAGAAAAGAACCAGACCAGCGGCAATCACATCATCTTCTCTCGTCCAATCTAGTCAAAGATGCGTTACACTCTCACTGCAGCCCTCCTGGGCGCTTCCTCAGTCTTGGCTTTGCCCGCAGCGCAAGCCGATCTTGAGGAGCGCACCGGCAACCTCGCATGTCTGGTTGTCGACTCTGTAGTCTCCGCCCTTTCGGCTGCTGCATCTGCCAGTCCCTTCTGTTCCAGCTACTTGGGTATCCAGACGTCGACTGTCTACACTACCTCGACAAGCACAAGTTACCTCAGCAGCACAATCACAAGTACTACTGGCACCAATACTGTGACAGCAGAGACCTCCACCGTCCCTACCGTGACTCTCGACACCGTCACTGCCCCCACTGTCACATACACGGCCACCGCAGATGCCGTGACAGTGACAACCTGCGTTAGCAGTGCCGCCGAGAAGCGAGGCTTGAAGACATCATCCTCGAGCACCACAGTCAAGACCTCGACTACTAGCGCCACAAAGTCTAGCATACCCACACCGGATTGCTTGAAGAACTTGGCTGGCACTGCCGTCTCCCTTGCTTGCAGCTGCCTTCACGTTCCCACCCCT
The DNA here is from genome assembly GCA_023628315.1 of Neopestalotiopsis sp. M2102B. Taxonomy (NCBI): domain Eukaryota; kingdom Fungi; phylum Ascomycota; class Sordariomycetes; order Amphisphaeriales; family Sporocadaceae; genus Neopestalotiopsis; species Neopestalotiopsis sp. M2102B. The sequence continues at coordinate 651,893 of JAMAKW010000007.1, forward strand.
ACCAGCACAAGCACCATTGTGTCGAGCGTCTACCCAACGACCTCTGTGACAACTCTTGTAGCGGATACTACCACAACTACACCTCTCGTCACTCCCTACTATACCCCAGTGACTACGCCCAGCACCACTGTCACCGTCACTCCCACTTCAACGGAGATCTACTGCCCCAGCCCAACTCCTGACCTGTCCTGCTCCAACCAGGGCGCCCAGTTTGCCTACTACACCTCGCCATTCGGCGTGAACTCTGACGGCGTCTACTCGCAGTTTGACCCTACCTACTTCAAGACCAAGACGCCGACCATTTCGGGCGTGGCTGGATCTGCTGGTGGCATCAGCGGATCTTGCCCGTACACCTCCTCCACCTTCAGCTTCTACGGATACACCCAGAACTGCAACAACATTGCTCTCAACTACCGCGGCTACCTCTACGCCGGACAGTCGGGAGACTTTACCTTTACCATCTCTAGCGCTGATGATATTGTCATTGTATGGGCTGGTGATGCCGCGTACTCTGGCTGGACTCGATCCAACGCCTTGTTGGATGTGACCTACACACAGCTCTACAGTGGCATCAAGACTGCAACCTACACCGCGACGGCCGGAGAGTACATTCCCCTCCGTATCATCTTCAGCCAAGGTGATGGTCCTTTTGCTTTCGATATCGAGGTTACCGCGCCTGATGGCACTGTCATCCTAAGCGCAGACAGCACCACGAGCAACTACCTCGTCCAGTACTCTTGTGACGGCACTACTGCTCCTGCCTATGCTGCCTACGGCTCCGAGCCTTGAAAGTCTGAAGGAGAGAGGCAAATGAATTGACTTCAAAGTCTATCTATTAGATAGGACAAAAAGAAAAAGATTAGTAATGAATATAATGATGAAACCATGTTGACATTGTGGGAAACTCGACCTTGTTTGAACCAACGTGACAGCGTGGCTTTATGGAGAAATGATGAAGCCTACATATGCGCGGAAGAGAGAGCCATGGCCGAGACGAACCAAGGTGCCAACCTTTGTGAGCATATGTTTCGTATCCCTCATGCAACGTCACCGGCTCGACCATAACCAAACTCCGTGTCTACTTGGTTCTGCGTCCTGATTTGCTCGTCTATGCAGGCAGACTCAGCCCTATGCAAAGTTCATAACCGCGCAACCGGGATTCTCGTCAGACTTTAGCGCGATCCGGAGATGAAACACATTTGGTAAACGCGGCTTAATGGAAATCATGAGGTCTTTGAGAGAATGCAGGAGTAGCCCGGTGGCATGGGGTAGTATGAGGGAGGCCCCTCGACAAATCGTTCCCTCATCGCGTCAAGATCCAAGAGACACGACTGAGGCGTCTTCTGCATTACCAAAACCGTCAGTGTGACGAATTGTGGTTGATCAGAACCATAGATCTTGAATACATTAGTCAAAGTAACTTACTGTGTTTCAAATGAATTATGAATTTTTTGCAGCCGACGGCTAGGTCGGCCCGGAAATCCGACACTGTCAACATGTATCTTTCCTCGTCAGCACGAGTTGGATTCGTACCAAGACAATGAAACTTGATGTCGACCGGAATCTTACGTTTGAGTTGAGGTTGAATCAAAAAACCAGAAGTGCCATCTTGTGTGAGTCGTCACCAGGTAGCAAACGCGACGCATAGACCTGATTGGATAAAGTGCACCTATGCAGCCAGTACGTGGTGGGTCCCGGCCTCTTGGACAGACAAAGGCCATATCAATGGCAATAATGCATCATAATTCCAACAAATGACCAGTCACTGGGCACGCCTGACGCAGGATCCCTGGTTTCGTGGTCGAGTGGCTTGACGGATTCGTGCCCCCCGCCTACATGTCCAGACGTTAGGGTGTAGAATCTCGGACTCCAGGGCAACCTGGGTTCGAGTAGGGGGATCGGCTGATACCCACTCATTTTTTTCTTTTTTTGAGCTTTCTCTTCGTACTTGTAATTCTTGTCCCATAATCATTGATTGTTTGAAAAGTGTTCTCCGATTTTTGATATTGCGTAAAGGAGATAATCCAAAACAATCCGCGAAAGCTGTGTGATTTGAATCTGCAACGTTCTGGATCCGCTTGAATTGCCACGGCAACCACAAACGCCAGGGGACACATCGAAAACTAACAAGTCAATGGATTTGGAGGTAGCCCGTCGTATTTGAGATGGTTCGCTGACGACTGATGAGATGGAAAAGCAGGGCGAAGAACCCCAGATCTGCAGCGAACATAAGTCAGATGCAAACAGAGTTGAAAGGGATTGAAAAAATATGACAAGAGTATGAACCTTGTGTAAAGTCATGGATTGGGTGTTTTCATTACGTCTCCCCTTGAAGTTGACCGGATGGTTCACGGCGGAAACATCTCAAATTATTCACAACTCCAATGGCTGAATACAATTCTTATGACTACTTCGGGCATATATCTAAGCAACTGACGACGATCGTACTTGACATGTTCTGATCGGTCTTACCGTAAGAAAAGCCTCTCAGCAGCTATACGGTCTGGTGATGGTCACTTGCCTCATGAGATGCGATGAGTATGCAGAAACGCTTCTTTACCCAAGTATAAAAACCTCTGCATCTGGCTTGTTCATCCACGACTTTTCAATATCAACTTTCCGGAAGCACAAGCACCAGTACATTACAAACAAACGTCTCTAAAACTACCCGAACTCAAAGAACCATCATGAAGTTCACCACCAGCATCTTCCCCCTTCTCGCTCTGGCTGGAGTTCAGGCTCTGCCTGACTCTGGTCTCAAGGCGCGTCAGGCCGGGCAACTCACCATAGAATGGAACAGCGACGCGCGCTGCAATGGCAATGTCATTCGCAGAGATGTCTTGCCACAGCTCCCAGCCGGAGACTGTACCGTTCTCATTGAGCCGCCCACCGCGAACGGGTTCCGCGTCATTGCCAATACGGCCACTTCTACAGGTATGTTGGCGGCATTAAATCCTACACATGCAATTTGGTTCAACTTCCCCTTGTGTGACCTTGGCTGAAACAAACTGGTAAAACAGCGCGACTCTACAATGTCACCGGGTGTGATGAGCATTCCAGCCATACCGACATCACCGGCGTTCAAGGTTGCTCTGAATTCCACAATGCTCAGTCTCTCAAGTGGGGACCTGGCCTGCCCTAGAAGGTACTGAAGATTGAGAAGGACACAGTCGGATCAAAGTGTTGACTAGGATCACGCAGCTTTTCAGAGTCAATATGGTGCTTTTATAGTTTCTTTCATCGTGTGATAGCAGGTTACAGGCACATTTGTACGGGACGATCGTTTGGATAACTCACTTCAGCCGCGCAACTACGGCACAATTGTAGTAACAGCCAATCATTTATTCTATATAGCAAAAACACTCGCGTTTCATCGCAACTCCCCATTTGTTATTTCAATGGAGACGGCCTTGTTTTGTTCCGCTGTTTACAGTTCATGCTATCTCCCATTGCACCATTTCGTCATGATCCTGGGGCCACATCTCGCCGAGAGTGGCTCTATCGACTATAGCAGGAGAGATCAGAATATAGTGCGGCCCTTTTGGGCGGACTATGAACGGCATTGCTAGACCGTAGAAGCAAACTAGCAGGTCTCCGGGAAGAAGATTGCGATTACCCAAAGCGACACGCCCATTGCCAGTCAGGAAAAACCTTTTTCGTCTCAAGATCAGTGCTAAAGCGCGACTGTGATCTCTCATCAAACCGCAGATCATATCGACGTCGTTTTCAACCTCCATGCGAATGAAATCATTATGGGGGATGGCATTGCTCACTTGTGCCGATCGCAAGACGTTCGCCACGTCAGAACCTAAATTATACCTCGATAAAAACTCGGTTGAAGCAGCCGCCGTAAGAAACCTCTGGAACAAATTCATGAGACTGACTCCAGCCCCTCTCCAATATGTGTGGAAGCCAACTTTGTCGCTCACACAAGTACTGATTTGACTCAAACTCTTTCCAAGCAGCTTGAGAAGGAGTCTATCGTCGCCGAACCACGCCCATTTACCATCGTAGATTCTTGGGTCTCCAAATGCGAACGCGATGCTGTACCAATCTTCCTCTTCCCTGGAAGCACCGTCGGAAATCTGGTGCAACTCCGACTCATGAGCCCAGTCGACTGCCCAAGAAGGAATACTGTATGATTTCTTGAATACGCAAGCTGTATACAGTGTCTCCAGGCTTCGACTTGCTCCAAGCAGGCGGATGGTTGCCTCTGTGAAAATATCTTCCACAGCTCGATCGTAATCAACCGTGATATCACCAATAATATCATGGAATAAAGCCCGCAATGCGAACACCTTGTCTCGCGGGTCTGCAGTCTCCTTGAGTAGAAATTGGGGCAAGCTGATACTCAAGAGTCTTGGGCGCTCGGCACCATACTCCTCCCACTGAGACCACTCCAAGGATTGCACATGCATCCACATGTCCCCGGAATCAAAGCTTTTTGTCAAATGCTCTAGGCCACCGCGTAGCGGATATGTTTCGCCACTCAGGCATAGAATTTTGGGGGAAAGATGTACGAACTCCTGCAAAGTCCATCCTTGGGACCAATAAGGCGAGTCGAACATTGGCAACAAATGTTTACTTCCTGGTATCGCAATTCGGTGAGCAATGATGCAGCAGTCATGATAGGTAAGCATTGATCCATGGGGTCAAGAGTTACGTACCTTTCTTTACCATTGTAGAAACAAATGGCTCCATTAATACAAGCATCTTTGATACCCATCGGTCCCTCCACGTCTTCGTCTTTATGAGCAGATTGTAATAACTAAATGGCCGCAATATTTGCAGAATAAGCATACTCCTTAAGTTTGGAGGCGCATAGCCGTTCCCGAGCCACACTAGGACATTATTTGCGTTGCGGTAAATCTCGGCCATCATTGCCACTTGAGCGCTTTTTTCCTTATTGCAGGTCTGATTGATGCATACGGCGTCGACCCACAGCCCGATCTTACTGATGGAGTCGGGGTTAAGACGCTTCCTCAATATTCTGAGAGCTCTCGCACAGTTTGTAGTCACTAGCAGTGTCTGGACACCACGAGATACCCAAGGGACAAGGATGTCGAGGGGCTTGCTTGGCTTCTCGTTGTTCCAGGTGTACGACAGAGCTTCGTAGAACGGGGGCTCGTCAATGTCAGTCTCGACCAAGTCGCATGTAATGGGGTATTTGTCGATGTCGCTAGAGTGAAGCAAAATTAGACGCGTGTGTCTGGCGCTCGATAGCGGCGAGTAACCGTAGTGGTCGTTCGTACTCATGGTGGACAATGCTATGCGAAGTTTGGTGCTGAAAGTGTAGTAGCTATGGGCTTCGTCTCCGAATTCTGCGTTGGGGAGGGGCCCATGTTTTGACACTCGGTTAAGGAGGCAGCAGTTCATAAGGCTGCGCCGTTTTGATCAGTCTGTTGGCGGGAAAGAAGGCTTGGAAAGTCTGGGCATGGCAAGATTGATTGCATGTACTTTCGACAACATGCTATTTTTAGGGCTTACATCTGTCCTACAAACCTCGGCCATTGGAACTAATGCCACTACCCTTAGGGCAGGGTCGTTTCTCACCAGAACCAATAGATAGGGGAATTAGAAGAAACCTTGTTGAAAGAAACATAATCTGATTTTGCCAAATTGAAAGAAAAGAAATGCTGCAGAGCTAGTTACTCCCATCGTCACTGTCACTATTATCTTCCGAAACATCGCTATCAGAAGTTGAATCCTCAGTATCCGTCTCCATCTTGGTGCGCGACGAGCGACCTTTTGGTCGACGCGACCTCCCAGGTTTCAAACCAGTTCCCGAGAAAGATTGCTGCATGCCGTTTTGAAAACGATCTGCTCGTAACCCCTCTCGTATAGCCATATCCGACTCTCCAGCTCCAAGGGTGGAAATGAGGTACTTGTCAAACTCTCTGGATGACTCTGCCACAGTGCGAAACTGCGAAGCTCCCAAGATTGGCTTGGGTGCATCTTTCATGCCCTGCTGACCTTCATGTTCAACCAGCGCTATGGCAGCTTGGAATGCATTGCGAATTTGCCTAGTTACCATTTCAGCGACGACTCAAATCTTGCATGCTAACTCTCATAAAAAGAATTGTCAATACTCACCTGCCATTCCACGTCCCTAGGCCATCTCGCTCCATGTCACGGTAGTGCTGTTTGGCAAATTCGGTTATCTGTTTTCTGTCAATCTTGAAGGCGGCTGCTCCCAAGCGTGCTTGCTCATCTTTCGCTCGTTGAATAAATGTCCTGTAAAGCTTGACAGTCTCATCTTTCTTCAATCGTGGATAGAAGAGACTAAGATGGATCCGGGACTTGAACGCTGGGTCGATGCCTCCAACACGATTGGTCGTCAGGAATAGGATTCCAGCGTAGTACTCGAGGCTGCGGAGGAAAACGCTCGTAACGGCATTCCGTCTCAAGTCCGACTTGCTCCTCTTGGCAAGGAACACATCTGCCTCGTCGAGAAGAAGAACACAGCCCCATTTGTGAGCTAGTCGGAAGTTGTAGGCCAAGTTCTTCTCTACTTCCGTGGCTGTTTCGCCAACATCGCCGCAGGTGATGGGGTAGAGTGGCCGTCTTGTGCTATCTGCTACGCACTCCGCTGTTGAGGTCTTACCAACGCCTTGTATGAGGGTCAGCTGATGAAAGAGACAAATCTCATAGGACCAAAATACCTGGTTCTCCATGGAGCAGCAAAATCAGACCAGTGCCCTTGCCCTTGACAAGATCGAGACCCGCACCAATACTAGCTCCACCGCCCTGACGGGCATTTTCATGGGTTTTCACCAGGGCCAAAATTGATGTCTTATGTCGTTCCGGCAACATAAGCGCATCAAAATTGTCTTGATAACTCATTTCGGATAGATCTGCAATCTTGGCGGTAACCCATTGACGGTTTCTGAGTATGAATCCATGTACTTGATCTGAGAGCAGCAGAAAGTCATCTTCCGTCAGCTCACTCTCTTTCCTCGGCCCAAGCAGACGTCCATTATTCTGGACGTAGATTTCGAAGTTTTTGAGGTCAATGGAATGATCCTTGAATACCACATCCCGGCCACAGCATCCTTCTATGTTTCGGTACCCGTGCCTACAATTAGACGCCAAGCATGTCTCGCGAGGATCTTGCTTTGTGATGCGATCAGCCTCGATTCTCAGCGGGGCTTTCCAATTGGAAACCATGTTGATCGCCGCAGCCATGTCGACGATTAACGGTGCATCCACCTCATGGGAGGGTTCGTCGAGTGTCCGGCCCATCATAGAGAGGTGCGAGAATGGCGGAGCTGTGATTGTAATATACCGCTTTCCTTGGGTTCGCAGCTCTTCAGACAGTGTATGAGCGTTCTGGTGAAAGACCAATGGATAGACTGGCAAGGAAGAGATTGGTCGCGGCCCAAGAAACTTGGTGATTGTGAATTTGTGCAGCATTGGTACAAACTGAAGGCCATTGAACGTAAGCCCGAAACAGTCAACCACAAATCCATCGAGAGCGGGCACTCTGTCCTCTTGCTTATCCATGATCTCTATCAATGGCTCTCGACCGCCCGTTGAGCTTATCACTTTGTATGCACGCTTGTCGTTGGATTGATTCACAACAATAGCTCCGGACTCAAATAGATGCCATAAATCTGCGAATTCAATTTCTGAGGCAGTTCCATTGCTAATACGTTGCCTGAGGTCGAGCGTTGGTCGCAGGTCATTGTCAAAGAACTCTATTAACAGTCTTGCGTCCGCAAGAATGTCTTCGTCATCAACAGTGAAGTCTCTGCTCGCTGTTGTATACAACGACTTCTTCGTCTTCCTTTCGCCTTCGGATTCCAACGATTGCCCCTGTTTTTCAACATGTGACTCCAAGTGCAACACACTTTGTCGGATTGAGCTCTCATGCTTCACAAAGATTTTGAAGGGCCTGAGAATGGTGAAGCCTCGGAAAGGGCGTTCATCAAATGTGGAGTGATCGTTGAGATCAATCTTCTCCCCAGTAACCTGTTGCAGGAATATGAGGAGTGGCGTTGATCGAATCCTCAGCCTTTCCGGTGTCTGTTGTCCAGGAACAGTTGGACAGTGGACATTTTCGGAAGACAAGACAGGTTTTAGATGAAGTTTGACCTCTCCTGCAATGATGAAAGGTTTGTCTTGCGAGAAGAAAGCTTCTAGCGCCGGGCGCTCCTTGATAGGCACTTCACGTATCGACTCGGAGATAGGGAAAGTGTCCATGGTGGAGCGACGGATCTCGCGCTGGTGGACTGGATATTTGATCTTGTTTTTCCTAGCAATATCTTCTTTGGGTCTGTTGAAGACATAACTTTTCAAACTCGCCAGTTGTGATTCGAGTTCAGTAATTCTGACATGGGTCAGACCCGTGTGAAGCATAGCTTGTTGAGACCGCAGATCGATGTGGCCATCTTTTTGTTCTTTGTCAAGTACTTTCTTGGTCAATGAAGGGTATATAAGGCGTCTAGTCTTAGCATGGACTTCTTCGGGATATTCTGGAACCTCATCGACCACTTTCTCATCGGGCTCATCAGTTGCATGCACTGCCTTCTCATGAACGGCGAGATGGTTCTCGATATTCGTCGATGCGATGATTGGTACAGATGATGGCTTCTCTGTCGCGGTGGTTGATGCGCTCTCCATGGCAGTTGATTTTGCTTGCATTTAAGACGGTGATGGCGCAAATATTGCGAAGAAGATAGTCATGTAACCCTACTGCACTGTTGAAAAAGATGGAGAGGGGAAGAGACGAGATCAGGAATCCCAGCCTTATCACTTGAAAACTTTTGGCATGCTGATCGTGGTGACCAATAACATTATCCATGAGACATGCACGTGCATGGTGATACGACTTTACATGCAGCTGATACATGCGAATAACCAATCAGCATGATGAAAACGCTCAACAATGCATGCGAACAATCAATTAGCATGATGAACACGCTCAAAAATGTATGGCCCCCAAACCTGTTGAACCCCGCTTGCGCAGGAGTTCGGAATGGACGGGAAGAAGGCGAGCGATTCATGTCAAATATCTCGCATGGTATCAAAGTATATGGACATCATATACGTCTTCAGGAGAAATTGGACATCTCGCCGCATGGAGTGACCTTGACGCTTCGAAGCATTGCAATGACAACAGAACAAGAGAGCCGGGAGGCATATCTTAGTTCGCGCGTGCGACACCCCACAAGCGAAGCTATTCGATTTGTAGAGAACAGAATATCCGTCTCCGGACAGCCTAATCCTGTGTATTGCGAACAGCTCGATGCATATGTTTCCGTTTCAGAAGCTGTGAAGCAGGATCAAATCAGGTAGGCTATCCTGTACCACCACAATGACTTCTAAACTGATCTTACTTGATGTAGTGCGGAGCTATGGAGACAAGCCGATTCCGAAAAGGAGAAATTGTTTGGGCTGATTGAGAAGGTTCAAGCCAAGCTATCCAAGAAGGAGGCCGACCAATCCTCCTCGAATATTCGAAGTTGTCGCTGGGGAGACGTGCTGAGTCAGGTTCAAGATACAGCTGTACAGTGGTCCACAACCCCGAATCGAACTTCCCAAGCGATGCTGTCTATCAACAAGGTCGGAAGAAATTCGGCAGTTTTTGAAAGCTGGTTAGAACTGCTGCCTGCTGGAGACTATGGAGCAAGGTAAGGTCGCCGGACAAAAATGAGCAGGATCCGGTCTCACAAAATTTCAGCGTATGCGGAGTCTTCAAGCTCGTGATAGGTGTAGGTTCTTGCCGCCTTTTATGGAGACGATATCTATTGACTGTGCCATTTGTCGCTCGAAGCTGACTGTTCAATGGCCAGGCTGCCGGTCGATACGTCAAAGTCGAAGAGGCAGTATTTGGTGCTTTAGCAGACATTCCGGAGATCATTCAAGGTGCACAGAATTATGTCAAGTTGTATGCAGATCGCCAGGATCAATTCCTAGAGAGAAAGACATTCGACCTCTTCCTGGCGATCCTGAAGACACTTACCCATATCATGCAATTCCTTGCAGATGGGGGCCTAAGTAAGAGCCGCGGCTTCCAGAATGACTGGCCTAGCTGACAGAGGGAATAGAGAAAACGGTGCAATTGACATTGATGCAATCTGGGTACAAAGCCGAACTAATAGAAAGTATCAACGAGATTCGTAAGCAAGCTTCGAGAATCAAAGAGGAGGCGGATCAGTGGTTGGCTTGGACCGTTCATGATAGCAATCTGGCCATAAAAGATGTCAAAAAATCAACGGCCGTGGGAAACGAGTTGTTGAAAGCACTGCAAAAATTGCTCGAGGAGCGCATGCCATTACGGTCCCATAATGCCGGTACGTGGACAGAGCTTAGAAGAACTGACGCCCGAATACTGACAAATGAACAGCATCGCAGATTGAGGCCTTGAATGAGAGGCTTGGAGTCTTGGAACAGCGCAATTCGTTGCTGATAGAGAACGGACCCATTGAAGAGATCAATCGGAACACCAACACGATCGCGTTTGCTCAAAACGCAAACCCAGGCCCCCAGGCAGAGGGTTCAATCAAAATTGCGAAGAAGGTTCTGAAAGTGATCAAATATGATCCCCACGTCATCGAAGCAGATTTGGAGCGGTCCATAGGTCTCGGTGAGCGACTGGAAGAAGGCGACAAGGCCCGGGCGGCCGCCATGATTCGACACAACGAGTACAAGGCGCGAATGGTAGAGACTTCGGCATCCACTTCCCTGCTCGTCAACGGAAGGGCCGATCTGGCAGCGGCCGACAGCACCTCGCCCTTGACCTACGTGGCCGGGAGTCTCGTGCACGCCTCTCGCGACACGGGATCGATCTATGTCGTGGCGTATTTCTGCGACTTTCACCGACCAAGCTTTGAGCATTCGACCGAGGCGTCGTCTGTCGGGGTCGTAGCCAGCTTCGTGGGACAGCTCCTGAGCCAGATGCTGGACCAAGGGGTCCAAATGGATCTGTCATTTCTCGAGCCTCGTGACTGGCGACGCCTTGAGAACATGAAGCTTGACATGCTCTGGAAGGTGCTGCGACAGCTCATTAGCCAGCTGCCGGAAGAGAGCGTCTTGATTTGCGTCATCGACGAAATTGCCCGATACGAGACGAGTGCACTGTGCCAAGATACCGAGCAGGTCGTTCGACGACTGACGCGGCTCGTAAAGAATACCGAGCCCATTGTATTCAAGCTGCTTCTCACGTGTCACGATCGGGCTTTGGGTGTTGCTCCGTATTTTGAAGGTTGCACCATCGATCTGGATGCTGAGGTGGAGCCGGACGACTCCTCAGCATGGTGGATGCGATCGGCTCAGCGCGGTGAGATCTGAATATTGTTCTGATATCGCAAATTTTAGATATCGAAGCCATATATCCTCATCTCCGTATAGGCAACGGGCTGAATGACTGGAAGATCAGATTGTTTGTGTACACATGTTGAAATGGATGCGAAGTTCGTTGGGCGTTTGGTTAGAAACCTTTGCGGGGCATACGTTGGACAAACGGTTCCCTAAATTCACAAGTTCTCACCAAAGAGAGCTCCTCAGTCGCTGGAAACAGCCTACGTGAATTGCTTTAGGTAGTGCCTAGTCCGCTAACACAAAGCTGCAGCACCTGGAATCGCGGGTACTAAAGCAAAAGCTACGGCGCTGATGGCAGCACTTTAGGGTGCGTCTAACCCACCGCTGGGCTTGTGGGGCAGATGTGCGCGGGGATGTATCCGCACGTCGTACACTTGATCATTGCTGATGTACAATAAACATCAACCATCTCAACCAGAAGAATCAAAGAAGGAAATAGCTATATCGAGTATACCCTAGCGGAGAGTCCCAAGTAGTAATTCAAATATAATTGAAATGTTTCATCGTGTTTTTGGACTCTTTTCGATGTCGTGATTCGCTACGTAAGTAAACAACTTTTCTCCATCGCTACAATCGGTACATTGCTGTTCCGCCCAACTTCCTCTATATATATATAATCAAACCGCTATGACTCCGAAACAGCAGTGGAGTCATTTTGGGGGGCCCTGTCATCCTTAGAAACTAAGAAGTCGGCACGTACGCAGACTCATCCCCGTCAAGCGCGGCCGGGTAAATCCCCAGCAAGGCCTTCACACATGTGACGTCTGAAGGTGAATTCCTCTTTGTGAACAATATGGTGCTGGTATTGATGAGTTCAAGCCGGAGCGGACAGTGACGGACATTTGTACAATGGCGTTCTCTGATATTGTCCTTGAAATTGAAGAACTGGCGGAGAACCATCCACGGGCTTAAAGTGCTAGGCCTCAGGGTCCATGTCCAAAGGCCGTTCAGATGAAGATACTTGTAAAATTCCCTCAATCTGGACTTATGTACACAACGGATCCTTAAAACTGATTTGCTACCGCATGCGGTGCAATTGGAGCGAGAAAAGCGTCTGACGTAGCGACATGTCAAGCATGTCGTAATTGGAGTCCACCCCCCGACATGAGCCTTCTCTCGTAACCTTGTCTCAGTGTTGTAAAGCTCATCCTTTATCTCGCTCGAAATCCGAGGCAAATATCCAACCAAGAGTTCTGTTAATGTCAGTGCATATTCCGTAGTTCTCTTTAAAATTGGCAGCACCAACTTATGATCCAGGGTGGAATGGTCTGCAATGCCTCGTGCTCGGACCGGTCCTCTTGAAAACCTGGGTCGAGATGCCACAATATCAGAGACATATATGCCGGAGTCCATGATGGAAAGAACTGCCAAATCATCGCAAGAATGTATAGGGAAACCTCGGTGGAATCTCCGTCCTCGTTCGCGTTCCATTTGCGATGGCACCTGAGCCAATCTAAGAATTCAGTTGGACGTAGGCGTCGCAATGAGATATGAGTGTCGAGAATATTCATGATGCCGAACACCGTTCTCGGGCTGTCTTGCTATAACACAACTGAATGCTTGTCGTCGGCCAAGGTCCCGGTGTGTAAGGATCGAAGTATTCTCTCGAGGGCTTTGGGATCATGTTTCTTCAGAGTCAAACGTGTGTAGTCCGCGTCACTTCTGATTTTAGGGTTGACGGGTGGTCGTGGCTGATCGGACACAGAAGGCCACATGCCGGCGGCGACGAGGATCTTGGACGAAACGAGGAACTCCAGCCCACATTTACCAGTATCAGTTAGCTGAACCAATGTATCTCCGTATGGAGTTATTTTTATTCGTTCAGGCTTCGTGGGGTCTGGATTTGTAGTAATTTCGGGTTTTCCTAGCCGAGAAAGTACTCTTAGTATCAGGATATCTTGGCCCATGATGAGCTGGACTTTCTGAAAAGTATAATACGAAGGACTGTGAATAAAAGCAATTGTATTAATAGAAGTTGACGTTTCCTCAAAAGCTTTTGAGAACTTGTTGAGTATGGAGGTATTCTAAATAAATCAAAAAGCACATGCTGGGACCCTAGGGAGCAAAACAATGGAGATTGACGCATGGCGAGGCGGAAGCATCTAGTGATAGCGACTACCTTAGACATTCTCCAAATGCGTTTGTGCCGTCCACCTCAAGCTCCTACCTGAATGGTCAAAGGTCCGGGACCTTAGCAAAAAAAAAAAAAAAAAAGAAAAACTGTTGAGGGATGGTTCCTTCCGTAAAAATATAACATCTGTCTTACGGAACCTACTAATCGCATATATAGAAGGCGAGCTTTATGGCTATGTCGGACTATCAAGTAATTGATCCTCCTTCTGCACCCTAGACCCAATAGGGGTTTCCTTTCATGACTGGGAACAAATAAGCGAGGTTGAGAGTCATACCTCTTTTTGCTCACTCACCCTGCGTGGCCAATGTTGCCCTTCCTGGGTTGACAATACCCTAAAATAAGAGCGTTGAGCACATTGATAATAGCGAAATCGAATCACGTGCTAATAATACTGGTAGTACTTCATGAACGATCCTGAAATTGCGAGCAACTGCTCTGATACATGGATCTATGCGCCAGAGGTCTAATAAGATCGGGCCCTGGCAATCATCTGGGTTGGACTCGACCAAACATCATAGCCGTGCTTCGTCTGCCCGTCCGCTCAGATCATGTTGATTCTTTTGAGATACTCGCATAGCAGACCGGCCATGTAGCCAGCTCCAACAAGCCAGAACTGATCGTGGAACCAGGCACCGCAACTTTCTGGTTGCGTCAAATCAACATCATAGATGTAATAAGCCATAGACAGAGCGACGCCACCCACAGTGCCAACATTATACAGCACGCCAAAGTCAGCCCATATTCCCACCAATAAAAGGAGGCCAAGCTGGCCGATGGTCAAAATGCTAGCGAGAATCTTGGTACTGTTCCTGTAGCGCAAGGCCATGCTCTTCACGCCCGCTTTTTTATCATCTGCCACGTCCTGGTGCGCATAGATGGTGTCGTAAGTAATCGTCCACAGTATGTTGGCCGTAAATAGTGCCAACGATGGCTTCAAATTGTCAATGCTCCCCGACGACTCGACTCCTAGAGCAGCGAGGCAAAAGAAGATGGCCCAGGCAAAGGAGAACCCTAGAACGACTTGCGGATAGAAGGTCACTCGCTTCATGAGGGCGTAGACGAAGAGCAGCGCCACGGCAATTACCGTGTGCGAAATGGTCGGGCTAGGGAACATGGTTTGCAGTAGAAAGAGTGCAGCCAGCTGCGCTACGGTGAAGACATGTGCTTGGCCAGTCGACACGGCACCTCGCGCAATAGGCCGGTGGCGGCATCTCTGCACGCATCGGTCAAAGCGTTGATCGACATTATCGTTCCAGGTACAGGCAGCACCTCTCAGGACGATGTTGAATGGGAGAAGGAGGAGTGCGAGCTTCAAGACTGTCTCAGGTTCGATACGCGATGGCGAGATACACTATACGGTGGAATATTAGATTAGTCTTCTTTCAAGATGGTTATCAGGGATCCTGCTGAGACAGTCAAAAATACTCACTGCCGCATACATCAATCCAATCAAATACGGGAAGTAGAAGGCGTAAAGCCCTGCGGGCCGGTCAAGACGCATCAGTTGGGCGTACGGGATCCATGAGGATGGGAGATGTGATAGAGGGCCAGTCCTGGGATCCTGATATGGTGGCAGATGAGAAAAATAATTATAATGACTGTGAGGGTCTGTGAGGAGCTCTGAAGCCTTGAAAGTGGATTGGATTGTCTGAGTTCGTGGAGCTACCATCTTGTCTTGACGTTCTGAAGATATCGGTTTGGCCAATTCGCATGAATGCAACTTGACCTGTCATAACGAGCAGCAGCGCTGATTTATATAGACACTAACATTAGTGGATATCGTCATCTCTATCCTGACTCTCATAACAACCAGCGATATTCTGCATAGATCAGATCATGAATAGATCTGCAGAGGTCAGATCATGAGAAATGGCGGTCTTGCTAGCGCGACTGATAACAATGTTCCACTTCACTGGCTCTGACTCTCATGACGCAAAGGCAATTGGACGAGGTTCATGTATATGATCTGATCTACACTTAGCTTTTGTCTTACGTGATGCAGAAAAATGCTACTGTAGTGCACAACTAGCTTGACTCCGGGATCTACAGATCGCACATCATGCTCGAATTTCCAATCGCTGGTGCATATCATATGATTCGGCTACAAGCCGGTCCCCCTGTCCGCTGGTTAGAGGCAATGACTTATAGACAGTCGCTTTTCCCAGCTGTGCCGCATCTGCACCTCACAATAAAATCTTGTCTCATCTGCTAAATGGGTTGCATTGACCGAGGCATTGTGTTCTGATTCCTGATCAAGGCAGATTGTACCAACCTTTGATATTTCCAGGTAAGGGAGACCGCCGGCTGTTGAAAGCCAAGGACTTGAGTTTCTTTGACGTTTCTCTCTTTTATCTTCTCTGTATTTCACACTCTTCCAACTTTGGCCTCTCGTCTCAGATGCAGATCGCAGGCCGCCGCTGATCATCCACTCAGCTTCGAGTAGAAATTTTCAACTGGGACGAGCTTTAGTGCTCACGGTGCCTGTGTAAACTTTGCAACCGCTTGACATGGCGATGGAACCAGAAGAATCGTTGAATGGCTGGATAAAGGAGACTCCTTGTTAGAATAACGGTGGAATTCTCTCCCACAGGTTTATCAATTCGTGCTCAAACGCTTCTGCCACGGAGAAATTGGGCTGAATCTTCCGGTAGAGCTCCAGAATTTCCCTGCGTTGGCGAATGTCAATAGACCTTGCGCCGGCAACTCTTAAAGGAAACAAATAGAGTAAATGCGACAAATTTGTCCGCTCCAAACCTTGTCTGGTTGAGTGCAAGATATCACCAACGTGCGATTGGATATCCTGTTCATCAAGTGTTGGGAGTGTAACCTTTGAGTTCTTCCACACGGCCATATTATAATCGAAGATCCCCGAAAGATAAATGGCTGTCGCTGAGAAGAATGCACAGGTTAGAAATGCTTCTGGGCTGGTCTGGAAGTCTTGTCTCTTATGAGCATTGGGTACGTCCAAGACAGCGTTGGTACTTGAATGTGCCTGCCAAGCATTAAGCCTTTCTCGCAGACGGCCACCTTCTATTGCCAAGTCGACAGCGATATTCTCAGCGTCGACGGAAACAAGTTGTGCATGGTCCTTCACGAGACGGCCGACTCTGTGGACTTGTTAGTTGAGATGAAATTCTTAACAACGTCGAAGTGGTTGCATACTGTACGCTCAATCTCGAGCACATTGCCATAATGTCCAGGAGACTATTGAACGAGTGCTGCGATAAATCTGGCGCGTCAAGCTTGTTGTTTTTGAATTTGGTCATTTCAAGCCAGTCCGGCACTGTAAGAAAAGTCCCGTCATTGAAGATGATGGCTCGGCATGCTTCAAACATCCGCGCTTGTGCAAAGAAACTGCGCCCGGGCTCAGACTGGAAAAATGCAGGTCCAGTTGCCGTCACTGCTTTGAATGTGCCGTGAACCATATGCTTGACCCATCCCGTGCCAGTTGAGTCGTGCATCAACTGAAGTTGTGTTAGACCAAGATAATGAAGAATCCGGCACAAAAAAGAAAGCCGGGTGGCATATGTGTAAAACTGGAAGAGTCACCAACCTCGAAAAGCCCCAAGAACAACGTTGTCCACAGGACTTGGATTTGCGATGGGGACTCTTGAGAGTCCATATGATTGCGTAGTTTGATGATTGCCATCGAGTAGGACTGGATACTGAACTGGCTGTCATGTAAGTATTGCTTTTGTAGAGCTGAGCTTCTAGATCCAGACTTCGAAGCTTCGAGTGCGCCAAGTGCGATTACGGCTTGGAAAAGGAATTCAGAGCTCTGATCACCAAGTAGAGCCTTAACATCCGTCTCATTCAACGGATCTCGAGGATTGAAAGTATTCTTTTGAACAAATAGTCCAAAGAAATGGAGATAGCGCTCTGTTTGACCCGGAACTAGTGAGCGTTGACAAGGGGTCCGATGGTTACGGGCGACCCGAGTCTCGTTCGTTGCACATGTGGTGGATTTCTGAGATACCTTGTGCTTTCCATGATCCAATAGAATGGGCCGACTGGTGTTTGCTTTTGGATATTCGCAAGCCAGGCCGCGGCGATTACATGTCGCACAAGGCAAAGCCCCATCACACTGCAGGAGTCAGCCGTTGATGCTAATATGTCTGCTCCACATGGGGGAGTAAATGCCACCTTAACATGACTGTGTGCGCAAGGCAGACAACGCGAGCGTTTACCCCTCTGGTCAAACGGACCAAGCGGCATCACTAATTGGAATTTCTGGGAGAATTAGGATGCTGAAGATAATGATTGCTTTCTCTGATCGAATTTCCATGTTCGTCAAGGTCACTCGTCATCTGCCTAATGAAGCCGTGCGGCTGAACCGATCCACAATGCCTCGCTATACCCAAAGCGGTATCAATCTCGCGAAGGTCGTGCTTTTGGAAGGGCGTACAAATACCTTGCACGCCAAGCAACTCTAAATTCATCGCCTCAATTCGCCTGGTCCACATCAACCATCCCCTCCATGGTGGCAGTATGGAGTACAGATTACCGTTCAGGTCAATATGATCGTATTCGCTGGGATATTACCGCTTCGGGAAAGGTGTTCTCCAGGCTCCTCTCATCCTGCTAATGCTAATCATCATTGCGCTGAGAGACTGATCCGATGAATCAACAATGTCTATATAAACCACCATTGATCCCGAATTAGTAGAGTTTATCAATACACAGACTTTAACAACTTCGTTAAACCTAGAGTCGACAACATAGTACCTCGTTGCCCCTACCAACATGAAATATTTTTGTTACCTTACCCTCCTGCATTCGGTGATTGCAAATGCCGTCACCCTACCTACCCCCAGTGGTCCATTTCATGTCAGCCTGTTTACAACCGCGCTGACTGACGCGTCACGCCTGGACCCTTACGCTCCGTCAGAATCACCTCATGCACGAAAGCTTATGATCTCCGTCTTTATTCCCATGGACAATTCGACTGCGCCATGTACTCAAGACTTAGTACCTTACATGACTCCCCTCGTAGCTGCGGACTTTGACAACTTGGCAATGACTGCCGGTTTGCCGAATGGAACCTTTTCGGAGCTCAACATGAAGATTTGCAAAACCTCCGCCAACGATGGTTGCATGAAGAGTCATAAGGGTCGCCGCGGCACCGATAGGATCTTGCGCCCTCTTCTCCTCTTTTCTCCGGGTTTCGGACAGTCTCGTCTGGTGTACAATGCCATGGCTCACTCGGTGGCAAGCGAGGGGTACATTGTGGTATCCATTGACCACCCGTACGATGCCAATGTCGTGGAGTACCCTGATGGAAGCTACGTCAGAGCAGCGAATATTTCGAGTGACGATGAAGCGGCGCTCAACGCGCTCATCGATGTAAGTCATCATTAGCCAAAAAGCACTTTCACAAAGCAGAAATCTTTCCATACTGAGCCTAGCCTACACATCTAATTCCCAAATTTATCATAGAAATCTTGCTAACAGTGATCTTCAGGTTCGAGCACAAGACGTGTCCTTTGTAACTGACGAGCTGCAAAATTCGGCATCATTGAGACGGGTAATTGGAAATAGCGGAAATATGATTGATTTTGGAAAAGTTCTCATGTATGGGCACTCACTCGGCGGGGCCACGGCAGCAACAGTCATGCTGGCCGACAGGCGTATTCGTGGCGGTGTCAACCTTGACGGCCGATTCTTTGACAAGGTCTTGGCAAAAGGGATCAGCCACCCATTCCTCAACGTAGGCAGACCAAACCACCGATTGGAGGACAGCACTTGGGACCAATTTTATAACAGTTCAAGCGGGCCGATTGTTGAGGTTCAGGTGGCCGGCACTCTTCACGCCGCTTTTACCGACTTTCCAGTGGTCGTTGGCACCTGGAACCCCAATGATTCGGACGTTGTCGAAGCACTGCAGGCGTTTTTGGGAACCATACCGTGGATGAGAGCTGGAGAGATAGTCACGAGACTTGTCACAACTTTTGCAGAATTCGTGTTCGATGGTCGAAACTCCACTATTCTTTCAGGAACGGATTCAAGCTTTGCGGAAGTTGGGCTAGTTCGCAGTCAACTGCATCAATAAAACGCAATATTGGAGGGAGTAAGGTGTATAGTGGCAGTAGGGCAGAGTAAGGACCGACAGATTCATATATTAGATATTTCCCTCTGCAGAGACTGCCTAAAAATAGAATGGTTGGTATGCGTTGAACACTACATCTGACTGGTGCTTTACGTAGAATTAGGCTACGATATGCAGCGTACTCAAAATTCTCGACCTTTCTCCGTGATGCGATGCAGTACCGGACACCGTGGGGGCCTCTAGCATTGCACAACTTGCCGGAGTAGCACCCAGATCGTCTCCCAAATTGTGTATATGAAAAGGAGTGCTGCCCACTCAGGACTGGACTTGGTTCTAACTCGCACTTCTTTGTTGATACTTCACAATTCTTGACTGACAATACCGGCACGATCTGCCCCAAGACACACAATCCCAAGATACAAGGACCTCTACACACAAAATCCCTGACACACACAAGATTCCAAGATAAAAGACACCAAAACACACAATTCCAAGAGTCAAAGCCCAGACTCGGGATAGAGTGGTTCAGCAATGGAGGCTGCTGGGGGGTCTGCCTTCTCGGGATTCCAACTCTCTGTGGATCCTGATACGTTATTGAATGACCGTTGGTTACCACGACACCAGATTACAATGGAATTGGCACAAATCTTGAATTCCGGAATCCCCAAGATCACCGTGGACATAATTACCGTGAACAGAAAGATATGCGCCCATGAAGCTCACGTCGATTCAGGTGCTTGTCCTGGCGAGTCCTGTAAGCGGGATATCTTGAGTGGAGTCAACATGACCCTCAGGATGACCCTGGATGCAAATTACAGCTTTCCGGTAATCATGGAAACATGGGGCACCATTCTGAATCTGGAATTCGCCCTGAAGTGTGGCGCGTTCAGTGCTTTCCCTATTCGGGGTCATGGCCCCCAGGGAGAATCGATATTCGGGCCAGAGGTCATCAAGCGTATGGAAACTCCAGTATCTGGAACGCATAAGACAATCTTGGTTCCCGGAAAACCAGAGATCATTGAACCCTATGTATCACTGGAACTCATGACAACAATCGCCCCGGGCGAACTGACTCCGTTCCAGCCCGGGCAACCCTTTGTCCTGACGCCCATGCCCACGTGGACATGCTGCCAACAGTGGTGGTGGACCCGACCAACGGCATGGGGTCCGGATGGAATGCCCACGGCAATGGCTGGCACCGAGGGAGTCGGAGTCATCCAATTCACAGTCGGAAACCATATGTTCATGGCCATAGACACCGTAGAGAGTTAATGGTCGATCCAAGTCTATCAAGCTACTATGGGACAAAGCTTTGTCCTGGTTCCCCCAAACGGGGTGCACCAGATATTGCCATAAGGCTCTCCCAAATAGTGGCTTGGAATCGGTTATTTGGGGAAGGAAGAGGGTCGGACATTGGAGTCATCACTGTTTTCTCAGGCTCAAGGACATGGCTCGGAGGGCTGGGTCATGTTTGCCTTCTTCTCTAGGCGTTCTTCTATGTTTTACTCTATGTGTCTTTTTTCTTTACTTTTGCTCCTTCTTCTCGTCGCGCGTTGAAAAACAATGTCGCGACTCGAGATTGTTGATTCACTTATTTTCCACAAAGGAATTCTAGTTCCTTCTTTATTGTTGTACATAGTGTCTCGGAGAGGGCTCCGACACGATTTCATGTGTCCTTTTTCTTCAGTTTTGCTCCTTATTCTCGTCGCGCGTTGAAAAATACTGTCGCGACTCGAGATTGTTGATTCACTGATTTTCCACAAAGGAATTCTTGTCCCTACTAAATTGGCGTACATAGGGTCCCGGAGAAAGCTCCGACACAATCACCTCTCAAAAGTCTTGTGTTTAATAGTAGTAATATACATATGTTCCTTCAGCCCGCACATTATTCCAATATAACTGAGACGCGTCGTTTGAAAAGAGCCTTAGAACGCGTTCCAGAAAGCTTAAAAAGACGCGCTGAACCACCTGCATCTACATACACATTAGTGGATACCTGGCTACGTCAGTGCCATGGTTCGGCGCCGGGTCTTGGCGGACTTAAACGGCCCATCTTTGTCCGGGCCGGAGCTAATCGGTACTCCAGTAAGCAAATCCCCGTCGCGGCGGGGATCATGAGCATATTCCCGTCTGACAGGCAAGAGCAGGTATTTATAAGCAGAGACACCGGCCCTTTAACCAAGAATTCCAATTCCAAAGATCAAATTCTGTATCATCTATGTTGAGACGCATCATCCGGCGCCCTCAGCCCGTGGGAATCAATACTAGAACTTGTCACATACTTCACAACCCGCGCCAAGCCACCAACTCCTTATATACCGTCGCCAAAATGGCACCCTCCAGGCCCATCATCACCCTAGAAGAGCACTTTCTCTCGCGAGCCGCCAGCGCCCAGCCCAACGCCAACAATGCCGCCTTCAAAGCCATCCCGGGCCTGATGGAGCAGTTCACCGAGCTCGGCCCCAAGCGCATCGAGGACATGGACTCGGGCCAGGTCACCATGCAAGTCATTTCCCACGGCCCCGGCGACCTGTCGCCCGCCCAGTGCCGCGAGTGCAACGACCAGCTCGCCGAGGCCGTCCGAGCGCACCCGGACCGCTTCGCGGGCTTTGCCGAGCTCCCCATGGACGAGCCCGAAGAAGCGGCGCGGGAGCTGCGTCGCACGTGCTCGGGGGAGGATGGCCGGGTCAAGTTCGTCGGCGCGCTGATCGACAGCCACACGGAAAATGGTCTGTACCACGACGGGCCCGAGTTTGACGTGCTCTGGGCCGAGGCCGTCAGGTTGGACGTGCCCATCTACATTCACCCGACCTGGCCATCGGACCAGCTCTTTGATGCGTACAAGTCGCCCAGTCTGCCCGAGCACGTGTCAAAATCCATTCTCGCGTTTGGATTTGGATGGCATAGTGATGTGGCAGTACATGTCTTACGACTATATGCCACGGGTGTGTTTGATCGATATCCCAAACTCAAAATCATCATTGGGCACATGGGCGAGATGATTCCGTATATGCTACAGAGAATCGAAAGGGTGTCATCTCGGTGGGGAAAGGAGAGACAGTTTCGTGAAGTATGGGACAGCAACTTTTGGTTGACTACAAGCGGCAATTGGGCGCTCGACCCGCTGGCTTGTATTCTGAGAAATACCAAGCGTGACAGAATCATGTACAGTGTCGACTATCCCTTTGCCAAGAGCCGCGATGGAATCAAGTGGTTAGAAGAACTAGAACAAAGTGGAATGGTCAATGAAGAAGAACTCGAAGGGATCCGATGGAAGAATGCAACAACGCTGTTGAGACTAAATGTAATCTAATAACCTAGACACGCTGACCCAATCAATGCTTCTGCAACTATCTTCGCATAGTCATGAAATCATGGACATCCATTCGTGGAACGAGTGGATTCACCGCTCTTACAACCCAAAGTGAATCAGCTCTCCTGACATCCAACCATTCCTAGACGCGATGCCACGAACTTCCATCATCCTCAGAGGGAGATAGGGGAGGCGGCGTTTGGGCATCGACCAACTGCAAGACTTCAATCTCATCCCATCCAGAAAAGTGCAGGTAGTCGCCTACCATCTCCAATCTCGCCTCTTCCGACAGCGTCAACCACTTTGTGATAGCCTTTGAGCAGAACATCCTGTCGCTGATAGCAATATGTATGCGTCCGCCAGGCTTGGTTACTGCTCGTACACTGCTCAATACCTCACCAGGTCTTGTCAGGTATTCAATACCGAGGCTCAGTGTAGTCGCGTCCAAGAGATCATCCTCTAGCTTGCCTGAGGTCATGGCCCCTGGAGTCTGGGTCGCAAGTGCAAATTTTACCCTGGGATTTTGATTCAAATCCCACTCTATCCTGCCATGGTTGAGCATTTCGTTTTCGTTGAGCTCAGCCAGATTCATGCCCAAACCCGTGATCTTGAGACAACCTCCTTGGCGGACTGTTTCAGGCGAATAAGGGTAATGGCTCACCCAAGAACTGCACAGGTCAAGTAACTGTCCTGTAGCTGGGAGGACGTGCGCGTAATATTCTTCCAGTGTTTGGCGGGCCTCCGCGTCAATGTGGTGAACGCGACGTGGTAGATAATAGAATCTTGCGTCTGGCTCAGGGTCTTGTCGGGCAAAATCTGCTGGCTCGTACGGCCACTCTGGTTTGGTAGGAATGGAGCACTACAATGACGCGTGTCAGTAAGTTCCTTTCTCTATACGATAAATGAATTTCAATAACTCTTCCAAGTACTCTGTCTGCGTTGCCCGATAATCGCACCATGTTGGGGAAGATGTGCTCATGAAACAACCCAAACCAGGTAGATAATGATATCTGGAATTGCTTACCAAAAGCCTACAACAACCGTCGGGAGTGGATGTCCGCGTTGTTGGTATCGATTGCTGCCGTTGACTTGAATCTTCGCCACAGGGCGATTCATGCTCCATATGTGTATCTGAGTCAGTGGAATCAGACTCTTGAAGAATTGTGGAAAGTCCACTGCTGCTGATATCCATTGTTCAAGTAATTTATTTCGTAAGAGTGAAATGGTCAATATGCCGTGCAGGATGTTCCGTAGTATTGGTGAAACTTTGTTGTAGGCAAAATGAATTGTTAGCATGGTGTAGTGCTAGAGAAATTCTTGAGAAAACAACAAAGCAAAGCCAACTTACACATGCCACCTAGGTGCTATCCTTATCGAATCAAGCTGATGACGTAGCTTACGCCGGGCAATGGCATCCACGGTTACGCCGCACTTGCACTCGAAGAGCACAGTCAACTCCAATTCCCAGCAGTACACATGGTAAGCATCAAATGTTGCTTGTCGGACCTTCCTCAAGCGTTGATGAGTTCTTAATGCATATTGCAGCAGATACTTTTAGTCCTCCAGACTATCAACAGTCGTTACTGCATGAAGCATCAAGTAACAGACAACCTGTGATATCCTCCAGACGCCGCCTCCTGTACATGGCACTCACAGCTTCAGTGACGACCCTGAAGCTGCTCTGCTCGCAGTGTCCATGGAGATGTGGGTCGGTAAACTGCAGCGCGAGCCAGTCAATATCGCTTGCGTCGAGGGTAGCTATGAAGATTGGCCGAATATAATAACTTGGCTGGCTCGTTGCGCATCGCCCATCGTCAGATAATCTGCTGGGCAAATATACCTCATGAGTGGATCATTTCGGCAAAGTGTCATCGATGACAAGTCCCATAGGATACAGCAATCCTCAGCTAGGCGCCTCGACAATAGGCATCAAAAGCATCCAGAAAGATGAAGATGGTATCCAATGAGAAGAGGTTAAGCTGCTCTCTGAACTCGGCAGGAATCAAGTCCGTACCATGATTTGCCAATTCTTCGGTTACGCGATTCATGCGCACCACCTGAGCCCAGCTAATGATGCGATCCTCGAGCAAAAAAGTCGGAAAGGCGGCGCCTGCCAATTCCCTCACGATCCAGCTGTTTTGAAAGTAGGGTCGAAGCATGAAATTGCTCATGGCTTCATAAATCGGCCACTCGTTCAGGTTCTTGACATCATCCGCCTCCAGCCACGGCTGCATCATTCCTGCCATCCAGGGGGATTGTGGCGCGTAGTTCTCGGGGTGTTCCTTCTTATCCTTGGGACTGCCGAACCCGGCAGGCATGCCACGATCAATGGTTCTCATCGTGTCAACAACAAGGTCCGAACTTTCATGCTTGAGACCGAGCCACCCGACAACAGTTCTCGCGCGACGATAGGCAACCTGCATCAACTTTGCTCGGTCGGCTGCTTCTCGTGAATCCTCTTCATTGATGCATAGGCTATCAGTCCAGAGTCGCAATGGTTTGGGCTTCGAATGGTGAGTCTTTCCAGAGTTGACCAGGTCACATAGGCGGCGAAGTGGTTGGCGCGAGCTGCACGAGGTTTTACTCCTGACCGAAGCGACGTCAAGGTTCTGATTCAGTTTTTGGGCCGAGGCGATACTGGACGACATTGAGTTGCGTGACGGTGGCCCTGAGCTTTCGTTGAAGACACTTCTGACATGGCGGATTGCCTCTGCAAGAGTCGCGGGGATAGAGACTCTAGAGTGATCCAAGAGTATGATCTCGGCCATGGTTGAATCGCCCAGCAAGACGGACAAGCCAACAAACACTGGTTTCTCGCTCAGTGGCACATTGACCATGCGGCACGAGATGGGCCTCTCAATATCGCCGGTCGGCTCAATCTCAAGCAGGCGAATCTCGGGTGTCCTTGAGCTTAGACGCTTGTAAGAAACCGACCGGATCGAGGATGACGAATAGGTCGATGCCGTGGGCGACATTGCGCCAGACGTGCAACTCCGAGCTTGCAACGGACGAGACGAGAGTATGCAGGAGATGAAAGAGAAGCTGAGAACAAGTTGTGAGAGACGAGGTATTCTGGACTTTTGGTAAAATCTGGGGTGGACCGGCAATTCCGCCGCAGCGGCCGTTACTCAAGTGGAAAAGAAGCCTTGACGAGCCCCACGATGCATTCCATCCTAGGTGGAATTCAGACAGAGGACCAGGACGCCGATTGATCGCGTTCCTGAGCAGACCCGTAGCAGTCAGGCCATATCGAGTCCGAGAACGGGGTCTCTCGGTGACAATCAGGACATTCCTGAGTCCTGACCCCGGGTTGCGAGGGAAGAAAAGTCGTTCTAGTATCCCTGGTATCGCACTAAGCAAGGCACCCAAGGAACCCTCTGATGGAGCATTCTTTCCTGGATGTCAGGTAGGCGAGGTAGCTGGGTAGGTAGGTCGGTAAGAGGGAGGGGGTCAGTGAGGAGTTCAAGTTATCGTCATTGCTGGCTACTATTGTCTCGGCTGAATTGACCGCCCGAGTAACGTGCGTAATGGTACAGACTTTAAATCGTCCCTTGAAAAGTCTAGAGATCGTTCCATCTACGCGTATGGAACTGGTCTAGAAGTTGGACGAGCATGCGAAAAAGAAACTAGGGCAGTGCCATGAAAGTGAAAACTGACTGGTGTTGCGGTGGAGGATGGGAAGGACAGCTGCAGTCCCCACTGAAGGCACTGCGCTAACGCAAAGCCCCTTGGGCTTACACTTTCTTGGCAGTCTTGTTTTCGGATAACATGGGAGCACAAACAAAATCATTACTTGATGATTTCAATGCATGTCCGAGGAAGAGAATATGCGATCTTGTTCTGCCAAGTTATATATAGACATCTTTGCACTATTCTTGGTTGTACGTGCCTTGAATCACGATATGAAGACGCCAAAGTTCAGTGGTGTTGTGTGTGTAGCAGTATCAAAGTTTGGCGGGCACTACTGAATACACGTGTATTACGGAACCCAGGGGCTTGGCCCCCGCTCGCGTGGAGGCCCGCAAACAGCTCCCGGGCCATCCCCATTGGCCATGCTACTGGCCCCCTGGAGCAAACACCAGGCACTCCCGTAGTGCAGTGCAAATCCATACCACTATTTGTTACTGTAGTACACTAGACATTCCATTCCTACATGCCAGTCGTCGGGAACGAAGCGGGGCCTCTTTAACTCACGATCAGATACAGGTCATTGTCTTCTCATCCTACTCTTCATTTGGTATGTCTTTCTCTTTTCCATCGATCGAACCCTGGGTCTGGGTGCCGCCGTACCAGCCTTCATTGAACTCTGGATCAGGGGTTTTACTACTAGTCCCAAGTACACTACCTTAGTGCGCTTTCAGGGGGCGGGCGGCCCAAGCCTTTTTCTCATTGGGACAATGGTCCAGGTGTTCGCATGGTTGGCACCGCCCGCCATCCGGTACGTCCAACAAACTACTAGACACGGAGGCTATCCTGTTCCTGAATGCCGATCGTGCGGTCAGAGATTCCATCTGTACCTGAATATACTATATACACTATTCCATGTCTTCAAGCATGAAGGAGCCCAAGCGTGTCCTGTGCGCCTATCTATGTTGACTTGTGTGTGTGTGTGCCGCTGATCCAGAGAACAAGGTTTGTCGTGACAAAGCTATATGATTAGCAACCCCCCACCTACCAGGTTTCGCCCAGGGGACCAGTAGGATCTGAATGTGATCCTTCATAGTCAGCAATCGGGGTCCCCCAAAGTAGTCTGTAGACGGCAGAATCATGTTCCGGGCAAAAGGGTCCCGGCTACTAGCCACGAGGTGATGATGCATGCGGCAGGTTGGTGCTGAACTGTCATGAGTCAGGAATTTCTGCGTTTTTGGCTGTTCCTCCGAGACCTGTGGGGTGCTTGATTTGCATGGTTCTACTTATATAGTGGAACTGGTTCATACTACAGTAGCAATGAGCACAAAGAATAAACTTTGGATATTATGTCATCGTTGTTTATATGGCCATCATAGCTTGAGACACAGCTGTGGGTGCACCTAACTTGGATTCCGTCAAATGTGCATTCTGACATTGAACATAGGCTTATTGCGATGGAATCTGCTGAGACATTGAATTCAGTCCTACTGCGATTGGCTCCTCAAGGCAATAGACTGGCTTTCAAGGGATTCTGAAGAATCCGAGGCTCATGATACGTGAGATTTTGACCCGAGAGTCGCCCAACAAGTGCTATACTGTCCACCGTATCGCGAATATTACTTGGGAGGTTTGCATTGAAAGGATTGCGCACTCAGCCGATCGTACTAGCAGCTCGGCTCGGCGTTCGACCAGCGGGTGATATGGATAGATTGGTATCAAACTGTCTCGATTCATTCGCGCGGCACATGTTCCGTGTCGCTTCGTGTTGGTCGATTGGGATTTGTAGATTCAGGCCGTATGAGCGGATCTCGGGTCGATGCTGAAACAAGAGATTTTCGTCAATGATGTTGCCAGATCAATCATCTTGGATAACGGCAGGAAGCTGTGATCACTAGCTGCCGTCAGTGCTTTCTTCGTGAGGCTCCGAACTACCGATATCCGTCACCTTGGTTATTTTCAATGGCCCGAGATTAGTCTCTCCGCCCCAACACGGATGGCTTGACAGCCGTGAGAACTGCTTCGAGAAATTTTACGGCCGAGTCAATAGTGACCGGCATAATATTGCCGAATTATAGGAGCTTTCCTGGTGTGATTAATCTGAAGCATTCCTCGGTATGGATCTGTCGCCATGTCGAGATATCGCTATTAGTGACGACTCAGATATCTCCACATCGGCCTGCCCTCAAATTAGCGAAGGACGGCTTGGAGGGCTGAATCTATCGGATGGGCGTGATTAAGAACACAGTTTTGCTTGAATGATATCTGCTACGTTATCGTGTTGGCTCACAAGCTCTATCTTATGGTTTGCGGATTCATAGACGCTCATTCTCTCAACGCTCAAGCAGGAAATGAGCCTACAGACACCCGGTGCCACAACAGCGAGACAGCATACATGAACCGTCCACGAGTCTAAGAGTATTGTGCAGGTCAGCGCGAGCGTCCAACCATCTTCGCAAGCTTCTTTTTCTTCTTCTTTCTTTTTTTTCTTCCTTTTCTTTTGGGAGAGAAATGGATGCCCCTTCAACAGTTTTTGTCTGGACGCTGCTTCATATATGTTGACTGCTGCGCCGCTCGGGTCATACCGTCAGCAGATAGAACATCGCATGGAATCCTTTAAAGCCTTGGCTGTTACCATATGCTACCCTAAATTGCACAAGCGCAGGTTGCCTGCTTGGGTGCCTCACCGCTGTCCTCTGCCCTCAATTTCCGTGGATATTATATACCGCGCTCAGCTCAAAATAGTTACACAAAGTGACTACGAACTATTCTATTCAATGAGTCTCACCAATCTCGGTTTCGCACTAGAAATGGTAAGCATAAGTTGAGCCGCTTATTGCATAGACAGTGTTCGTTCAATCATACAAAGTTCAGAACGGGCGCCATCGTTCATCGGCTGTCATCTGTGGTATTTGACCTCTGGATGCTGGAACTTCAACAGTGTAGAACATAAAGGGGTTCATATGTCTGAGTTCGATCACCACACAACGGATGCATGCGGCCAATTGGATTCCTTGAAGGATTCGTCAAGCGCGCTGTCAGAATTATACGGACTTTACTGGCTACACGGTCTTTGGCCCCCAAGCCCCCTGCCAGAGCTGAACCTGCGGCCCAATCAATCGCGCTCGGGAAATAGGTGAAAAGATCGCTAGCAAATGCACCCAATAATAGGCGTTTTTCGGTATCACCAGTCTTACATGCAGGATCCAATCTAATAATACGTGCTACCGCCAGCCAGTCTGACGCAAAAGGCATTGATCCTTACATAGTCCTTGCGCATGCCGCGATGGCATCAGCTCTGGACTCCTTGTCCTTTTGCATTCATCTTCCCTGACGGCTTGTTCACATATTTCACAAATGAATACTGACTGAAGCCGAGGTGGCCGTTCGTGAAAGGGCAGCAGCTCTGAGCTGATTCTTTACATACCATGTCCGTAACGATCACGACGACGGCCACGGCCACGGCCACGGCCACAGCTTCGCGTACGAACCTCGGTCCCCTAACCACGGCATTCGCGTACCCGTCGAGCTGCAACGTGGCAGTCCTGGCCGACTGCGCGACATGTAATTATGGCTGGCAGGCGCAGACGTGTAGCGACAACGGCTTCAATGCCCAGGGTGTGCAGGACAATGTCGACTGCTGGCCTGCGCGGGCGAGCTCCGTGTCGACGGGTGTCGCATTGAATGGGTGGGGTTTCTATTCACCGGGCATCCAGTGTCCGTCTGGGTACGCGACATCGTGTGTCGCGACCGAGGGTGTTGTTGGTGGTTTCAATTTCCAGTTCGGCCTGTTGCCGAGCGAGACGGCGATCGGATGTTGTCCAACGTGAGAACGCAGAATCATGAATATCGTTGTGGGCATTGAATTGCTGATCAGTCACTCATGCAGAGGATTCCAATGTAGCCAGAGCTTCAACGCTGGGATAGGACAAACCTGCATCAGCGTTGCGACCGCCGGCTCTTTCGCCGCCGTCCAATGCTCGTCTGGGCAGAGCGTGGGATTCACCTACCTCGGCATACCCGCAACCGTCACAGAAACCAACTCGGGCTCGGAGAGCGCCTTTGTCCTCGAGACGTTTACCGTGTCGGCACCGCTCTTCCAGCTCAACTTTCAGTCGTCCGATCTGCCCGCGACAATGACTGGTTCCATCACCATCTCCACCGACGCCACCACTTCCTCCACATCGACAGCTGCAGAGACGGGGTCGCCCGCGGGCGGAGGGCTGTCCACGGGCGCAAAAGCCGGAATCGGCGCCGGTATTGGCGTCGCCGCCGTCGCCTTCATCGGCGCTGTGCTCTTCTTCCTCCTTCGCCGGAGGAAGCGAACACCTACCGCTGAATTGGCTGCGCAGTCCGAGCCCACGGAAGCACCCGCCACGGAGGCACCGAAGCAGGAACTTCCCGGGCAACAGCCACGTCACAATGTGCCAGCTGAACTTCAAGTCAACTTGGTCCCTTCTGAACTACCCGGGAACCACCCACCAGGTTACGGATGATCGAGAGAAATACCGAGCGACGGTTGGAGATTGTGTGTGAATTCAGTTGTTGACGAATCAGTGTTGCGGTTCCTGGCTTCTGTCACGACTAACTCCTGCTCATACTCGAGATTTCAATTTCTAATTGGCGACAATTTCATGCTTGTATCGTTTCGCTAATTCCATAATAATATTTGCATAGACAGACACGTGTGTGAAGAATTGGAAGACTCAGCGCAGGTGAGAGATTGAGTCTGGGAAAATAGGCTAGTCATCCCGACATTCAATTGTCTGAGGGTACGAGGACATCTTATGGTTAGAGATGTGAGTGCACAGGAATGAAGCTTCAGCACGCAATTAATGCTATCTTTGTTATAGATTCAAGGTAAAGAAATGATTAATTTTGAACTTCAACGGAATTTGAAGCTATGCTATGTCTCTTGTACCATGAGTGACTCTTGTTAGAGCGCGGTCAATCCAAAGGACCTTCTCGAAAAAAGGTTCCAACTTATTGCGCCTTTGGGTTCCAAATCTTGAACTCGAGTTCGTAATCGCCTTGTTGCTTGATGAGCTTGTCCGTGCACGGCATGTACGCGTTCACCTTGAAGCGATCCCCCTGCTGATACTGATTGATCATGGCGTGCAGGATATCGGCCATGTCCTGCGCCCCGACGTAGTAGGCGTACGACACCTCGCGGAACTGGGTGGGCCGGATGCTGAAAGTGCACGTGTCGACCGTGATCAGGGGGGCAAAGCCCGTCTTGATGTCGGCGCGCTGCGGCCAGTTGGAGACGAGCGAAAAGTAGGCCTTGTCCTTGACCCCGTTGATCCTGTCGAGCACCTTGAGGCAGTCGGCGGACAGCGCGGCGTCCTTGTCGCCCGAGTGGTTCTCTACGTCGTGCGTGTCGCCGCAGAGGTCGCCCTGGACGTGGTTGTTGGAGGTTTCTAGCTGGTCTACCCAGGCCTGTTGATTCAGAATAGAGTCCCGGGGAAGAACGTCGGCTACCGCCCCAGCCGCAAGCTTTGCAGCGAGGGCAACCATTGATGCTGTAAAGAAATGCATTTTGTAGATAGTGATGAGAAATTACCGGTATGTAGAAAAAGGATATTTATGGGTGCGAGAGCAGTCGCGGCCTTGAGAACATAGTATGGAATTTGTATAGTCTACTCTTCTTTGATTCGTACTAAGCACCATTCTAGCTTTGTGCTGTTCTGTGCGTAATGTTTCAATGTCTGCTTAATGTGCTCGTGGCTATAGAGGACAAGAAATGTGTTTATCGCCATCTTGAGAGAGCGAGCGAGTTGATAATAGTGTCTTTGTTCTTGCTGGACCCTTCTTTGTGCTTATTGATTTGTGCACTATTCAAGAAAGCGACGGCCATCCGAATCCGCCTTCCGGGGGCACAAAGATGCTCAGGCACTTTTCCCGGCATACCCGAACCTATGCTACGCGAGCCGTCGCCTGTCGATGTCACCTTCTCTAATGGCTTTGCAACGATCACGCCACGAAGTTGCTGCTTGTTGTCGTAACTTGAGGTTTCCAGCCCGCTAAAAACCCGTGGCGGAGCACTGCTGTTTGCAGAATGCCCATCCACAACTCCAATTGGTCGCTGAAGGGATACATTCAGTCAGTCGTAACTAACGCGAACTGCTCCGAGAGTCCGTCCGATCACTGTCGTCTGCTAAGTCGGCGGACCCGATTGGGGGAATTTTGCCTTCATTCCTGGTGCGATGGAAAAGAACAGCATTCTCGCCAATCTATTGGCATCACAGCATGGTCTCGGACGCTGTCGATCGTTTAATTTGGGCGTATCTGATGATATTTGTGATTCAAGAGGACGGCGTGCCACTTCATATGATGAGTGTTTGCAGCATGGTGAATCCAATGAGCCACCAAATCGCTGTGGCCTTGCGGCCCATAGCCGAAGAGTCATCGCTGTCGTCTGACCCATCCGTTCCGTCTGTCCCATTGGTACTTGTCGTGTTGGTCGACTTGTTCTTGATATCCAGGGTGTAGTTGCCAAAGAATTCCAGAATCATCGGGGTCGCGTCAAACGATGCAGTGGCCGAGTCGTCGTCGTCTGCAAACAGCTTCTTTGTCGGCCAAACGTGTCCGATGCTCTTTCCATCGTAGACATGCGAGACCAGGCCCAGATCTGATCCATTTCCAAACTGGTACAATGTCGCTGACTTGGTGAGGTCCGTCGAGGTGTTGGTACTAGAGTCCAGATCATTGCGCTCCGCCCACTTCTGGACCCAGTGGGGTATGGCGGGCAGGCAGGCTTCCCGCTTGCTGTCGTCGCCATCATAAGGGATGACAGTATCATCACCGCCGTGGAACTCCAGCATGGGAATGTCGCTCCGACCTGCATCGCATGAAATCTTGACCGATGCGGGCTTGCAGTCGTCGGCATCTGTGATGTAAAAGGCACCCGAGACGGGCGCAAACGCGGCAATCCTTGTAGAAAGAGTCTCATCGCATGCCAACATGCCAGCCATGCCACCGCCCTGGGACTTGCCCGTAGCATATATCTGCGAGATATCGATGCATAGCGTAGACTCGATATCATCTAGGATATCTGTCACGAATCCGATATCGTCAGAGGTGCTGTTGGGGCTGACTTGCCATTGTTGCTAGATAGCGGGGAGTTGGGGTCAGTAAAGGGCGACAGTGGGAAAGAATGACCTCTTGGCGGACACGATAAACCTACATCGATGGCTTCGGGGTAGATGACAATGTACTGGTCCTGGACATCGGAGTTGGTCAACTGATCGAGATCGAGCTGCGTCTCGGGTGATTGGCCGCCTCCATGAAAGGACAGAATCAGCGGCGCCGGTGTGTCTGATGAATAGCTGGAAGGTATCGAAAGCAGATATGATCGACCAGAGAGTGTCTCGTTGCTGGTTCCCGCCGAAAACGATGCGCTTGCACTGGAACAACCCGACGAGGATACATTTGAAGACATGGCGCTAAATAACTGCTAGCAAATGAAGTCTAAAACCTAAACGCAATGCACCAAACCCAAAATTTAAGGAATAAAATCAATACTTTGTATGATGCTGTGATGCAAAGAGAACGGCAAAGAATGGACGAAAGGTTGTTGAAACGGAACAAAAAAGTCTTGGCAAGGAACACGAAGGACGGGCGGGAAGGGGAAAAAAAAAAAGCTAGGGGTCTTTTGGGGAGCTGGGAGTCAGCGCTGTCCTTCCTTGGCTGTGGCTTGCGTAAAGCATTTCGTGTTTCAAAAACTATTGCCGCCAATCACACGCCAACGCGGCAGTGCGTGGACGTAGCGGGAGATCAGCGGAGATCATCATCAAAAGCCTTATCTTGGTTAATGCCTAATCGGAGATAAGAAATCGCGTATCTGCCAGTGCCCAGCCCTGAATTGCCCGGTTGTAGTGCAGTACCTACCTAATTGAGCCATAAGGGGCGGCGAAAACTTGCCGTTTTGCATGGGAGCACCGCGGACAGATCATGCAACTGTCTAGGCGTCACATGTTATAAGGCCAGGTTAGTTTAGTATATAGGGCTATCTAGACTCGATACTGTGTATTGCCTTTTTGCCATGTTCCACTATTATGGCACTCAGCAACAGTAAACTCTCGTCGCTGCACAAGTACGTTATCAATCACAAGTTCCACAGCGGTCGCGGTCCCAGGCTAATGTAGGTACCCAGCTTAATTGGGTAATGCCAAGATCTCTCGGTAGGCATTCAGTGTTCGAGAATGTTGCAATGGCGGTTCATCTGTCCAAAGTCAGCTCATTCTCAAACCAATGCACCTTTGTCACTTCCGTTCAGCTTTCGTTGTGCACTTCCACCTATTGATGTTATTCACACTTTGCTTGTTAATCCAGTGGTATTCAAATCCTATGAGGCACTCGTGAACAAGTACTATTTATATGTCACCCTGACGTATTATGTATAGTACCCACCGCAGATCACCCGCTTTTGGTGTAAGATGGTTCCGCTAATCAGTATTTCCTTTCCAATGTCCGCGTAAGCAGACTAGCATCAGTCTACGATCTTCCACTGCGGCCCGAATCGCATTTTATAATCGTTGAAAAAAGAGTCGTCGTGCAAGAGACCATCACTTTGATCCTGGGCGGCTTCGTGTCGGTGCGGACTCCAGCACTCGTAGACACTGCCAGCATAGACGTGGATGGCATACGCCTCTTCAAAGATCTCAATATCGCAGCCAGGGTAAGCTTCCTGCAAGAGCTCATCATTGTCGCGGACCCCGTTCTGTCCAGGTGTATCGACGGCATCCGCTCGTGTGCTGATGCCCTTGACTTGGATGCCCCGGAGCGCAAGACGGCGGAGACTCGTAAAAGAGCCACTTTGCTCAAGCAGTAGTGGCAGTACGGACTGGCAGAAGATAACATCTCCACGGTCGGGATCCTGATTGCCATGAAAGAAAGCCTCCCTTCGGTAGGATCCCTTGGTTTCTGGCCATGAGTCGCCATCATTGACGGTATCGCCCACGTTCTGCGGGACTCTGTGCTCGAGAATCAACTCCTTTAGCGTGGCCGCAACGCCCTTCAGCAGTGCTGCCCACTCAAGGCACAGGACCTGCTCATACCGATGCGGAATGTCCTTGAACCTGTCGGTTCCAAGACAGCCAAGATTTGTCTCACCAGTATATGGCTTGGTCAGATGGAGATGTGTGATTGATGTGAGCTTTGGAGGTAGAGTTCTGAGCAGCCAGATCGGCGAATGTAAAGCCCAAGGAAATTGACGTTCGTCTTCTTCGTCGAACTCATCATACTCCTCCTCGTCTTCCTCGTCGTCCTCGTCGTCAGAGCCCTCGTCTTCGTCCGAGTCTTCGTCCGAGCCCTCGTCCGAGTCCCCATTATCGCTGCTATCTTTCTTGGCAATCCTGGCAATTTTGGCAAGAGCAGCAACCTCGGATCCATTCTTTTGGAAGTTCTCTGCTTGCTCCTCGGAGACTGGCGTCGCGTCATCATTCTCGACCAAGAGGGTGTTCTTGTAAGCCTCGTCGTCTTTAGGTGTGGCTAGTAAACCAATATCCAGATGATTGATGTGTTTCGCATTGTTGCAAACCTTTCTGACGAAAGCACTCGAGAGATACCCGCGAAGCTTGAGGTTTTGCAGCTTGGGTAGATGAATGTCTGGAGCCAATGCGGAGTGGCCATTGTTACAAGGCAGCCCGATGAGTTCCAGAGACGTCAGATTGGGGAAGCTGCCGATAACTTCTGCCACTTCGTCGTCCACGCCGATAGACATGCACAGAGAGCGCACATGCTGAGCTAGGTCGGCCCATCGGTCACGCGAGCTCCAGCCGCGGACCGAGACGAACAGTTCCTCTCTGCCAAACTGATAATTCCTGCGATTGGAATTCTCGGAGAGTCGACTTGCAGGGCATGAAATTTCTTTTGCCGGTTGTCTCCCGAAACGCACGCGCTCTATCCATTTGGCAGGATCTTCGTGGAATTCAGGTTGGCCATACTTCCGCGCTGAAGGCTTCAATATACACCTGTGGTATGGGTATTTGGCATGGTACGCGGCATCATGCGTCTGGCCGGGAAGATCGCCGTCCTCATCACTTTCCTCATCATCTTCAAACAGCTCATACATTTCGTCTTCGTTTTCCATGTTGACGCCCTCATGGGTGCCGCGATGATGCAACTCGATCTCACTCCATAAAAGCGGAGTCAGATTGCGATGGATAGCCTTGCAGGTGCGACTGAGATTGGCTTGGTCTGGGGGCAATAAGGAAGCAACGATCTCCCGAAACAATTCGGGAGGGATGGTCTGTAACGAAGGAGCCATGTCTGGTGTAATGTGGGCAGCCAGGGTATAAGAAAGAAAAAGGATGAAAAAATGGAGAAAACGATAGATTCATATTCCCAGCTTGACTGGGACGCCATAACTCTTAAGTAAATGGTTTTCGATTCTCGACGTGAACTCTTCTCGCAATCCAACGGCGCATGATCCGTGCGCCGCGGCTGCCTGATGGTGTTGTGCTGCAGTCCGTAGTTCAGCGTAGTTCACGGCCTAGGTTTAGCGATTCCGCCGCAATAGCGGGACGCTAATATAGGTAAGCATCTTCAGGCCGGTTCTTTCATCAGCACGATGAAATAAGACGCATCTTGGAAATATGAGTGCATTGAATCACACAGACATAAAATATGACGAGCTACTCATCAAACAGATAGACATTGTATTATTGGTCAGCAAGTATAAATTGAATTGATAGTCGTGGAGGCCATTAAGACTACAGGCTCGAGTTACCAAAAGTTCGCCTCGGGGCCGCTGGAGAGGGTTACTCGGGCGGATTGCACTACGATTGAGGGATCAGGTCGAGTAGCCACGACTGAACAGCTAGTGATCTAGAAATGGGCAAGAGAATTGTTATGTGGAACACAAATCATATGATGTCTTAATTTTCCTTGGGCGTTCATCGAATTTTCGTCCCATGTTGGCTGAAAGCCCCGTTTTACAGGCTTAAATCCAGCAACACGGCCCCTACGCGACACTAAAGGCTCAACGTCGCTAATAGCAGTGGTTTAGCTCCAGGCGCTTGCCACTTCGTCAAGAAACGATTGACTGTTGGGTTTCCTGCCAAGAAATTGTTCCAGGATTGTGATTTCCGACTGACTGGAACCTTTTTGTAGAACATCAGAGCGGTACCTTGCAGCAATGAAAGGATTTAGTGGGTCATCTCTGAAGACTGTGTTGTACAAGTCGGCGGCGTACACTTTGGATCTAGAGAAGAATATGGTTAAAACTCGAGAGCCCATCTTGGACACAACCAACACTCACAGAGGATAGGCGAAGAAACCTGCATCATAAGCCCTGAAGATGTGACCAAATGTTGCTTGTGTAAAACCCAATGACTGTTTGGAGATCCCAGGAGGCAACCCAACGATATCTCGTCGTGTCGTATTCCAGAGCTGTGTTGTGTTCATATCTTTAGCGGCATCGGCATCTTTCGGCGTGTGGATGGTCAGGTCAAAGACGGCCCGCTGGATCTCGACCAGTATTTCATGCGCTTTGTGTAGATTCTTGGTTCGGGATACAGACAAGGCCAGTTCTCTGGGGATAGTGCCAAGCCCCTTGTCATTTGTACACTCGATTGCCAAAGATGCATATTTCTTCAGACATGTATAGTGTATACCAATTGTCGCCAGCACTTCTACATCCCACATCCAATGCTCTAACATGAGACTTGGTATCTCGACAAAGTCTCTAGAGTGCGCAATGCCGTACTTGGTTCGCGAACAAAGATTGTGAATGGCGTGGCCCAGCTCGTGGAACATGGTCCGCAACTGGGGCAACAAGAGGAGTGTTGGCTTTGGTGGTTGTGGTGTCGGGAGACTCATCATCAGCGCTGAACATGGGTAATGCCTCACACCACTTGCCTCTGCAAATCCCTACACAAAAGCATTGTTAGCTTCACTTTCAGAGTCTTTGAGACAGTAGGGCTTGCATACCCGATTGATTGGAATGTGTTGGGCGTTCCTATACTTGCCCTCGCGAGTAAACAGATCTACATACAAATATCCGAGAAACCCTTTGTCGCCCGTATTGTCCCACGCTTCGTATACATCCACGCTTTCATGCCACGTGCTTGTCCGGGTGGGCACAAACTCGATAGCAAAAAGGTTTGTAAATATCCCAAGCATTTCTTGAAAAGTATGTTCGGCCTCAAAATATTCACTGATCCTGGCAGTGTCGAGGGAATATTGCGTTTGCCTTAGCTTTTGGGAGTAAAACGCCCAGTCCCAAGCGAAAAGAGTCTCTTCATCGTCTTCTGGATCTATGATGGTGTGAGCGCGACATGTAACGTCTTGTCTCTTTAGTTGTAACAGTCGTTTAATCTCTTTTGCTGCGTAAATCTCAACATTCTGTCTTATGTCTATCAGCAACCTTTCCACCTCTTTCACACTTTCTGCCATTTTTTCCTCTATTCTTCGCGATGCATGATTAGGGAAGCCTAACAATGCAGCTGCCTCGTGGCGAAGCACGACAATTTTCTCCAGCCGCTCGACATTAGCTGGGCATCTCTTGCTCACTGCAACAGACAGTTTGTGCCGGGTAGTCCCTCGGACCGCATCTCGCATAATCTGGTCAGGGACGGTACCGTCCAAGGGCACCCAGAACTGCTCTTCTACACCATTCACACCGCCTGGTGCATGTGTCCTAAGATTGTGGAAAGACGCGTCAGGTATCCCCAAGAGTTCCGATTGTGTGAGCCAGATGCCATCTTTGGCGTCGGTCAATGCCTTCTGTGCGGCAAGACAAAGTTCGTCAATTTCAGTCGTCACAGCTTGCAGGCGACCGCGTCGGTCAGGGTCCACCAGAGCTGCTCCAGACTGTCTGTATTCATTGTAAACGTGCGTGAGTAAGTACATGTCCTCGGCATCGAGTCGGTCATGTCCAGTGCCATCATTATCCTCCTGGCACTTTTTGTAAACAGCAGAAACGAGCGTCGCAATGTCTACTCTCATGCAGCGCCGGGTTTCGGCCACAAGAATGAGCCTCTGAGCTTCGCGCGAGGCATCACGCAAGCTTGAATCTGGCGACGCTGCAACCAAGATCTTTCCCAATATTTGCTGCCGGCATTTTGCACGATTCAATTCGTCAACCAAGGGCCTAATAACGTTCGCAAATGTTGCTTCCTGGGGAGAGATAGTGGTAGCGAGGGAATCCTGCAGATCGGAAGAATGCTCGAGAATGTCTTCTACTTCGCAGAGAATATCTTTTGGGCTCAACCCGCTAAAGTCAGGCGGCCCTTGGGGCGAGACACGGGTGCCCGAGGCCATCTGAACTCGATATTGGCCTCTAGGGTTTTCCGTATGTCCTCAGCAACTGCATTTCCTTGCACATACAAGCAGACTTCACAACACTTGTGAGAATCGTTAAGATAGCAAGGGAATGCAAGATCCATGGATGGCTGCCTGCCTAGGTGCGGGTTGGTGCCTGGGGTGGCTTACCCCGCCCTAGCGACCTCGCTAGAAATGACCCCCTGAATCGGCATCGAGGCCGCCGGAGAATCGCGTCAATTTTCCCATGTCGCACTTCTTTTGCATTCATCCTGGACGGCCATGTCTCGTCATCTTGCGCATGATCAGCTCGGCTGTTGATCTCCTGACAATGTGGCACTCGTTACTTGAGTGCCGATTTCCAATGTCTCCGGGCGACCGTGCATTCCAAAACTCGTGGAATTCGTGCCGCTTTGGCCATTTTGTCGATCGGGGACTTGTATGGCAAGTGTGCCATCATCGCTGGAATCGATGAAGCTATTCCAAAGGTCCCGTAAAGTTTCTTGCTTCTCCTTCCCAGCCGACGAGAGGCCACCCATCAGGTAGTGTGGAATAGGGAGGGAAGTTCCATCGCCCATCGCAGGTTCCATCCGAGCAGTCCAGATTGCACAAGCCAAAGACCTTGCAATAACATTCGCTCGCCGACGGGCAATATACTGGCTCTTTTCCAAATATGACTGTGTTTGCACCACATCAGGTCAAGTACTTTACTGCAGAGACCAGATTTGTACTTACTGTGCCAAGAAAACTCGAATACTCTTCCACTCATGCTATCATCCAACGACGTCTCGAGGAGCCACTGCCTGTACCTGAGATAATCGCTGCGAGGTCGCTTGTGAACGGTCTCGCGCGTCACTCCAAACTGCGAACAACAACCAACGGCAACCACTTCAGGCACTGGCAAGTCTGGAAGCAATTCTTCGTATGCCTGCTTGTAAATGTTCTTTGTTGAGAGATGTGCATCGTCGCGGTTCGCTTCATCCTCGACAGGGCGGATCTCGGCTGGGCAGCCAATGATCCAAACGCATCTGAGATTGACGTATCCACTCTCTTGAAGATATGGGAGCTGGAAGTTGCTCAGCGTTGGAATGGCATCATAGTCTGGATCGTCATTGTGCCAGGCGAAACGCGATGCGTGTATGAAGATGATGTGATTTGGCAAATTGTCGTATTGATCAATGATGTAGGTCAGGTAAACCATGGCTTCGTGCCCTTTGTTCATTGGCACTGTCAGGTGAGCTTTCGAATCGTCCACGACATAGACATTTGTCTTCCATTCTGGCAGATAGGTAGAAAGCCATGAGGTATCTTCTTTCTTGAGGCTGGCGACGACTATTTCCACATCCGCGATGTGGTTGCTGTGTGAGATCGGTGCCACGGTGAGCGATTCGTCATGTCCAGACCAAGCGATGAGATCCCCATAGTACCAGGGAAACAGAACGGTGAGCAACAGACCAATCGCCAAGAATGGGGCGAGAGTTCGCCTCTGAACTGCAATCATCTTGGCTCCAATTTCAACGGGGAAGCAACCCTTACCGCCCTATCATTCTCATATGGGCACTTTTCCTTGAAGAAAAGAGAAAACAGTTTTTTGTTGATCAAAAATGTCGAAATGAATTCTGAATTCTGAAAACTCCTTATCTCTGTTGCCACTAGCACATGGGCTGCGCACTCAGCCCACAATTCATTACAGACGGTTCTGGGCGCCAGCTCAGCACCCCGGTCTCTGAGCTGGTGCGGAAGCCACCAAAAATACGACTCTCGTTGTTTTGCCCGGGGTTCCGGCCGGCGCTTACTTGGGCGCTACTGGTTGACCCAATCATGCGCCTTCGCGCCCATGCACATTCCATGTTGGCCGTTATAGCTGATGATGGATGTCAAGCAAGACTTGTTGCGCGAATCATGGAGTTCGATCAATTCCGATGGTTTGGAACCGTGACACCTTGACCTGTTGCCGGCCCGAAGGGAGGTTGCCTATCTGGACCAGCCGAAGTATCGCCAAGTATCAGAAATGTCTGCTTTTGGAATTCATGGGCTGTAATATTGCTGTTGGGACGAGGATTTCTGAATTGCTGAAAAAAACAGTTTTCTGAACATTGTTGCTTGAAGTAGGTAGGCCATAGAGGCTAGAAAAAGAGCCCACTTCCCAATTCTTTTGGTGGTTGAAGATCAATATCAATTGCTCTTGTTCTCCTTGTTCAACTTATGATACGATACATTCTCCACGTACAGCTACCCGTTCAACTCATTCCAACCTCTCAAATGTCCAATATGATCGATTACCGCTTGATGTTTGCAAAGAGAGACTCTTGCTCAGACGCATTTGGGGCCTCGCGTCATAACTCTGTCTGCGCTCCAAGCTCGACACTCTGCTGTATATTGCCCATCACTTCCATGATTGCTCATGCTAATTGACCGTCCAAGGCATCCAAGCCAATTCGTTCTACCCGTCATGTCAACAGTTTCTTGGTAAGGGGTGGTGTTGCGTGGGCAAGTAAGTTACTCCAGGTTGTTCTAGCTCCTATGTCTTCTGACAATATCAGCAACGGCACGGACAGCTGCTACGTTGACACTGCTTCAGTCTGCGAAGAAGCAAACTCTGTGCCCTGCGCGAATGCAACAGAAACAGTATGCTGTCCACGACTGACTAGCTGCGTGGCTGGCTACGCAGGTAATGGAGGTGTTCGATGCCAGATCTTCTACACCGTACGTAAGTTATTCCCCATGACTATGTCGATGTTTCTTCATAGCTGCACAATATTTCCCCGTATCGTCACGCATTGTTAGCAATTATGCTGACATCAGATCGAAATAGGACCTCGTTGCCCTCGCTGCTTCAAGCACCGCCTCAACGGCTACCGCAAGTTCCACATCCTCCGATACGACATCAATGACCGCTTCACTGTCGCCATCATCGCTGTCGCCGTCGTCACTCCTGCCGGGGTTGTCGTCCTCCGTCGCTACATTGTCAACGCCAGGCGTCACTAGCAGCACGGACACGCCGTCGGCTGGACCACCGCTGGCCGTCGGGGCCATCGTTGGTATTGTCGTGGGCGTCATGGCCGTGATCACCGGTGCAGCGGTGCTAGTGTACTTGTGCCTTCGGCGTCGACAGAACAACATGCTCCAACGATCATACCAGGAGCCTCCTCCGCCT
The DNA here is from genome assembly GCA_023628315.1 of Neopestalotiopsis sp. M2102B. Classification (NCBI taxonomy): domain Eukaryota; kingdom Fungi; phylum Ascomycota; class Sordariomycetes; order Amphisphaeriales; family Sporocadaceae; genus Neopestalotiopsis; species Neopestalotiopsis sp. M2102B. Next base: position 694,758 of record JAMAKW010000007.1, read on the forward strand.
CAGTATGAACGAGATCCTCCAGTGGCTGTGGTTCCTGTGCCGGATCCAACAAAGTTTGAAGTGAGCATTATAGGAGAACTTTCAAGTGAGGAAGCCAGTTTTAGGCATGAATTAGATGCTGGACATCATTAAAACAATTGCGCGTCGCGAGGAAGAATGGAAGGCCGAACGTGCAAGTGATGCAGGTTCGTGAAACTTTAGAGATAATAGGTGACTTTTCTCATTTTGCGTTATTTTCCTAGATTCCTGCTCTCTCTTGGAATAATAATGGAACAATTTTATTTTTCATTTTGGTTCCGGTCAATGTTATAGACTGTGTGGAAAGTAGCGCCGCAGCCAATGTCGGGTTGGTGGCTCGAAATAGACGGTGGCTTTTGCTTTTAGGCGATAGTGACCGCCGTATTATTTCGGTGTGCCGCCTAAAAATTAAGCCAATCCCAGTATCAGCTTCTAGAGGCCACTCAGGCTTCCAGTGAAGAGATGACAGGTACTGCCAGAGCGATCCATGCCACCAAGTCAACTGCAAATGTTCGCCTGGTGTTGACATAAATACATTTGTGGAGTGTTCTTTTGACCTGAATGTCTTCAGCGTTGCGCATATCCATGAGGTCCTGGGCGACACGCTCGGCAGCGGGTGAGAACAGTAACAGGTGCCCCACCGAAAACATGGCCCCGGTTAGGGACCACCAACAGCCGCCGCCAGTTCGGCCATGAGATTCGGACGGTCGGACAATGCTACTTGATCTCGAATATTCAATCATTGGATCCAACGTATTTGTGTTGTTCTATTCTGGTAGTGGCATCTCTTTCATGAAGGACGGTACGCGCCATTGCAAACAATTCAATATACATTGGATTCCATTCATCTATGCTGACCATGGTCATTATCTTGATGACGCCGTGCATCACTTGAGGAAGTACACGAGAAATATCTCATGCGATTGAATTTTGGCATCTTTCGCCTTCGATTTGGCCCCCGTCTAGAAGTTGGCCATCAGACACCGGCTCAATTGATTGGCCATGAATGGAAATGGATGTCGAATCCCCATCTGGTATGTCCGACGCCATGTCATTTGTTTGCAGTGGAAGCTCTGATTGAACATTGTCCTTTTTGAGTTTGACTGTTTGCTCCGGTGAGCCTCCGTCAGCCATTGTGCGACCCCCAATGAATTCCGAGGGTGCCTCATCATGCATTGCTGAGACACTATCGACGGGACTGGTTGCCGGGCTGGGCAGGCTGTCATTGCTGTGGGGCGTCTCAGTGAGACAAGTCACTTGAGAATCATCCCTTGCCACCACTCTCATGATTGATGGATGATCTGATTGACTGATATCAAAAGCACATAGCTTCTCGTCTTTCTCCGTTATTGGAACAAAATCTGTGCACTTCGACCAAGTCCCGTATCCCGATTCCTCATAGGCAAGACGCAGGAGTTGTAGTTGTTGATTTGTCGTCCATTCAAGTTGTTGGTAGCTTTGCCATCCACGTCGTTTATGAACATGTTCCAAGACAGGCTCAATTGTCACGGAAACGAGAACAATGAGTGCGCCGGTAACGTATGTAAAGTAGAGCCCGAAGACACTAAATGAGGCAAACTGAGAGCTTCGAGCTTTCTGTATGTGCATGTTAGATCCGACCTTTCGATGACAAAATGTGGACTGACTTGACTATTGCAAAAGGTTTGCTCTTGATCCAAAGGACTTTGCCGATAGCTATTCAGCTCAGTATCGCCAGGACCAAGTACAGTATCAATATATGCAGCTTGCAAAGCTGCTGCCAAAGTAGCAAACCAATATCTGACGTCGCTTTGCCACTGCGTTGTTGGGTGAGAGGTGTACTGCCTGCCGTTGACGAGTTGTGATTGCGATGCAAGGCTGGAGGCCCCGAGGTGATTCAACAACTCATAAATATGCACTGGGGCACCGTACCCGTGCAGATTATATACATGGTCGATACGCCAGTACCCCTGATCAGTTGCATTGAATAAGGGTATAGCTTTCCAGGCCGAATCATAGAAGCTGCCAAGTGGTCCACAATTAGACCCTTCGGGCAGCGCCAGATTACAATACTGGTGTTGCATCACACAGCCAAGAGGTGTTGCTGGCTCGTCTGCCACCCAGTATTCTTGATAGTCCTGCAAGCGCCCGACCTCAGGCGGCGGGCCTCCCGGTGATTGAGCACGATACCATTCGTCTTGCATTGGCTGGTCAAATATGACACCATCGGCAGACAGGTAGACAATGACGGTGTCGCCATCCGACCTGTTCAGACCGGGAGCTGGAATGAAAGAAAACCCAGAATCCAGCCAGGCCTGGCCGTCTGAGGTTAAAACGGGTATGGATCTAGGAAGCGTCAGTGTGATCAAAACAAGAATATTTATTGGAAGCAATCGACATTACGCAAGTCTAAAATTCAAACCTATAGCCGAGTCGAGGTCCTGATGACGTGAATTCTGCGAATCGATATCACCAATGCGGAATGAATAATTTCGCACCGCCGAGCCCGACTCCCAATGGCCGTGGTGATAACTAACAATATTTCCATGCGTACTTTGCTCCACGGATGTATAGCCTTCCGTGATAATGGGAGCACAAGACAATACACGTCTGAAAGCTGTTCCCTGGGTGGCTGGTAAATTCAATCCCAAGGCTTGGTTGATGTTGATCAATCCAGTGTCCAAACGGATATTCGAGTTATTCGTCCGACACATTCCTTCAGCAAACGGGCAGGGCGCGTTGCTGTCTTCGTCCCACGATAGTCTATCTGTAACAAATCGTGCGCAGCCTAGTATGCCCGAATTGTTTGTCGTGTAACACTGCTGAGCATAATTGGCAGCATTACTTAGCCGTTCCGAATGTAGTTCAAGTACGCGACCAGTCGATGACGAATCATTGGGCCAAACGATGTACCCACAGTTCGCGCTGTCGATCAGGATAGTATCACCCATCGCTGACGAAATGAGAGATGAGAAACCCCCGGCACTGATGAAAGCCGATATAGTGATCGCTGCTGCGGATATTGTGAGAATCAAACGTCTCAGGTGTTGGTTGCGTCTCTTCCGCCATGTCCACACAAGTCGAATCAGAGAAATCATTCCGCTTTCGGGGCTAGATGAGTTCCGTAGGATTGTCTGGCCTTGATAGTATGGAGCGCTTTCTGGCAAAGAAGAAGAAGAGCACCTGAGGCACCAGTAGGAGTAAGCAAGAAATCAAGACCAGCAGTCCCTTCCTAGAACATCTGATAATCGTGAAAGGATGGAAGAACTACCTGAGTAACTGACCTGTGAATAGTTAGGCAGAGGATGCGCCAAAACCGTGTTGAGACCAGAGCAATGAAGGATGCAGTAAATGCTATAATCAAATTCGCATTGCTTTGTGAAGTTGTCAAAGTGCGACCGAGAACTGCCCCCCGAGACCAATCGGTCCATAACCCTAGATGCACGTGGGCGTCAACGTCCACTGATGAGAAGCTGTTTGATTCCATGATTCTTGTGGGGATACCTGACTTGTCGAATCCGAGTAACAGAATTGATAGAATGAATGATTCATTTGAACTGTCAGAATTCCTGATTGCACTCAAGACCCTTTATAGTCGGATGCTCATGATTTATTAATTGATTCAACAATAGGGCTGACTCGTGATTTCCTATAAACTTGCAAATGATCGGCACTCAAAAGGATGTCAACTGAGACATTCTGACTTGTGTGTGGCTTGGTGGGGGCTGACTTCCCAAGAAACAGATGGCTCCAAACTAAGAGTATAATCTGGTCTTACGCACTTCAGGGGTATGTTGTGGTCCGTAGGGTAGGGTTGGTGATTGTTGCTTCTCGGTGACTGAATCGAGAAGCAGAAACATTGCATTAGTCCATTCTGCACGTTTCACAATATGGAGGCGGTCTGGTTGGGCATACTATACCTAATATGCGGTGCTATCCATATGATCCCAGTACTTGGAGCCTGTCACAATTGACGCAAGGCTGAGCCTGCACTGGACCGGCCGCACGAGTAATGTACGCTTCGGATGGCTGCGGGCTCTCAGCATTATGATTGCGACTGCCATATTTATTAATAATCCGAAACTTGGGCGCCTCAATATTGTCGAAAGGAAAAGCGCCTCATCTCGTGCAAGCGTTCGATCTTGAGAATTCCAAGGCCAACACCACCTGATATGGATTATGCGGCCCCAGCTCTAGAATTGCCACAATAGCAACATTCAAAGGCTTCTTGTACTACATTTCAGCTTGACATGACTCGGTAGTTTTGGTTGGGAATCATCGCAGAAAAGATCTGTTACGGGCGTCGTCGGCTCAAACCAAGCATTTTGCATGAACGTAGACCCAGGTTGTCTTGACTCTTAGTCGAATCCATTTAAGCTTACTTGACTTGCCGCTTTTTGTCGGTGATTCAGCACATCCGAGCTACCGATGGACATGTTATTAGCTCATAGGGAATCAATTAGCAGCTGCCCAAGACTGAATACAACAGACAAGATCCAACGAAGATGCTCTCTTGACAGTTACTCGGGTATCAAAGCCACCTTGGCACCGTGTAGATTCTGAAAGGTCGCTCTGCTCTCCTCTGTCCACGGCCTGTCATCACGACTTTCAAGTCTGCTGAAGCTCCTCAAGATGGTGACCATTGTATATGCGACTTCGGCAAACGCCAAGCGGAACCCCGGACAAACCCGCGGCCCTCCTCCGAAAGGAGTATACTCCCATGTCGGCTTGAGTATGTCCCACCTCTCGGGTCGAAACTCATCGGCATCTTCTCCCCAAAAGTCCCTATCTCGAAGTGTCGATCTAAAATTCATTTCTACAACATCCCCTTTGCGTATATATAAAGGACTCTGTCCGTCCTTGCCACCACCCTTTGGCAGGACGACTTCGCGCACACTCTCGCGAGATGAGTGTAGAGATGGGGGTGACCCGATGCGTCTCACGAACAACTTTCTTGAGGTATTGGTATGTTTTCAAGAGGTCATACGTGATAGGAAGATGCTTCGTGGGTAGAATTTCCGCCCTCAACTTGGACCACGCCTCTGGATTTCGAGAAAGGTGAAAAAAGGCATTGCTGATGGTGATGGCAGCTCCATCGTGCGCCGGCGTAAAGACGTTTTGCATCTGGAAGCGCAAAGTCAGACGGTCCTGGGTCACCTTTGCCATCTCATCAACTAGTCGAATGTGAGCTTTTTCTTCTTTGCCCTTATTTCCTTTGGACTGTCGCCTTAGTGCATCGTCTACATGTTTGTCCAGAAATGCGTTGACAGTGTCGCAATCGCGCCACCATTTCGGGTCTCTGTGCAAGAAGCGCAATTTTGAACCCAACATGAGACGTATCGCCACTCCGCGTTGCGCGTAAAAGTATGCGTCAAGAAACTCTTTGTGCGAGTCTGGGGAGCGCAGCGCGTCCATGGACTCGCCAAAGATGAATTCGCTAGCTGTATCGAGACTCTGCCATGAATTGATTAGTTAGTGCACTAGAAACCTAAAAAACAGTTATAATTATAGGGTAGTTCCTTACCAGGCGCCTAAATAGAGGCATGAGATCCACCGTCGACCCGTCGCGGGGTATCAAAGCCATGAGCCTCTCGACATGTTTGCCTAGATTCCGATTCTCGAGATTGGCAATGTGAATCACCTCAAATGCAGGCTTGATCAATTTCCGGCGAGCTGCCCATTTCTCCCCATCCACGACCGTGATGCCGTCGCCCCAAAGATACTCGGCACCCGAGCGAATGTGTTCAACACCAAAATGATCAGAATATGTCGCATGAACAAATTTGGTGATCTCGGGGTTCATTGTCTTGATGCGACGGACACCTATACCATTGCAGACATGTGTCTTGCCGTACTTTTGGAACAGATCCCAATTTAGCTGTCCGAAATTTCGCTCTTGAAATGCCTTCTTGTATAATAAGAACAAGTCAATTCCAAAGAACGGGTCTTTGTGGGGATACTTTGGGGGATCCTGGCAGCCATGGCGCCGCATCATAGATCTTTCGTGGATCCAAGTGCCGAGCTTCTTGGATACAAGCGCCAGCATCCAAATGGACACCAGCGTGCAGCTCATTAGCCACCAAGTAGACTGGTCTTGTGACAGCATAGTGATGTTGTGAATGGTTGCAACGAGTTTTCCATTCTGTCAGAGCTCGAGAGGAGCGAGACCATATCTAGTATTCGCAACAGCTCAAATGCAGCATCATTCCATCCATTATTGCGGCGTCTACAACCAACGGCTCTGCCGCATTCAAGGTGCCAGCGGTGGACTACTTTGGGCTAGCGTTGATGCAAGGGACCAACACTGCCGCATCGTGAATGTCTCAACGTCGCATTATGAGCCGAGTCTGCTCGCGACAGACGATAGGCCAATGGAGTGATTAGATCGAGAATACTCATGAGTCTATTAGTTCCACTTGTCTATAAAGCATTTATTGACATTGTGGTGAGTGCAATCAACATCTAGGCGACGACTCTTTCTCCTTTCTGGCGAATCCGACGTCATCCGAGAAATCCGAATTCTCGCGTCCGCTAACCGATAATTCATTAGCTTTGATGGGTGCTCGCCAGCCTCCGTAAATTGGGCCGCTGGTCCATGTAAACAAGTCTTGACTCGAGAGACAAAATCATTAATCGCAAAGTTTGAGTTTTCGCTCTAGAATGAAGTGCACTTGAAAAACAACTAGAACCTGGGGCCCACGCCCACATCTTTGTCTGCGTTTAACCTTAATTCCTTTGCGCTCTCAATCATGGAGGAGCAACCATCGCCGCCCAGCGGCAGCGGCCCCATTGGGCAGCTGCGACGGGCCTCTACCACGCTGCTCGACGCCAACATGCAGCTCGGCATGTGGGCGGCGACAGGCACGGCGCTCGCTCACGTCCCCGATATCGACGAATTGCGCGGCGCCGAAACGGGCGGCAACATTCTTTTTAATGCGCAGGGCCGGTCTGCTCGTACCGCTGTGCGCCGCCCCGACGGTGAGCTGGTTCCGCTGGGAAGCGTTTCGCAACCTCGAGCCGGCACGTTTCCTCGGGATGCGAAAACCAGCCCCGGTACCGAAGAGCCGGCAATGACCCTGCCGCGCCGCCAAACTTTGCTCGAGATGCAGAATAGTGAGCCGAAGGCTGGCTGGGGCACGACAATCCAGAATGGACTCAAAGCGTACTGGAAATTCCTCAAGACGCCCATGGGCATCATGATTACTATCTATTTTCTCAATATTGTGGTACGTATGGCAGAAACACTATTCTTGGACTTGCTGCGACTAAGACTGACAATAATATAGGCATGGGGAGTATGTTGTCCTTCCCAGTATCTGCAGTGTCGCCCTAAGCGAACATCGCATGGTCAATTGACTATATATTGACTGTCTTCTAGGCCATGCTATTCTTCCTACTACTCAACGCTGCTCCAGCCATGAACTATCCCAGCGCTGACGATGACAACTCACCTCGCAAGAAATGGCTCGAAATCGACAGCCAGATTCTGAACGCCCTGTTCTGTGTTACCGGCTTCGGTTTGGCGCCGTGGCGCTTCCGTGACCTCTACCGCTTCTTGCGAGTGATTTTCGCCCGCGACCGTACCGCCATGAAGAAGCTCGCAGCGCAAAATAGTGGCTGGTTCCGCACTCCGGATTGGTACACCCACCACGAGGACACCGAGGATGGCGCAGTGACCGGTGATCCCCTCGCCAGAACGCCGACGTTTACGGGGTCTAGAGCGCCACCCACGGCCATGTGGAAATTGGGACTGGTGATTTCCATGATGGTCATGAATACACTTTTCCAGGTCGTGCTGTCTTACTTCATGTGGGCATACAACCGATTCGACAGGCCTGTATGTTATGACTCTCATTCCACCATTGAACCTGGTATCAAATTTCAACTGCTGACAATTTATCCCAGACCTGGGCAACTGGTACCTTTATCGCCCTTGGATGTGGCGTTTCGGCTGTGGCGGGCTTTGTATCATGGTGGGAAGGCCGGAAAGTTAAGAAGATCGAGGGACCCGACGTTATCGTCGTCAAGGAAGTGGAAGCTTGATCACGCCACAGAATCAGCGAGGACCATGGATCGAGTCGCGGCTGCTTCATATAATATATAATACTAATAATTATACCCGTCCTAATAAACACCCAACTCGTGAGTCCCTTTCAACACACCACTCGTTTGAATGGTGTGATCCATACTCCCGGCATAAGACCTTCGTCGCTCGCGGCGGGCAGAGGTTGGCCGGTCAATTCCTGCAATACCAATGGCAAGGGAGGGAGTCCCGAGCTTTGCAGTGTGGCAAGGATCGTCCTCAAATAGTTCCACCAGGTTGTCGCGACGACTGCTGTCACGGTATTGTTCCCGGGCAGAAGGTACTGTGATATGTCCGCTGTCGCATGAGTTATGTCTAGGGGAGGTAAGTGTTTCCCGTTGACTTGCACGCGCAACGAGTGCAGCACCGTGTCAAAAGAGATGTAAGCCCCGAGGTCAGCCGCGCTGGTGTTGGTTGTGTTGCTCGGCCACATGAACGTGGAGGTATAATAACCAATACCAGAAGTGTTGACTAACGCTGGAATATCCGTCCACGAAGTTAGCGCCGACAAGGAGTGTGTCGTGTTGTATTTTGTCATGGCTTGTTCAACATTGGAAATATTTGATGGCGCCTCCCAATGCTCTGCGACAAGCTCCCACTCTGTCAGCTGGAATGCGGTTGGGACACTTGAGCCGTCCACAGGACACGCTGCCTTGTTTGACAACACTGCATTCTCATCATTTACCGCAGACGTCACATGCAGGCCGATGCCAACGCTCAGACTGAAATCTGCTCCAATTACGCCGGCTGGTGCAGAAGTAACGTGGTAGGCGGGGACACCAGAAGTACTGTTCGAGCTGGCAAAAAGAATGATCGCTGTCTGATTCCCAGCCAATTCCATGGATATCGTGGTAGTCGTCGAATCCTGATTATAGATCAAGACTGGGGACTGCAAACCTGTCCAAGGGTCTAAGAAGTACGGTGTGCGGGTGTCTGCGATGGTAACATTGCCTGAGCTACCAATCAAGTCGGCGAATATCAATACATAGCCACCTTCTGTCGTTTCTCGCCACGTTGTATACCATGTTCCATTGGTTGTGGTGGCAACTCGAGGTGACAAGCCAAGTGAAGACAGCTGGTTGCCGACTTGACCCTCATCAACCGAGTATACCCCTTCGGTGGTCTCGAGGATAGTGAGGCGTTGAACAAAGAGAGTTTGGTTTGCATCTGTACTGCCCGTTGGATAATACGTCGGTGCATCCCCAACGAAGACGATGGGTAGCCCAGATTCAGCAAAGCTTTGTAATGTCGAAACGGCGCTGAGAGTGAGAGCTGAGCCATTCCTAACGACGAGAGCTTTCCATGCAGGGCCTTCGGGTGCTAGGATGCCATTTTCTACTGTAGCCTGAGGCAATTCAAGGTTTTCCGGTGACAAGTAATTGTATGACCATCCTGTTGAAGATTAGCGAGTGTTCATGCTTCCCTACAGCACGGAAATGGTTTACCTTTTTCAACAAGATCTGGTGACTCATGGACAGTCTTTATGCTTGTTGCCGATTCCTTATTGTACATTGCCACATCAACCTTCGGGATTCCTGACTGTTGCAAGTGCTGCACTCTTGCCATGTAGTTCAGAATCTCCTCGAATCCGTGCTCCCAGACAGGCTCACGCGGCGACCATGGCTCCGAAAAGAGGTAGTCAAAGGCCACATGTCCCGGCCAGGTGGTTTGGTAGTAGTCGCCCGAGAACGCCTGACCGTGAATGACATATTGGTTGACTCCAGCTGCGAAACCGCGATTGGCCGAGAATAGCAGCTCTGGGAGGTGGTACCGAAATCCAGAATTCCTCACCGCGCCCAGCTCGTTCGAAATGACTTGTCTTCCGGCAAGGTTGGCGGGACCGACGAATTTGCGATAAGCATCAATCGAGTCGTAGAATGAAAGGCTTTCGCATTCTGGTGCGTCGACATCTGGAATGACTGTCTGCATATCCATTGGGAGTCCATAGGCTGGCTGGACTGATAGCTGAACGCCCAACTCATGGGCCCACTGCGTCAATGTCGAAATGTACTCTCGGTATCCCGCAGCCAATGTTGCACGGAAGTCATTTATGTATCCCGCGCCTTGGCCCTCTGTATCTAGAATGCATTCAAACGAGCCTGGCTCGGTAGGTTGAACACCAATATTATTCTCGCCGAATGCCAAAAGAGGCAAAAACGGCGCGATGTCGTAGCCGAACAATTCTTTAAACCTCGACGGCAATGATCGAGACCACGAGATATTGGACAAGATCTCCAGGCTGTCTTCCCATGCTGTATTGGTGTAAGTAGCGTGCCCAAAGAACGGCAATCAATGTGACGCGACTATTATCGTCTGAGTCAGATCGAAAGGACTTACCATAGTGCCCGCTATCCTGCAATTGTTCACGGATCCCATCGACCAGTATATGCTCTTCCCAAAACTGAATGATTGTCTGGGCACCCTTGGCGTCGAAATGATCCACCACATATGACCCATCATCAAAGATAGATCCGTTAGACGTCGAGTTGAAAACCAGATTCTTGTTTCCAGAATGCTTTTGATAGAAACTGAACATTCGATAATGTTCCCCGCTTCCTGCATCCGGGAAGGAGATGTCGATGGTACCGTTGGCAGAAACTTGAGCCGTGTGGTCCGATAGACTGTCCGCCGAGAGAACATATTGAACATACGTTACATTCTCTATGCCGACAGAGCCAGTCGCCTCAAAGGTGATTGTTCTATTCGAGGTAACGAGTGCCGTGACAAATGACACTAGCTCGCCCGTTCCCCAGCCTGGGATGAGGCCTACAAAAGAACCATTTTCTGGTACCTCGTTTGTGAAGGGGACCTATGTAACTAGTTTAGCGTAGGACTCAAGATCTTGGACAAAAGGTTCTCACCAGATCCCATTGAAGGCCAGGATCATCCGGGGTCGCAGGCACGCCTTGTCCTTGATTTGGGCCCAATGAGAAATCCATCAAGAGACCATGCTGTTCATGGGCGCCGAGAGCCGCTGCAAACAGGTTGCGAAACGGGACTGTACCGAAATTGTATGTAGAACAGTCTGCACCGGCAGGTTCAGACCCAATTTGTCCTCCATATTCGAAGAAGGGGACCAATTCGATACCGCCTGCCCCAAGCGATCCGCCAGCTGCAATATCGGCGACTACAGTATCGACATCGACGCTGGCGTCTGGCAGCCAGTAGCGAAACCTTGGACGAACATTTGCAGCCGGATTAGCAAAATTTCCTTTGGTAGTTGTCTCATTTCTCCGGGTTGTTCCTAGGCATTGACAGAGAGGGGAAATGGTGCAAAGCCATGAAATTCCATGGGAGAGTTTCATCTCTGTCGATGGGTAATAGGCTCATACGATGCACCAGCCGAAGCGAGACCGTCACGGTATGTGTGTTTATTGGCAAGAAAGATACGTGGAATGTCACATTTATAGAGCTACCAGATAATTATATTCGGCTTCAGGATCTGTAGGCCGTATCCAAGATTCCACAAGGCCAAACCTGGCCTGGGCTAGAATAGGGCCTTGTTCGGGAGATTTCATAACGAAAGTGGCTGGGGCTGTAAACAACCCCTCTCTACGAACCCGGATCTTTTCTTATTGAATGGCAAAACGTCGAACGCACCGCTCGCTGTAGCGTTCCATCGAAGCCGAATATTGCGAGGATCTCGGGTTGCCGGCTTGTACCCCAGGCGGCAATACTAGCTCTCGACTCCGCGCGAGTGTGGGGCAGCATTGAGAGACCAAGCCGACCGACCGATCAGGATCTGGGTAAGTCTTTGGATCTTCGCCGGCAACATTTCGGAAAGGCTTCGGGTGTTCTCACTTGCATTTCAATTACCGGACTTTTATAAGAGATCGTACGCTCGATCTAAGTCATTACGGTGTGTTTCCGTGGAGGACTCGAGTCATATCGGCGCCATGCCCAATGGGGCGATCCAGCGAAGCATTGATGTGCATGAACTCCACTCAGGGGTTGACCGGCAGCTTGTTTGCGCACCTAGATGTGGCTTTAATTGGTCCGCAACAAGCACGCAGGAATCTGGTCCGGGTTCATATTGATTTTCTTCTTTATTGCGCTGGGATGTGAGCGGATCTTCAAAAAGGCTGCCCGCCCTTTCCCCGATATCAAAAACCCGCGCGACTGAAAGATCGAATCAAATCATGTTTTGCAAGAATCCTTGTGATTTCGTCGACCATGTTTATTTTTCCATTCTCTCCATTAAGCGCCGCCATCAAGGTAAATGCCTCCAGTTCGACACCTTGTATGTGCCTACCAACTTTGACTGGTCAACTGATGCTTCAGTCATCATAACCTTAACGGAAGGTTTGTTCTTGCTACCTAAAGACATTGAAGGGAAGGTTCAACAGAGAAACAGACCAGATAATAATAATGAATGCTAGTGTGAACGGGCAACAGTACCTTCTTTACGCCCCGACACTCCTCTCCCTCGAACAATTTCTCTATTTTGGTACACCCACTTCCGGACATGTGACACAATCTCTTCTCAATATCTTGTTCAAAAGAGTGCGCAGGCAAAAGTTTCCATCGGTAGCTTCGCTTGGATTCTTTTTTCTCTTCTCCTATTCTTACTGACATTTTCCATTTCTTCCTTCCAGTTCATATTTCTTTTTTCCTTTTCTTTTTTTAATCCCAACATTTCGTTCCATTTCTAAGAGGACAAAACTTCTTGAACAGCCACGATTGTAAATATTAGCAATGTTGCTCAAAATATTCCTTGTCATCATCTTGGCGACGTACGTACAGAGCAGATCCGGTTATGTATTTGGTGGCAATACTGCCTGGCAAGGCGAGGTCAACGAAACTGCCAAGTAAGTACTATTTGGAAACTTTCGAAGATGGTGAAGAATGCTGATTCATAATGGCGACGTAGTACAGTTTCATTTTACTCAATTCCCTACGCCAAAGCACCTTTGGGAGACTTGAGATGGGCGCCACCGCAGCTCATCCAGTCACATGTATTTCTCAACTCTCATCGTGACCCATTCTATAAATATGATGCCCGCAAACGAGGACCAGCATGCATACAGAGTCATCCCCCTTGGTCAACTGTTTCTTCACGCGATTCAATCACAAACGAATCGGAGGACTGTTTGCGACTCGACGTCATTACTCCGTCAAACTCAGTGCCTGGCAAGCTGGCCGTCATGGTGCACATTCATGGAGGAGGTCAATATCACTTGCGCTTTTGTTTTCTAGTGCAGCTTGCTGATTTTATCGCCAGGCTATGTTTTTGGGAACTCATCCTCGAATTCTGGTGCGAGTCTTGTCAGCCACTCAAAGGGCAAGCTCATACACGTGTCCATCCAGTATCGTCTTGGGCCCCTTGGCTTTCTCGCCGGCGAAGACGTTGCGAACAATGGGTCAGTTAATGTCGGTATTCTCGATCAGAGAGCTGCCTTGAACTGGGTGCACTATAATATCGACGCGTTTGGCGGCGATCGGAACAAGGTCACCATTGTTGGCGACGGCGCCGGTGCTACTTCGGTTGGACTTCACATGATGAGGCCAGAGAGGTTGCCCAAGATGCGGGACGAGAACAGACCATTCAAGGGGAACCCTCTACCTTGGAGACCTAATCACAGATTGAAATGTTGTCCAGTACCCGAGTACGAGGAAGAGCTCAATTTTCCGTTCCAGGCTGCCATAATGGGTGACTAGACCTTTTGAAACGTTGTCAAAGTAACCAGACGTGCTAATCTTGTTAAGCAGATTCGCCATGGTGGTCCCCAATGATGAACAATGTGACTGTCCACAAGCAGTACCAGGCTTTTCTCAAAGCAGCCGAGTGCGAAGACTTGAGATGTTTGCGAGACGCACCCGTCCATGTGATCAAATATGCGACTGAGATGTTGTACAACACGACCTATAGCGCGGGGCAAATCGCCTACGGAACTTACTACTGGGGCCCGTTCATCGACGGAACGATTATCCGGGAACACCCATTGACAGCATTTGAGTATAACCGTGTTGCAAATGTAACCGTCATGATTACCCGTGTTGGGAACGAAGGGTTAGCTTTTTCCAATGTCTCGATCGATACAGAAATCGAAATGAAAAAAGATCTCGAGCCTTTGTGGCAGAGCGAGAAATTTGTTTCCGATACACTCATCCATTATCCAACCACAGCTTTCAACAACAGTCTCGTGGAGGACTTGGACTTGATTCCAGCTCTTCGGAAGGCTCAAGGCAGCAATATTAGTTTCAGCGACGACTTTGCGCGGCGAGAAGCACTTTTCGGCGACGCAATTGTAAATTGTCCTACTAGATTCATTGCGAACGCCGTAGGCCAAAGGGGTCCAGACACTTTCAAGATGATCTTCGACAAAGGCCTCCAGATCCACGGCGCCATAAAGCCATATGTATACTCAGATAACATAAACCGTAAGTATCTGCAGAAAACCCAGATCGCGTAAATGTCCCTAACGATCTTTGAACCTTAATAGCTTCCGGTGAGGTCTCATATGGCCCTGTCAACATGCCCGGAGATCCAGGACTGGCTTGGATATTGCGAGATTACTACGTGTCGTTTGCCGTCTACAAGGACCCCCACAAAGGTACCACCGCGGATGAACGAAGAGCCAAACCTTATTGGCGAGAATATTATGAAACTCCAGAGGACGCGAAGAAAGTCCTTTATGTCCACCAGAGTCATCTAAACTACACAAAGTTCGGAATGATTGATGATCCGGATGATAACGCACGATGTAGCGTCTTTCATGGATCTCCAAACTACAAAGGATCTATATAGCGTCCTTACTTTGGCCTGTGGCACTGATAATTTCATCGAGGTAGCAACGACTCCTGCTGGGAGGCTATACTTTGCCGAGGCTAGATGGGGCGGTCACCGCAAAACTACGGGAACAGTCGCCAAAGAACTGGGATGGAATCCGGTCTATCGTCTCGAATCTTGGAATAAGGATCTTGAGCACAAGGTTTCTTGTGTCTTTGGTGGGAAAAAGAGGTGTCACAATTGATAATTGTATTGCACGGAAGGCATCGTATTGATCACTTGTGCCGAATTTTTTCTCAACCAAAAGTCATTCGGTGCAGTCATCATCTGTACACTCCTGTTTGTAAACAAAACAATGGCGCTGACTACTTCGTGACTTGAAGCTATACTTAAGCGAGTTCTGTTTTTCGTTGCAGATACCACATCATATGCCAAGAGAATCGGCCCAATGTTAATGGAATAGTCACGAATGCGATCAAAACGACAAGCCGCTCCTATCAGAGGGCGTACAGAAGAAAAAAGATGCACCGTGACGCAGGAATAACCGGGATTCCACAGGGTGTCGACAGATGCCCTGCATACCCCGCAAAACACGGCACCGGGAATCTCGTCAACCCAAGCGATGTCACCCAGAATCCGAAAAACCCGACATAGCATCCGAAAATATGGATCCCCGTGCTCCGTGCGGGGCGAATTGGAACGAACTATAGTGTAGAGCGTTATAGAACTCTCGTGCTAAGTCTCCCCGAGCTAACGATGTCGAGACAAGGATAAATGACTTCATCGTGAAGGTCACCACTTCTATAAGATTGAAAAACATGCAAAGTCCGCGAATCAGTATAGGCTGGGCATGGAGTTCAGCACTTAACTGTCAAGATGATCTTTCTCAACCTGCCCCGGCAGATTCTTTTACTGTTGCTGGTACATTTGACGTTGGCCTCAGGCTTCAGCCGTCTTCCCAAGAATGATGAAAGCGTCAATGACGTCCTCCAAGATGTTGTTACCTGGGATCAGTACTCAATCATGGTGCGCGGTGAACGAGTGCTATTCTTCTCCGGAGAATTTCATCCTTTCAGGTTGCCGTCTCCTGGCCTCTGGCTAGATGTTTTCCAAAAGATCAAAGCCGCCGGTTTCTCCGGCGTGTCCTTCTACGTCAATTGGGGCCTCATCGAAGGAACACCGGGAGAATTCCGCGCAGATGGAGTGTTTGCGCTCGAGGGGTTCTTTGACGCTGCTACGCACGCTGGTATCTATCTACTCGCCCGGCCGGGGCCTTATATCAACTCAGAGGTCTCGGGGGGAGGCTATCCAGGGTGGACTTCTCGCCTCAAAGGTCCGATTCGGTCCAATGCTACCGACTGGCTAGACGCGACAAGAAACTACATCAACAACATTGGTGCCATCATCAGTAAAGCACAGATTACAAATGGCGGCCCAATCATCCTGTTCCAACCCGAGAACGAATACACTATTTGCGCTGCAGCACTAGCCAATTTGAACCTTGGCTCCATTGGCGACCTCGACGAGTTGAGCGCATGCCTTGACCACTACTACATGGCAGACGTGGAGGCTATGTGGCGGGAGGCCGGCATAACGCTGCCCTTCATAATCAATGATGCTTTCCCGATTGGCAACTTCGCCCCGGGATCGGGTGTGGGTGCAGGAGACATCTATGGCTTTGACGGGTATCCTCTAAACTGGGGCGTAGCTTGTGAGATGACCGCAACAACACGAAAGACGTTTTGAGACTGATATGACGATTGTGCTCCAGGTTTTGACCCATCCAACTGGAACAGGGCTAATGCAATATTCCCTACTCTTATCACCAATTTCACAATTCATGAGCAGATGAGTCCTAGTACACCATTCTCAATTGTGGAATTCCAAGGCGGTACCGCTGAGCCTTGGTGGGTACTTATGAAAAGCTTCCTTTTCGAGTTTCTGGCTAACACTGTCGCAGGGGTGGAGCCGGTCCTGATGCATGTGCATCCATGCTCAATAATGAGTTTGAGCGAGTGCTCTACAAAACAGTCTATAGCTTTCGCACGACTATACTCAACTTGTACATGGTGGGTCTGATTGATCTGGGGTCATCAAATTGACGATCTACTGACATCAGAGCAGATGTTTGGAGGCACAAATTGGGGCAATCTAGGCCATCCTTTGGGATACACCTCTTATGATGTCGGTGCGGCCATTGATGAGAATCGACAGGTGAGCAGGGAGAAATACAGCGAGTTGAAGCTGCAAGCAAACTTCCTTCAGGTCTCTCCTGCCTACCTCACTACAGTCCCATCGGAGGGGGTCTATGGCGTCTTTACTAACGACAGCAATTTCGTGGCTACTGAGCTCGCTGCGACAGAATCAGACGGGGCGTTCTACATTGTTCGACATGCGAATTGGACTACTCAGTCAACTGCCCAATACATCCTTCGAGTAACTGCTGGCGGTAGGAACTTGACGATTCCCCAAATGGGAGGCTCCCTGTCGCTGCCGGGACGCGATTCCAAGATCCACGTTGTCGACTACGATGTTGGCGGCATTGAACTTGAATATTCCACCGCCGAGATATTCACATGGAAAAAGTCGGCCTCAAAGACGGTGCTCGTCTTGTACGGAGGAGCAGGCGAAACCCACGAGTTCGCCGTGCCCTCGTACCTAGGCATGCCTGGCAGCGTTGAGGGTGATGGTGTTCAGTCTACACAGATATCTGGGTCTGTGGTCGTGCAATGGAATGTTGAATCGTCGCGTCGCATCGTCCATTTTGGCAATAGTCTCGAAGTGCACTTGCTTTGGAGAAATGAGGCCTACCAGTACTGGGTTCATGATCTGCAGAGGCCGGAACCCACTGGGAATTTTGTATCTGCATCTCGAATCAATGATACAGATGCATCGGTCATCGTCAAGGCCGGCTACCTCTTGCGAAATGCAACGGTATCTGACAATTCGTTGCATCTGTGGGGCGACGTCAATGAAACGACCACCATCGAAGTCATCACGGCACCATTGACCTGTGGGGCAACGCTATTCTTCAATGGTCAGCACGTAAACGACACGCGATATGTGAACGGTCGCTTGACTGGTAGCATCACGTATTTCAGGCCCGAAATCATCATGCCTGATTTTGGGTCAATGGAATGGAAGCATCTCGACTCCCTGCCGGAAATCAGAGCTGACTATGACGATGGTGCCTGGCCGATTCTCGACAAGGCTAGCACCAACAATACTCGAGCCTTGACCACGCCTACCTCTCTGTACGCAAGTGACTATGGCTTCCATAGTGGCTCCTTGATTTACAGAGGCCACTACAAGGCGACGGGCAACGAGTCTAGTATATTCCTATCCATTTCAGGTGGCAACGCATTTGGACACTCGGTGTGGTTAAACTCGACATATCTGGGATCCTGGGCGGGGGACCCCAGTGAAGCGATTCACAATCAGACTTTTGTCTTTGCATCTTCTCTCCAATCGAAGGGCGACTACGTAATCACAGTATTGATCGATCACATGGGCCTCACCGAGTCCACCTTTATTGGCGTGGAGGGCAGCAAGGAGCCTCGGGGGATTCTCGACTATTCGCTGACTGGCCACCTGTCACAATCTGACATCACCTGGAAAATGACTGGCAACATTGGCGGCGAAGAGTACTTTGATCTCAGCCGCGGTCCTCGCAATGAAGGAGCCATGTTTACAGAGCGCCAGGGTTACCATCTCCCGGGTGCGCCTCTAGATGATATGCAAACAAGGTCGCCCATCAACGACGGCGAGGTAGGCCCCGGTGTCGGGTTCTATGCCACCACGTTCGACTTGGACGTACCCTCTGGTTACGATGTTCCCATGTCTTTTGTTTTCACAAATGCATCCCAAGGGTTGAACGGTACCCAGGCGGACGCATATCGCGTGCAGCTTTTCGTCAACGGTTGGCAATTCGGCGAATATGGTAAGATGAGCAACCGTTCGGCTTGTTGTCCTATGAGCGGCAGCTAATTGATTATAGTGAACAACATCGGACCTCAGGTATCATTCCCAGTCCCTGAGGGAATTCTCAACTACAATGGCGAAAATTATGTTGCATTGACCCTGTGGTCGCTGGAGTCAAGTGGTGCAAAGCTTGGCGGGCTTTCTTTGGTGGTCGATCAGGTGGTGCAAAGTGGCTATACCAAGCCTTTTCTGGTTGAGGGCCAGTCTTACACGGAACGGTTCGCGTACTGAATGAGGCCGGCAAATGGAGGCAATGGTCATGCATTATGCAGTAAGGTTTTCACTGGCTTGGCAATCAATCAATAAATACGATTTGCATGTTTTGATTATTGTCATGGTCCAAACGCGGTTTGATGCAAGTGATGGGATACAAGTACTGCCCTAATGATTGTACCCAGTGATTGAGTCCGCAGCTAGCCAAACTGTTTTTAGGTGGGTGAAAGCGGGGCGATACCTTTTCTCGGATTCTCGGGTTTGTCGCGTTCTTCGCATTCATCGCATTTCGTCGCATTTTGGTTGTTTACAATTTGTCGCATCCGACAATGCAAAATACTGTAGCCTAGAGCAGCTTTTTGTTTAAGATAGAGGGAGAATTATGTGGTAATTGATTTCTTGACGCTGGAAATAATAATCACTTGAATTGATAATTGTGCTTTTCTCTTCATCGCACAACTGTTCGTACAGCCAGCCAATCTCGCCATAGTTATATCAAACAACCACAATACAATGGACAAAATTCGAACTTGGATGGACAATGTACGCCGCTTTCTTACCAGCGTATACTTCGATGGACATCACAAGAAGAAAGTCCATATTGTCCAGCTCGTACTCGTGGCGCTGATAATAAT
Organism: Neopestalotiopsis sp. M2102B; assembly: GCA_023628315.1. Lineage (NCBI taxonomy): Eukaryota > Fungi > Ascomycota > Sordariomycetes > Amphisphaeriales > Sporocadaceae > Neopestalotiopsis > Neopestalotiopsis sp. M2102B. Next base: position 714,397 of record JAMAKW010000007.1, read on the forward strand.
ACTCTCGGGGACACGCGTTGCAGTCAAGCCCAAAGGTATTCCCGTCACAAGGGCAGATACTCTTGGGATTGTCATGGTATGCTACCAAGGAACATGACCATCGCAACATGATGCTGAAATATCTCTAGGGTATCAAAACATTGGTCGTCATCACCTATCAGCTTGTGACCACACACGTACAACGGTACAAGAGATGGGCGAGCCAAAAAGCATATTCGATTCTCAATTTCATGGAAATTCTCTTCTGGTTCGTGGTGGTAATTGTCACGTTCATGAACATATCCACATTCTGCCAAGGTGCCAGCTGTGGATTAAGCTGGATTACAGTATTGCTTGCTGTAGTACTCATGTAAGTCATGACAAATTTTCTTGATTGCCAAATCCATGAGCCACCGAAACTGATTCGCACCTCAGGGTTCTCGCTATTTGGACAGCTGTAGTATCGTACCAAGAGTTTCGCTTCTACAAGACTTCAGGGGTTCGACCGGAGTCTGTTTTCTCAAAGCCCAACGGCCATTCATGAATTCGGTCAAGTCAATCGGCTTCATATGCTCAAGCAGGAGCGAAGTCATAAGCACTACAGCTGCATTTATTCACAGAAACTACCTAGGTAGTGCTAGGCTCTTGTGAACTGGCGCTCAGGTAGAGACTGCGCGGCAGACCATTAGACTAGACGTTACGATACCAGTTGCATCTGCTAGCATTGTGTAGCTAGTGGGTAAAGTCATAGTTTTGGCGCGCGATGCATAGAGGAATCAAAGAGTTCATCCATGAATCACTAGCGGGACTCAGCAATGGCTATTATATGTATAAAGTCCTTGTCGGGAATGGTCTCAAGTCCAGTCACTCCAGTGAGGAGCGAGTAAGGTCTCCCACTGCGAAGATTTGGCAGCCAACGAGCATCTCATTCCGTGGATGAAAGATACCAGAGACTACGTGAACCAAGATGGTCTGTCACGCGCCGCTATGTTCAACTCGATCGAAGCCTCTTCAGGTCGTCTGGACACACCTTATAGTTTCTATGTCCTCCAAATCCATCGGTACGACCCGAATGTGGAGCCCGAGGAGACAATAAAAGTCCTATCCGGCCTTGTGCAAGCTGGCAAGGTCAAATATCTGGGAGCAAGTAGTATGTGGACATATCATTTTTAGAAACTTCAATATGTCGCCGAGAAGTACGACTGAACCAAGTTCATAAGCATGCAGAATCAATACTCTCTCCGAGTAGGTCCATTCCCAATGAAATGCTTGTTGTGGAGGGTCTAACACATTATGCAACCAATCCAATCACGAATGTGTACTCTCGAAGTACATTACTTATTTTATCAATTGCGTGATGTGAGCCAATCAAGCCCTTGCTTCGCTCTCCGTTCAGGTGCCCTCCCCTTCATTTCCTTGTTCTTGCCACATGGCGAGGATCGCTTCCCATGACTAGATCTACTACCCGACCGCAGTAGTATGACTACATATTACCCAACAGTCGGAGCTCTTCGAGTTGATTCCTTATAGAGAACTGCAGATTTTCTCTGTCGGATCTTCTGCCTTTCCTTTCCGCCAGAGTCTTCATATCTTCCATTGCCGTTGAGAGTAGCACACTAGCCTTCTTGCCCTGAGCTGGAGTTTGAGACAAACCCAGGCTGTCTACCGCAGCTGTTATCACATCCTTGGTAGCCGCGAAGACGTATCCATCTTCGGACAGTCTGTAGAGCATGTCTAAGCCATGAGTATGCTTGATAATGGCTTTCAATACAGCCTCGGTGACCACGAACTCAGAATGACCTCGATAGAGGAGCATTTCTACGATGCTTTTGGCGCGAGGATGCTCCAGAGCTGCTAAAGTAACATCTTCAGTCAGATCGGTCCGATCTTCAGATCGATCTAGAAGGGCCCGGAGTATGAACATGCCGTCAAACTGCTTTCCGGCTGCAGCCGTTGAGTGAGCGTCAGCAGTCCGGCTCCAGTTCTTGCTTCGACTTAATAGGTGTATCAAAAGCATGTCGCCATGTTTTGCGGTTGATGCAGCAACAACCACATCGTCAGTAAAGTTGATGTCACCTCCATCTTCATCCAACAGTGATTCCATCAATTGTCTTCCCTGTTCATCGTTGTTGGCAGCAGCCAGCACCACCTTCTCGGTTGCCTTGACCTCAGTCCTCCGGTCTCGGAGAAGTCGCATCACCTCGATTCCATGTTTCCTATTCCTAGCTGCAGCCTCCACCACTGCATCTGGGAGTTGGTCTTTATGTTTCCAACGCTCAAGAAGTAATAACATTACTTCCTGATCGAAACACTGTGCAACGTAAGCCCCAGTCTGCTCCATTACAGCACAGTCAGGAGACTGTGATATCAGTCTTGCCATTGCCTGAAACCTGTTTGCTGACTCGACGTTGCCGAGTTGCCGGTATAGCGACGCCAAATAGCGGGTGTATGCCATGGTCTCTGGATGGTCCCATCCCAGCTTCGCTTTCGAAGCTTTTCATAATTCTTGGTAGCTCTCTTCCGCCTTTTCAAATCGTCCGGAGTCCCATAATGTTAGTGCTAATTGAGATTTATGGAACGTTTCATCGACTTTGAAAAGGTTACCGCAGGCGCCCTGCTTGATGGTGTGCATGGATGTCGCTGCACTTTCCCAGTCCCATATCAGTAAAAAGCTCCGGGGCAATCTTGGGACCATCTCCGAGTCTTGGATTAAGCGGTGATAATCTACTTCACCCCACATGGCATCGACCGAAATCTTGACGATGACTGCCTGATCACCGCAAAGTCTGATAATCGTCGGTTTTGCCGCCCCATCTAAGAGACAGATGATGACTCCAGTGAGAATCAATACACTTGTTGACTCAATGGTAATAGAAATATCACCTCTTTCGAACTTCCATGGTGTTTTGATAATGATTGTTTCCCGGCCATTCATGGACATCGTTTCGTGAACATGCCCTATAACATACCCTTTACTTTGAATCACGGCGATATTCCGGCTTTCCCAAGTTGTGACACCAATCTCACAGGAAAGCAAGGCTTTCACTAGCCGCCGCAAAAGTTCTCTCCACGAAAGTTTGTAATCGGGTATCAAATCATCTTCGCCAGGATGATCAGATCTCATGCCAAGCAGGGCATAGACCTTATCGCGCCGGTCCGTCGCTTGACGATTGTGGAACATGGCTATCAAATCCGCTAGAGGTCGTATGTCCAAGGTGAAGCCTTCCAAGTGGCCCTTGATTGCTTTGGACCGAAACGTCGCCTCTTTTATAAGAGATGTCAGAGGACTTATCCGGAGGTATCTGTGTTCGTAGGCCGCCTTCAATGATGCCACACCGGAAGAGAATGCTTGTCCTTCAATTTGTGCCGATCCACACATCAACAGCACATGCCGGGCCGCAGCAACTTCCTGTAACACCTAAACAAGGGGCTATCAGCCAAATATCTCGTACCGAGGGCGACCAAATGCCTTACCCAAACTCGCTCAAACCACGATCTCTCGAGCAACGCACTGATACTTGATCTATCAGCGTAAACTTTCATGGTCCGATTCGGATTATTTCTATCTTCCCAGGCAGCGACACATATATCCTCAATCGCTTGGTCGCTGTCCGCAGTTGCATCACCAAGCCAGACAATAACTTTGGCTGCCTTTGCATAAATCAGTGCCATCATTTGGACCTGTTTATTGAGCTCTTCCGTGTTATCTTGATCAATACAGATTGCATCAGCCCAGCTAAGCCTCGGTAAGGAGCGGTTGCGCAACTGATGCAATGCCGCATGAAGACTTGCTGTCACAGAAACATTGTATTTGTCTATACAGATATGCTCAGGCTTCTCTGCAGAGCCCCACGCATAAGATAAGGCTTCATACAGACCAGGGCCGTCGTCTTGGTCCAGGAGGGGGTGGAGGAGGAGTTGGCACTCAATCGGGGCATATTTATCGCCACCGTGCGGACTCAGGAGAAGCAAGCGAATGTTGCCCTCTGGCAAAGCAGAATAATGATAGTGGAATGTCATGATCGCGCCGGGTGTGGGATCGTCGTAGCTCTGGCTCCAAGTGGTTAGTTTAGATGTTTGTGATGAAGTGCCTGTTTTCTGCTGGGTGCCGAAAAGGTCGTACCAGACACATGCAGAGAATAGACATAAGGTCACTAAGGAATGAGGCGCCCGCACGCGTCAAACCTGTCCGCCCAATGATGCAGTCTGGCAGATGTTGTCGAATATGGGATTCATGCTGACATGTGGACGTGCTGCGGCACGGTGCGACCCAATGAAGGCGGGTTCCATGCTTACGTGGGGGCCTAAGCGCTAATCGAGCCCCCTAGACCCACGGGTACCTGAAGACCCGCCATGGTCCGGAAGCTGGACCAGAAGTTTTGGATTGTATGACAGTGATATTCCTGAAATTGTTGAGTTCTGATTACTCTTTGATGATTGAGGCTCTCCTGGTGCAGAATCTTCGATATCACAAGGGAATTAATACCTCCTAACATATTGTTTCCTGCGTGCTGTGGCGTCAGAACTCCCTGGCGCAAAACCGATTGACACTTCACAATGCAATGCAATATGCATGTGCCCACGCATATTGGAATAGCCAGCATGAAGAACCATTTCTTCAAAGATGTGCCCGCACGAGACACGATAGCAAGCATACACCCCATTCTTCTTTATTTCCTTTTCTTTATTTCTTTTATGCCGACTTGAGGTTTCTTCTATCCTAGCAAATAATTTCCTTTTGACCAAATTCCTAGGCACAACATTTCCGCTACCATTCCGCTTTTGATGCAACGAAATCGGCAGGTCCAGCCTGCTACTCTTCCCGCAGATAAAAAAAAAAGTTCGCCTCTTCGTCTTAAGACGTCTGATACTGTCCAAAGGTCTACCACGTGGGCAATTCAGAAACAATGATTTGTCCGTATTTTTATGGTTCTGTTGTCCTTTGCTCCATAATTCAGTCGCTTTAAAATAGTCAGGCCCACAGACATACGTTCATTGTCTGTGTTATGAAAACGTTGATACGCATAGACGCGTTCACAACTGGTGTTCTACTCGAGCTGTTCGTCAGCTTTATTTCAATTCAAGCTGTATATTTCTACGTGTCTGCAATTTTAGGAATATAGTTGTCAGAGTAGCTCTTACAATGGCCTGTGATGTGGGGCATGTGAACATTATTCCTGGTCGCTGAATTCGAGCGCAAGTATTTTCGAGTGAGTAGCTGTGAAAGATCCGAGATGGATAGTTGCAAGTTTTGCTTATAGCTCAATACATCGAATCATACGGGCATATATGGTCCTGATTCAGCCGTGGAGCACTGGCAGGCAAAAGCCGTTGCGTCGGACTTTTCGGAGCGTTTCTTCTTCATGAATCCTCACTTGGGTAAACATAAAAATTTTATGTGAAGTGGTTGTAACCAAATAATTCAACTTCATGCAATCTACCATAGTCTCTAAAAAGATAATATCGCGAATCCTTTACCTTCTGGCTAACTTTGGCGTATCTCTTGATTAACAGCCCAGGCACCGTATTTGAATGCCTGTGATACTGATTTTCATATCAATCCTAATAGCAACAATATATTACTACGGTGGTCACGACACAATTGATTGGGGATCTACATTTGTTGCCTAGCAAAAAATGCAACGTCAATATCTTCGTCATTGTATTTACACCGCCATTTACCACGGCTCAATGTAATTAATATTATTGACGCTCTGGGATCATAAGGTGTGAGCCATGATTGCGGTGCTTGTTTTTTTAATTATGTTTTGTTTACTGATTTCATTTCTTCGTCGATGCTGTTCCGCGTGCTGCGGTGCAGAGGTGTTGGTAGCACTAGAAACTAACGGCTGACATATACGTAAGATTCATGGCAGTCACACTAATCTCCAAGCGTTCTTTCACCACGAGAAATCAATTTCGCATTGATTATATAAATGGCGATGCTTGAATTACGACAATACCCCGTCTAATGTTTGAACACATCAGGGCGGGAATACGCCGGCGCCGCCTGGCCGCTAAAGCTGATGTCGCACAAATTGCTGATGGAATGTAAATGATCTGATAAGGCTTAGAAAGGAGGCTATGCTCGCCACAAGACTTAAAAAGAATGCTATCTCTCCACGTACGCTCTTTCCTCCTCATTCTTTTCCCCTGATATCAATCACTTCTTTCATTTGTGCACGCGAGTTGAACTCTCATGTTATAATGTCTTTCAAGCTAATAGCCTCGTATATATTTGACTGGGCCCTGTTGATTGCATTTGGCCTCGCAGGGTACGGCATCAACAACATTACTCCCAATAAACACGCATTCAGCCTCGAAGATCGCAGCATCAGCTATCCCCTCCACGATGATACTGTGTCTATTGCCGTTTGTGGCATTGTCAGTATTGTCGCGCCGGCAGCCATCATTCTCGTCGTAACATTCCTCGTTGTTCCCGGACCGACTGCACACAAAGGACTACCTCAAAGCCTAATCTGGAAGAGGAGACTTTGGGAGTTGCACGCGAGCTTGCTTGGACTCGCAGCATCTTTCATAGCTACATGGTTCATTGTCAATGGCTTGAAGAATCTGACAGGCAAACCGCGACCCAACCTTTTAGCACGTTGTCAGCCTGACTTGAATAATGTGGCCGATTATGTTGTTGGTGGCATATTGACAGCGACAGACGATGGCAGGCTTGTCACGGCCGCCATCTGCCAGAACCCGGACTCAACCATCGTTGACGAAGGGTTCCGCAGCTCCCCCTCCGGACACAGCTCCATCTCTGCAGCTGGCCTTGTCTATTTGTCTCTGTTCCTAGCTACAAAGCTGGGGGCCTTCATTCCCTTCCTTCATCATGGTGCATATCGTCACGACGAAGGGACACATTTGGCATTCCCTTCCCGTCGCCACTATCGACAGATTACGTCGCCAATACCACTGGAACAGCGCGCAAGCGGCCCACAAGCAACATCAGACACACCCAAAAGCCTAGCCGCTACGAGAAAAGAGGCAGCTGCGCCACCACTGTATTTGCTCGTGTTAACAGTGGTCCCATTCTTTGGATCGGTATACATTTGTGTTTCCAGATGGTACGACTATCAGCACCATGGAATCGATATCCTTTTCGGCTTTTTGATCGGATTTACCACATCGCTTATAGCTTTCCGACTCTACCATCTCCCCTTGGGACGAGGCGCTGGCTGGGCCTGGGCTCCTCGCAGCCCAGATAAGGCTTTTTGGGGTGGCGTCGGCAGCAACAACTATGCCAAAGGTCGGGATATGTCTCATGTGCATGATGAGGCCGAGGATATGGTGTAGATAATCTAAATTACCCGCCACTTTGCATTTTGCTTTTCGCAAATTGGATTTGTCACCATCCGTTCATGCTTCCCTCCTTTCTTGCTTCTTAGTTCACCTGTCCGTAGCTCTCCATCTTGCGCCAATATCAATATATCAAGTAATCAAATGTAATTCACCAATGCTACTCTACATGATCAGCTGCATCGCCTAGTGCGAAGCGCTTATCAGCTTCGGTTCAAGGCTGTGCTAAGCTTGAACAATATCCAGGTGCGGACTGCTGCGGGCCAACCCAAGGCGCAGCTTTTTATACTGCTGCCTAAATCATTAAATCAATAGGCCTCGTTGTATCCGGCCAGGAAGGGGCTGGACAGGGGCAGGGGCAATCTGTGAGAGAACCATTGCCGGCTTTAGCACTAAAAGGGCAGAGTTCAATCGCCGCAGCAAGCGGCTAACTAATGGAAGTGGGTGTGCTGCATTGGTCCACATAATCCGGGCTTTGGATTCATTTTGTTCCAAGAAAACATTGAAACGACCCAAATAGTTATCGTGACCCCTGAGCGCCACAGAAATCTCGAAAGCTGGGGGCCATCAGGGTGGCCTTGTCATTACTTAGTCAATGCTTGTGTAGCTTAATATTTGGAGCACGCTTGGCTTATCCCCGCATCCATGCTTTCGATCTAATGCAAGCTGGGTTTTACATTGCTCGTGTCTCTCACTGTGAATATTCCAAACAAGATCGCAAGTGGGGCATGCCATAGAACTTCACCATAGGTAGTCAAGCGAGTGGCGAAATCAGCACACATAGATTTGAGCACTCATTGCATGATCACAAGTACGAATTCACGCATCGCTGTGACTTGAGGCCAACTGAAATCAACAAGTTTTTCGTTCCTCCCGAGGCATATATATATAGCGGAAATTCTTTCTAAGCGTATAACTTATTGGTTTGACGTATCGAAAATTTTCCGACGGCCTAGTTCTCGCGGATTCGCAGATCCCCAGCGCCTGGTACTGCTATCCTCGGTCCCCAGGCGTTGGCCAAACAGATTCCTCCTTTGTGGTATCAAGCCTTACTTCGAGAGATCAGATACTGCTGGTGGCTGTTATAAAAGAAACAAGAATATGGAGCTTTGGAAACGCCCTACCTTTTGCCTAACCGCTTTTTCCTTCTCATCCGAAGCAATACAAATATCCCACTCACGGCGACGGACACGCCAGCTGTAGAGAGTTATTCATCAGTCACCGGTGTATATCCATCGTGGGGAGGCGGAGACAACCCTGGGTGATGTCCGTACCTAAGCTTCCCGCCGCCGCAATCACTGCTGTTCCAGAGCCCGAGACACCCGTGGTCGTGGCAACCACAGCGCTTGAAGGTGACGGATTCGTGGTACCACTTGATGACACAGTTGCTGTGGAACTTTCAAGGCCTGATGACTGCGCTGCTGACTGTTGGGTCACGGTCACTGTCGGGGTCGGTGGGCGTACTGTAAATAGTGTTACCGTGGGAGTAGGCAGCCGGACACTGGTTGAAGATGTAGTTGTAGGAGCTGGTGGTCTCTCCAGGGTCAGTGTTGTCAGCGGTGTTGGTGGACGGGTGGTCGATGAAGATGTTGCGACCGGCGTGGGAGTTCGGGTACTGGTAAGAACGCCTGCGATGCGAGAAAATGGTCAGTCACCTCTCCGACGTTTCGGCTGGGCCGAATCTTCATGTCTTGTTGAGTGAGTACCTGTTTGCGACGTGGCTACTATACTGGCTGTGAGACTGCTCCAGTCTTCTTCCCAGTCCCTGGCCATTAAGCCACCATGTTCTTGAAGCCGTTCACGAATGTCCATAATCTACCCGTATACCTTTCGATTATTGGAATGAAGTAGGCACAGGCAAATCTGTTTGCGAAAGAACCGGCGCTGCACTTGAAGTGCTACAATCCCTTTCGATCAGGCAAGGTAGAGAGAGACCTGGGCGGAAAATCAAGAGCCGGAGGAGAGTTGGGAACCGAGTCGGATTGGAACTGAAAACCCATCGACGAAACATTATCGTCGGCACTTAAATCACCTTGCCGGCTGAGTGTCTCAGTGTTTGTCACAATAACAAAGGCCCGAGCCACCATGCAGCATCGCTCCAGGCACGGCCACTATATTGAAAGAGCATGTGCCGCTTTGAGTTGCAAATACTTGCTTATCTTGTGCTTTCCGAGCCATGTTGCATGCATCACAATGATAATGGTACCTTGAGGAAGCACAATCCAGGAGTTGGACAGATCATGACGGCATGCTGTTATCTTTCCCCGTTTTCGCCTTACCTTACCACCTTCCCTGCATCGAGACAATCAATGATTATCAGTAGCAACTTTGATTTAATTTTGTGACTAGTACTCCTACGATCTGGCCAATGAAACCCATTTTTCGTCTCTCGTGATATACAAAGCATCTTTCGCCAGGCATCGTGTACAGAGGAGGACCATCATCAGGGTACACGCGTAAAGTGGGGTATCGTAAGAAGATCGAAATGGACCATCGCCCTATGGTGTTTGTGAACGAAACCATACCTCAGCATTGACAGGCCAAGATGAAAAGAAGCGTATTTCAAGTGCCATTGAGAACGGGTCCTTGCCGGTGCGCAGTATAGGGCCGCACCCCCCTGGCGAAACGTTATGAAGCTTAAATCCACAGCCGTAAACGAGACCCGCCGATCTACAGAGGCGGAGACTTATTAATTCTGCTGCCTGGGCAGTCACTAATCGATCATTGTTGATGTTGAAGCCACCACAGCGGATGCAGTTGCGGGAGTGGTACCGAGATCTGCCGTTTGGAGACAATTCAGCGGTAGCTGATACCTGTTGCGTCGCGGAGTCGATCTATCCGATCATAATCAAGTGTCACCTTAGGTAGTTCATGAGTTTTAACTGTCATTGGTACCTATTTTTCGAAATCATGTGCCGTCTCTATCATCTGGTATCACATCAGGAACAAGCACTAATTTCACCAAGTGAGTAGCACGACTGATCAGCATAGCCCAGTAATACACTTCAGAATGGCTTGAACGTTTCGAAATTGCAATTTGATATTTAGCAGACTTGTAAAAGTCAGGAAGACTAAAAGAACTAGAAGATTGTGTTGGTGACTGCACGAGTCGGGCGGAATGCTCGAGTCAAGCGCTAAGGTGAAGCAACGACATCTTTGTGGCTGAGTAGCTGGTTTTGTGGCCAGCGTTGCCTCCAACGCGGCGCTACAACGGATTGACTTTGTTGAGTGACCAAAGATAGCTCATCATCGGCACCCCTTTGACTTACATCAAACCCGCTCATTCTGCATAACGGGAATCTCACAATCGACAGTCCTGGCAACTATGCCTCTCTGGTGTCACGTTAAGTCAGAACATCACTGTTTCAATCTGTGTGTCCGCACTGGCCCAGGTCAGGGACCGCATTGACCTATCCACACAAAGCTAGTTCGAAGCTGTCTATACCACTGCCTGCCAAATCTTAGTCCAAGATCGTCCCTCTCAAGATGGCGAAGCATGTAGCAGAACCTAAGCGTTTCAACGCCTTACATGACGCATGCGGTGAGGCGCGGCATCAACCCGGGTCATTGTGACAATTCCGGCATTGTAAGGTCAATATCAGATATTTTCTTATCAATGGAAGTCCGAAAAGGCAGGTATCTATCATGCTGGCAAGGCATACCGCAAGAGGATGATTGCCAAGTCGCATCTTTTGCATTGCAGCGCATATCTATGACGAATTAGTAAGTCCAGATTGATCTACGATTGTCTGCATGCAGTGTCACGAATATACATGATCCATTACCATGAGAACTCGTATTCATCCATTGGCATGCTTCAGAGGCCTGTAAGATGGCTTAGGGGCTATTTTCTATACCTTTGAAGCCATCAGAACCACGTCAGTGCAATGGCTGTGCTGCGCTTAACCTTTGAAGAACTCACATTTTGCCGATCAGTATCTGTGCTTGGGAAAGGTAGCAAACTACAAACGTACTTCGGCAAAGCGTATCATGCAATGACACGAAACACGATGCTACTACCCACAAAAGCAAGTACCCAGCCTGAGACAATATGCCCCTTGCGCAAGCAGGCAAGAACCTCATGTTCGAGTGATTGGCCCGGATGGATTTTTTTCCAAACATGGCAGTCTATCTGTACATCTGCAGAGGTGAATATCGACCATCCTAATTAGAACGAGCTACTATATGGTCCTTTTGACGAAGATAGAGACGGCAGAGCCCTCAGAAACCTCCCAGACCATAATCACGTACCCGACAGACATACCAGTCAACATGCGTGGATACTGGGTAATGCTTTTCGGGTTCTTCTCTTCACCAGTGATTGTCGAAGCCTGTTCGTTGTATCAATAATAAAACACGTGAACAGATGACATTTGACAGAAATATTATCACTAGTCACGACTTTCATGCTTCTCGGATGAGTCACGAAAGCTTGACTAACACTCGTTTCGCCAGCCATGGAGCATTACGAAAGTCAAGAAATCCCTGAACGAAATGTTCCTCGTCGTTTCTCTACCATTGAAGGTTGGAGGCAAGTAGCACACAATATTTACTATGCCACAGGACACGGTTTGATCACCATCTCTACCTATCCCGATTTTGACAGTATTCACCACGATAACGGGGATATCATCACACGTCAAGCCAGCGGCACTGCGCACAACGAGTCGACAAATGAATCTACTTTACAACCAACAGATAACGAGGATCCTTTTGCCGACCCCATTCCAGTAGAAGAAAATCACCGCCGGGGTGCTGAACATTTGTTCACGAACGGTCCAAGTAATTCAAAGCCAGGTGAACGCCACAGTTCTTTCCAAGAAACAAAGAACAGTCCGGCAGACGAGCCATACCACGTTTTCACTTCGAGACAGAGGTGGTTCGTCGTCGTAATCATCGGAGCTGCGGGCTTGTTCTCGGGTCTTTCTTCCAATATCTATTTTCCAGCTCTAGACGCAATCGCACAGGTAAGCTCGAATAACCCGCATCAGGAGATGCAAGTGACTCTAACGGCCCATTCTTCAGGATTTAAACGTCACTTTACAAGCGGTATCTTTGACAATTACATCTTATCTGATCATTCAAGGCATATCCCCAGTGATATGGGGATCTTTTGCAGATGCGCTCGGTCGTCGGCCAATCTACATTGCATCTTTTGCAGTCTACATCACCGCCAACATTGTCCTTAGTTTCTCGCCCAATTTCATTGTTTTGATTATTTTTAGAGGCTTGCAGGCTGCTGGTAGCGCGTCAACAGTCAGTATAGGTACAGGAGTCCCGATGTCTAAGGCTCCCACGTCGGTGGAGTCCAAGCTAAGCTAATGGAATGTAGGAAATGGCGTGATACAAGACATCACTCTACCAGCCGAGAGGGGGTCGTACATCAGTTTTTATCAAGCGAGTAAATGATGCCAAATTTCATGCTGAGTTGCCGTCATCAAAGAGGATTTGGACTGACTGAACCGATATCTAGTACGAAACTTCAGCATCGCGGTAGGACCCGTGCTAGGAGGCGCGCTCTCAAACTCGCTGGGGTTCCGCTCCATTTTCGTATTCCTGTTGATCCTGTCGAGTTTGACCTTAGGATTCATCCTAGTCTTCCTTCCCGAGACCATGAGAAACATTGCCGGCAATGGTTCTGTTCGTCTCAAGGGAATCTATAGACCATTGGTCCGGTCATTCCGAAAAGAGCCAGACTATATGCAAGACCCGGAACATCCGATCAAACGGAAAAGAATCAGCCTGTCAACGTTCACAAGCCCGCTGCGACTTTTGGGACAAAAGGACATCTTGCTCAACCTAGTGTTTGGTGGCGTTATTTACACTATCTGGAGCATGGTCACATCAACCACGACGAGCATCTTTAAATCGGCATTCAGCCTGAACGAACTACTCGTCGGTCTAGCTTTCTTGCCAAACGGTCAGTTCTTCACAGCACTCCATTCTTATTGCAGAAGTGCTTGTTTGACTAAATATCAATAGGCCTCGGGACCATTGTCGGATCGGCCATAATGGGGATGCTCATGAACAAGGACTTTGCAGCCGCCGAATGCGTTTACAGGGCACAGCACGACCTGCCACCCGAGTACAAGATCCCGTCCAAGGCGATCCCGAGCGACTTCAACATTGAGCACGCACGTCTTCGCCACCTTTCCTGGATCACCATACTATTCACACTGGCCACTGGCACCTATGGATTCACCGTCGGCGTCGACTCGACTCTCACATCGAAGCCGGCGTGGGTCATTGTCCCACTTTTCCTACAATTTCTGATCGCCGCTACGAGCAATGCCGTCTTTGCCATGAACCAAACTATGATTTCGGATCTTTGTCCTGGCAAAGGCGCGAGCAGCACCGCTGTCAATAACCTGGTGCGATGCGGCTTAGCGGCTGTTGGTGTCGCGTTTGCCGAGACCATGGTGACATCTCTAGGCCCCGCCACGTCCTTCCTCTTATTGGCGCTCATTGTGCTTGTATGCGCTCCTCTACCGGTTGTGAACTGGTTTTACGGTCCTGGCTGGAGACGGGAAAGGATGAAGAAGCAGGAAAATAGAGCAGGTGGGGAGAGTGAGAAAGTCTGATATGGACTATTAGGAACATCTCGTTTGCCTCTTCAGGATCTCAATCGATTGAAAATGATGATCCTTCAGAACGTGCTAATGGGGCATTGAGGACATCGTGTACTTTTATAGCGATGAGCCAAGAGAATCTTAGACAAGCACGGTACCAAAGTCAATGAGAAGAGTAGTTAGACTCCAGTCATAGAAATAAAGTGTTTCAAACAAGCATAGACTTGTTTGCTATGACGCACTGCTACATGACATTTCCAAGTCTAAATTGACAGACATGAATATCACCAATCGCCGAGCCACCGCATGCACAGCCTGGAAGAAGACCGATCAGCAACGTGATTATGACAGTCTGCAGGGATCCGCATAGCGGGTATGTGTGGGCGGCCAATCAAAGTGGGTTCGACGCTTGTCTGACCGGAAGCTTGACCGGAAGATTTTAAGCTCTGCGAAATGTTGAATCTGATGGCATTGGTACCCGTAAGATTGTTGAATTCTGAATCCTTCCGGATTTACGAGACTGGTACGTGTCCGAAATGCATGCCACTAATATTGGGAATAAGGATGCAATGTTTCCAGTGCGCCGTGGTTGCAACTCAATGAAGCCGCGATTGGGAGTGGGCCGGAGCCGGAACCTGCGCCGGAGCTTTCGACAATTTCATATTGCCTTGATATCCCTCGATGGCAGCCGCGTCGTGATGATGATAAATAGGACGTAGAACTCTTGATTTTAATCTGGAGCAAAATCATTATCCATTCACGCCAACCGCGAATAGCGATCAATATTCTACTTCCATCAACACAGTACAGACGCCAAAATGCCATCTGTGATCAGAAACTACCAACTAATTGCGGCCAACAAGAAGGCACAGCAATGGGAAAAGATTCCTGAAAACTGGCGCATCCCAGCGGAAGACTTCAAGGGTTCGACCTACCTCATGGACGTGCCACTGAGCTGTGGTCTGTTGAGTGATACAGAAGTCAACATCACTTCCGACTACGATGCTACCGCCCTACTCGAAAAGCTCAAGGCCCGGACTTGGTCAGTTGAGCAAGTGGTTGTGGCTTTCTGCAAAAGAGCCGCCATCGCTCAGCAATTGGTGTGTTTGCCCAAAGTGCCATGGGAAATGAATTCGCTGATCATGATCGTCTCAGACAAACTGCTTAACGGAAATATTCTTCGACGAAGCTATCGAGCGCGCGAAAAAGCTTGATCGGGAGTACAACTCAAGCCCCAATGCAAAGCCATTTCCACCACTGTTTGGGCTGCCAATCTCGCTCAAGGACAGTTTTGATGTCGCTGGATACGATAGCTCGACGGGGCTCGGTTGCTACGTCGACCAGCCAGCAGAGCGCAACAGCGCTCTGGCCGCAATGCTGATTGATCTAGGGGCTGTTCTCTATTGCAAGACAAATCTCCCTCAGGCAATCATGACTGGAGATAGTCACAACAATGTCTTTGGACGAACACTGAACCCTCGCAATACTCTTCTAACAGCTGGAGGAAGCACGGGAGGCGAGGGTGCCCTCATCGCCCTCCGCGGAAGCATCCTTGGAGTCGGGACCGATATTGCCGGCAGTATTCGCATCCCCTCGCTGTGCAACGGAATCTACGGTTTCAGACCGAGCGTAGGCCTGATTCCTCATGGCGGCGTACGAGACCTCACACCCCCAGGCACTGATGGCGTCCGTTCAACAGCTGGTCCCTTGGCAACCTCCGCTCGGGACTGCTCTCTCTTCCTTCGGGTAATTCTACAAGCAGACACTTGGAAATATGACAGCACTGCGATATCCCTCCCATGGCAAGGCCTGCCAAGAATGCCCAAGATTAGGATTGGCGTTGTACAGAATGACGGGATCTATACCCCGACTCCGCCAGTACGACGGGGGTTGCAGAAGACGGTCGAGCTCCTCAGTGACGTTGAAGGCATTCAGCTGATTTCAATTGACCTTCCTGACGTCCTCGAAATCTATCAAGACCTTCTCGCATATATGGCGCTATCCGGAAGTGATGTAAGTCTATCAAACATTCGCGTGTTTCAGAAAGGCAGACACTAACGAAATCAGTACTATCACGAACAATTTGCTCGAACTGGCGAGCCAGTGATCCCCTCACTTGAGGCAATTGGTCTTTTGTCGATGCCAGGAACAACGCTAGATGGGTTTTTCGATCTCAACAACCGTCGAGCCAAGTTCGCGAAAAAGTACCTGGAGGTGTTCCGCGACAACCAGATAGATGCAATCATCATGCCAACTTCTCAACATACCGCAGTCCCTCTCGATTGCTGGAAGACAGCCACGTACACCAGTCTCTGGAATTACCTAGACTTCCCGGCCCTGGTGGTTCCAGTGGATGAGGTGAGAGATGTGGACAGTGTTGACGACTTGAGTAACGCAAGATTCGGCCCCGAGGACGAAAAGATGTACAGTCTCTGTAAGTCATTTCTTGATCATCCCATTCGTGGTCATTTTAGCTGATGAATCCTTTGCTTAGATACTGGACGGGATCAGTACAAGCGAGCTCCGGTGGCTGTTCAAGTTGTGGGATACCGGCATAGGGACGAAGCTCTTATGAAGGCGGTGGAGGTGTTGGATGCGGTTGTCAACAGGTCTTAGCGTAGTGATAGGCGTTTTCGAATGTCCTCGTGTGAACTTTGCAGACATCCCCTGAGACAATATCTCATGACCCGTTGATAGAATTCAAGATCGGGCATGGTTTATATGTAGAATCGAACCAACAAGTTGTAGTTTTCATGTCTCGCTCATGCCAGATTCGTGACAAAAACTCTTTGGTAACTTTCTGCAAGGGTGGTGCATATTGGTCGACACAGTCGTGGACAAGCAGTAGCGCTTGATGGCGCAGTGATTCCCCTTGGGCTTCAACGGCAGCAATGACGAATGGTAATGTCACAAACCGCATTATTCGCTTTGTCACACGCTTTGCCATTTCTAGCTCCATCATAATTTCTCTGGACCAAATCTCACCCTGCGCATCTTGTTGTCCAAATGAGTATCGCAGACGGTGCCCCAAAAGAAGCGCCCCCAATCGATACAATTTGGCTTGCGCAAGGAGATGCACAATTTCTGCAGAATCAAACTTTCCCACAAGCTGATCCATATTCGAGGGCTGCCATGGTTCCACTATACCACGAATGTCGTCCAACTGCTTCTGGAGGCGAGCCAATTCGTCGACGTCTGTTGCGTTGAGGATTGAATTGCTGATTACGCAGAGATCTTGATAATGTGGCAAAAGTGGTAAACAAAGACCAAGGCGGCGATCAATCATTGGCGAAGCGGCCGTGTTAATTCTGAGCGTCGGTTTCAATCGGTAAAGAATGCAATCCATGGTTTCCTGCAAAATAAGAAAGCTCTGCCACGGATCTGTCTGCGCATCTGACGTGGTTTCCCTAGAGAGCGAGCTTGCTGCACTCAAGCAGTAACGTGAGATTTCGGCCACGCCGGCTCCGATGGATGAGTGGATGGAAAAGGCCAGGAGACTGCCCAGTTGATGATACACGGCTGCGTCTTGTAGGCAAGATGCAGGCAGCGATCGTAGAGCATTGACGGCTTTGGATATGTAACGAATGCTGGCATCAGCATCGAGGTCGTCAGCGGTGCCGGATTGGAGATGCTTTAGCGTAGCGGCACAGGCAAGAAACGCATCCTTGAGCAGTGGTACATTGGGTAACTGAACAGCGAGGGCATGCTGCTGTTCATCGTGGAAGCTCGGACAGACGACAAAATGGTCCAGAGAACCCGGCTGACCGAGGAAAAAGCTAAGCAACGCCTTTTCTTCCGGATTATGGCCGCCCAGGCCATTCAAATACTCGTTTGTCTTTGGCTGGCTGCGCTGTAGTCTCTTGTCCTTTCCGTAAGTTTTATGTGCTCTACGGCCAACGGGTCGGACTGGTCGGACCGTCGAACACGCTAAGCCCAGTCGCTCACACCTTGCACATTCTCCGGAAGACGTTGCGCGCTGACATCGTCTTTTGATTTAGCAATATGTTAGCAGGTAGACTTTCGTAGAAGAAGATGACAATGGACTCAGATATCTAGAGTTGAGTAGTGCTCATAGGTTCGCATTCCACTGCAATTGAGATGAAGGACCTCTCCAGACTAGCGGGCTCTTCCCCTACAGAACATTGAGGGCAAGTCATGCACTTACTCTTTCAACTCATAGCATCTGTCGCAGGCGGTCCTCACTTTTGGGTGCATAGTCGTGGCATCCGAAAACAGGATCAAACAAAATATGAAGATATCAGCGATAAATTGTCTAGATGTGTGATGAAATGAAGGGGTAATGGAATATGTTGAAGAAGGAATCAATTTGTTGAGATGGGAGCATTCAGCACAGTGGGGCACAACGCTGTAGGTAAGGCATGTTTAGTGCATTCAGCCTCTGGAAGTGCTAGAACGCACTAAAGTCCGGGCTGGCATGCCATCAACCCTGGCTGCTGACAGCAGCAATACGTGACACAACTTTGATAGAGGCATTAAGCTGGGTTACAGTCAGCATATTGAATACACTGAAGCCGAAGCAGCTGCCCAGCTACCGTTCTTCAAATTGAACAGAATACTCCCAATTGCATTATTTGACTGTCATTGATGCCATTCAATTAATGTGCTACAATCTTGGAATGACAAGATTATGACCTTAAGTACCTCTCACTGGATCATTCAAGCAGACACCTTTCTCTTGACAAAATCATCCAGTGCCGTAGCAATGGGTCCCGGCACTTCCAGCGGACTCCAGTGCGAGCACTCCAGGGTGACCTCTTCCAGATCCGGCACGAAGCCGCCCAGCTTGGCCGGGATCATGGCCTCGGGCCGGCAAACGGCGTCCTGGGTAGCGATAAAGTAGAGCAGCGGCACCTTGACGACGAACCGGTCGCGCGGCATGTCCTTTTCCACGGCGTGCTGCACGTGCTCCGTGTTGCCGCGGTAGTAGCAGATGGGCGCCTCGAAGCCGTCGCGCTCCAGCCTCTCGACGTAGCGCCGCTTGAGCTCCGCGTCCTTGGCGTACTCGCGCACCTCGACGTCCCAGTCCTGGTTCTCGTTGAGCAGCCACTTTTTAAAGTTGCCGCGGGTGCACAGGAGCTCGCCAAAGAAGTCGGGCGGGGCGCCGTGCATGCCATCGTACAGCCGGCCCACGTGCTTTCTCAGGATTTCCGGGCCCTCCTCGCTGATGAGCAGCTCCTGGTACGCCAGCAAGGGACGGCCAAACGTCTTTTCCAAAAAGGCGTTGGCGGCGTCGAGGTCAAAGGGCTCCGTGGAGGGGAGGGAGTAGGCGACGTTGAGCAGGACCAGGGCCGAGACGCGCTCGGGCTGGTGGGCGTAGAAGCGCTGGGCGACGGCGGAGCCCCAGTCGTGGCCGGCCGTTACGGCCTTGTCGACGCCTTCGGCGTCCAGGATCTGGGCCAGGTCCTTGGCAATGGCGCTGAAGTCGTATGCGGCCGGGTCCGTGGGCTTGGACGTTCCGCTGTACCCGAGCATGTCGGGGGCAATCACACGGTATTGCGGCAGCCTCGAGATGATTCCCTCCCAGAGATGCGCATCGTCGGGGAAGCCATGGATCAGGAACAAGGTAGGGGTGTCCTTTGAAGTCTGCGCGGGGTCGGACACGTAGTAAGTATACGTGAATCCGCGGGAACTAATGATGGACCTCTTCTGCAACTTGTCCATTTTGAAATAATTTCAGGTGATGCTCTTGTCAGTACGGTAAATGTTCACAATTGCAAATAAATTGCGACAGCAAAAGAACTGCCGGTATGTATAGCAGACAACCACTTTATTTAATAGATATCTATCAAGATCTGCCGGCTCTCGGTCGCGATTGAGATACTCCACCGTTGCCAATACCACCCCCGCTGCGGCTGATTGATCGCCATTTTTACTTGGTGTAGCTTTCCTGATACCGCCTAACTAGCAGAGCCAAACTGATCCCCTAGGGTCCAAGGGTCCTCGTAAACCTGCGCTATTCTCAAGTCCCTTGCTTGGCAAACCATATCCACTCGGGGAGTCGGAAAGTTAAAGACATCGGGCACCACTCTTTGAACTTTGGATCATTTACTCAAATTGGACGAAAGGTTTCCAGAAAAGGCTGAGAACGGCAAAACTACAGCAATCGATAACGGCGGGTGGGGTCAATATTGACACCTCGGTAAGTATTTGTGTTCGCAACTTCAAATCTAAGCAAAGCTGGTGCCAACCACCCAGCTCACGTCATCGTTGAACGACGTGGCCGAGTCAAAGGTGTGCACGCCGCCGTTGCTGGCCGCGTAGCCCACGTTGCTGTAGTGGCGGATCCAGCGCGTAGGGTAGCCCCAGGCCAGGATCGAGTTGCCCTGGCCGTTGAGACCAGTGTGAGGGCAGAAGGTGGCATCCTCGTTGAACTGCTTGGTGCCGTCGCTGGCGGCGACCTGGAGCACAAAGTCGTAGTGGCGGATGTAGCTGCCGGCCGTGTCGGTGGACTCAAAGGAGAAGCAAGCGCTGTTGCCAAGACCGGCGCGGACTTTCCAGCTGGCCTGTTGCTTGAGGGTGGTGGAGCTCGCGGAGGTCACGACCTGGCTGTTGACAGTGGCGCCCGTGTGTGCGAGGTAGTGGTCTGTGTAGCCGGAGGTCGTGGCCCGGAGCGAGATGGAGGAGCCGACGGTCAGGGCGGGGCCGCTGGTCAGCGAAGTAGTGGCGTACTTGGCAGCCACAATGTTGGCCTGAACCGAGTTCTCGGTGGCATCGGACGGGTATCCAGTGGTCATAACACCCTCGTAGAAAGTGCCCTGGGCCCCGACACTGTTGTCACCACCAATACCAAGAATGATGGCACCCTCCTTCGACATCGGGTTGTAGCCGGAAGCACTGGGGCGTGCGCCGTTGTAGTAGGTCGACAATGATCCAGAGGCGGAGTTGCCACCACGCAGGGCCCACACGTTCTGTCCACCCTTGAGGGCAGCGGTGAGGAATCGGTAGGAGAGCGAAGGGTCAGCCGTGTTCTGGCCGGAGCTGGCACCCGAGAACAGGCCGTTCTCGAGATCAGCCATGAACCACGGGCCGCTGCCGGATCCGGTGCCCCACACGGTGTTGTCACCGTAGTAGATAGCCTCCATGTGGCCATTGCCAGTGTCAGTACTGCTCGTCTCGGCATTGCCGTAGTCGAAACAGCAGCCTCCATTGTAGTGAGTTCCATCCAGGACAGCATACATGCCCTCGGAGGCATCACCAGTAGCAGAGCCGCTGACAGCGTTGTTGCGGTAGCCAGTTCCGGGCGAGATGAAGACACCGTATGCCTTGGCACCATTCAGCGTGACAGGCGCACCAATGGCACTGGCCAGGTTATCGTATCCATTGGCCTCGGGGCCCTGGAAACCGCCAGGTGGGGCCTGAGTGAGATGGTTGCCACGGCCGGACTGATCGTAGATGATGGTGATCAGACAGGTAGTACTCGCGCAGAAGGTATCCTGAGCCGCTGCGTTGGCAACACCGCCGGCAGAGACAGGCGAAATGGTCGTGGTAGCACCATCAGAGCCACGCTTGACCTGGTAGAGGGCACCACTGAATGCGCTGTACAAGGCACGAGTAGTGGAGTGCTAGTTCGAAGTGTGTCAGCTTCTTGTTTTCTTCAGGATTGTATAGAGATTTCTACACAGTGTTCGAGCTCCAGACAACGCGCAGTTCATCTCCTGGGCAGAACGCGGGACCAGAACACAAGTTCTCGAGAGCACACTCTAGAAAGGAAATATGTAGGAATTCGCAACATCACAAGCTTTTAGTACTTACTGCAGCGATACACGGTGCGCCTCCCGAAGCGTAGATGTCGCAAGGCCCAGCGACCACTGTGGCAACGAGGCCAAGTGCGCAAGCGCAGAGTTGCGTAAGACTGGGTCGTGAAAACATGCTGATTGACCTGGCTGAATGACCGCTAGCACTGGATGAACGAGGATGCGAGTGTGCTATACTGCTCCATGAAAATCGTTACCGAATCGCCGCATGGCCCTGTCTATTTATATCAGGCATCTCTATACTCGGAACCTGGATCATCCAGATTAATCAACATAAATTGCGGAGCGCCTGGCATTTCCGCTCCAATAACAATAAAGATGAGTGTTGTTTTCTTTCGTTACTACCTGTCACCAGCAAATCCGCGAATCTGGAGCGGCCCAAGACAGCAACTTTGGGATTTGCACTGCCAGTCTGTAGCGTCGCATGAAGAAGACCTCGTGACAGTGGTGGTGCAGGCATCAGAGGTGGAATAAAAGATTCCGTCTCATTCGTGGGCCTTGGACCATTCGAAAAAGCAGGTACATTTGGAGCTATTTGCAAGTAGAATGTAACCATGGCATGGGGAACATCTTTACCTATACGGCTTCTGGCGATCCAACCAGGACAATAAGCCGCAATCCGAGAAACAACAACGCCGATTTGTGCGCTTCAAGAATGTCTTCTAGGCCGGATTCATGATCCATTGATCTAGTTGGGCCAATCATCCGAGGGGTTGGTCATGATTGCAAACAAACCTTAATCACATGATAGCCTGCAAAGTCCCGAGATCCAGAGGGTCAGTCGCGTATTCTCCCCATACCCCAAATTCATGCCGTCGGTCCACCTGAGCGGGGGACACGCAATGAACCATTTTCTCCAACAAGTCTGCCAATCTCGGGGAGACTAGGCGGAACCCCATGGGGAACGGGTAGATATGCGGGATGAAGCTTGGGTGAAGCTTGACCTGATTAGTTGGCGTATGCGACACAACGCCACGCCACTCTACGCCATGCCCAACAGGTTGCGGCTCCATTGCCGCCCGTCCAATCTACTGCCGAAATGACATGGGCTCCTTGGTCGTATATGCGCATCATGAAAGCTAACAGAAGCTTGTCTGCTGTGCCTCCACTGTCAATAAAAACGCGCATTTTCTACGCCACGTGAAAATCCATCAAGACTTGCTGGGAACTTTTCAACAAACAAACGACTCGACTTTCTCAAGCACCCGACAGGAGTTCGCAGCAATCGGTGCGAACCAGGGGTAGGGTACACGTCAAAATGTGCCTAATGCACGGCCGACACCCCACTATTGATTCGTCGCCTATCGTATTCTCATAGCCGCTCGCATATGCGCTGTCGTCGCATTGTCCCTGGCTTTCAATCCGTCCCTCGGTTCATCTACCTAGCTGCGTGAAAGTTGACGTTGCCTTGGGTATCCACCACTCCTGCTCGCTTGTAATATGTCGTTGATCTGATATATGGATCAAGTTTCCAGTAGTTTTCTCTCAAAAGATCTGCTGTCTCGTTCCTTTTCATGCTCGGTTGATCAATGGGCAAAGCTGCCCACGCGATTGTTTCTTGCTCAAATCTGTTGATGAGCTCGTCGCGTTCTTTTTGGATCTCCATTCGTTCCTCCTTGTCCGATAATTTTGCATTTTCGTGTCCCTTTGGCTCAATATACTTGTACACCCACTCATCTCGTCCACCATAATTTGACTGCAGGTTTTCCTCGGAGATGAACTTGAGCAAGTCTGCCGGCTTGCGTGTGAAATTGATCTTGGCCGCGATCACGGGGTCGAGCCAACCCTTGATAATATTCCATAATCCTAAGCATGAATATCAGCTGGGATGATCCAATAAAACGGATCAAGTTCCCCATTCCACTTACCCCAAAATACAAATGGCGCATTATGAATAAGAACAAGGCCCAGAGTCTCCGGATACTTTGACTCAAAGATAAGCAAGAGAAACTTGACTACATGAAAGTCCATGTTCTTCAAGCCGAAGCCAGTCATGTCAAACAGAAGACAGAATTTGTCCTGGGGTGGCTTGACCAAAAGTCGTATACTCTCGACATTATGCAGAATATACGTCTCCATTGCCTCTGGTGATTGCAAGTTGGGATCGTGAAGACCGACTTTGATGATATAAATTGGCCGGTTCTCCTTGTCGGTGCCGCGGACATAACTCTTGCCCGAACGATATTGAGCAATGAAGCCCTTGTCATCTTCCGAAGGATCGGGCTTAAGTCCGACGCTCTCGCCTGTCAAGATTACGGTCTCGTCCAATTGTTTTTCGCGACGCCATCGGACTGCAGAGAGAAGCATGGCCATAGCTGCTTCGACATCCCATTTCCGAGCGCGAAGAAATCGCAGAACCAATGCATCTGGATGCTCGGACAGAATGAAGTTCCAGAGCTCGTGCCGGAACTCGTCAGTCGTCATGTCAGTGAGGCGCGGCCAGGAACCGGCATCTGACTTGACCCCATTCTCCGAGCCCGGAACACCGCAGAGTTGTATCAGGTAGCGCCACATTAGCTGTAGCTTGTGGTCCTGATTCGCATCCATGCTGCCGGTGTGTCGTAAGTGCTACAATGCTACTTATAGGGCTCAATGCAACCCGCTCCTCGTGCAGCAACCCTGGATTATATATGCCAGTCAGTACTGGAGTCAGACTCTGGTTAGTATTCAATGCCTTTGCCTACTCCTGCTCGTTGATGGGTCACAAAACTCACCGAATTATGTTACACTTGCTCTCACTATCTCGGCAGTGTTGCTGTCTACCTCATTGGAATCTCGTGGAATCGTGAATTGAATAGGAGAGATTGCGAGCGACGTGTGCAGTAGCTGATATACATTTAATGATGATGCCAAGCCAAGAGGATTTTCAATCACACGCAAGCAAAGACCAATGCGGGGTGAGACCAGGTTGGTTCAGCATGCACACGTGGAAAATCAGCCACACCCGCGAAATAGGAAAGGATTGTTCACCATTTTTGTAGTAAGCTTGACTGATGAAGACATGACCACCAACAAGGGCAGTGAGACCGAGAGTATGATAGCACTGTGGCAGGCGCGAGGCTTTGCTATGGAAGGGGTCAGATGCCAGGTGGAAAGGGTGCTTAGTTGCTTCCAGCGCTTATGTAGTAGGATTTTTGCCTTGAATCGCACGATCAGTGACGACTCAGACTTCGAATCTCCAGCGACGCTCTATCGAGATGATGCCCAGGAGTGATGTTGTAGGCCCTCACTGGCCTGACCGGGGGGCCCTCTAAAACTAAGTCGTCCATGGGTGCTTAGTAGCGGGCCTACGGCGCATATAGTGAGCGTCACACCCGAATGCGACTGTATGCCCTCCGCGACAGGCCAGCCATTACACTGTTGTGCATCCTGGGGTACCTCATGAGCAACCATTCTTATTTAAGTTTTCGCGAAAAGCCCGAAGAGTTGATCGCTTTTCTCAAATTACGTGATCCTTTCAACCAGCTTTTATGTCATCCCTTCCCCCTGCATTGGCTTCACTGAGCCATCCGATCAGTGTTTGGAGTGCAGTAGTAGTGCCAGCCCAGGGGCCCCGAAGGAACACGCCGATGTTCTCTAGTGGGCTCACTCGGGGTCGATCAGGCATGCACCAGGGTCGATAGCGCAGAGCGTTATGACAGTGTGATTGTAATTTCTAGTATTTACTGGATGCAACCTCGCAATTGCCGCATGGACATATCTCAAGCTTTATATACAGTCATTCCTCTTTCCCCGTCTTCTTTATACAAGATACCTACATTTTTGACTACACGGCACTCAAAGCGCTGATATCCACCGCCCGGATGCTCGAAGCATTGAACTCAGAGACGAGCAGCACATTCCCGCTAGGACTAGCCGCTAGCGAGCGCGGGAAGGCCCCTGTAGGTATTTGCGGGAAGTTGATTGTTCCCTTTTGCAATGCATCCTTGATGTTGAAAACTGAGACGCCAGTAGTCGTGCCGCTGTATAAGAATCTGTTGGAATCGGCGACAAAGATATAGTCCTTGATGGCAGTTATGCCCAACGGTGATGTACCCGTTCCAAGCGTCGCCAGCAGCGGGTCCATGGTCGTGTTGTCGGCGAGTGCGACCGCGTCAAAGGCCAACACCTGATTTGACTCTCGGGTCGTGACCCAAAGCTGTTTTCCGTCGACCGACATGACCGAACGCACTGGATGACATCCACCAGCCACGTTCTTGACCAAGGACTGGTTCGGGACATTGCGCAGTGTGGCCACGTCCAAGACGCTGATGACGCCGCCGGTCTCGTTCAAGGACCTTGCGGTGCCATTGATTTCGCTCGTGACAAATAATCTGCTGTGGTCGGCCGAAAATTGTTGGCCAATGGTGCGGAATCCCAGCCCAATGAAGCCTTTGTGCACGCTCGTCACGGTTCGGTTGGCCTGGCGGGTAACTCCCCAGACCTCGATGCCGCCGAGATCATGTGTCGTGTTGCTTCCGAACTCCTGACTGACAAAGGCAAACTTGTCGTCGGCGGTAATGGACACCTCGATCGCACTCCTTCCCGCGACACCGTTACTGCTGAGGGTGCCGACAAATGAATCGTTGCGTCCGGCAAGTGCACGAGGAACATCGAGGATGACAGCGCCGTAACCTGTAGCGACGTATAGGTTCTCCTTGTCATGGGTCAATGCCATCTCTCGAAGTCCATAGCCATCTTCGTCGACATCATCGTTGCCAATCAGGAATGCAGGCGGCAGCGGCAGCATATACTTCAGCTTTGGGGTAAACTCTGTTGTGTCAAGAACCCCGACGGAAAAGTTAATGGCGGCAAAAGCAGTCGTCTCATCCAAGTACACGATACCCCATGGTCGACTCTGTACGCTGAGCACTGTCGAGTTGAGGTCCAATTGTGTCTGTGCTGGGGCAGCCTGAGCACAGGGGTGAGGGTCTGCAAAGGGGCTGATCCAGGGCCGGCAGTGCGCGAGACCAACAATGACGGCCACTATAAGAAGGAATCGGGTACGCAAGAAGCTTAAGCAAGCCATCGCTGGTGGACGGGTTGAACAGTTTTCCTTGGCACCCGAAAAATCAAAAGAATGAATTGCACAATTGCAGGTAGGGATCAAGGTGGTATGGAAAAACGAGTGAATGAGTCCAAACTGAACATTTTAGCACGATTCTTTGATTGCCAAGACAAAAGCAGGTATATAACTCGATTCTGGGAACCTCTCCAGGATACATGTGATGTCTGTGTGGGATCCGCGCTGTGCTATGTAGATAGCGGTTGTGACGCTGTGGATCCCATGTTCGGCTGGTGTGGCCGAGCGTCCTTCCCGATTAGAGACACAAATGCTGGACAGAGGTTTCGTCCGAACCAGCCCTAGACTATCTCCGGGGGTATCGCTGCCCTCTCATTCGCCGGTCCGCGCGGCCATCATGTCAATTGTGTTAATTAATCCCAGGTTGATCAGTGTTATCAAAATGGTAAGTAATAATCTCGTCTTCACGTGGCATTACAAAGCGTCCCAAAATGAAATGTGGTATCTAGCAGTACAACATCTGCGGCGACGATGAAAAAAGAAAACGTCAAGACTCTGCAGCCCCTTATCAAGTCTGATCCCCTCGTGAGATCCAACCTCACAGTCTCCCAAATCTATCCATGTGATGTTATAATCATTGCCGTGTTCACCGTTTCCATCTCTATCGAAGTGGAGTCGAGTCGCGGGAATAATAAAAGTCGCCCGCATTGCTGTGTATCGCTTGTTCTGCCACTCTGTATCTCCCTATATTACAACTTGGGTCCTTAATTTCCGAGCTCGGCCGGGCGATGTTGTCATCGGTATTCGGATGTCGCAAAATGGTAATTGCCTCGCTATCGCGCACTAAAAGCCTCTATACTTTGGGATATAGTTTGCCCTATAGGGTCTTGCACCATGAGCCTAAACGGCATCATGCGACCAACTGCGACGACTTTATCTGCTCCTCACACTATACGATCTCGGATCAAGTGAAGCTTGATTTTATTTTTGGAAATGGTGCCTCGCTTCCAACAGACATCGCAATCAGGAAGAGCACGTGCACCTTCCATGCCAAGAAAGCGGGGAGAACATGGTGTAGGTATATTACGCATGTTAAGTCAGACGATTTCAGATTGTTCGAGGAGCACTGGATTATGTCCAGCGTAATCCCCGCAAACTGAGACAAGTATATGCAGAAGGTCAGCTGTCTCGCGCGACAGCCAAAGCTCGAACCTCGAATGCAATGCTTGATCCTATATCTTTCTATCATGATTCCAATCGAAGGCTAAACCAATCACTGATTTCTTTCGATCTAACTCATCTAGGGAATGCTCTACCCTAAATGATCGCAAGCTTGAATTCTGTTGCTACTACAATCTGATCGTCCGGCATCTTGGGGAATGTTCTATACAAGCACTATTTCTCCAACTGTTGCTTACAATCGTAAGTGACCCAGGTAGATATCCCAATGGTGGTATGAATTTGGACTTTCCATCATCTCATCCTGTTTCAAATTGCCACTTTGAAGCATAAAGACCTTTCGAATGAAATTGAAGAAATTTAAGGCGGTATTGAGGTTTTTACCCGGGATAAAGTCGAGATCTGACATCGCAGAATGCGCAGATGAGTATCCTCATCACAATACGACCACCAAGTTGAGATGGTGACGTAGCAGTTCGTATATCATATAGGGAATTTTCTCTTCTTAGCTACGAGCTACCTTGTTAGGTATGAGCTATCAAAACAGTCAGAACCGCCAATCTTCAAAGAGTTGACCGCCATGTGGCGATTTCGCGCCTAGAATCAAGCTTTCAGAGAGATGGATTATATTGGACAAAGCCAAGCAGTAGTACTTCGCTTCAACTTCTTCACGATGTCAAGTGGTGTTTCTCCCTCCCGATTAATCGCGTTAGTGCTCCCTTTCTTCTTGCGAAGCTCCAAGATAATGTAGTCATCTCCGGATATTGCGGCGTAATGAAGTGACGTATTGCCCTTGTCATCGCTCTCGTCAACACGAGCTCCGTGGTCGGTAAGTTGTATCACAACCTCGAGCTTTTTTGATTTCACCGATAGCTGAAGGCTGTTGAGACCGCACCTGGAACGCCTATGGCAGTCTGATTTTGATCGGAGGAGGACGGCCACTACTTCACTAGATCCATCCATTGCGGCCATCTGGAGAGCAGAGAAACCCATCGAATTATGCATCTCTAATTCATTTGGCCTCTTTCGACATAGGATCTCAACCGCATGTACGTTCTTCTTTTGGACTGCAAGATGCAATGGACTTAACCCTTGCGTATCATACCGGCTCATGTCGGCACCTTTGTCTAGCAGTAGAGACAAGGTAGATAGTGGCGCCTTCAGAACCGCAGCGTGCAACATGTTGGAGTTGCCTTGATCTCTACTATGAACATCTGCGCCGTGTTGCATCAAGATCTCTGCAGCCAACCATTGACGGTTATTCATGGCTATTTGTAGAGGTGTGTCTCCATTGAGGTCTTTTGAATCGAGACGAAGGCGACCTTGGTGGTTAGTTCTGTTACGGCTCGGGGACGTTGCCGCAAGCAGCCAGATGACCTCCGAATTGCCTTCAGCGGCCGCGTAATGCAGAGCTGTCCAATTTTTGTTGTTGTCTTGTGTATTCAAATCAGTTCCACTCTGACCATTGAGTAGGAGCCAAAAGAGGGACTTATTTTTTCGCTCGTTCCAGTTGAGCACAAAGTTGTGCAATATCGTGAAACCCGCATCATCTTTGGCATTTGGATTAGCGCCTGCTTCCATCAAGTGCCATGCTATCATGCTATGGTCGTGTTCGAAAGCGAGATGGAGTGGAGTTTTACGATGCTGCTCGTCCACCTGGTTCAAGTCGACGCCCCTGGTGATGAGGCGCCGTGTCAGGCCTACATACCCATGGCGAACAGCAAAACAGAGGAAAGACCAGCGGAATTTGTCGTTTGGCTCAAGTCGTGCACCCCGACTTATGAGCAAATCGACGACATCCTGTTGTCCCCATGTTACTGCCTCACGCAATGGTGTGAAGCCACTGGAGTCCTGTTCATCTATGATGTCTCCTCGCCAGTCCAAAAGAAGTCTTACTGCCTTTGTGCTTCCATTCTTTGCGGCACGACGTAGAGGTGTAAACAGCTCGCTGTCTTGTGGAGAGATGTCGATGTCTTCGGCCTTAGTAATTAGAATTGCTGCCGCGTTCAATTCGTCTGATTCAATGGCCCAATGTAATGGAGTCTTCTTCTTGATATCTGCTTTGTTCGGATCGGCACCATGCTGAAGCAGAGCCTCCACAATCCTGTCATGTCGCAATTTCACTGCTATATGCAGTGCCGTCGTTCCATAACGGGTAGAATGGTTTATCTGAGAGATGTTCGATTCGATGAAATCAAGTGTTAACCACCGTGACCCGAATTAAGCCGCCAGGTGCAATCCCGAGATATCTGTCTCAGACGAAATCTGGAAATTTGACATGTGGTGAGCGGCCAATCTGATTTTCTCTCGATCTTGTAAGAACAACTGTGCTTCTTTCCGCGCACTGGGGCTGCGCGTGTGCCTGATGTGATAGCCCCAGAAGTCCGCGGCATACTGGAAACCCGGTCCCTTCATGGCACCTATGGTACTCTGCGCAGCGGATCTTTGAAGGTGTCTGATACTTGTAAGGCCAATCGCCTCGTGCACACTACGCCTGTGCAAGCCTCCACCTTTCACCTCGCTCCCGAGCAGAAAACTGCGTAGCGTTTGATGGAATAAGCTCACAGTCCCATCCTCAGACAAAATAACTAATCCGCCGCAACGATTGGTCAAAATGTCTCGCGCGGCTTTTTCGTTTTCAAAGCTCATACTCAACAGGTCAAAAAGCTCATCAGCCATGAGTGGTCGGGCAGCAAAACAAATCCATCCCAATATCTGCATGGCCTGTGAAATATACTTCTCCTGTTGTGTAAGAATTCGCTCCATACCATAGTCGTTGTAAAACTCAAAGAGGTCTTGTGGGAGGCGGAAATCCTCCTGCTCTGTATCTGATATCAACGTTGCGGCAATTTGCATCCGCGCCAAAAGAAACCTGTATCCGACGTTAGCACTACCAAGTAATCAATTAGCAATCTTAACATCGAGATACTTACGATCCTTTTGAATTCTTGGCAATGTCACGAGAGAAACGATCCAGTTCTAGTGGGCCTGAGGAATGGCTGCTTGCCGGGTCGGAGCTCGGTCCGCAGATCTTTTGTATCTGGATCATGGCGTACATCATGAGATCTTCCTCTGTGGGAGAGATGCGGATCTCTTGACTGAAATCTAACCCTTCGCGAATCTCAGGCTTGTCCCATGAGCTTACCAGTACCTTGGCATGTTTGCCGATTCCATTGATCCAACGTATGAATGTCTTTCGATCTGAACCAGTTGTTTCGTTGGGACACTGCTCGATGCCATCGAATATGAGGTAAACCTCTCCAAACAGTGAAATTTCCTCGACTATTATCGTCATCAAGAATTCTGCGTTGAAAGATTCGCGGTTCTCATGGCCACTGTTAGGCATGCCCAGTATCCGACGCGAGCAGATTGGCTGACATGAAACAAGCTGAGAAAGCAAATTGAGTAGGACATTGCAGAGACTCTGCTTTGCTCTTTCTTGATGGCTGAAGTAGACATACGCTAACCCACGGTGTCCGAAGTAATGTTGCTTTTTCTCGAGAGTCCAATGCTCAAGGGAGCGAATTATTGACGTTCTGACAGATATCAGTACAAGTACACCACATCGAATTCGGAGTGCCCAAAGGTCTACTTACACGAACGTTGATTTGCCTGAACCTGCTGTTATGAAAATTATAGTTCAGCGCTGACCTGCTTTTCCGTCCGTTCGGCACAGCATGACTCACGCGCTCCATAGCACCAGAGTATTCCATTTCCATCTTCCTTCCAAGACCGGAATTCAGGATGCGCTCTGATATCATCCCTGTTCTTGAAGCACTTGTCCTGTGCCGCCCATATATCATCGCGCTTGCTCTGGAAATTCAACATTGACTTTTTTTCTAGCCACATCACAATCCTTTCCCGCTCGTCCGTTTGGTCCGATACTAGTGAGAATGAGACAAATTCGTTGCTAATTGATCTTTGATACTTACTGTGATAGTGGTCCTCTTGTTCTAATTGATTGTCAAGTCAGCAACCCAGTTTGAATCAAAGACACAGGACATAGGTTTCCACAAAAAGGGCAACTCACTGAAATTAACACTACCTCCGACCATCACATTGCTCTCCGCATGTGCGATAAAGGAACCGGCGACATTTGAGTGAATATTCTGCAGCGCTGTTTGATGTGTCAATTCAGTACATTCCGTTACGGCCCAAGTAGATCCTCTGGGGGTACCCCTAGCCCTGCTCGGGTTGTCGCCTCTGGTTCATCTCATCATACGCACTCACCGAAATTCGTATCACCGTTGTTGTTGATTCGAAGACCAACAACAGATGACTGTACATTTTCCAAAGAGAGCCTTTGGTCGCCTCTCTCATCGGATTCACTGCTTGTGTCCTTTGAAGTCAGGTCTTGCTCAGCCTGATATTCATTGTTAGCATGTATAGTAATGACGAGCCATCTTAGATCTATTACTTGTAGATCGCCGGAATGCTTGTTGACATTAATTGAGTCATCCATCGCGAGGAAGCTCTCCTAGAACGTTTGAATCCCGAGCTCTGTGCATGGAAGCGCAAGGTAGAGAATATTGAAGCACATAACTTTTCTACGGAAAGACGTGGGTTGGTGTTTTATGAGTATGTAGTTGTAAAGCGGCCTATGCCGCTGTCCGAAGAGGTGTGGGGAATCACATTGCTTTCAATGAGCCCTGCCGTGTGCATCTCCACGCCAGTTTTCGTTTTCTTCTTTCTTTCTGCTTTTTTCCCCTCGGATGAAATTCCATGACAGCGACGCTTGCTGCCGTGCGGGAAACTGTTGCGCAATTGGCGCAGTAAATGCTTTACCGCCATTTATGCACAGCTGACTGCATGCACATTTGCATTAGTGAAATGCGCTCGGTTACACTCAGCCTGCTTGCCACAGCCTGCTTGCCACAATTTTGATCAGAGACAATGAAGACTAAAGACCATCCAAATGTGGGTGGGCATGAGCACTGATTAGCACATAACATGGAATCTGGAAGCTTTCTTTGTGCATTGGGCGTGTGACTCTTTGGGCAAATTCCATAACAACGAGCATCTCAAAGGAATGATATGTTCCAAATTTATCTGGAATCGCCATCGTGGTGTATCAATTGGGCTCATAACTAGAGTGCCCCCGACGAATGCCTGGAAAAGCGGGGTTACACTATTCATTATGCATCCTCCACACATAGTTTAACTGTGCTGGCCATGCAATGATACCCCGCACCGCCACTAGAAACCACGAAAGTAAACCCCAGTCGCTCTTTTCATTCTGGTCGCGGTAGCGCATGGAATCCACGGGTACCAGGTACTATTGCTATTCGTGCTGGTAGATGAAAGCGCCTTCGAACGAATTATATCGTGCCCTCAATATATGTATGCACTAACCATATAGCGAGACTTCGCTCCAGTGACCTCGATCTACATTTCGTTCACATCAATTTGATCTAGGAGCTAGTCAATGCTGGCGCTACGAAACGTTGCGGCAGCTATATCAATTAGGACTCCAGGACTTCTTTTTGACTATATTTCAGAATACATAATACTTTTCAAGGCTTTCAATTGCTATGTCCGAACATGCCCACTCGGCAATGGAGGAGATTGGACAAAATGATGATGGGGAAGAAAATCCAGGCCCCAGCGACAGAAACGGCCCTGCTCTAGCAGCCACCACTTCAGAGCTGCCCGGCTCTCTTAAGGACACTACGATGAGCGGCTCCAGCGAGACCAGATTTGTTCTATCGGGTCATAGTCCGGACCGTCCTGAATCATCTAAGGTTCCCATGCCAAGCAAAATTGGACGACAAAGACCCGTTGGAGAATCTGATGATAGTTTTGAGCAAGCAGAGCAATCGTGGGCA
Source organism: Neopestalotiopsis sp. M2102B (assembly GCA_023628315.1). Classification (NCBI taxonomy): domain Eukaryota; kingdom Fungi; phylum Ascomycota; class Sordariomycetes; order Amphisphaeriales; family Sporocadaceae; genus Neopestalotiopsis; species Neopestalotiopsis sp. M2102B. The sequence continues at coordinate 748,034 of JAMAKW010000007.1, forward strand.
GGGAAAGGCAGATTAGCTCCCATTGAGCCTCACAATTATCGCAGGCCTGGAATGACATCTTCAGTCTCCAATATACCAAGTGGCACTGCCCAAATCCAGGATAATGACACTTCTTCCCCAAACCCGCGCGCCCAAAAACCGCAGTCCGGGCGTAGCAGATCCGACGGACTTCTCCGGACCGGCGACCACGCCTTAAACCGGCCCCACGCCCCTCCTCGATCTTCCACCACCGCTGATACATTTGCTCATCCTCGGAGGCAGTCTCATCGCCCACCCCCACCGGCAGTGCGCTTCGAAAACTTCGAAAACGAATATTACGACCAACGAAGAGAAGCTGACTACTCATCATTTGGTGCGGGCACGCAATCTCGTGTGCCTCCTGGTGCTCTCGCGCCATGGTATAACTACTCCGATGACTATAGGGACCGTTTCCACGTCCATAGGCCGTCTGTATACACTCCTCACTTCCAAGACTACCAGCGACAACCAGCCTATGGAGCCGCAGGATGGCCAGATCAAAATGTGTCCAGCTGGCAACCACCGTTTTTCCCAACAGATCCTCAAGATGGGTTTGTGCAACAGCCGGAAACTCGGAGCTCCGAGAAAATGAAATTGGAGAAACGAATTGAGCAGCTCAGCCAGGAACTTGAGGAGTATAGACTCAAAGAGAATAAAGAGGCAGAAGTGCGCTCTCTGAAAAGGGATGAAGAAAAGATAAGAGAGAAGCTTGATACAGTATTGCGTGAGACGTCGGAGGACAAGCGCCTAGCCTCTGAGAAATTGATCCTGGAAGAAAAGATTCAAAAGGCCGAGAATGAGGCTCGAATCCAGGTGGAGATACGCTTGAGAGCAGAGCAACAAGCCAAACAGCAAGAGCTTGAGCGGATTGAGCGCTTGAAGCTGGAAATCCGGGCTTCTATTGAAGAAGAGATCAGACAGAACCAGGAGCGTAGATTGAAGGAGGAGGAAGAGAACATTAGGGCCAAAGAACGCATCCGAGCGGAGTTACTGGCCGAGAAAAGAGAACACGAAGAATTCCTCGCAAGGGAGGACGTCCGGAAACAAGAGGTCGAGAGGCGTATTGAACGTCAATACGAAGAGAAAAGATACAGAGAAGCGGAACTGCTTCGTTACAAAGAACTGACCGAGATGAAGCTAAAAATTGAGTCGGACAAGATAATGGAAGAAGAACGAAGAAAATACGAGTTGCATAGACTCAGTCTCGATTTGCGGCAAGAGATGATTGAAAAGCAGCTGGACGGATCTTCCAGGGATGGACATGGAGACAATGGATTCAATGCTCTAGATTTCATCGAGACGAAAGCACCAACCGCAACTGAAAGAGACATTTATACACAGCCCTCGCGCAATTGGCACAGTATTCCGCATCACACTCCCGGCAACCCCAGCCACCTACCTCAGAGCTTCTCACAAGAATGGGACGACCCAGAGTATCGTAACGGAACATGGCGGTCAGCCTGGAATAGTGGATTTCACCCGGGTACCCAAACGACCCGTCATGAGATTCCACAGACTGATCGTCCAGTTCAATCTGAGAGCACGTACCCGTTCGAGTCGCACAGGCAATGGAGAAGTCACCTAAGCCAACCGGATGTGGATTCACAAGTTCCTCTTCGTTCAAGAAATCCGTTGTCATCTAAGTTACAGATGCCACAGCCTCTTTACCAGAGAAGCCCGCCCGAAGTTCTCCAGGAACATATCCGGAAGGAGAATGAGTCAACTGGACGACTCAGTTCCGATCTCGTCGAAACTCCTGCATCTACTGAACTGTTTGGGGCCGATTTTCAAATTAAAACCAATATGTTTGAGGCAGACAGAAAACCCACGAATTCATCCGGGGCAATTCCAGCCAAAGAGAGAAGCCAAAGACTCAATGTCCGTGTGCAAAGTGCTTCGGATGATCACCTCAATCCGCCACGGAATACGCAGCCTCTCCACGGTGCCTCGCCATGGAGGCCTCGCCACTTGTCGTCTGTCGCACTTAATGGTCCAACACAGCAGGCAGTTCAAACCGATCAATTCCGGATGAGTGCCCCCCCTGTGAACATGCTCTCAACTGAGGCCATGACTGCGAGTGGGGGGATCCGACATGATCATGCACGAACCAATTCATCTGCAATTTTTACCAACCCATCTCAGCGCAATCAGTCTTCTTTGCCATCAGCCGGATTTCTCCAAGAAGTGGAGTCTCCGTTGCAAATACAGGAGACTGGAAGGCCACCAGTCACTTTTTCAGCCTCTAATGAATTCGTCTTGCCTATACAGCCGGCCAGCAACCCATCCATCCCAAGAATCCGCCTAGGGGCCCCCCCCATGGATGCGTATGACAATATTATAATGGCACCGTCACCCCCTTTTTCCCAGTTGGATTTACAACATCCCTATAAAACTTTTCGATGAGAAGATTGTCTTCCCTTTTTCGAAGGGAGGAGATTTTTGTGTTCCTTGATCGCACAAGAATTGAAAGTTCAAGGGGACAATAGTTTCTGGCGGGAGGTTGGTTTGATGTTTCTTGGCCTTCAAGTTCAGGGAAAAGCTGAACAGCGTCCAGAGATGTGGTGGTGCCTGTTGAGTGGTGTGACTTGGTCACAAGTTGTGGGGACTGGTGCTAAAGTAGGTAGCTACATACCTAGGTACATACTTACCTAGGTACATACCAACCTAGGTAGGTATGTAGGTACCTACACAACACTGTTGGCAGGACACACTCATTCATTGCCGAGCACTAACAGCTTCATTTGCTACATTGCCATATCGCATGGACTCATCTTTCACAATTATATATGACGTCCTCGTCTATCGTGCTGGCGACTGAGGATATAAACTTTTTCGAGTTCTCGTGGTGAACATCTGGGGAAATATTTGTTATGATGGCTGAAGGTCATGCTCCATTGCAAATCACTGTGGGGTGTTTTGACGAAGCACCTACTACCTACCTACCTACCTAGGTGGTATGTATCTAGTCAAGGATGTCTAGTGGAGCTGAAGCCCTGACAATGCCCAAGTCATACCTGGCAATTCATCATCACATACGAAGTACCTATGTAGGTAGGTATCTATGTACCCCGGCAGCGACCTAATGATTTGTTGTGCATAGTGCTTGCGGGTACGAACTGATCTCCATCTTTATCAGTCTGCTTCTTCAATTAATACTATCGTGAATTCGGCTCCCAACACATACACGGGGGCCCAGTGGAAATTATGTAAGCGTCTACCAACACAGCCAAAACCACCATACTGGACCACTTACTGCACTAGACCACTGCGCTATCACCCACTGTATCAAATCACTAACTGCATTGTATGCACTGCACTACAATTGCGGTGCACCATATAGTCAGAACCAATAACGTAGTCATTAGGCCTGCATCGGGAGTTAGCAAGCGGACTGCATCGTTAATTCGTGTGGTCCAGTGCAGTGAGTGGTGCGGCGCAATTATAGTGCAGTGCAATGGCAGTAGGTCGGGTTGTAGGTATGCCGCAGTAAGTGGTATAGCGCTGCACCTAGATAAAGAATACAGCGCCAAAATCACAGCGCAAAAACTGAACATATAGCGCACCACCCGCGAAGAACACTCAATATCACATTTTCTTCGACTACCCCCACAATACCCCATAAAAATGATTAGAAAGGCTTACGGATAAGGAATGCGACGATGCAAAATATAAAGATCACGACGAATTGGCCATTGCATGCACGGCGAGGAAGACAGCAAGATGCGCAGCTCCCGGGAGATACAGGCTTACATAAATTCCACGGGGCTCCGTGGATGTATTGGGAGCCAGTTAACTTGCAGTGCCTATCAGTGAAGCTGGTCATATACAGTAATCAAGAACACAAAACCTAGGTTAGATATCTGAGCCGGATATACGACATGCAGTGGTCAAGCCATTATATATCATGCATGATGAGAAACGAAACTTTGATTTCTAGATATTTATCTCTCAAACATCGCTTCTCCATGATTCGTATGATAGTGCGCACTTTATACTTCGTATTCGTTTATGAATCATGAGTCTCCTCAGACCGTTTTCTCTGGGAAGGAAAGCTTGGACATGGCGAATTGGACAAAACTTCAAAGGAGAGCCCAATCGCAAATTAGCTGCTATAACCACAATTAATCGCCCGAATTCATCGCTGTAAGAATTAATGCGTGCTCTTTGAAGACAAAACTCACTCTGATATGTCAATGCCACTGGTTGTGATAGTCTTGGAGATCACAGATTGCACAGCATCACCTGCAATTTTGATTTCGGCTTTTGACTCCATTAGGGCTCGATCGACAGGGATTTTCTCTGTCTGAGGCTTGAAAATGAGCAATTTCAGAATTTGGATACGATTCCGTTCAGAGGGTGGGTGGTACCATGTGAGAAGACGATTGTGACGCCCCTTCTACAATTCACGGCGTTAGAGTTGGTCACATATTCATTACTCGGTAGGTACCCACTTATTGTAATTTTCCCTTCTTTCGTGTCCACGTTGACAGCCACCATCGACTTGTGCACATTGCGCCCAATCATCACAGCATTCTCCTGTGCCACCTCTGCATTCGATTTCTTTCCGAAGTATTAGTGGGCTTCTATTTCGATGAGGTGTTTCAATACCTTTGGACTCAAAGCATTCTCAAAGTCTCTGCGAAAAGTGGACCTTTTGCCGTCGCCCAAGATTTTGCCTGGATCTCCCGTTCCTTCGTACGTCTTCGTAATGACTTGCGAGCGAGAAGTCCTGTGCATTGTTGCGTTTGAGTTATACATGTTTTTTTTTTTTTTTCACAATAGCTTTCTGCCTCACATGTGTAGCATAGACGAGAGATGAAGTGGAGCACGCGGAATCGGGCGTAAGATATATGTTTTGCAGATACTCCCAGGAAGGACGCGTGTATAGGTCTTCATTGCCGAACATCACAAATGGCTACCTCGCAATGCAGTCAGCAGCAGCGGCTAAGGGGGGTGTGGGATTGCATGTTCACTGTTGCTCCAGCCCTTAGAGCTGCTGTAGACGCCACCTCGCTAAATCGGCTATGCTTTGACATCCATACCGACCAATCCGAAATGATAGGTCATTGGCTGTCCACGTGAGTTTTTGCCAAGACCATTTTCGTGCGCTTGCATTGCATGCAGTGTATGTGCACAGCCCAGTATGCAGTGTAACCGCACAAATTCCAGCCTGAGCGTTGTTTCTTGTATTCAGAAATTCTGATATCTCTACAATTTCATCATGTTCCAAGCAGCATTTCCATCGCAATGAATAGCCTGATACCGCGGTCATGGTCGCTACCTGGAAAAATCCCAAAGGCCTCATTGCCTCACCCTGGACAGCAGTATGGTATCAAGACTTGGTACGAGCCTGAGAATCCGGCCATCGAGTAAGTTGAACCCGTATCGATAGACTGGGGCGTCAAACTTATGATTCAAAAGTATCGTCTTCATTCACGGATTGAAAGGCGACCGTGATAAGACCTGGACGGCCACGGGTTCAGTGATGCCTTGGCCAAAAGCATTACTACCGCTAAACCTCCCGAGAGCACGTATCTTGACATACGGCTACGACTCCAGACCAATAGATACCTTCTCAATGGTATCAAGTAACTGCCTTCAGAACCATGCGAATAACTTCCTTTCGGCACTTGCTACAAACAGATCAGCAGATGAGATTGTGAGATGAACAACTGAATGCCGTGCAACAGCATTCGACTAACTTCATGCAGAAGAATCGACCTATCATTTTCGTTGCTCACAGTATGGGTGGCCTGATTTGCCAGGACGTGAGTGCTAGATTTTTATCTTGAATACATGAGAGTCTAAGTGAGATTTCACAGATGCTGGTGGCCTCCAGATGCAGTCCAGAGATACATTTGCAAAGAATCGTTGAGAGCACCGCTGGAGTGATGTTTCTAGGTACACCTCACTCTGGGTCAGCACTTGCTCTGTATGCGGAGCGCTTGGCCAAGTTAATTGGCGCATTCAAAAAAACCAATCCAAGAATTATTGGTGTCCTCCGGCGGGATTCTGAAGTCCTTGCGAGGATCCAGACCCAATTTCATCTGATGCTCAAAGCTCGACAACAAGATGGCGAATATCCGATTGAGATAACTTGTTATTACGAGGAGCTGCCATTTCCTGGCATTGGCGAAGTGAGCAATTTCTACCCAACAGAAAATATTCTGTTCGATTTGTCTGACCACGTCCAGGTCGTACCACAGAGCTCAGCTGTGTTACATGGATACACTTCTATCGGCATCCATAGTCATCATAAAGATATGGTCAGATTCCGTAGTGCCAGTGACCCGGGGTTCATCAGCGTTGCCGGAGAGTTGGAGAGATGGGCAAGCAACTTGTCAACGAATTCTGCGAAGGAAATTGTTTTGCCCTCGTCGAGAGGACTAGATCGAGTATGTGGGTTGGACCACGAAGGTTCGTGTGGCACCAAGATTCGAATCATGGGAAATGTTATCAACTCCAGCGTGGTGAACGGAACTCAAGTCATCTATGGCGATTTGACGTTTCGAGATTGATATAAATAAACATGAAATTACGCCATAGTCCACATATGGAGGAAAACGTTCCTTCCAGCAAAAGAGGCATAGAGAAGTTGAAGACGCACTATCACAATGGTCGCTGTGTCTCTTCAACTTCCCAATTTATCGTGAAGAAACCCTATCAAGGACGATGAGAAGGTAAGAGGTTTTCTGGTAAGGCTTGGCTGGTGGCATTACCACAGATAGTACTTACCGCGTGTCACCTATTCGAATATGTCAGATGACTATCCAACATCTCTATTCGGTAGCCCGGTAGGTTTAACTCAGAAGCCTTCGCAGGGTCTTTCAATCACTCTTGAGCCTGTATATGTGGATCGAGAAAGATCTTCTCGGTAGGGTAGTACGTCGTAATGGGAGGATAAGTCGGACGTTTCTCTACGACATATATATATCTGACCGTTCCAATCTCTGTCGGACCTGAACAACTCATCTAAATACAACATTCATCATACAATACAATCATATTCTTGACACAATATAGACAACACTTTTGACTGTCTTGTCTGCATTCGCCTCTAAAAGTTGAAGACGGGGACCATATGACTGCTTCTCTTTGGGTGACTGTTCCGATCCAGTGTGAGATTGGAACCCTTGGTCGCGGATTGATCGCCAGTACTCTTGCACGAGTCATGGGATGATACGTGTACAGTAACTAGATCCACTCAGTCGGATAGGCGAAGACTTATTGACACTCATACAAAACAACATCGGTAACATACAACGTGTGATTACAGAGAGTGGAACAAAATGAGAAGTTCAATCCCATGTGAGCCTACTTAATATCTATTGTTTCCGGAAAGGGTCGTGGTCATCATACCACACCATGATCAACGAATAAGCGAAAAGCGTGGAGGCCCTGGCCACTTCCATTGGGGGCCGGAGTTCACTCCTCCGAGATTTAAGGTCGGCGCGTGAGCCTGTACATACTTTTCATAACTATGGGCTTTTTTATCCTTACTCAAGTCTGTGCCACTGCCCACATCAATCCATCACTGATAAATCTTTTGCAGTTGACCATTTCTCAAGCTACCAATTTTCCAGTCATCTCACAGGACAGTCCCATTCATGAGACTCACAACCTCATCTACATCAATCGTGCTCCTTTCTTCAGCCGTAAGTCTATCTTGCCATGTGAACCTGACAGAGAAGGTGTTTGAGTCATGATCCTTATGACTTGCTGGCACCTTTCTCTCGACGAGCGCGAACGCATCTTCCCGGATTTTCCCTAGCACCCGATCCACCATGACTTGCTTGGCCTGTTGGCCCTCTTCACCTTGCGCTGAAGTGACATCTGGGAACCGCCAGCTAGTGTACAGGTTTCCATGGCTCGGTCTGTGACCAACTCTGGCATCATGCAGCTCAAAATAGTAGTGGCAGAGCTTGCATGTCGGCTTGCTGCCGCCAATGTATTTCCAGTCATTGAAGAATGCGTGGCTTGAGACACCGCCATTCCGCTCCAGCCAATCCAGTAGAATGATCTCGGCATGGACAATGGGTCGAAACTTTTCGTTGCGCCACTCCTTTAGCAATCGCTCATCCAGGTTGAAATTTTGCAGCGATTTGGCGTAGTCGCGAAACAATTTCATCTTTTCCTGCTGCCTCGTCATCCGCCCAATGATTCCGTTAGCAGCCTCACTCTTTCGCCGCGTGGGCCTCTGAATCGGCACACTTGAAGGAAGAGCAATGACTTGATAGTTCTTGAACAGGATAGGCCAGGTCTTTCGAGCTTTCCGCAAGACCTTGATGGACTCGACATATGCCAAAATACGGCTCAGAGTATGTTGGAACTCCGACCAACACTCCTGACTTCTATGACCGACCATTCGTCCTTGACGTGCTTGTTCTTGGATCAAAGGACCGGCTGGTGATCGAGACAGTGTATAAACTTGAACCAGCAGTTCTATACACCTTTCAACAACTAGGAAAATTGGTCAGCATAGTAATGCCACGAATCTGGCCTTGGGTTTAACTCACAATCAGGCGCTTCAGTCGGCAATGGCGTCCTCAGTCCAGAGGATGCAACGAATTCGCGAATACTATTGGTGACTAGCTCTTCTACCCGTTTGCGTCAGTTGATGCAAACCACCTGCCCAGAAAGAAGGATTTGCTTACCGTGTTCCGGGTCTAGCACGGAAGAGCTGGCTATACAATTCTCTGCTTGGAATGGTAGTCTTCCGAAGTACCCAGAAAACCTCTCTTGATTGAACAGAAGAACCGCCTTGAGCACTTCGTCGTCTGACAATCTTGTAGCCCGCGACTGTGGTGACGGATTCCCCACAAGACGTAGTAGTCTGACAACATAGCTCTGTGTTGCAGCCAGTTCGTCTGGCGACCTTTGATTTGATGCAAACATGTATTCAACACCACCTGAGCTGCTGGACAGGACCATGAATGCGGTCATCGTCGTGCCGCCGCTGACATTATCGCAGACATGAGCTAGCTTGTACACGAAGGCACGGAAAAGATCCCCAGGATCATGAGAGCTGGTAAGCTCGCAAGATGTGGCAGGAACGGCAGTCTCTTGCTCTGCAATGGTAAGCGCTTTCAGCAGAACGACGGGTTCGTAGAATTTGAGGAGCGCTTTGACGGTCCACGGAACGACTGGAGCTGGTATGCGTTGTCAGACAGCTTTACTTGATATGTACAATCATCGTGGCCTCACTTACAGATCTCGGAGGATGACGACATGCTGGATTGATTTTGTGGTAAATAGGTCGGCTTGCTGAATGTAGTCAATAGAATGATTTGCAGCTCTTGGCCAAATAATGTTGATTGAGGACGTAAAAAGATTGTTTCTTTTTATAATTGAATCCCGTATTGGGAAAGTACGTCTGCTGTCGCAGATGACGCAGATGATGCAAATGACTTCAAACGTCTCGTTGATTCCATGCATTCTAAATCGCCAATGTCGTTGCTCGGAACTCGTTGCACCCCTCGTCCCAATCCACGCGAGGCCAACCAACGTGCATGCGAGGCCAAACACCAAGCTGACGCGTGGTGCCAATGGCTATGAGCTTGGCTTCGGCAGCACGATGGATGGCAGGACGGCATTGCTATAAATGGCTGTGGATCGCTCACCGCAATTTTGGATGAACTCTTTAAGGTTTTGATAAGCTACCTGCATGCCGCCAGGGCCACTCGGGGTTCCGTCATGAATTGCATTCTGTACAACATCAATGGGTTTTAGCTGCAGCGTATGCCTTATCTCCGCAGCTGGCGGCCCAACTCGCAGAAGCCCATCGAACTTCTAGTAATGGAACATCGAGCGACGTAACAAGGCTATTCAGTTTATCGCGCCTATCGTTCAATCTTGGTATTGTATGATACTAAAATGAACGATGCATTTCCAATGGACATATATACTGCTTTCATTTCCCCGTTGGTGTTTTCTTTGGAGCTAATTTCACATCTATCGAAAAGCCTGTTCAACCAATAGGACATTCATCTTTGTTCATCTCATCAATGGGACGTTGCCTTCAAAGCTGTACCCATCATGACAGAAACCTTTTTTGAAGACCAATTCTACCACTTCAATGATGATCTCGATATAGGTGATTTTCCAGAGCCCAGTGAGTTGCAGTATGGAAGTTGTCCCCATGTACCTGCTCATTTTTACATGCAGACTGGGAAAGAGGAAACGAGATCGCTATGGCAGATCCTGATCAGCCTTTCTCGAACTACCCACCTCCAATGGAGTATGGAATGCAGTCTCAGTATCTGTCATATCCAGACGTGACTATTATTCCTCCGGATCAGTTGTTAAATTCGCCACCGTTTCTGGACAGCTACTCCTTTCCCACCATGAGCGGACCTGCTGCGAGCTTTTCACCACTACAAGTCGACAACATCACTTACAGTACAGCAGTGCCAATCCAAACAGGGCTTTTGCCGATGATGCACGAGGCATTTGACATGCTAGGCGCTGAGGCACTTGCGGCTACCCATCTCAATGCGATCTCTTCCACTCCCGGTCCAAGCAATTAGGCCAGGGCAGATTCACGTGTGTATGGTACTGATCCGCCCACCAGTGGGTTGACTGTACTCCGTATGGGACTGTATGAGATCAATTGTGAGATGGGGCCAATCGAGCAGGAGGATGAGATCGACCTGACGTGTAAGATGGAGATTGAAGCGCCAAAATGGTCCGCGGCGGATGACAAAGGTGAGTTGATTACTTTTATTAAATGTTATCTTTTACTTACATATTTACAGGTAGAAGGAAACCAGATCACTTGTGGTGCTGTGGCAGATGGCATAAACATGGTCGGGATCAGACGTGAGTGCCCCTTTGCTGCTGCTCGCATCCCACCACACTGAGAATTCTAACACGTTCAATTCTAGAAAACATCAAAAGATACATGACAAGCCGTTGGTGTGCGAAGCCGAGACCGACGAGCCGTGTTCCTTCAGATCTGCGTACAAGCGGGAGTTACATGTGCATTATCACTCAGGCCACGGACCGTGGGCCAGACGAGTAGGAATTCCCGCCGTGAGTTGGGACTGCCCATACTGCGAGGAGCATATAACGAAGGCAGGAAATAAGAACAGACATCTCATTAGTTGTCTGAAACGTCAAGCTGAGACAGAATCTCAAGACTAGTATGAGGGAAAGGAGTTGGGACAAACGCTGGCGCATCCTGAAATGAGGCTGGGATTTGACATTTGACTGAGCAGTAACAACAGGGAAAGTAGTCTGTTTGAAATTATTCTACCGTTTTGCCAAGATCAAGGTCCAGAATGAATTATTCGTGGTAAACGCGAAGCAAGCTGGCAAAGTACCTCGGTACATGACCGCGATTGGTGGGAGGCAGAAGGCTACTCGCCGTGATTACTTTGCGAGTGTTCCTCCAGCATGCCTCCGCTCTCCATAGTCTGCTTCGATTGCGTCATATTGCAACACACCAGCTCCTGGACTGCAAACTCGGTTGATCGAATGTATGCATGCACTTGCACCGTGGTCATCCTGAAATACCCTATACACAGAGTATGCGGAGCCACGTGGGCGACCTAGTAAGTTCTGTTGGGGGCCAGAATCTAGGTATGCTTCTCCCTACGTTCATGCATTCATTGGCACAAATCCTGATTCTATGACACACTACAGATGAGGGCCATTCATAACTCGTCGTTCAAAATGGTGCATTTCGCAAACTATATCTTGTTTCCCATGTGACGTGGCAATGCTTCTCCCAAGCGAGCCTAGAAATATGGTACATGGTGCAGGTTTACAGACGCGCCCGTTCATCCTTCATCCGGATCATTCATCAATACCTTGGCAGTAGCAGTCTGAGAAACTCCGGACTCGGGAACTTAATCACGATTTCTACAATGCCGAAGTACGCTGTGTTTGTCATATTTGCCAACCGGCGCATACTTGATGAGAAGGAGGATAAGGAGAGCCCAAAAGGGGACCCAGTATACGAAAAAGTTCTGCGCGACGTCTTTAATTGGATCCAAGAGGAGATCAAAGCCGAAAGGCTAAAAGGCGCCTCCTTTCTCGACGAATCCTCTGAAGAAACGAGCGCCAAGATCGACTTTGCCACGCCCGACGAGGTAAAAGAAGGGAAGCTGGACGACCTGCTCAAGGAAAACGAAGGAGATGCGCCGCTGGTGACGCCGAAGTCTTCTGTCACGCGCAACAGTCGACATGCACTGACCAGGGACATCATGCACTACTTCATCATCGAGTATCCAAGCCTCGACGATGCTATTGCTTGGGCGCAATCGTGCCCGCTGTCATTCGAAGGCTCCAGCTTGGAAATACGCCGACTACATGACCCCATGAAGAGCGTCGAGGAAATGCCGTCTGACATTCGAGAGCGGAGCGGAGACCAGGCGCTCGCCACACGTGATAAAGAGCTCCAAGAAGGAAAGTTGAAGAAAGATGATGATGGAACGCTTTGGGCCAAGGTGGAGTTTGAAGGACCCGTGAAGGACGTTCTCGCTGAAGCGGAGGAAAGAAGGGCGCAGAGGGAGCAGGAGTAGGCAATTGAGGACAATCAACAGAGCAAGGGCCGAAATTATTTTCCTTGAATAAACATATATTTGATGAAGTTCACCATAATGCCGAATGCACAATTAAGCTTATGTTATTCGGCATTACAAACTCGTGTGTCAATAAATCCCGGACAGGGTATTTGTCGATCGGAAGACCCTAAGGTTACCTGGTTTAGGCGAAATGTGCCTGGAGGACAAGCCACCAAAGCCGGGTATCACCCAATAACTACCTAGGTAGGTGTACGACTCGAAATGGAAGAACTCCTTGGTGTTTTTGACTTTTGCTTCTTTCAGGCTTTGCTCAAACCATGTCAGAAATGCGATTGGTCTCCGGATGTTCAACTTGGCTGAAATTGAGATGGGTCGCGTTCTGTAGCGACCGCAGCTAGGCCAAATGCTTATGACCCAGGGCCTATAGCCTACCCCGCTGAGCCAGCGGGACGGCAAAAGCCAAGCCTTGGCACTTGATTCGCTATACAATATAGAGGGTAATACGAGCACCGCGCTACTACTCTAGTGCACGATATCTTCCAAATGAACATGTTTCAGTCATTCAGATTTGGTAAGGCGATGTTGAATTCAGCCGGACACACGGATGTCGCACCGTATAAAGCTACAAGTCGCTGCAGGAATGGAGGAAAAGATTCCTGCTACCACGTGAATGCATCGCTCTGTTTGCTTGAACTCCTTGTCCATCGCTTCTATCAACATGATCTCTCTCGGTCGTCTCGCTCTCGCCATCTCGGCCATCACTGGGGCTATCGCAGCACCAACAATCGGCCCAGACCTGCCCGATTTTGAGTTTGGCGCCGATACTCTTGCGCGCCGCCAGGACTACAACCAAAACTACAAGACGGGCGGCAACGTCAATTTCTCGCCCACGAGCAACGGGTACTCGGTCAGCTTCTCTGGCGCCGGAGACTTTGTCGTTGGCAAAGGCTGGAGCAAGGGTACCACCAGGTAGGTGACAAGAAGGGGGTCCAACATTCGCGTCGATTTCGCATCTGACTCTTCGTGCTCTAGGAACATCACCTTTGACGGATCGACCTCGCACTCGGCCGGCACTGTCCTGGTCTCTGTGTATGGGTGGACCAAGAACCCGCTCGTCGAGTACTACATCCAGGAGTACACGTCGGACGGCAAGGGATCGGCCCAAGGAACCCAGGTCGGCACGGTGGAGAGCGACGGATCCGTGTACGACATCTGGAAGCACACGCAGGTTAATCAGCCCTCCATCGTCGGCACCACCACCTTTACCCAGTACATCTCGAACCGCCGGACCGCCCGCCCTGGAAGTGGTACGATTACCACCAAGAATCACTTCGACGCCTGGGCCAAGGCCGGCTTGAACTTGGGAACGCACGATTATCAGGTATTGGCGACGGAGGGCTGGGGAAGTGCTGGTGGAAACTCCAAGTACACCATCTCTACCTAAACCCGAGGTTTGAATAGTGATCACAAGGGATTGTCGTAATGCTGCTTTGGTACATGTATCTTCTACAAACCTGGAGCTTCAGAATGCTCGATCGCATTACCTTCGACGCACATTAGACTATTGAGGCATTGTATTGAGACCATAGGTAAAATTTACCTACCGCATTGATAATATTCGGGTTGATTGTTCCTTAAGATGTATCAAAGACGACATGATCCCAATTTCGTCGCTTTGGCGACCGGGCATCTTCTAGCATTGTGCTCCGCCTGTCCCTCTTCTCTGCTCCGACATTTTGTCCACCTCCTTGGTCCCGAGGATCCTTGTTCATTGACGCGTCCAGGCTTCCTTGGTCAGGATCATCCTGATGATCTATCAGCATATCGAGACCCCCATCACCTGCATCGTCGTCCTGCTCGTGGTGTGATACCCCCGATGACAGCACATTGTCGTCATCCACAGTGCTCCTTCCTTCAAAGCTGTGTGTCATGTCATCTGGTTCCTCGTTGAGCAATGCTTGTAATTTGAGATACGTGTCATGATCGTCTGGTGGTGGATGTGTTGCCGGCATATGAACATCGTATGGTGAATGCATGTATTGATCAGAGATTTGCTGCGGCCCCAGATCGGAAAAGGCGTCAAAGTGATCGCTTGTATCGTGATTTCCTGACTGTCCAATGATTTGGGGGTCTATTTGTGCAAAAATGTTGACTGGATCGTACGGTATCACGGACAAATTCGATGTAGCATCGAGGAGCTCGCGGTGAGGCAGCAAAAGATGGTCAGGCGAAATTGGCTCTGGATTTAACAAAGAGGCGAGGTCACTTTGATGATCATATGGCCTGACGTTCAAATCGCTCATGGTGGGTGCTGGCCGCGATGGATTCCTCAGATCCAAGAATCTCTCGGTAGTTTCCATGTCTGGAGGTGGAGGCTCAAGTTCTACCGAGGGCTTGTAAGTCTCGGCAAGCTGAGAAGACACGGAATTTTGCGTTGTCATCTTTCGAGCGGCGGCAGCGTTTGGTAGAGGCACCTTGCCTAATTCCTTGCATTCAGAGCATAACCTAATTACATCCGAGACAGTCTCCTTGATGCGGCTCCAATGGTATTTCTCGGCAATAGTGGCTGTAGTCTTATTAATGCCTGCATGGGTACCGTCCTCATGGACCTGCTTGGCAATGTCCATCTGGCGAGCAGGATCGCTGATGACTTCCTTGTCCTTGAGCATGAGGACATCGTTCTCGAGCAACTTATAATGCGTCGCTGCGCTGCGTAGCCTACTTTTCTCGGCTCTGTCAGATCCGTTTGGGTACTTTCCGTACTTGAGGTAAAATTTGATCTTGTCGAATCGTTCTTCACTCACCGGCCCGTCAGCGCCGTCCCCTGCGGCTTCTCCGAGGTCCCGTCCATAAATGATGGCATCGACAAGGCGGTCAGGGTAGGATTTAAGATTGCCACAGTTCTTGACACGGCCGATCCGCTTGAAGCCGAGGCCATCCCAGATTTTGCACGATGCCACGTTCGTCTCGTATACTAGGTTGAAGACGGAATAGGTGTATCCGAGCTTGGGTGCCCAGTCGAGGTAGCTTTCACCCAATTGTCGACCTACACCACGGTTTCGCGCAGCTTCAGTGACGAGGAATCCAGCATTGCAGATATGGCTGCTGCGACCCGGATAGTTGGGCTTGATGTAAAAACTGCCGAGACACTCTTTCGACCAGTCTTTGCCCTCAACCACCTGATCAGGACTATCAATTGTACCTAGGAGCATGATGGCTGCAAAGTTCTGAAACCAGTACTTTGAGTACTGGTCGTAGGACATGGGTTCTACCATTGGGTAGGTATCGCCGCCTTCAATTTCCTTGGCAAATTGGTCCGACAGGTATTTGAGCAGAGACGGCGGTACTTGAGAGCTCGAAGCAAACGGCAGCACTGTGGCAATGGTCTGGCGATCCCTCAGGGTGACCTGGCGGGGCTTGATGCTCGTCGGGAAACCCGGTTTGCCGGGCTCGGGATACGGCGCCGGCCCCGACACACGGTAGATGGTCGGGCTCGAGGGATCATCCATGATGGCTGGCATTTTGAAGATGTGAAGAATTGTATGTATGTACTGGACAGGAACAATAGGCTGACGGGTAGCCTTGATCACCAATTAGTATATGTATGATTATATATCTTCTACATGATTCCAGACTTTTGCCGGTGGGGGCCTTTGACATGCTCAAAGGGCGTCAAAGGGCGGGTTTGCTATCGCCGAGAACGGAACGATTTGCTATACTAGCAGTATAATAAATATGTCTGACCTACCCGATAGTATTGACACAGAGGGAACAGTCGCAGTAGCGCGACAGCAGACACCTGCTGGCAGCGACTGGCGGCTGTTCTCCAGCCAATCCGACGACAGCAGGATGTGTCACGAGAGATGGGCCATGCAGGTACCGTAGGCTTTTGGATTGCGACACGTTAAGGGATGGGACGAACCGAACCCCTGACTAGGTAGATGGGGATTGGGTAGGTGCTTCTTGGGTGCAGTGCGTGTTTGTTGTGCTGAACTGTTCTGAAATGTGCGTATGTGTTGGATTGTGCCCTGGTGAGGAGAAGTTCTCTGCGAACTTTCCAGTCCGAGGGTCGGATGTGTTGCGACTCAGTGTTTTCGGGGAAGGGAAAAGAGGGGAAGAAACGAGATAAGCTTTTGAGTGAGGTGTGTTCGGGCTCGCAGTTGGCGGCAGACCGGCGAGAGCCGGCGGGCTAGCGGTTTGGACCTGGTAGTTTCAATGCGCAGCAGCGAATGGACATTGGTCACGCTCTAACAATACCGAGTTCACGCTGTAGCATCCTCTTCAGAGAAGGTGAGCCATATACAAAAGGCATGTACATTTATTTTGATGTGCTTGTTGTCATCTCGACTTTATAATCAATGATTCTGCCAATATATGCAAAGACGGGCCAGGCGACGCATGTGTAGAATGGTCTGCCTATACGCCTCCAGATAATTCTTCAAGCATCCATACTATATAGACGCAAAATACTCTCCACAAAGTCCCAAATGGTCTGCAGCTCAGTATTGTCCTTGCGTATGAATATGCGATGGTAGATACATACCAAAATTTCACTGAGACCATAATCTTCAGTAGGGCACTAAAATGCCCTTTAGCTCGTAGTCTAGTGCCTTCCCCGCCTTATCTCCAGTGGGACAGCTCCAGGGCGGCTCTGACGATGATCTGGATTCTCCCACTCGTCGGACTCCATATATCCATTCGAGTCCCCGACAGCGGACGACATCCTACCCAGGAACCTTATTCGACCATATGCCAGGCCGGAAGCGTGCCGACGGGACCGGTCCGATCCGCCGGCGAGCTAGGACTGGATGTAAATCTTGTCGTGAGCGCAAAGTCAAGTGCGACGAGACCAAGCCCGTCTGCAGGAATTGTTCTTCTCGCGGTCTCCCTTGTCATAGTGGTCTGCAGCTCAAGTGGCACGAGGAGTTTGCAAGCCGCGGCGTAGCCTTTGGGCGACAAGGAGTATGGACGAAAGATCCAAAGGCTCGCGGTTCACCACCGAGCCCTTCCCAGGCCGTATCGAATGAAACACATTGGTTATCGGTACCGGAGATTGGGTCGCACCACTTTGTACACGCAGATTTCACGGACTTCGAGCCAGAACCCTCGGAACCAAGGAGTCCAGATATGCTCGCCGAGCCTGATGAGTGCACAACAGCGTCTTCGGCTCTCAGCTCGTGCATCGTGGTGCCTCCCGTTTTTCGAGACAGCTTGATTCCGCGTCAATTAGCTCCCTTGTCAACGTCGATAGACTTTGACTCGGGTCTCTTTGAGTATTATCTTCGAAAACTATGCCCATTGACCACTACTTCACGGACAGCTTCTTCTCCGTTTGCCCAGCTGATTCCACCGCTCCTCGCCCATGCGGGACAAGACGATGTCCTTCAGTCTTTACTGGCTTTTTCTGCCCGCCATCGGAGCTTAGCAGACCCGCGATGGAATCAAAAGGCCATGTCTCTGAAAGGAGGCGTCCTTGCTTCTTTGCAGAAACGACTGTCTGTTTCCGATACAGCGAGTTTGCGTTCCATGTTTCCACAGGTGTTGATCACTATGATGTTCCTTTGTTTGTACGAGATCATTGGCAAGTGCGACCATCGATGGGTGATACATCTAGAAGCCAGCCAGGACATCATCCGCATAGGGAGAGCGCGAGGACTCACGCGACCACAGGATAATAGTGATGGGTTGGCCGCCTTTGCGGAACGATTCTTTGCCTTTCAAGACTCAATCAGCGTGATTGCTTGTGGGAAAGCTCCCTTATTTGGCGCAGATTACTGGGACAATATGACCAACAAACGGCAAGTCGACTCCTGGATGGGTTGTAGTCCAGAGCTTGCCGGGATCCTCTGCGACATTACTGAGCTGGGCAGAGCCAAGACAGCTGGCACGATGCACGCTATAGAACTATTCGAACGATCGGATGCCATGGAGGCCCGGATTCACTCTTTGCAGTCTGTCACTCAAGTCCCCAATGACGATGAACTTATTTGGTCTGCTGAGCTGAAAAGACTATCGGCTCTGATCTACCTTCATTGCGTTCTCTATGATGCAACGCCATCCACGCCGGTTGTGTCTCAACTGGTTCGGCAGATCCTGGAGCAAGTTCTCCGCATGCTTCGCACCGGACGCGCACGAGCATTAGCATTTCCAGTGTTCGTCACCGCTGTTGAGCTGGATCCGACAGACGACATTGTGATTCGAGATCAAGCGTCTGGTGAAGCCGTTCACGGCAGGCGCCTGATTCTCGAGACTCTCGAGGCCATGTCGACTGACTCGCTTTCCAATGTCACGAGGATTAGGGCAGTCGTCAAAAAAGTATGGAAGCTTCGCGACATGAATGTGGGAGAGAACATGGGCTTGACGAAGCCCAATCCGGGTCAAAGCAATGATTGGGCTACCTTTGTTGGCCCAAATAGTCTGTACATCAGCTTGGCCTAAGTTTCACGAGAATTCATTTGCGGAGTAAAGCATATTGTCTATATGTAACACAGGGGAAGAGTACGCAAATCTCAAATCCAGTCCGTATCGTGGGCTGAGACCGCCCTGTTGCCGGAGTGCACTAGGCAATGCTCCCACATTTGATACACACCACACTCCGAGGCACACACTTTCAGAAAGCCCTGATTCACGGCATTATACATATGGCTAGAAGAGATATGGACGAGATTTCTGACATTAAAGACCAGATTTGATAATCGCTGCCGCATGTTCCGCCACGCCATACACCGTCGCCTGGGGATTGGTCCTTGGAGTGATCGGAATGATACTCGCATCGCACACACGAAGGTTCTCGCACCCATACACGCGCAACTGCGCATCAACCACACCACCCAACTCCTGAGGCATCATGGAGCATGTACCAGTGAAGTGATGAGCGCCAATGGCTGTTTTGTGAAGGTAGTCCTTGGCAGCATCTAGGTCTACAAAGCTCCCATATGGCGGAGCAGAAGGACTGCGTTTACCGTCCAATTTGAGGTGACTGGCTAGGGGTTCGGTGGATGCAATCTTCTCAACAAACTGCAAATGGCGCGCCATGATCTCGACATCAAGAGGGTGCGTCAAATATTTTGGGTCGATGGCGAGGATCTTTGCGCCAGAAGGGGATGTCTTCAAGTGCACTGAGCCGCGAGAAAGTGGATGGGCGAGAAGGAGGGTAATGGTGAGATACTTTTCATCTCCCGCTGGTGTCGGAGCCATCCAGCCGTCGCTTGTTGCTCCGGCATATCCTGGTATAGCAATGTAGCAACCAGAAGCCTCCGTGGGGGATGAGAGCACAGAGTGCACAAAGGCCTCGTGGTATTCCTCAAACGACCTTGGCTTCTGTTGGTTCTCCAAGATCGTGCTTCGCAGGAGTTTGACAAGCTCTGGCGTGCTTCCTTCAGTCTCGACCTTGGGAGCTGGCAGCTGTGCGATTAGATTCGCACCGCTTTTGGAGAATGGACCTTTCTGCTTGGAATACGCGTCCATCGCAGCGGCAATAGCGCCGCCATCTTGTCTTGCAAGTTTGTCGATAGTATCAAAACCTTCCTCGTCGCGTACTTCAAAGTTGAAAGTACACATGGGGTGGTTCTGGAGATTCTCACCAACGTTGGGGTTATCAATGACAACGTCGATCCCCAATGACTTCAGCAGATCTGGATGACCAACACCTGAGAGCTCCAGCAACCTAGGAGAGTTGATAGTCCCTGCAGTGATGATGACTTCTTTGCGAGCATTGACGACTTTCGTCTCTCCATCCTTGGTCAGCTGCACGCCAGTAGCGACTGTCTTGTTTGAGGTATCAAACAAAATCTTCTCAGCCTCCGCTTTCGTCCAGACTGTCAAGTTCGGTCGCGATTTTGCGGACTCCAAATACGCATTCGCGGAGTAACTTCTCTGCTTGGTGGCAGGCTGCACGGCGTCCAAAGCTACTGCGCTACCGGAGAATTCGCCATCGAGGGTGCCTCCGGTGGTGGGGAACCCGAGCGATTCAATGGTCTTTTTCCACACGTCGGGCCATTCGCTATCGTCTTCGGGGGCACTCAGCTGGATCGGGCCGTCGGTCGATAACTCGGCATCGCCCAAGGTATACGACTTTTTCACGGACTCGACGAAACGGGACCAGCCCCATCCTGGATTTCCCAGGCCCTCCCAAGCATCAACATTGGTTTTTGAAGTGGCGCTGAAAGAAAGACCATTGAGTGCACTGGAGCCGCCAAGCAGCTTGCCCAGTGGGAAACCAATCTCTCGGTTTTGAAGCCCTTCCTACTCTCATCATCAATACTCGAGCGAAAAAAAAAAAAATAGCAGTGACCAATCAACTTACCTGGGCAACCGTATTATAGTTCCATGCAGACTCTGAACGAATCAGTGTTGGCCACATGCCAGGGATAGTGACTCGAGGATCAGCAGTCTGATCTTCGCCAGCCTCAATCACGAGGACTTCGATGTTTGCATCCTCCGAGAGCCTGGCGGCTAGCACAAGACCGGCGAGCCCACCACCAACAATCACATAGTCAAAGCTACTTGTCGACATGGTCTGAAGATGCAAACAGCTAGTACCTCTTCAATCATGTACTTGCTAACAATGTAAAAGACGTATGAGTATTTTCAAAGAACGAAAACTTCTCAATACATACGTTTTGCACTTATTTGACCAGAAAATCGAGGTCCGCATCTCGTCGACGCGAAATGTGGACCGTCTGCAGCTTGACTGTTGGTGACAAGGAAGTGCTGCAACATCCGAGCACGGATCAGGTATTCACGCCACGTCAAACCTCACTCCAACACAGCCACTGAACGTTAAATCAGTGATCAGCACAAGTTCCAAGTCAAATTTCAATCAACGAGCTGCAGAAGTCGAGTTCTTCCTTTACTTCCACCAGCTTGAAGGCTTAGTCATTTCTAGTCAGTGATGCTTGGGCGCGAATTGATTTCCTATTCGACAACTTATACCTGGCATCTCAACAATTTTCGGCGCATCGACTCACTATCATGAGCTCTTCGGAGACTCCCCCGGTCACGAATCGGGTTATTTTGAAACGGATGGAGCTTGCAAAGGCCCAAGGCAAGACTTGGCCTAAGCCAGTTGTTAAACTTCCACAACAAATCCCAGGGAAACTCCTCCGAAACGTTGGTCCGCGCCAAGTGGTTCAACATGATGACAAGGTGACAAAATTCCTTCCAGAGGGCACCGGACAGACCGAAGCGGTGACTATGCGCTTCGTACGTCCACACACGTCGATTCCGGTCCCATATGTGCACGAATCAACAGACACAACCATTACAATGCAATTTATAGAGGGCGTCACACTCGAGAAAGCGTGGAATACATTGTCGGACGAGGAACGTTCAAATATCAGTATCCAGCTTCGGGATTATATTGAGCAGATGCGAAATATCGACACTAGCGGCGTTCGTATTGGAACCGTAGACGGGGGGCCCGCCATCGATAGGCACATGATCTCTAGCTGTCAAGGTTGGCCATTTACCTGCGAGGCAGAATATAACGACTTTCTGCTGGAGGGCTTACATAGCCATTGTCCGGATGCCATACGAAGGATATGCCAAAGTCAACTTCGGACCGACCATAAGATAACGTTTACTCATGGCGAACTATACGGAACCAATATCGTTGTTCGTGGTGGCCGCATCGTTGCTTTACTGGACTGGGAGCTCGCCGGATTTTATCCTGAATACGTTGAATTCATAGGGGCACTGGCGGGTGCTTCTTGGACAATCGGCTACTATAATGCTTTGGTAGATATCTTCCCATGTCGATATGACGCTGAATACGTCCTTTATCGTGTTATGAATGGATTCCATAAGTATTCGTAAAATTCATTACGGGTTTTCGGGCGTTGATAAAACTTTGTATACATGGAATGACCCTTGACATTTGATTTTTTTCACACGTCATTTCTCTTTTCCTGACCCAAGTTCATGTTTATCTCCGCATTCTTTCGTCAATCATTGTTAAATACCGATCCTTAGGTTTGCTGTACAAAGGTAGCTTGCGCCGACGCGGCTGCAACAATGTCAGCCACGACCCGAGGGTAGTTCGCATACAATGGCTCCTCGGACGCGTCCGCACCGACAGTGGACCGCCGGGAGCTGATGCTAATCTTGAGCGACCCGTCGTTGCGCAGGCGTCGGGGGTCGATCTGCACGCCGCCCGCGGTGACGACGCGCCAGCGGAGCCGCGCCGTGAGGAACGGCACCACGTGCACGGGGTCCAGGCTGCCGAGCTCGCCGACCTTGACGTAGTCCATGAGCTGCGACGTGATGATCATGGTGTTGCGCACCACGGTGCGGTCGCGCGCTTTCGCCGCGCAGTTGCCGCACGTCTCCTTTGGCGCCGTGAAGATGTGCGTCGCGCCCACGAGCGTCGGCGCTACCGCCAGGTCCCGCAAGCCCGCGAGTGT
Source organism: Neopestalotiopsis sp. M2102B (assembly GCA_023628315.1). NCBI lineage: Eukaryota > Fungi > Ascomycota > Sordariomycetes > Amphisphaeriales > Sporocadaceae > Neopestalotiopsis > Neopestalotiopsis sp. M2102B. Next base: position 770,982 of record JAMAKW010000007.1, read on the forward strand.
GGCCGACGGCTTGTGGAGCACAAAGTAGGGGATGGTGAAACTGTCATTCAATGTCATACTAAACGCACGGAAAAATTAATTGGATGGTTCATCAACTGCGGTGGGAATGGAAACTTACGCTTCCACACGATCATCAATGTACCACTCCCACAAGACCTGGTTAGTAGATTTGGTCTCTGCCGCTTGAACTGAAGCAGGAAGTGAAGCTGGTACTGAGGCTGCAGCAGGTTCTGGTACGGGTTCTGTAGCAGGCTCTGGAGTAGCTTCTGGGACAGCTTCTGGAGCCGCTTCTGGGGCCGCTTCTGGGGCCGCTTCTGGAGCAGACGCTGGAACCGAGGCAGGAGCAGAAGCTGGCTCAGATGCGGGAGCTGAGGCTGGAGCTGTGGAAGACTGGACTGACCCGATCTCAGGAATCGGCGCAGGTAATACCTGCACGGGTTGGTTCTTGAAGAACGACTTGTCTTCCACCGCAATTGGCTTCATGGCCTCAGGGGGCTCTCCAACATCCTCATGAGGGTCCGTGGGGATGGACCAATTATAGTTTGCAGCGTAGTTGGCGGCGACCTTTTGACCGGGGAAATTACCGTTTGCATCGCCGGCGTCTTCAAAGTAGTAGCCGAGAGTCCTGCTGTCCCTGACATCATCCGAGGTCCAGAAATCATCGTCGGTGACTCCTCCGGAAGGTTTCTCGCGGCGAAGGAATGGCCGCAGCGCCTCCTTGGCTTCCTGTGGGTCATAGTTGAACCAGTTCGTCTCCTTATCGGCATGCACAGCTTGCCATATGGTGAACATGCGCTCAATGTTACTGAGCTCGGTCAGCAAGGTCTCAAAATGGACTGGAACAATGGATGATAGACTTACTTGTGGTGGAACCAAAAGATGGGATCAAAGGCCGCCACTGGTACATAGCCAATATGACCCGACGCGGATCCGAACCCACCAAGATAGACATGGTACATGTTGTGAATTCCCTCGAGAGATCCGCTGAAAGGCTTGACCTTGCCCTCGAGCTGCTTCTGTTCCTCTGTCTTTCTTGGGTCATCCGGAGAAGAGGCCGGCGCCTGTACGTTGCCACGGGCGGCAGTACTCTTGGAGATGATCTCGTAGTTGCCATACTCTGGGTCTGTAACGAGCCTGACTGCAAGTCTAGCAGAATCCATACGAATCTCGTTCACGACCGAGTTCAACCTGTCGGGGTTGTCTAGACTTTCAGGCATGGGATGTCTAGATGTGCGGTTTCTGCTCACACCAGTTTCTTCGCTGTAAATCTTCTTCCACTCATTCTCTTCATTAAGCTGCCCAGCCGTTGCATCGAAGGCATGGAAGTTGAGCGGGTTCCGTTCAAGAGTTCTCGGAAGGTTGTCTGGCTCATCAAGCACCACGACCGTCGGAGCAGTAAAGATCAACGGGACACAAAAGTTGTACTTGTAGCTGGTCCTCTTGCCATCGAGGATGACACCCGGGAACTCGACCTTACCGCCTCGAGGTCTGTGATAATCCCAGTACGGAAGCCGGAAGTCATATACCGCTTTACGATACTCTGTCCTGTGGGGTTCGTTGTACTTGTTTGCATGTTCCATCATCTTGACGAATAGTGCTTGCTACATAGGAAGTGTCAGCGCAGAGTCTATAGAAGCGATAGGAAGCGGTATTCACCTCCAACATTGCAAGATATGGCCGATGCCATGTGGGAAACGTTGTCTTCGAATGGGCGCAGTAGCCAGGATCACCCGCCTCACGCTGACGACCAGGAATCTCATACCAATCCTGGCTGGGAAAGCCGTGAATTCCTGTATGAATGGTGTTAGCAACCGGCACAAGATTCTGTCCTGAAGGACTTGCCTGCAATCTGGAAGAATCCCATCATATCACTTGAAGGGAGCTGCTGCAGCTGTTCGAAAGCTATCAGGAACAAGTTGAACGCCTTTGGATTTTTCTCCATCAAGACGTCAATGTCTAAGCGAGGCGCAAGGCCTGCGACCTCGTGCAAGCCAACGATGACGCCCTTGTTATGAGCATCCCGAAGGCTCTCGAACTTCCGGTCAAATTCGGCATCCATATTTTTGGCAGCAATTGATGATTTTTCAAGGAGATTTCCTGTAACAGGTGCAAATGCTCCGAATGCAGAGATGATGAATCTGGGGATGATACCCCTTAAATATCTACCGAGTAGCTCGTCAACTTCTGTCGCGTTTTTAGACTGTCACTTGGAAGTGGATTACAGGCGGGACTGTCTAAAGTGTCAAAAAGGTTTGAACTATGTAAGCCATGTAGTCTCTTCTCACCGCGTCTCGACCAAGACCGTCTTCAAAATGGAAACCATTGGATACGATTTAACAATAGGGGTTGAACTCTCAAGGAGATTTTTGACTAGACTCATTCGAAGATGAATTTCGTATTCGAGCCCAGGAAGACTAGGTGCGCGGCGTGCTGCCAAGCGTAGTAGTTTCTTGGACTGGCGGATTAAACCACCGAATAAGACTAGCTGAACAACAAATAACCCACCAAACTTCACTTGGCGAGGTCGCGAGCCCAACATTGCGTCCAACACGTGTAGTATCTGGTGATGCGCAGATTCATATCTTGACAAGCTCTACATCAATTCTACATTCCAAGATCAAATGTGTAGAGAGGCGCGAACGTCCTGATGACCACCGTTCACACTCCAGACGATGACCATAATACAGACACACTAGTGACTCGGCAGCTACCGAGGCGTGCTTTGGTGGAGATTATAGCGGGAAACAGGGTACTGCTGAACAGCTGAAAATGGGGTAGATCGCCTAAGGGTCCAGCACTAGAACAGCCACTTCAGCAAGGTCTGGCGTAGCTGAACGCAAGGTCGCTAGAAGCTTGTGGTATTTTAGGTTTTTCTTAGTGTCTAATACCAGCCTAGTGATGAGCTTATTCTCATTGTCAACAATACCCCTAAATCTTTATTTCAATGTCTCGACTCTCAATCCGTGAGCCGGTATGCGTTGACAATTTGTGGATCTGTACAGGTGGTTGATCTGGCGGTGTGGTGCACTATATTTTCAGCTATAGACCCTCTGGTCTAGCCGAACTCAAAATTCAGCGCCACGGGCCGGGCCTAGAACCTCCTCCTCTGAGATGTCTGTGTCTCTGAACTTCATGCCTCTTCTGGCTCTAAAAGCACGACTCATGGATCAAATTTACGAAAGGAGCCTTGATAGGTGTTCCTTTGCCTATTGAGCTTCCCAGGAAACTAGGATGCGTTCTTTGGATTCCTCCATCTTGACCTGCACCAGTTCCTCCATCTGCCTTCGTTCTTCCTCGCTTAAAAGATGTGCTCTTGACTTCCACAGCTCTTCGGGAGGCAAGTCATGTTCCCGGTCACCAAAAAGCCTTTTATCCAAATACTTCCAGTAGACAGAGTCAAAGGCCTAGCTCTTTCCAGCAGCATCACAAAGGGGATCCGTACAGCACTGCCTAGATCTCTTCCTTGTAGCTGTTCTACATCATACCCCATGCCACCTAAATAGTTCCTGTATATAGAGGCACTGCCTTAAAACCCGTTTTCCCATAAGGTCTTGTTCAATTTGAATGGCAATAATTGCTTCAACCCTCCCGTTGATGATGTTGCAAAGCAACAGTTGACTCACTGGCTTCCTTGGCCTCCCTCGCGCTCTCCTTTTTTACGTTTCGCGACTCCATAGACACGACACCGAAGATGGTAACGCACGACAGTACCACGCACAACAAGAAGCACTTGCGTAGCGCGAAACTGTACGCCTGAAGGACCCCCGGCACCGCGGCGGATCCATACTTGTCCTGGATCACTGTGACCAGGCCGGACACTCCGTTGGACACAATGACGGCCGGGTCAACGGTCGGCGCGAAATCCGTCAGGCCGGCGAGGAGCTCGTTCTGGAACAAATTCTGGGCAACCGCGAGGAAGACCGATGCGCCGAGCGTCTGCGCCAGCACCAGCACGGACGTCGCGATGGCGATGTCGGCACCTTTCAGAATCGTCTGCACCGCTGTGATCGGGATCTGCATCCCCAGGCCTGCGCCGAATCCAAACATGACCAAAGTGCCCGCCCTGTAAGAACGAAGTGTTTAGCATCGCCTGATGATGATTGCTATCAAGTGGCTTGTGACCTACCAGTAAGCTGTTGATGTGTTCACGTTGTATTCGTAGATTAAACCGGCCGCAATCGAAGTGAGGACCACGCTGCACAGCATCTGCGGGATATAGTATCCGATCTTGGTTGTCTACATAGTTGTCATATCAGCATTGTTTCGGACGACTTTCTTGAGTATTGAGCAACTCACCAGGGTGCCCGACGTGATGGAGGCCACGGTCATGGCAGCGGACGCCGTGAGGAAGTTAATACCAGACTGCTCGGCGCTCTCCTGCTTGACAGACTGGAACCATATTGGTACGTAGTACACCACGACGAACAGTGAGCCGGCCCTTCCTAGCATGAAGAGCATGCCGGCCGAGACTGACCTCTCCTTCATGATGCGGAGCGGCAACGTGGCTGCGTCGCCCTTGACATGCTGCACATATACCCAGACCAGAAACAGCACGGTAAAGAGACAGAGGCAAAGGATTATGCGCCAGTTATCCCATGCATATGTGGTACCACCCCACTCGAGGGCGAGGAGGAGGCAAACCATCCATGGCATCAACAGGGCGGTCCCGAGGAGGTCGAGCCTCTGAATGAAGCTCCAGGGACTTTGGTTCCTCTTGGCCGCACTCGCTGCTTGAGTCTGAGGTAGTCTGGCGAACAGCACCACGACGCCAGCGGTCGCGGCACCGAGTGGCAAATTGATCCAGAAGCACCAACGCCATGATGCGCGGTCAGTCAGGACACCTGATGTGGAGTCAGTAAGGTCGTTTCCGAACGGCACTTTTGTGATTAGTTGTCAATGAGCTTACCTCCTAGTGTGGGCGCAATAATCTGCGCGACGCCAGAAATGCCGCCAATAAGTCCTGTATACATGGGGCGTTTATGCAGCGGAAGACTCTTGGTAATGATGACCAGCGCACCCGTCATAACACCGGCGCATCCCACTCCCTGTATGGCCCTGCCAATAATGAGGGCGACGGAGTTTGGCGCACATCCGCATATAAGAGAGCCAATCTCGAAGATGGCCAGGGCGATGAGGTAGACCCAGTTGACCTTGTATTCAACATAGAATTTACCGAATATGAGTTGGAACGAGCAGGTGGTCAGGAGGTAAGCCGATCCATACCAGGCCACATCTTCGAGGGAGTCGAAATCATTTGTGATTTGCGGGATTGCAGTCGCAATGATGGAACGGTCCTAGTGGAATGTAAAGCTTAGCATGGGTTCGGTGATGAGTATGTGTGAAGTTGAGTCTTACGAGTCCGAGGCAAAATACAGACAAAAGTAGGCCAAAAATCACGAGAGCTAGCGGGATTCCTGTGAGATGCTGCGGGTTGGCTCGGCTGGATTGTTGTGCTGCATCTATGTCAGGCTTGGATTGCTTTTGGCTTTGTGGTCTGCTTTGCGCAGGCTCACTAGCTGTAACCGTCTCGCTGGTGCTCAAGTGACTTGAGGTGTCGGGTCGACTGGGCGGCGGCTCTTGCACCGGTCGGAGACTTTCAAGCTCAATCGACGGCATGACCAGGGAACGATGGCAGCCGAAATCGGTATTTACAAAGAGTAAAGTATCAGTAGTGATTATATCTTGCTTGTCAATTTCTTAATGCTCAAATAGTAACTGAAAGAACTTATCACTTTGTTGGAAACCAGAAGCCAAGAAGAGAGTATATGAGCATTTGGATGTGGGAAGGAAAATGCTGGGCAGCATACCGTGGGTTTACGGCGCTTGGTAGGTAGGTAGAGGTAGGTAGACTGCAGCAGATAGGTAATGGCTGGTGGTGTTCCAAGATTGGAAACAGTGAAAGTTCGGAGATGATCAAATCAAAAGTATACAGCTTTACGTCAATCCCGATTCAATGCAGGTCTTCGAGTAAGACATGCGAAATCAAGATAGATGCAGATAGTCTCTCTGGTTTCTTGGGCGCTGTCCAACTTAGCATTCCACTGGAGCCTACCACTGTACGGGCTTACCCAGTTTGGCAGTATTGGTGCCCTGTAAGACCATCAACCATCTACGCCCCGTCTCCGCATGCACCAAATAGGAACTACCGAGCACGATCAATCTCTCAGTCTATACGGAATAGTCTGTGATAAAGTCAGACCAATAAACACATAGCTTGTAGACAGATAGTCTATTAAATATCAAGCGATTATTCTGCAATACTATGTGATGAGAATTTTAAAACCCTTGATTCGGTCTTCTCATCCATTTGAACCGATCTCCTCCTAGTTTTATTCTACCCCGTACTCGTTTTGAGAACATTCAGATCTACGGCGACATCATGGGCCTCTTTTCATGGTTCTTGCCCAAACTGGCCCCACCTCCGGTTATACCTACTGACGAGGTGGTGCCATTAAGATTCGTGGACTCTCTCTATCCGATCTCTTTCGACTTCTCAACAGTATTTCGAGAGCCGCTGGATACCGAGATTCTTCGCGCATCTGCGGAAAAAGTACTCCAGAAACCCGGATGGAGAGAGCTTGGGGCTCGAGTGAGACGCTCGGTATGTGACTGAATTTGCGCATTACAATGAATAAGCATTATACTCATCTATTTCTCTAGCAAAATGGTGGACTGGAATATCATCTTCCAAAGGAATATTCCGAGGAGCGACCAGCTTTGATGTTCACCACAGAAACGCACGACATGTCTATTGATGAGCACCCGGTTCTTTGTAAACTACCAAAGGCAACGGGAGAGCCGACCATATTTGAACCAACAGCAGCTTCCCTACGTCCGTATATGCGTTCTCCCACGACACCCCAAAAGTTGGATGACTGGCTGTATAATGATATTCCGCAACTTTCAATTCACGTCGTCAACTTTGAAGATGCCACGACTATCACTCTTACCATGCTGCACACGCTTACTGATCTCATGGGTGTCATTTCTTTCTTCCGCGAGTGGCTGGCAACACTTCACGGTCGGGAGGATACAATCTTGCCATACATCGGTTTCCGGGACCAAGATCCCCTCGAGAACCTGCAACTAAGCAAGCAGCCACCCCGCTACATGTTTGCCGACAAGCTTCTCCAGGGCTGGAACTTCTTCAAATTCATCATCCGTGACATGATTGAGCGCTTTCGATACCCCGATGCCAGCCTGCGCTTCTTCTCGGTGCCCAGCTCCTTTGTTGACAAGCTGACCGCGTCCGCCACAGCCGAGCTAGCCTCTGCACAGAAAGAGCAAGGGTTACATACGGACCGGGCCTTCGTAACGGACAGCGACGTGCTCTGCGCATGGTGGACGCGGCTGGTCGTGCGGCAGCTGGGGTGTGCGCCGGAGCGTCCGGTACAGCTGATGAATAGATTCGACTCGCGCGGGATCCTGGCCAAGATGGGCCTGCTACCAGACGGCGGCCGCGTAACTCTGATGGGCAATGCAGCGTACAATGCGTCCTGCTTCACACCCGCTAGCCGCTACCTCGACGACGACTACCCGCTCGGCCGGCTCGCGGGCGAGGTGCGCGACTCTATCACTGCCCACCGCACCGTTGAGCAGCTCCAGGCTCAGGACGCTGCGTTCCGCGATATTAGGCGGTCCACGGGACGGCCCCCGATTTACGGAGACCCGGACATGCTCATATGCTTCTTCACCAACTGGTATCGCGGCAAGCTGTTCCAGATGGACTTCTCGCCGGCAGCCGTGAATCGTGCCACTTGCGGGGATGGGGAGGAAAAGGCCAAGCGGGTGACTCCAGTGTTCATGAGCTGCACAGGCATGGAGTCCCGCTGGGCGATGCGCAACGCGACTGCCATCTTAGGCAAGAGCAATAGTGGGGACTGGTGGCTTGTCAGTCGGCTCAGGCGTGATGTCTGGGAGAAGATTGAGTTGGAGTTGAAGAAATTGAAATGAGTATGCTAGAATCGATGCAGAGTTACGCATACCGATACGAGTCTAAAAGGGAACATACTCAGTAGATTTACAACCCTAGAGTCATAGAGGTCATCGAGACTATGTAATACAAGAACATTCTTAGAACCATGCTGTGGACGTTGGGCTGATAGAATGCATGACAAAGACTTGAACATTGTCATCGGTCGACGATAGCCAACGCAAGGTATGTGAGACGAGCAGGTGAACTGATATGGTCTTGAAATTCTGCTTATTCTACAGTGCGATACCATTTACACAATTATGTTTACACGTCTTGAATACGTTCATTATTGTTATATAAACCCTCACGATTACAAGGAAGGCGCAATTGTCAATACTGCAGATCAGATAGGAAATGATTGTATGAGCAATAACTTCTTTACAACTATGATGTAGACTTCCCAATAAATACGTAATCGCAGGTAGTTCTTACACAAGACCTGCCAGTCCAAGCAGCCGGTAAGTTCCTCTTATCAGCGCGTTTGCTAAGCTTCTGATGGAAACGAAACCAGTACACCGTTACCCACGCACATGGTTAAGCCCAAGTTCTCCGTCCAAGGTCTCGAGTCTTCCGAGATGATGCAAGAAAACTGCTGCGCAAACTTGATCACCACCAACATGGACTCCGTGAGGGCGTATTGCTGACCCAGACAAATCCTAGGCCCACCATTGAAGGGCAAGTATTCCTATCAAGTACACAGCGACGTCAGCAATGTCACGGCAGCAACAACCTCATTTGAATTGTCATCACAAAAAAGAAACACACGCCGAGACATATGAAATCAAGAGACTACTCACCCAAGATGGGCGGCAGGTCTCCCAGCGCTCGGGGCGGAACTCGTCCGCGTCGGGCCCGTAGAAGTCCTGGCGTCGATGCATAGCATAAATGGCGTAATTGACGAAGGAGCCCTTGGGAACGTAGACGGGCTTGTCGCCGTCGGGCCCACCGCCGCGCGGCAGCACCGTGTCGCGCACCGCGACCTTGCCGTTACCCGGCACAGGGGGGTACAATCGGAGCGCTTTGTGTGAATTCTATCAGTATTTGGCCTAAAATAAATGTATATAAAGGCACCCGAAGTCTCAAAGAAAAGATGGAATTGGCGGAATTTAGGTATTTCTACTCACTTTCATTTAGGCAATACCGAACGAACTTCATCTCACGTAGCTGCTCATAAGTCGGCGAACAGCCCTCCAGCTTGTTGACCTCATTGCGCAGTTTCTTCCAGACATCGGGTCTACGCGAGACGAGGAAAAAGAAGCTGGCCAGCAAGCTAGCCGTAGTATCGCGACCTGCGAGGAGAATGTTGAGTAGCTCGTCGCGGATCCGCTCTTCGGGCTCATTGGACTTGGCTAGTTCCTTAAGAAAACAGTTGCGCTCGTCATCAGCGGATTCGGCCTTGCGCAGATCCATGGCGCGGCGCACGAATCGATCCACGTATCGTTGGCATGTTGCGTAGTTGTCTCGGGCTTTTCTCCGCGACCACTGCAGATGCCGGAAAGGACCGAGACGGAATTGATACGCAATGTCTTTGAGCGAAGCTTCAAAAGCAGCGCCAAACATCTCGCCCTCTCCGTCACCATGCACAAGGCCGTTGGTTGAGTGTCCGAGGAGAAACTCGGTAGCCGAGTCTAGGGTGAACTGTAACAGGAGCGGTTGCAAGTCGATCGTGGTATTCCGTGGAATCGCATCTATCAGGTGCGAAATGTGTCGTCCGACCACGTCGAGGTCAGCCACCTGATCTTTCGTGAAGTTCGGCCGCAACATGGCCCGCGAATGTGCCCATTCCGCGCCGTCCGACGCGAAAATGCCACCGCCTAGCAAAGGCTTCATGAGTGTCTGTCGCCCTTTGTGGGAATAGTCCTTGAAGTTCACGGACAGGATGGACTTGATGTTCTCCGGGTCCGTGGTGGAGATGCTGCGCACCAGGCCATCGACTGCAAAGGTATGGCCCAGTGTTCGGAATCGATTCGCGCCTGCCTCGAGCGAGCGCTTCTCTCTGAATGCAGTCAGGTGCTCATAGATGAAGTCGAGTCCCCAGATTGGGTCTTTTAGCGGCACTCGCGCTCGCACCGGTTCACATCCGTGCTGCTTGCGGAAGTTACGTGCAGCTCGTATGGTGGAGATCCGAGAGAGTAGTAGAAGAAGGCCAGCGAGCACAGTCAGGAATAAGAGAAGACTCGGAACTATAGGCAGCGAGACCAATTGCCCGGGATCCTCTCCGACTAGGGCCTGTGATGGACTCATCTCTTCGTTTCAGGGTCGTGCGTATGATTGATTTCAGAGAGGCAGAGAACTCTTTCCGGAATCTCTGAAGGGCAAAGGCTACCACTGGTGACTTGGAAAACTGGACAGCTGAATCAATTATAGCGCATTCCATTTCAACAGATCAAGGAATATCGAACAAGCCAGTTTTCTGGCCAAAACGTGAACGCCAAAATCAGGTGTAATTCAAGGGATTGAATGGCAAGCATGGGTTGGTCGTAGTCACTAGGCTGAGAAATGACACAGTAAGGCCATTTTCCATGAGTGCATCTCCCTCTTCTGTTAGCCTATAGTCCTCAGTGCACCCCAAGGGAGATGCCGTTTCAGGCAATAGCCATCTGTACAGGAAGCCCCACAACTTTCGACAGTCTTGATCTTTCCATCATGTTTCGGCTAATAGATCGACTGGAGTATTGGAATCGAAATCGCTCAGAAGTCATATGATTACGAGCTACATAATTGCATGTAAATTACCCTATCAATGGCGCATTATGTATGCTACGTGCGCCTGTGTGATTTCATTCTGTGAACCCCACGTGCAGTGCTACTTGGTGACAAGTTGTACTTATGCACAGGGTGTAGGTTTTGTTATAGTAGTTGATTCCCGCGGTGATTGTGCAATCCTCAAACCGAAGCAAATGATACATAATTATTCTAGAACATTGCAGCTGCATACTATTTAGCTTCCATGGGACACATGATTGGCGTTAATTGCCTGTCTGATAATGACATAAGGATGATATTGAGTAGAAGTTTCCCCAACTCGACCGACCTCTAAGCTCGCGGCTACCGTGCCTGTGGTCTACTTACCGATATGGGAAGTCCCGAAGCCTAAGTCAGCACTGCACAGCTTGGAACGTGCCTAGGTGACATTCTTCTGGGGCGTAGCATCCCCAAAATAGCACTATAGCGGGCACTCTGTAGGCTCCTCAACGACCCACTGCACTAATGACCTGTGAACAACATTGCGAATAAGGCTCACTGCTATGCCTTGATTGAAATACTCTATTTATTGCACGCATGAGAGTATCATCTCTGTGGGATGTCGACTTCATGGGAATTTGCATCCCAGGGAAACTCATCGCTATCTCCGAGAAAATGAATTTCACCGCAGCCATTGCTAATTTTGCCGTTGCTTTCTGGGAGACGGACCTTAGGGTACTGACGGTGGCCGGCATTATCGCAATCGTGAGTTCTGCAACTGTGATGCGAAAGTCGTCTTATTGAACAGGTGCTGATTACATTTTAGTGTTTGGCGTTTCTCGTTCAGCGGTTGATTCTGCACCCTCTGGCAAAATATCCAGGACCCTTACTAGGCCGGTGTACCACTCTGTACGCTGCATACCATGCCTGGAACGGGTCGCTGCACACGGATATGTATCGGTGCCACCAGAAATATGGTAAGGTGCAATCAGTCGTTGCCAATTGCCTCGATACTAATCATGCAAATTCTAGGACCTGTTGTTCGTTACAGTCCTTCTCGTCTGCTGATCAACACGAACACCGCTATGAAAGGTAAGCGGGGACAGTATCTGCAACGAGATGAAATGGCGATGCTAACGGGCAATTTGTGCCATAGAAATTAGTGCCTACAGCGCCAACACCATGAAGTCAAAGGCATATCAGGCGATGGTTCATGGCGCAACAAACACACTGACTATCCGCCACAAAGGCGAACACGCACGGAGGAGAAAGCTATTGAGCTTGGCATTCTCCGAGGCCCGAATGATGTCCTATGAGAACATCATCCAAAGGAATATCAATTCCTTGTGTCAGAATTTGGAACTCTGCGCCAAATCCCAGGGAGCGACACTGAACCTTTCCCCGCAAAGTGAGTAGCACCCTAACCAACGCATCCAGGGCCTTATAGCCCCTGTGACAATGCGCTAAGGTTAGGCCTTGGACCCCAGCCCTTTGCTGATATGCGGTAACCTTAGGCGATTATTATGCCTTCGACGTGATGTCCGAGGTGATTTTTGGCATGCAATATAACGCTTTGAAAGACAAAACCTATCGCTTCGTCACGGAAGCCCTCACTGAGTCGAACGTGAGGGTCAGCACACTCGTACAGTCCTCATTACTAGGGCTAGGCAAAATTGATCGCTACTTGTTCCCAGCATCAATCCAAGCGCGCAACCGCTTCCTTTCATTCATTGGCTCGCTCCTGAGAGGTCGTGCAAAAGCCAATTTCGAGGCAGATGGCGACGTACTTTCTTTCCTCGAGACAGCGAAAGGCACGGATGGCGATAGTAGGCTAAGCAAAGCCGAAATCAGAGCGGAATGCGTCACATTAGTGGTAGCCGGTAAGCTTTGGCCCACAAATTAGGCCCTGTACTACTGTGCTGTTTGACTAATAAAAACCTGCGCAATCAGGATCCGATACGACTTCCGCGGCGCTCTCATCTATCCTCTTCTATCTAAGCCGAAATGAGCACGCCTATGAGAGATTGTGCAGAGAAATACGCGACAGATTTCAGTCCCGGGATCAGATACGGATCGGACCTCAGCTCAATACGTGCACATATTTGCGGGCATGCATCGACGAGGCTCTTCGCATGTCTCCTCCGGCCGGTGGTGCGCTTTGGAGAGAGATTGCACCTGGCGGCATGATCGTAAACAATCTGACCCTGCCCCCCGGTCTTGATGTCGGAGTGGGCATTTACAGTCTTCATCACAATGAGGAGTACCATCCAGAGCCATTCAAATACAGACCCGAACGATGGATAGTCGGGGAGTTCGGCGTGAGCAAGGAGTCCCTGGAATTGGCTAGGAGCGCTTTTGTGCCCTTCTCTAGTGGACCACGAGGCTGTCTCGGCAAAAGTTTCGCCTACCACCAACTGACTTTAGTTCTCGCCAACATCATATGTGGATTTGACTTCTATGCCGCAGATAGAGACACGAATTCTGCGTATGTGCTCAAGCACCCAGGAGGGAACGAGGAATTCTTGTTGAAGGATCACATTACTGGAGCCAAGGACGGCCCCATACTGAACCTCAAGATGCGCGAGAATCTGTAGAATAAGTACACTTGGATGTGTTTTATGGCACTGAATAGGAATCAAAATTGCACATTATTCATATTCGTCCGTTTTAGGAGTGTCTTAATGCGTAGTTTCATTCGTGAGCCATCCTATACAAGACTCGATCTTTTCGCCATGTTTGGTGGACTCCAACGCCGTTGTGTAGAAGGTTTGCATGAACTCGATCCATTGAGACGTGGCAATCTCGTTTTCAAAATTAACAGAAAGGACTGAATGTGATGTAGTAGACATGCGTTTGTGCGCTCGTCAGATCATTGAATTGTCTCTCGTGACCAAGATGCGAATGCAATGGAAGAACACGCCTTTGTCTGTCTGTGTATATCAATCCGCTGGCCATAATCAAATATTAAAATTCTTTTTGGCGCTTAAGCGACCTCGGACAATCGTCCTAAAAAAAAAGGAAAAGAGACAGGCTTCCATCATTTAAGGGGGATCTGTACGATGTCTTGAGTAGTCTAAAATTCTATTACTCTACAAGTTACACCTAACAGTAAATTTACAAACCCAGCCCGTTAGTATCTTGCCGCCGGATCTAGTAACGTCGCAATTTCGTCTTCCGGCTTATATGGTGGCCGAGTCTTCAAACATCGCGACACCATGTTTTCGTTAACCATGTCATCTGAAAGCACTCTGCAGGCTTTTTGCCAACGTCCATCCCTTATCTGCGTGTACTTTTGATAATCTTCCTTTGAGATGGTTGCGAAAAGATAGCGTGGGTGAACGACGATAGCCTGCGCTCCCTTCTGCCCAAATCCAAAAGAAGTGATGGAGCATGCTTTAACGCCGCCATCGAGCTCATCGATACGAAGTGACGTGTTGGGGAAGAATAGATCCCGACGCTCACGCAGCTGCTTGTCCACATTATCGCAGTTCCTGTTTCCGGTGATAACACCGGAGTTCATCATCTGCAGAGCGCCATTCAGCATCCATGCACCGGCTGCGCCCTTTCCATGGCCCGTAAGCCACTTTTGGCTGACGCACGGCAAGAGATTGCCTGGAGAACGACCCAGATGTCGCAGCTGCTCTTGAATGACCATGGTCTCGTTGAGATCATTCTGCACAGTGGAAGTCCCGTGAAGCGATGCGACCGTGATGTCGTCCACACCTAAACCCCAAGTAGCCAAGGAGCCTCGAATAGGTGATATTTGATGTACTTGGTCCCCTACCCAGAACTGGTTCCCGAGATCAAATGTTGCTTCAATGTCCTGTCGTTTGGCCTCAAAGTTGATTGCTGAGATTGAGTCGTGGCGATACCGGTCTAGCTCCTCCACATCCGTGGCAGCCTTCAGATAGCTCAGTTCAGCTTTGAGCATCACCATGCGGTCTCTTTTCTGCTGCGCAATGTACTGACGGCGCAGGCAGAGCAACTGCTTGCGACGGCGCAAGTCGAGAAGTGGAGGTAGCGTGATACTCTGGGTCAAGGAAGGTTCCCGAGCATTTGTAAGCACTCCTTTGCCCGGCGCCGGAACAGATCGGCCGACCTTGTCTGCGGCCATGTTGGCGTATGCGACAATGCCAAATATGGGTAGGCCCATCTTGAGAGCCACTTCCGCCGATGTCAATACCTGAACGCCACAGCCCTGAGCTTCAACAAAGCCAGATCTAGACGACGCCATTGGACGCGACATCTCTCGTGGTGTTCGACCAGCGGCAAACTCGGCATCCGTGTTACAAGTTGCCTTCATACTTCCGAACTCGTAGGATACATCCTCGACAAAGTCTTCGACTCCACCTACGATACAAACTTTTGCTTTTCGAGAAACAATCAGGTCGCAACCCGTGTCCAATGCCTCAATTCCAGTCGCGCAAGCTCCCACGGGCGTTCTCATGGGTCCCGAAGATGAGGTGAGCAGCATATTGATCCAGGCACCGATCGTGTTGATGAATGTTTCCTGGAGAACGTCTCCCTTGACGGGCTTTTCGATATATCTGTCCCGGTGCATCTTCCTGATCGAGGATAACCCTCCCATGCTAGATCCAAGAGCGATACCCAGCTCGGAAATATGCATGTAGCTGTACCACTCATAGGGATCCACGATACCCGAGCATAGGAGTGCCTCGACAGTGCAGACGAGTGAAAACAGTGTGACTGGGTCCACCTGCTCGATTATATCGTCTGAGACACCGTACCGCCTCGGGGACCATCCCGTCGGGATCTGACCTGCGACGGTGCGGTCAAAGCGAGAAGACCGAGGTACCATGACCGTTGCTCCCGCTTTGAGCTTCACTTGGTAATTGCCCGACACGTCCACGATAACCTCAGCATTCTTGCCGTGGCGCTTTCGCAACTCTTCTGCAACTTCCGCCGATGTTTCAAAAGCGGACAGGTCGCGCTGCAGTACTAGCTCTTGGAGAAGTTCTTTGCGCTCGGGGTCATACCCTCCATCGCATATATCCGGCTCAATCCTGCGAATGCCGCTATGCTCGATTATCGTCGGCAAGTAGCGCTCAGGTACCTCGGAGTCCGTCACGGGGTTCAGAGTCTTGCTGTCGACCCAGCTCGAGAAGGCGGTTCCGTCTTTGCCGACACCTGTATGATGCTTTATGAGGCCCATCATCCATGCCATCTCCACGCAGCCGTCTAGACCAAGCGAGCCTGCCGCTTCCATTTCCCACCGTGTTCTGCTGTTGCCGTGAGGGCCGAGCTCAGCGAAGCCTGTTATGACAACAACACGGCTAAGATCCACCATACCCTCAAGATCTGATGCGAGATGCTTGATGTCCCTGTCATAGTCTAGTTGAGCTGGTAATGGCAGTCGAATATTCGCGCATGCAGACAGGATCTCTGATTCTGGCGGTTTTCTCTCTGAATCTGAACCCTGTACGCACTTGGTGTCGTGCCTTTGCTCTTCAATGATCGCCCTTTGAACATCTGCACGATCTTGTAAGCTTCGACGGATTTCGATAAGCTTATCTTTGAGGCCATCGACCTCTCCAAGACCGCCGCCGAGATCCAATACAGCTGGGTATGACTGCAACTCCTCGTTCAAACTTCCGCCCATTGCCACAGCAATCTTGGCAGCCATTTCAGCGGCGCCGAAGGTTCTGACACCCAGTTTCTCCACGTCCTGGGCTACAATGTCGTTGTCGTTCATGAGGCCAGTACCCCGCGTCCAGCCAATAATGATGCCCAGCATGGACAGGTACTCGTGCCATGACTCGGACGCCCACTTGGGCAGCAACGCCTCGAGCGACATCTTGGACTCGGAGTAGAGCCCGTCATTACCCATGAGGCCGTGGTTGGGCGACAGGGGGAGCACCACGGTCGCGGGGCGCGTGACGAGGCCGCGGGCCTTCTTGTTGCGGACCACGGCGCCCAACAGGCGCAGGAGGTTGGTCAGCATCATGCGATGGGCAATCTCGGAACGGGCGTCCAGTTCCTCGAGGCTGCGCCCGTTCTCAGAGCGCGCGGCGAACGGCACGATATAGTCGAGCTCCCAAGAGCCGTCACCGTCTCGGCCTAGGTAGTCTGCCAGTGCTTGTACGTCCCTCGCGCTACCCTGGTTGAATGGGACGACCTGCAGCGCGGAGCCTTTCGCGCCATACTGCGCGTATAGCTGCTGGTACATCTCCATGGTCTCCGTCGATGGGCTGCTAGTGGTAACTGTGATGCGTGCGCCGCCCTTCAAGAGACACTGAAGCAGCTGCATTCCTATTGAGTTCTTGCCGGCCCCAGTGAGCAACACGTTCTTGTCTTGGAAAGAGAAGCCTGTACGTCCCGCTGTCAGGAGATCGGCCGCGAATAAATCGCTGCCTTCTGGCCACTGCACAAGGGACCTTCCGCGACAGATTTTGACAGGGAAAGATTGTTCGCTCGAGGAATATCCACTTTCGCCTTCTCCACGGAGGTGCTCCGAATACACTATTTGGCCACTCTCATCGACCGTCGTATGAGGAGCGACATCCGGTGTTGTATTGATGAACATGGGAGGCAGATCTTTTGCAGAAGAACAAGCATTGTAAAGAGACTGTAGGCGCTCCTCGATCCATGGGTTACTAGGTTTTCTCATGCTCTCTTTCCTGATCAGATGTTGTAACTGGGTGAAAGAGCGATCGCAGGTGCGATTGACGATGGCTATAGCCATTTCTTCGATGACGTTGGGTTGCTCCGGGTGAGGGTCCTTGAGAAGCTCATACATTGACTGTATATCCTGAGCATTCCAGTTCCAGTACGAGTCGTACTGCCTCGCCCTCTTCGCGTCAAAGATGCACTTGATTCCATCTGCATACTCGTCACCGTGCTCCGCTAGCCATGCGTCCAACTCCCTTGTTGATTTGGATGCGCTATCCTCGTCGCTCGTTCTCTCCGATTTTGAAACGTGACTCATTCTACCAAGGGAGTCCCCCAAAACCTCCTGGATGCCTCGAATCAACGAAACGTTTTGCTCGTTCACCATTTGGAGAGCCTTGGCGTCCATGACGGGAGCTTGGGTTTGCGACGGACTGCTCGATGGGAGACTCAAGCCTTCCTGCTTATAGTATGCGCTGGCCAATTGTGACAAGAACGCATCCGCTTCGAGCGAGCCGGGGAGACGGGATGTAGGCTGACTCGTCAGCGCCAGCACCAGCACGGCGTCTTGCCTCCCAGGGCCCAGGCCCCATTTCTCCCTCAAGATCTCGCGAACTTTGGTCTGCCCGTAGTCGCCCGGGAATTTGGAGGATACCATTTTTGCTGTGAGTGTTTTTGATGTCTTGCCCACAGTCCCACTGTGGCCGAGACTCAGTGTCTCGCAGAGCTGATTCAAGGGCAGCTCTTCGGGCTTCTCAGGCACCCGACCAGGAAACTCGGCCAACAGGTCACCAACGATCTCGTTGGAAAGGGTTGATCGCCCTAATGACTATTCAGTCTCGCGGCTCGTCAAGACCAGACTATCGAAACTGTTTACTTACCACTGACTAGATTACTTATCGTGTTTTCGAGGCTGATTTCTGTCGGCTGTTTCTTGAGCTTTGTTCCTATTATTGCCAAAATGACTGATGCAGCCGACACGCCTATATCCTGTAGCTGTTCTCTCGGAGCTGTTGATTGTGGAGTTTGCGATACAGCTGCGGCTTCATTTGCGCTGGGCGGGTCTTGTGGTGTTGTGCGCGCAACGTTGGCACTGGTCGCAACAGTCGGAGTCTCTTCCACTTGGGTCTCGGGCTCTGCCTGATAATAAATCTCTGCCATGTCACCCTTTGGTCCCAAAATACGCCGATTCATATTTCTCGCGGTGTCGCTCTGTGAGTGGTGTGCTTCCCACGTTCTCTTCATCATGTTCGTTAGAGTATTTGACGGTCCTACCTCCACTATACGCTCGGCCTCCAGATCGCCCAAAATGTATTCTTGTGTTTCTATCCTGTTCAACCATTAGTTTGAAAATCCCTCTCCAACAATTGCTGCTGCATATCGTGCATTGCGCATGCGTGGTGAGCTACACTACAGCTTTTACCAGTGACGCGGAGAAGACTCTTACCATCGTACTGGATATGTAAATTGATGACTACATCAATGGTTAGTTATCTCTTCTTGGCAGTCCTACTGATCCCATAGTTATGATGATTTACTCACGCTAATAACTCAATGAGTAGAGTATGTGCAAGCTCTCTTTCCGTATAAGGATGCATGACAGGCGGTCTATTGGAGTCGCGATGTTGGATGGACTGATCATATTTTCCTATACCCAGCATCTGCCGCGATATGATGTATAGTCCGTATCCATTGGCCTGAACTTTGCTCGACCCTAGCAATACGCGTATCAGTGCTCATGCTCACCATGCCACGCCCCACATGAAATGAAGGATCCAATCTCACCCGCCACCGGGAGGGGACGGGATTACTGGAAGCGGTATGCTCTTCTAGTCACATCAGGCGATTTTAAGCCTCGATTATGATGTTGTCTTCGTGCACATCCGTTTGTGGTGGTTGGCGGTCCACTACTGGCTGAGATCCCTGCGCTCGCATGGCACATCTTCCCTAATTCGGTCATCCCGCATGCTGACAGAAAGACGTTGGCTGATTGTCTTGGATATAAAGCTTAACGTTTGAACGCCCAGACTAGTCTATCAAAGTACCTTACACCTTGATTCTCCCAATCGGCTCATATCTGCTGCCATGTTCTCCACTCTCTACACATTCAAACTTAGCAAGACTGCGGACACTATGTTCGGCACTGCCTACGTGTTTCTGCGTGATGACAAACCGGCCAATCTGCGGGGGAGGTTATGGGAATATGCGCAGCAGGCTCACGTCAATGGGAAATAAATAGCCACATCCACACAAGTCAGAGGCCGTTATTTTTGCCAACCACTCTGGGTCCTTGATACATCTTCTGGTCATAAAATATATATGCTTGGCTCTACTATCAATCGTCATGAATGCGTGTCTCTTTTTGTCTCTTGTGATCATAGCCGCCACGCGTGCGAGTGCGAGCAGGTGCATATCTGGATAAGGCCAACTCAAGGGAGACGGTCCGTGGCTCGTAAGTTCTCGTAATTAGCCCTTCAACTATTGGCACTTGCATTCAAAAGTTCTTCCTGTCGTGAGTTTGAGTTGTGATTCCCATTTTAGCTGTGCAACATCTGGATCGGTATCTGATCTGCAGTGGGTTCGTCCAAGAATAGTAGGCAGGGGGGTATCGTGGGGAAATTAGTAAGAAAAGTCCCGGCTCCGAGAAGCACGTCCCAAGACGCTGCTGAGATACGAATCCTTGTAACATCGGTGAAGGGACGATGGAACAAAAGGAAGACTCTTGGCATGCATGGGAAAGGGTGTGTAGTTGTGCTTATATGTTGGAGGATTGCTAACATCCCGGCATTCATACGATTATTTAATGACACGATCCCTGAAGCCTTGGCAGGAGGACCGCACCTATGGGAACCTCGAAGGCAAATAGGTTTAATTCTTAGCTGGAAAGCTTGGATCCGTAGGATCGCGGGAGAAGGGATATCTAGGTAGGTACATACGAATTAAGGCACAGGTGGCTGTGAATGCAGGGGTCCTAGTGTCCTGGTGTGCTTGGCTCTGTCGCTAACGTAAGAGATGAGCGGAAACGTCATAGTCCGTACTAAGCAACAGGCATGTCCAATTTTCTTTTGTGCCCATGGCTCTGGAAGAAGTCTTTTCAGTCACAGTCGAGGCCGTCTGTTCTGCACTTTTGGTATGAAGAAGATCAATCTTGCCAGGATTCGCGAGATCCGCGACCGGTGTCGTGTTGAATCGGTGAATTTTCGCCGGACTTCTGGGGCGCGCCCACCGCAACTCCAGCGCACTAAATCCCGACCCGACCAATGGGGTGGTCGGATGTAACTGTCGCCTGTTGGTGGCGCCCAGGCTAGGTATACTTCGTACACCTGCCCCAATTGTGCTAAAAACCTTCCCCTTCCTATGTAAATCAAGTACACATGCACATAACCAATTACCATATGCTACAAAGCAAAGGGTTTGCACCGCCCCTCGGACTCCCGGCAAGTCTTGTTAACTGAATAATCTCACCAACTCTAATAACTGATCTAAATGCGTGTGCGTGTTTCTTCCCGTTCCACTGGTTGAGATATCGTGGATTTCTGTTGTTCTGATGCAATGTCATATCTTCTTGTGTGGCAAGGGCGTCAACTGCTGTGATTGATCCACGCCAAGGCAGTGTACTTCATATAAGCTTTACAGAGTAGCACGACTACCGTTGTGCGATTCGTGTAATCCTTCCAGGGTCCCCCATATAATTGTGGACCATAAGCATGCAGATTACATCCTTCCCAAGAATCCTGTCAAGGAGAATGAATTAGCAAGGCATTTGCTTTAATGAGATTTCAATTAATGAATCATGACTATAAGGCATGCTCTGCCACAAGCTTGAGTGTTCATTGGCGTTGTCATCGATTGAGTTGCTCTCTTTTGAGTTTGTCTTCCATTTTGGAATTGAATAATATCTACGGCCATAGTGAGAATTGGCACGCGACACAATGTTCCAAACACTCAAAGCGCAGAACGGGAGTCATCAAGACTCTGAATACGTTGTGCAGTCGTCGATCCCAGCCTCCGATAAGCTGAAGGCGGCCAAGAAGCCGCCAGCATGCACGCGGTGCAAGATGAGAAAAGTTCGTCCTCTCCCCATTGAGCCACATCTTCCAAATGCGGGTCCCGATTCGTACTTGATCATTGCATCAAGACTATCAACGGTCAATCATGATTCAGCACTGACACGCTTTCAGCTGAAATGTGTCATCTTGGCACCGGACAATTGTGAGAAATGTTTGGAAGGCGGCGTTCGATGCTCATACCGAGGCACGGCAGTCACAGTGGAAAACAGAGACACCTCCTCATCAAATGGTCAGAAAACCCGACAACACGCTTTCAACAGTGTTCATATTCGTCTGTGTTCCACAATGGGGCTGTACTACTATGATGCATACACACTCCAGTGTGTCGTTCTCTTTCACGTCGACGTCGCTTACATAACCAAGATTAATCCCGCTAACATGATTCTTAGGCATTGATGATGAAGATGCATGCTCAGCAGGCACAACTGCTCAGAACGAGGATCCTTGTTCTATATTTATGAACTCATTGACCCCCCGGCCTTCCTCCATGGATCTCAGTGCTATTACGCCTGTAATGACGCCAGATCTAATTACTGGCCTGCCGCAAGACCTTCACACGAACCACTTTGTCAGCATGCTTGATTCGTCCACAACATTACAAGGCGATGACCTGCATGATTTTGACTTCTGCTTCTGCGTGGACTCCATCACTGATGCCAACGCGATGGTGCAAACCAAGTTGGTATGGAGCAATTCGCTGCAGGGCTGCAGCGCGTCGAGCATTGACGATATGCTCCAGTGCCAGAAAAACGTGTTGGCGAGCTGTGAGACATTCTTCAACTGCAAAAAGTGCAGTAACAAATGGAATTACGTGGCGCTGGTGATCTCCATGTGTCGGGAGCTCGTCATTGGCGTCAAGACGCTGGAGTCCATCACGACACGTGGGCCGCAGACATTCTTGCGGAAACGACCGCGCTCAGATGGCGATTCATCCGGGAGCTCCAGGTTGGAAGCGGGCGGGTGGCGACTTGACGATGACGACGAAATGGAGATCATTAAACATCTGGTGCGAGTGCGGACCACAAAGCTGAGGAAAGTGATAGATCAGCTCGAAAGCACCGTCAGTTCAAATCATGTATCATATTTATGGGTTGTGGGAAATCTAAAAAAGACCCTAGATGACAATCTTGGGACGACGATACTACAATGACAATGAGTCGTTGCCAATACAAATAAATAGACTATTTAGAATCACTCAACCCATTAAATAATGAATGCGGAAAGAACCACTGTACAAGCAAATGTTCAAAGTATAGCTACAATGACTTGACAAGATTTCCACTTTTCCATCCATGTCTTTTCACTAAGTCTTTTGATCTGTCGCAAAATGTACTTTTTTCTTGCCTGCACACCATTAGTATGGATTAATGTCAACAAAGCCCCGGTATGGAACACACCAGGCAATTTTAGCCGCTTCCCGTTGCCGCCGGGACTGTCTGACCCCCTGGTCAGCAACGCGCCTGGTGCGAACTTGCCCTCATGTGTAGGCAGTTCAGAAATGCGTTTCTCCAAGTTCCAGTATTTCTCCAGCCATAAGAAGTAACGTATCGCACATAAGGTGCTGAGTACAGAAGCTAAGAGTAGGGGCATAGTTGCGATCGGTGGATTCAGTAGTCAGTTGGGCAAGATCATGAACTGGGACAACCGCAATGGAGTATTTTGTGCTTGGACGAGGATCTTTTAACACAAATTGGCGTGACACTATATCCTTACACCCAAAAGTACCTTGGGGTCAATATGGGGGCCCCGCACGAAAAGCCGGGATTGCCGCATTGGGCCTATAGACCCTCAATATGGCCGTCAGACAGTCAGCAAGATCAGTGTGGCCCCCACGCCTGGGTAGCTCTCACCCGTTCTTCAAAGAAGCCTTGAACTGGCGGATCACGGCTTCTCCCGTTCTAGAAAGTCTATGATTGCTGTTCTACAGCAACGGAGTGTCTCTTCCAAAAATAGAAACTTCATCCTCGGTGATGTCAACAGGCACGTGCTTGCAAGATCTACGACTTGACAAACCAAAAGCATTTAATCAGATACTTCATCAATGCAGGCTTACTGTCACTACAATTCTTCTGTATTTTGATCAGCATCATCCAATCGTAATTATAAACTGACTCTGCCTAATTTCCCATCTCGTTGAGTTTAGATCATTCAACATGGGTTCTCAGATAGACGAAAAGCCATCCGCCCAACTAGCCGTTCCTATCCCAGCCTCCACACGCCGACGCTTCGAGGCAGCCGGCATAAACCTGAGTGGCGGCTACCCGCTGCTACCCACTGACTTTGAGTACATTCAAGATGCAGAAGCCAAAGGCGACGAGGCCCATCCATACAGCGACGCCGGATTGCGTGCTAATCCCGAGAAGAAAGCGCTATTCGGGGCCGCCACGGCAGTCAACCATTTGACTAGTCACATTGGCACCGAGATTGTCGGACTCCAGCTCAAGGATCTCAACGATCAGCAAAAGGATGAACTCGCTCTTCTGGTCGCTGAGCGTGGAGTCGTTTTTTTCCGAGACCAGGATCTTTCTCCACAACAGCAGGAGAGTCTAGGCAGATACTGGGGAGAGCTTTATGTATGTGACTCTATGGTCTATTGTGTTGCTATATAGTCACGATTTAATCTGAGAATCTCAACTTTGCAGCCTCAAGGTCCTTATGTACCGGGCCATCCGGACATTACGACCATATGGACGGATTTCTTTGCAAAGACTGTTCGCAAGCCTAGTTATCGTCAGCCGTTTCAGGGGTTTCACACGTAAGTCAAGACTCCCTTTCACCTTCTCCCACCTTTCAAGAAATAGACTACTGATATGACATGTCATTATACGCAGTGACATGGTCCACGAGAGGCACCCACCAGGCTACACGCACCTGCACAAGGACGCGGTGCCCGAGGTGGGCGGGGACCTGCTGTGGGCGAGCGGGTACGCCGCGTACTCGAAGCTCTCGCCCGACTTTCGGCGCTTCCTCGACGGCAAGCGGGCCGTCTTCGTCTCCAAGGAGAAATATTTCGACCGGAATGACCCGGCGGCGGGCCGCACCCGCTCCGTCACCCGCGCCCACCCCATTGTGCGCGTGCACCCCGTCACCGGCTGGAAGAGCCTCTATATCGCCCACGGCTGGGTCTCGCACATTGAGGGGCTCGACCGCAAGGAGAGCGACCTCATCCTGGGCTATCTGAAGGATGTGTATGAAAATAATGTGGATATACAGTGCCGTTTCAGGTTCACACCTGGAAGCTCGGCCATCTGGGACAACAGGTAAGCCAACTCTCTGGTAAACCATGAAAGAGAAAGTTCTTAACTGATTTTTGAACAGGTGCACCCTTCATACAGCAAGTTGGGACTACGAGAATGCTTCTGAGAGACATGGTACTAGAGTAACAACTTTGGCTGAGGAGCCCTATTTTGATGAGAACGCAATCACTAGGAGACAGGCCTTGGGATTGGAAGACGATTAAAAGCAGCATTCAACGGGGTGGATCCGTGTAAAATCTTCTTCTTTTTTTCTCTCTCTTCTCTCCATAAGATCATAGCATAGAGCACAGGTTATCAAAAAACATTGAACTTTCCGCGAATCTACAGTTTCGTTGCTTTATTTAGAATGAAACATTTCCTTTGACATAGAGCTTCTTCAAGTACTATCAATTAGCTATTGAATGCATTGACAAGCTGTACTTTGATACGCTCATAGTCCATATTGAGTCAACATATAGATTAAGTCATTGACTTACTTTGAGACACACAGGAATTCTCATCTACTAATACTTTATTGGAGTCTCCAGCCCCGGTCATAAGGTTAAATTCCTGTTAGGGACAGCTCTCCTGGACGACGTAATGATTTTGCATCGTGGACGGGGTCTTCCTTAGTAGACACCAATGGAGCGCATGGCGATGGTTGCGTTATTAAAGGTCAGTGTGCAGTTGAACTCCAAGAGGCCAAAATCGTGCGAAAAGGTACTAGATTCGAACGATTTATAAAGAAACTCGATCGGGCAAATTGACAAAAAAGGACTGCGATTTGCTAACCATACATTTGATTTAATTGCGAGGAAAAAGAGATACGGAAACGACCCAAAAATACAACCTTCCTCAGACGCAGAGGATACCAAACGCCAACATTGCACTATCTATGGAAGATCCATAATTCTGGTCTCTCGAACCTTTTTTCCCTGTTCAGCATTCAGGTAACGTCCGCTCTTAAAACTCCAGTGCAAGTTCGCACGAGCCACATCACTGCATGCGTCGATGTATCTACGGACCTCATTGTTCGTCTCGGCGTCCCAGTGCGGCAGGTTCGCAATGGCGTCGTCCCAGTCTCGCTGGCAGTTCTCCATCAGCTCGCCGGTGAGATTCATGGCGTCTTGTTCCGAGTGGCCTTGGCGCATTAGCAGACGGATCAAGTTGTGCTCAACCCCAAAAGCCTGCTCCGCATGTCAGTGGTTAATACAATGATCGTGCATCAAGTCATGAACTCACCAGGTCTTTCTTGTAGGAAAGGACGTCGTTCACGCTAAATTGGTACAAATTAGTTATAAACTCGTACTAAAGACATCAAGCAAGTACATACAGCCACGTGAGGTCCGCAGCAGCACGCTCACATGTGCGCACCGATGGGTGCAGCATAGCTTCTTCTGGCGCCTTGATCGCGTGGGCCCATCTGAGTTGTTAACGTGTCAGTAACCAATATACAGCTTTATGGCGTTAGATACTGACTCTACAACCGCAAACAGGCAGTAAGAACCGATGGAGTGTCTTCGGGTTTCCATATAGTCGTCGATATCAACGTCAAGCACAACATTCCTCTGTGCTGCGTCGACCTGTTTCAGAATTGCAAATAGACACTTCTTGTGAGTATATTTCCACCGACGTTCAAGACCTGTTCATTCAGAGATTAGCTTTTCTGCCTGGTTGACGGCGAATTTCGCCTTTTTCATGCTAGCGAACAGTGACGTATGTAGCCGATGAACTTACCAGGCGATGGGTTTCGCTGTGTACCGCTGGTTAGCGTCTGCGCAATCAAGACGGTGCGGACGGGCGTCACTCACAGCTTTGAATCGTTGCCAGGATGATTGGAACATGTACTGCAGTGGATGTTCTCTGGGGTCTACCTGAGGGTGAGTGTCATCCTGAGTGGCCAACATATCGATCATCTCTCTGGCCGCCTCGATAGTCTTGTCCTTCATCGCGCCCTCGTCGAATTCTACTCGTGTTAGAACTACACAGTATGAACAGTGTCTGATACTTACGATCATCGAATACGAATGCCTATGTAGTTCAGAATAGATAAGCTCCTACTTGTGCTTCGCGGAAGGATGTAGGGCCACTCACCCAGATGCACCAGTCAACTCCCATACGAAACGCTTCTGCGTCTGCCTTGGGCGCAGACAGACTGATCAGGTATGCGAAGTTTGCCCTAGTCAAAATCTTGGCCGTCCGCGCGTCCATTTTGACCAGCCTACATAGTGATCAGTATGGATAGGAGACCGTTTTGATTTTTGATCGCAATGCTCACTCTTTCGTCCATGCTTCCGACTTGCGACCTACCTCGACCTCGTGAGGGTTTCTCTCGGGATCGCCTGACAGTATTCCCGCAAAAAGATCAGGAATGTGCAGTGACCTTGTCTCTGGGAACTGTTTCTTCCCTATCGGTAGTGCATTGTAGATGGCTAAGGCTGTTGCGTATAGAGACATTTTGCGTGGTCGTCGTCGATCACTTTGGACAGTTGGTTTTGTTGAAATTGAAAAGTTCAAGTCGAAAAACTGGTATTATCTTGCTCCAATAACTGACAATACATTGCAGTAGGCGTCTCAAGGCAAGTGTGGGTCCCGTTTATCGTAAAGATACTCATTGCCCGTTGCGTCTTCCGCCGTTCAAGGTTCCATAATCATACACACTCGATCCTACCCACACCAACGGCCTCGGAATTTCCTTTTTGGGCTATGGACTAAATCCTTGCCACCAAGCGCAACTCAACGTGCACCCCAACGCGTTGGATGCCAGAAAATACCAACGTGAATGAATTGTCAAGCATACTCTGATAGCCTTTGAGATGCACTTAATGTGTTTCCAGAGTAAGTCGCGAGTGGCATATACCCTTTTGTTTGGATCGTTCGACGTGAGCATCTGTGGAATTCCTCCGATGTACCGCGATTATGATTCCCATTCAATGATTGTGGTATGCATGTGTTGTTTTTAGCAGCTTGAAATGATTTGACGTGAGATTCCCATATCTTGACTCCAAATCTGAAGCGCGTTTGCCAAATTTTCACCGTCTCAGCACATGTGTGCGGCCGCCCATGAGGGTTATCAGTCAGGAGTCTTCCTCAACATCAAAACGTTGAACTTTTGAATCACAGTAGATCTGCATGGCCAAAAACACTTAACATGAAAGATTCACGACGGTCAATTTTATTCCAGGAATACTTCGTCGTGAAACGTGGCTTGAGTGATTGATTGCAGAAATATTTGTATAACTAGTCTAGAAATCTAAGAGTGTAAAACTCGCCCACAATAACCCACATCAACAACTATCCCCTTGCTATGCTTTAGCTGCCCTACCTCTTAAGCACTGCAATCAGATCATTTTCCTCCTCCTCATCATCAACTTCGCGCCCGGATCAGGAATGATAAACTCGAGAATGTGAATATTGCTTGGCTTAGCTTGGTGCTCACCAAACTTGAACTCGTAGTCCCTGAGCAGCCTCGAGACCACCATCTTGAGCATGCTGACGGCAAAGTTTCTGCCCGGGCAGGCCTGGCTACCATAGCCGAAGCTCAGATTCTCCAGGCTAGGCTGCCCGGCTAGATGCTTGGAAGCTTCCTCGGCTGAGACTTGACGTTTTCGGTAGCTTCTCATCGGGTCGAAACGATCCGGGTTCGGCGCAATGGCCGGATCAACTTGGTTATGGATGCTGACCCAGCCGAGCAGAGCGCCCTTGGGAATGTGCAGGCCATCCTTGAATGTAAAGTCCTCGACCGCGTAGCGATTGGGTGTAACTATATCATATATCAGTTCTGTGGTCGTAAAGAATCGCCAAAAGCTTTCGAACTTACTCGATAAAGGTTGGCTCAGTCTCTGGCTCTCATTGAAGAAGCTGTCCAAAAGCTCCAGTTTGGCAACCCAGTCTTTGACAGGCGTCTGCTCGCCAATGGGACCGAGGGTACGATTGACATCCAGGATTTCCGCCCGGAGTCCTTCTTCGTATTCTGGGTGCTCACATAGATGGAACAACAAATTGGAGATGGCCATAGCGGTAGTGTGTGCGGCGGGTACTAGGATAACCAGCACCAGAGTCGGAAGGTTGTCTAGCACGTACTTCTTGTCGGGACCATTGTCTAGCATCCAAGCCAACATGTTCGCTTCTTCTTCGACCTTGATACCTTGTGCCCTTTGTTTCTTTGCCTCCTCGTGTCTTATGACGCATGGGTCCGTGATCTTCCTGGCGCCCGACAGGCGTTTTCGGAGCCTCCACCTCTGAGGAATCAGGTTCGTGACGAGCGGGTGCATCCACTTTGGCAGGAGTCGCATAATGATGGACGCCGCGACAAAGTCCTCAGTGAAGTGCTGCGCCAGGTCGATCCACTCAGGGCTTCGGCATGCTGGGTTGCCGACAATCATTTTACCTACGATGCGCACCAAGATCATCTGAACGATCTTCTGGATGTCGACCTCGGTCCAGTCTGGTGCGTGGTGGCAGATGTTAGTTCTGTAATAGTCACGTTGGCCCTCGGGAGGCTGTGCTCACCATCTGCTTTTGGCATCTCAACCTCCATCGCATACTCGAACTCCCGTCTCATCGCATCAAGGTATTCAGCCTGTTTGCCGTGTCGGTTCTCCGAGATGGCTTTGATAGGCATATCGGAATGGCTCCACATAGTATTCATGGCCCATTGGTCGCCCCATTCCTGCTCACTGTCAGCCAAAAGATGCCTGTGTTTAACTGTGGATGTTAATGGCATACCATGAAGTTGGCCTTTCCTCGGCTTAGTTTGGCATTTGGAATCGTTCGCAGCTCCGAGATGTATTTGGTGGGAAGAACTGTCACGTCCAGGTCTTGGCGACGTAGCACGAAAGGCTGACCCTTGTTGTTATACTGCAAACTTGTCAGTCAGGGTGTTTCTGGAAGCGTGTTAATATGTATCACCGACCTTTTGGTAGCCGCTTTCAATGATTTTGTGCGCGTCCTTGGCGTACCGTAGTTGCAAAAGCCATGTCGGCTCAAACCAGGACCAATAACCGTGTACAGGCGCGCCCGAGACCTTCGTCCTGCGATGGACCTGCAACGATGAATACCCCCAGAAAAGGCATAGGAAAAGTATACTGCCCTGTAAAAAGGTCAAGGATGAAATGAGCTCCGCGATAGGGACTCCAATGAACGGCTCCGCTTGGTTTTTAGTGACGCCAGTATGGTCAAGGATTGTTGTGTTGCGGACTTCCATCTTTGCGACGATTGATGAAGGAGGAATGAGTCGAGTCACACTTTCCAACAATTTATTTCTTATTGATTACTATAATCAAGATTGCGGATTATTATTGGAGAAATCCCCGGCTGGACTATTATTAGACATTTGAGAATCCCGTTGTGCATTAGCGTCCGGGCCTGCCCTTTACAGAAGCCCCATATTACCGATTGGATCTTCGATGAGCGCTGATCCAAGAAAGGACAAGACATGGTAATAATGACACCAAGTAGCTAGATCTGGAGTTGTGATTCATTCTTACCATATTTTCATTTGTCACCGTCAAGATGAGTCTCACCAGCGCTTTCCCCTGTGATGCGACCACGCCTGGCGACACCGGTTCTGTTGAACAAACCAACAACGCAGATAGCATTCGCGAGGATGTCAGTGACTCGAGAACTACTACCAGCGACGGTTTCTCGGACACAGCTGGTACCAGTGTGACAAGTGGCAGTATCGGCGACAAAGATGACTGTCAGATGGTTGATCAGAGTGCGGTACCCTGCATGGACGAGATGATAATGACACACACAGCAAGCACAATAAGTCCACCCAGTACAGTGATTTCCGGCAAAGTTTCAGAATTTCAATCTTCCGGGGTCCTCGTGCAACACAGTATTGCCGCGAACCATGCAGACTATGGTCATGAAGATGTGGCTCTTGAGCAACACCATGACACGATTACTCAACATCTACCCGAGCCGGTACATATTGCTCAAATCGATCATGTACTCGCTCGTCATCTACCCAGTCTTTCGAAATCAGTAAGGTCATGGAAACTCCTATCTTTCCGATAATCAAAATGCTGACCACTTTGCAACATAGGTTATTCAGGCCCCAGCTCGCTATGTGGGGTCGATGCCGGGCAAGAAGATCCGCGATAAGGCCGCAAATGCACTGAACGTTTGGCTTCAAGTCAACGACGACGATCTGAACCAGATCAGACAGGTCATCAGTACTTTGCATAATGCATCGCTGATTCTAGATGACGTTGAGGATGGGTCTATCTCCCGACGTGGCAGACCAGCGACGCACATGGTCTTTGGAATGCCACAAGCAATCAACTCGGCAGGGTACCACATTAACAAAGCCATGATGGATCTTTTATCCCTCGACAACCATGTGCAATGCATTGAAATATTTGTTGGTGAGTTCAACTGACAATAATAGAGCTATGACAGACACGTATTAAGATATAACAGAGGAGATGGACAGGTTGTATATTGGACAAGGTTACGATCTCTACTGGACCTTCAACATCAAACCCCCAACGGTGGAGGACTACATCAATATGGTGGACTACAGTATGTTTCAAATCACGATTCTTTAAGTGAATTGATGTACTAATTACTTCTTTCTAGAAACTGGAGCACTTTTCAACATGCTCGTCCGGCTCATGAGCGCAAGGACCCAGTCGACTTCACCAGTCGTCCCAGACTTGCACCATCTGGTCGTACTGCTTGGACGATACTTCCAAATCCGTGATGACTACATGAATCTCACATCTCTAGAGGTCAATTTTAAAGTCCTTGTCCCCTTTGATAATTTTCTCAAGAAAGCCGGAGGCACTGACTGAGTCACCCACAGTATACCGACCAGAAGGGGTTCTGCGAGGATTTGGACGAGGGCAAGTTCAGTCTGACGCTCATCCACGCACTGGAGAACGCCGCCGAGGCGGACTACAACATTCTGCAGCACCTGATGGCACAGCGTCACATTTCCAGCGGGATGTCATTGGCGCAAAAGCAATTGGTCCTCGACCTCCTCAAGGCGACCGGGAGCTTGGAGTATACTGTTGCGACCTTGCGTAAAATCAGCAGGGAGATTGACGTCGAGGTGGACAGCATCGAATCTGTGACTGGTATCGAGAACAGATCGCTGCGGACATTACTCGACTTGTTGAAAGTATAGATTTTGAAGACTATCGTGGAGAAATTGGCGTCAAATGATTTGGTACTTGAATATGATTAGCATTTTCTGATTATCGTCCATCATGAGAAGTAAACTTTGCCCATCGAACTAATGTTCTTTTTTTTTTTTTCTCATTGAGCTCAGTCAGTTAAATACCGGTTTTTGGTAGCCTCTGTCCCTAACGTGTGTTGAATTGTGCGTTCAATTAAGTGGATGGTCAACGACAGGTTCTGTGCCAACGATGCTATTGAGTGCGTGCATAAGGTATTCAGGAATCCATACGCTTCAAGATAATTTCGGATGACGCTTTCAATACCAATCGCCGCAGAAATATCATAGTAAAAAATAGTTCTATTCTACGACGCTTTTCTAGACCAGATGGTACTATTCCGATTAGCGACTCAAAGCTTGGGTAATTCGCCACCGTTGCGATTAGCGATGATCATACAGAACTGATCCGGAGCCCACTCGGCCTGCTCCTTGGAGACGGCGAACCCCTTGGACTCTAGCAGCCTCTCGATCTCGGGCCGGATGCCTGACGGCTCCCACGTCTCGACGACGACGTTGCGCACCAGCGCCCAGTGCTCGTCGTCGATCCCCTTGATGACCTCGAGCTCCGCGCCCTCCACGTCCACTTTGAGCAGATCGACGGCTTGCACTCCGTCCAGGAACCGCGACAGGCGCTCGAGCTTCACGTCGACCTGCTGGGCGCCGCCGAAGCGCGCATCGGCGACTTCGCGCCCGCGCTTCTTAACGGCCTCCTCGTACAGCTTCTGCTTCTCTTCGGGGACCAAGGTCGAGTTGCCAGGCAAGTTGGGGTAGTAAGTCAGCTTCATGATGCCGGGATCCGATGCGAGGCCGTACTGAAGCGCCTCGACGCCGGATATGTGATTCAGGGCCAGGTTGCGCGACAAGACGTCGTAGGTCTGGGGCGCGGGCTCGAACGCCAGGATCCTGGCGCTGGGGTACTTTTGCTTCATGTAGATTGAAAACAGGCCGATGTTGGCACCGGCGTCCACGATGAAGGGCGCCTCTGGGAGTTCAGTGACATTGTAGCAGTGGTCCACGAATATTTCCTTGTAGATGAACTGCGCCTCTTCTTTGCTGGAGGAATAGCAAGAGAGTTGGTCGAATTGAAGAAGTTCTACAGTCATTATTGCGTGTTTTTGACTGGCCAGTAATAAGTGATACTCTTGATGATTTGGGTGATTAGGTGCTGGATTGTGGGTGCAGAAGTATAAGCGATAGTGCACCTCTAATTTTGGAGAATGCTTGGCGGCTAAAATCTTGCAATGTTTGAATGGAACGGCCACATAATTCTTACATAGCGGATGGATTAAAGAAAAGTGAGTCTACAAGAGGACCATATGCACTATCTTACTCAGTCACCTGTACGATAGCGATGAATCTTCACCGTGTATTGTTATTTGCATGTGCTGTACTGCATGCTGCCTGATTAAGCAGCTACCGATGGCAGCCACGTTACCAGATTCGGTAGTGCCGAAAATCGAGTGGACTATTATCTGACAGGATGACACGATCATGCTCGCGCACTGACAATCTTATACCGTGCTATTGATTTGCCATCAATCACTCGCTGGCCACAGGCGGAATTAGTAATTTTCAAAGGCTCAAGGTAACAACATGTCAGACAACATGCAAGATAACAAGAAGTTGGCGCAGGACGAAGTCCAACAAGCTTTGTCGGACAGTGGTCCAGAGAATAAACTTGCATCGGGTGTGAGTGAGACAAAGCTGAAACTCAAGCTTGACCTCTTCATTCTACCACTTTTGGCGTCGATATTCTTCCTCGCGGTCATTGGGCAGTCAAATATCGGCAATGCATACCAAGCAGGACTGGCAGCGGATCTATCGCTCACGCCGCAGATGTTTGCCAATGTGAACAGCTTGTTCATAATCGGTTATGTCGTTGGGCAGCTCCCGGCGACTCTTCTGCTCAGACACATTGGCCCTCAGCGACAGGTATGCGACAGCAATTCTTACAACCCTACATAGAGAATCCTATACTAAAAGAATTTGTTGCGGAGTAGTTCGCAGGAGCGATGATCGCTTGGGGGCTCTTGACTATCGGCGCGTCATATGCCAAGAACTACTCCACACTGGTAGTCTGCCGTGTCCTCATTGCTCTGTCCGAGTCCATGATCCAAGGTGCCCTTCTCTATTTGTCCTTTTGGTACAAGTACGAGGAGCTTGCAACGCGCGCCTCAGTCCTGAGCGCCACCTATGCCTTGGCGGGAGCTTTCAGTGGCCTGTTGGCCTACGCCATCCAAAAGAACCTGGACGGTCACAACGGATGGCGAGCATGGCGATGGATCATTCTGGTCGAAGGGATTTTGCCGGTGGGCTGGTCAGTGGTCATCGTGCTATTCCTGCCGCCGACGCCCAACTCGATCCGCCGAGGCTTTAGCACAGCGGAAAAGACGATGCTGGTACGGCGCGCCGAGTCGGCGCACAATACCGGGAACAACACAATCGCGCCCCGACTCATCTTGCGCGTTGTCGCAGACCCGCAGTTCTGGCTCATTGGCCTTATTCAGGGCGGCATGCTGCTGTGCTCGAGTTCTACGAGCAACTTCCTGCCCACCATCATGACGGGGCTCGGTTATGAGGGCGTCCGGGCGCAGCTCATGAGCGTCATACCGTACGCCGTGTCATTTGTGTGCAATATCGTTATATGTCGACTGTCCGACTTGTCAAGGCTGCGAGGCGTTTGGATTCTTGGCTGCTGTCTGGTGACTGCAGTGGGCTACATCGTGCTCCTTACCACGACGAACCTCGCTGGACGGCTGGTTGCAACCTGCCTCATCACAGGTGGAGCGAATGCGCCAGCTACGATATGTTTTGCTTGGATGGCCAGCGCCAATGTTGGCTACACTTACCGTGGGAGTGCATTGTCCATGATCAATATCATGGCTCATCTTATTGCTCTCGGCGGTCAACAGGCATTCATAGACCCGCCGTTGTATAGAAGAGGAGAGACGGTGGCTGTAGTGGTTGTTCTAGTCACGGCAGGGTTGACGGGATTATTGTTGCTGTACTTCCGCTGGATGAATGCGAAGAAGAGGAGGGAGCAGTATTCGGAGCAGGCGGAGAAGTGGCGTGGGCTGAGCATTGATGAAATTGGCAACAGGCACCCCGACTTCTTTTTCAGCTTCTAGCAGAGAGACATGAGACTTCTTTCAATGAACGACTTCCATCATACAATATCTAAGCCGTGCAATGTTTCTATCCTGATCAATTCTGCCCCTCAATCCGAAGTACTAAGAGGAATCTCGTCTTACATCCACCATCATAAAGCTGTGTGCAAATCTTCTGATACCAATGGAGATTTTTCAATGATATTCCACTTATTTCATCCCCATTGTCACCTACGTGAGGATCGATGTTACTTTTACCCGCATTCCCTTCGTGTCCAATTTGGGTTGCGGCACCATAAAGTCATGCGCAACCTGAACATCCGACACATCAGTCTCGTGTAGCTCGAACGTGAAGCGCCGAAAAAGTATTGCAAGAGCTAGATGGAGTTCTACGTATGCCAAACTATCGCATATGATTAGCAACCAGGTGGTGTATCTCCTTGAACTTCATCTTACTTGATTCCGATGCACATTCGGGGACCCTTGCCAAACGGGACGAAGTATCTACCCAGACTGTCGCCGTACTTGGTCTTTGGATTTTGTAACCATCTCTCCGGAACGAAAGATGTGGGATCTGGATATATCTGCTCGTCACGGAGCACGTCAAGAGTCGTCATCGAGACCGGTGTGCCAGAAGGAATGATGTATTCTTTGTACTTGATGGGCTTGTTGGGCGAGACACGGGGGAGTCGGACTGATACACCAACGGACAGCCGAACACCTTCTTTGACGCAGGCGGCGAGATATGGAAGCTTCTCCAGTGCTACAGAATCCGGCATCATAGCAGGATCAGGGATAGCATTCTCAAGCTCAGCGCGCAGTTTTCGCAACATTTCAGGATTGTCCAGCAGGTGGAAGACGGTA
Source organism: Neopestalotiopsis sp. M2102B (assembly GCA_023628315.1). Classification (NCBI taxonomy): domain Eukaryota; kingdom Fungi; phylum Ascomycota; class Sordariomycetes; order Amphisphaeriales; family Sporocadaceae; genus Neopestalotiopsis; species Neopestalotiopsis sp. M2102B. Next base: position 806,735 of record JAMAKW010000007.1, read on the forward strand.
GTAGTAAGTGCCCATGCCACGGTCTCGACGCCGGCGCCGATCATCTGTTGCGCTTCAGAGCCCAGCCGGCGCACCGTCTTTTCGGGTGGAGGTAGGTCGCTTTTCAGCAGCTCGTCGAAAATGGTTGGATGCTCAGACTTCGCCTCACTCTTTTCGTTGTGTCTAATGATATTGGAAATCTTGCCTTGGAGATCCTGTAGCTCAACGTTAACACAACAGACATGTGCTGATAGTTCTTTAGATTGAGTACCTTTTGTAACAAAAACATTTTGTAGATGTTTGGTACAGCCATTTTCAAAAGAGGCTTGGGACTTAGTCCTAATGCCTACCAACACGTGTAAGCACCTGCAGTCATGAACCTCTGTGCAATGGATATCTGACCCACCAGAAATGCCACAGGAAACTGCAAGCCAAAATGCGCAAACTTTCGCACTGCCTCGTACGCGGAATGGAAGTTGTCCTTAAAGCATGGGGACTTCAACTGGTCATAGGAGAAGCCAAAGCAGTACGATGCAATGACATCGCCAGCGAACGCATTGAAGGCATCGTTGAACACGAGAACCCGGCCTGTTCCTGCATAGGTCGCGATGCGCTCGCTCAAGAGCTGGGCCTTTTGGTGAACGATTGGCTCAAACTTTGTAATGCTCCTCTTGGAGAACATTGGGTTGAGAGGCGCTCGACGAATGGAATGCAGGTTGCTACTGACGGTAGACGACGTTGTGGTATTGGCACCGAACCTACCCGACATCCATGCATACCGTTCGTATTCTTTGTTACCGGTATAGAGCTCATCCCAAAAGGTGCTATCTTCAATGTGCAGCTCGAATGGATTGATGCGCACAATGGGACCTGGCAAGTCAGATCACCAATCCTAGTGAGCGACTATTGAATTCTACATACCATATTCTTTGTGCATGCGCTGGATTTGAAAGGTGAACTGTCCTCTCAGGGTAACATCGTAGTAAAATTCATACCATTTTGACATTGCGGTCAACTTAGGCCCTGGGAATTTGGCCAACGGGCTGAAGTACAGGCGATATACCACTAGGCCGATCAAATAGCCAATATAAAGAGTCGCAAGTCCGCTCACTGCGACGACCGACGGCCGCATCTGCAAGAATGGCTGATCCATGATGAGTTCAATCCACATGTAATTCTCGTGGATGTTTGAAGAATAACATATGCAAGAAGTTGTGCCCGATTTACAATGTGATCTTTCCTCGATCACTCGTTCTTTTCGACGAAACAATAAGCTGTAGATTTGACGCCGCTTGTCGCCTGTCAGAACGTCCACTGCAAATGTTCCCCGCTGCACGCTCCGCCTCCAGGGGGGTTTCCCCCCGCTACAGCAGCCCGGAAAGCGTAAGAAATCCTAATGATCTTGGCTCTTTTAGGAAAGCCCGGGAATGCTGGACATGCTAACATGAACTGACCTGACCACGATACAAGATGTTTGCAAGCTGGACAACTTTGAAGAGAGACCAATTGAGATCAGAGTTTCAGGCTTTGGATTGTTCTAAGATCTAAGATACGAATTGACCACAATATGGCTTCTTTTAGGTGGTCTGAATCGCAATTCGCGTATCAGCTAGCCACTGTAGTCGCCCTCCTGTTCGTGAGTTCAGCACTATACCGCCCAACGTCCTCCAAAATCCACTAAAACTCCATTCTACAGGTCTACCTAGTCGCAAAGGCAGTATACAACAAATTTATCAGCCCACTGTGCAAGATCCCCGGGTCGTCCCTTAATGCAGTTTCCTGGCTTCCATGGTACAAATACTGGTTCTCGGGATATATGCATCGTGAAGTGCTGAGGCTGCATGAAAAGTACGGCCCGGTCGTGAGGATCGGCCCCTCTGAGATATCCTTCATCGACAAGACGGCATGGAAGGACATCTACAGCCTGAAGCGCTGCCGGCAGATCGAGCGCGACCCCCAGTCGTTCCCGTCGCTCACGCCCAACGGGTCCAAGTTCGATCTGCTCACGTACAGCCCGAGCGATCATGCCCGCTACCGTAGGATCCTCAACCCGTGCTTCGCAGAAAAGGCGACGAAGACGTATGAGCCTACCATTCGCGAAAATGTGGATAAGATGGTCGCCAAGCTTTCGGCAATCGTTGAAAAGGGAAATGCGAGCATAAATGTGACCAAGTGGTTCCAATGGCTTACCTTCGACATGGTCACTGACGTCTGTTGGGGCGAATCATTCGAATGCGTCGACCAGGAAAAGAGCCACCCTTGTCTGGCGATGTCCATGGACCTCGTCTCGTTTTCTTCGTTCATTGTTCTTGTCGCTTGGTGGAAAAGGCTCAAGGACCTCCTCGTCAAGCTGTCTGGCGTGGAGGGCTTGTTCGTCAATCTCGTCCGATCCAAATGCGAGAACAATATCAAGTTATCAGATGCGTCAAAGAAGGCGAGTATCTATTCGAACCTGCGTGCGGCGGGGAATCCGCTCAATCAAGCCGAGCTTGACGGGAACTTGACTGCGCTCGTCATCGCAGGGAGCGAGACCACGGGCTTTGCCTTGACGGCCACCAGCTACTACCTGGCCAAACACCCGGACTGTTTTCGGAGGGCGGCTGCGGAGGTTCGCTCCGCGTTCTCTTCTGCCGACGACATCAATGACGACGTCCTGAAGAAGCTACCGTACCTCAAAGCTACTATCGACGAGGCCTTGAGGATGACGCCAGCCGAGCCGAATGGGCTGGCTAGAAAAGTCGTCGCAAATGGTGGACTCGATATCGCGGGCCAATTCATTCCCAAGAATGTGAGTTGTCGAGGGCTCGCTCGCCCAAGAATGCCGTACTTACTGACTATGACAGACCGCAATCTACGTTTCCCAATTTGCTGCCAACCGTTCCTCTTCTCATTTCCACCTTCCCGACGAGTACCATCCCGAGCGCTGGCTGGGAAATCCCGCATTCAAGAATGACGACCTAGATGTGGTACAGCCATTCATCATGGGAGTGAATGTGTGCATTGGGAGGGGTCTGGCGTTCATGGAGATGAGGCTGACGCTGGCCAAGTTGCTATGGGAGTTTGACTGGACTGTTGAAGGTGCGGGTGGAAACGACTTTGAGCAGTCAAAAGCTTGGCACGTTTGGATTAAGAGCTCTGTGCACCTCAGATTCTCCAAACGGCGGGACCTAGATATATGTTAAGGATGAGATGCGTTGGCCCTCAATCAGACAATCTTCAAACGAATAGTCCTTGCGTTATCACATAATCATTACCTGTCTTCTGACGTATCCTTCAAGACTTTATCGTATTCGGCATAACTCTTTTTGAGTGTCGTTTTATTCTTTTCGTTTTCTTTTTTTAAGAATTCATCGAGTTGAAAATAATTCACCGATGGATTAGGCTAACGATTATATTAGGCGCAATTAAATGTTGTCATATATGTCGAGCGATCTAGGTGCTTCTAACGGAAGCAAAGAATCAACAACATCTATTGTTTCTACCTGGAGATATTCTAAGTCTAATTGTTTGCTTTCATCCCTGGGAGCTGCTGCTGCAGAGCGAGGAACGGCAGACGATCTTTGTATACCTTCATCTCCTTGACCTTCCCGGCTTCCGGACCCTCCTCCACAAGTCTGAATACTCCGATCATGGGGATTGTAATTGGCTTGTCAGGGAATGATTGGAATAGTGCGGTCGAATGTCCCGAACTGTAAATGGTGCCGTCGGAGGTGATATCTGTACACTTTAGTGACTAGAATACAGGTGTTTTGAGAACCGCGTACCGTTTTGATATCTTGAGTGCGAGCTCTTCATGCCGGGCATCTTTTGAACGGCTACCTTCATGTCCTTTCAACCTGTTAACCGTTTACCCAAAATTCGCGAGTGACAGCCGCTCACAATGATGAAGTTGTCTAGACCTGAGGCTGTCTGCAGACCGCCTTCATAATGCAAATCGGTGGCTAGCACCTCGCTGAATCGATCATAGTCGTACGAATCGAGGATGTCGAAGACCTAATCAGTTAGCACGACAGATTTACGGACTGTGGTGCATGACTGACCTTGGCCAAAAACGTCTCAGCGGCTTCGGGCGACTGTATTTTCGTAGCGGCCATGTTTACTGTCGAGCTATTGTTTATGGATCTTTTTCTTGTCGGGGTGTAATGATACGGCTACCAATTGACTCTTTCGGTGTTTATCAGAAAAATCAGTTTAAGTCTTCGTGCAACGGGCGACTTTATGCTTTACATCATGAATGCAGATCGGAGGATCGTCCCAGACTAGCAATAAGACATGTTTGCTGGTTTGGTTCTGGTACGCCTGCAGGCCGCTAATTTGGGATTCCGGCGCTTGCCCCACGCTCTAATTTAGGCAACGGGTGCTGGTCGTGGCTGCTGGCCACTAACTCGGGACTTCCAAAACGAGCAAGCTTCAGGGACCGTGATGGGCTCGGTTGTCCAACCCAACTAGACTATAGCTCTGTATAGCTGCGACCACAATGCACTGGAGCTGAAGCTGCTGATATGATTCACGCAACATTTGCAATTGATACACGATTTGTTCCTGTGTTTTGCATTTTTGCTACTCGTTCTAAGTTTTGCAAATTGCGATTTATTTCGTCATGGCTTTATCCTCAGTTCTAAGCAAGCTGGAAAGCTTGGATTCTGATTCGTATGGCCTCAATTACTTTCACCTCGCCATCGGCGCCAGCGTTATTTTCGCCGTCTACAGCCTCAGTCTGGTTATCTTCCGCCTATACTTTCACCCACTCGCCAGATTCCCAGGTCCGAAAATACTAGCAGCGACGACATGGTTCGAAACCTATGTCGACCTCTTTCATCATGACTTTCCACAACGGCTTTCCAAGATTCACGAGAAATATGGTAAGACTGCCCAACTCAGCCAAACAAGCTGCCCTTCAATGCCTAATACTACCATTTAGGCCCAATTGTAAGGGTCGCTCCAAATGAGATCCACGTCAATGATGCCGAATTCTTTCAGAGTGTTTTCGTGGCCGCAGCAAAGCACCGCACTGATATTATCCCTCCCCGCGGACTGGGACAAGATGGTGAGCACCAATCCAACTCCACTGCAATACCTTTATGATCAATGCTTATCACAACGAAATAGACTCCATCGGCTCGACCCCGACGCATGACATGCACCAGCTGCGCCGGAAGCCGCTTGACAAGTTCATGGGTCTGCAGAATATAGTGAGGCTCCAGGGCATGATTCACGAGGAAATCAGGACGCTCGACCAAAAGATTTCGGCGCTTAAGAACAGCGGCAAGGCTGTCCGCCTTGACTGCGTCTTTACGTCCTTCACGGGCGACATCGTCGGGCGCCTGGCCTGCGGAGAGAGCCCGTCGCTCCTTGAAGGAAAGGACTTTACGCCGGAGTGGTGAGATTGGTGACCCATGCATCGAGTCTCTCATGGCTGACAATCGGAACTATAGGTATGACATGATTCGAGGCGCCGCACGCATTATACCGCTTCTGCGTCACTTTCCTCAGCTTGGAGAGTAAGTGTTTCGAATATTGAAAGAGTGATGCATGGACTGATTAGTACAGGGCGACTCGAATGCTACCTAACTGGCTGGTACAAGCGCTCACTCCGAGATCCGCAGGCTTTAGAGTTCTACAAGAGGTGAGTCGGGCGTACAGGTGTTTTGAGTAAAACTCGTGCCTAGACTGACCCCCATCAGCTCGGCGAGAAGCGCATCGCGCGTGTCCGTGCCGAAGTGGCACGCGAAACCAAGGGCGATCGTGAAGAAGGCGGCTCCATGTTCCATCACCTTCTGCGCAGCGACATTCCCGACGCAGAGAAGTCGACAGAGCGCCTCAACGCCGAGGCTGTATCCTTTCTCGGCGCCGGTACTTATCCTACTGCCGCGACTACCATCTTTGTCGCGTACTACATACTAGCCGAACCCAAGATTGAGGAGCGGCTCCGCGAAGACCTCAAGGATGTCATGGCTAACTTTGATGAAGAGGTAAGGCTCGTCATGCTTGACATGGTAAACTCTGAGCTCACATTCTCAAGGTACCAAACTTTACAAAACTAGAACAAATAGAGTATCTAGACGCATGTATCAAGGAAGGTCTCCGCCTCCTTCGCCTGTTTCGCCGCAAGTCGCGCATCTCAACCGACCTCGACCTGCAGTACGGCAACTTCACCATCCCTAAAGGCGTAAGTTTGCGACAGCCCCTGCTCTGAGCCTCCTCCATACTGACCCGTGCCTTTTCCAGACTCCCGTCAGTCTCTCGCCCTACACCATGCACATGGACCCGGAGGTGTTTCCGGAGCCCGAGAAGTTCAATCCGGACCGCTGGCTGGGTGGTAACCTCGACCCGCGCATGAAGCGCAACCTCAATCCGTTCCTCGGTGGCTCCAGGAACTGCATCGGCATGCAGTAAGCAACCCATTTCCCCCCGATATTCCTTCTTGCCCGAGTCTGAGTTCCATTTTCGGGCGACGGACTAACTTCTGTGTGATACAGTGTCGCGTGGGCGCAGATGTACCTCATGCTGGGGACCTTATTCCGACCCATCAAGAACTACCGACTCAAGCTGGGCGATTGCAATGAGTCAGATGTTTATCCGGTTGTGGACAATGAGTTTGGGGTCGCCAAGTATGATTCACGTGGGCTGAACGCATTTGTAGTCTAGGTGGTGAACCATTGAGCACATATAGCTGGGTTAGAAGGACGTTATTGGTATGCTAGCGTGGTGTAGGACTCATTCCGGGTAGATGGGGGGGAAAGGGTCATTCAATTTTAGGAAATTCATAATAGAGTCATTCATCTGTTCCGAACATCGTCTCAAATTACCAACCTTCTCATTGTCTTTTCAATCGTGCATTGCGACACGAATTTCAGGTCGCAGCTGTATCGCAATCCGAAGTCAATAAATTCTACAGCCAAAGACTTATTCCACTCAGAGTTACGGTAGCCTGGAAACTGTATCCGACTGCGTTGCATCAGTTTCAGCGATTTGAGGCCCTTTCATAGCGTGTGCATCATCATGAACATTTTCTTCATCGTGATAAAATCTTGTATCTTCTGGCAAAAGCTAGGTACTAAATACTTGCACGCACACATTGGCTCCACAATGAAGTTCTATGCTTCGTAACAAAGATCTGTGATGATCCTCGCTGATTCAATTCTTCCACCACTGTTCCGACAAACCTCTCCCAGTTGCTTAGCCTTTTGTCTCATGGCATCAGCATCGCCTTTCTCCCTCCCGATGGTCTTCAATAGAGCAGCGCCAAACTCCTCTCCGTCAATCAGGTTGGGAGCCACATAGTTCTCATTGTCGATCACACAGCTATGACCCTTATGGCGGTTTCCATATACGCCTATTCCAAGATACTCGACACGCGTAGCGTAGTCAAAAGTGTCATACCACATGGCAAGCACGATCTGTGGAACACCAGCCCTATGCGCGACCCATATTAGCATCAAATCATGCGTGGAGAATGAATTGCACCACTTACCAAGTTGCTTCGAAATAGGAGTTCGCCCCACCGTGATGCACAGAGCAGACGACATGGCCGCTCCTCAGAATAGCTACCGGGTCCGCCTTCAGCCAGTTCTCGATCCTGACCCTTCCATCCTTGATCTCCTGGCCGAGGATTGCATCCAGACTCTCCTTCCCGGTCTTCTCCGAAGTCACTTCGGCCTTTTGCTTCCATAGCACCTGGACATCAGGCCGCGCCTCGAGGAGGATGCGCAAGCCGAGCGCCTGTTCCCTTACTGTCTCTGCGTAGGCCTCGAAGTGCGTGCCGAGCGACACGAGGACAGTAGGTTTCTTCTGGAGCCACTCGAGCAGCTCCGGGTCACTGGACTCGATAGGCGGCGAAGCGACGAGGATGGGACCGCAGTCGTGCACGTTGGGGGGGAAGATCATGGGCAGGTCGGCGGCGGGGAGCGAGGGCGTGATCTGCGGCACGCCATTAACCCATGGCGTGAAGCTCCCCAGGTCGCCCTGGATGCCGTGGGCGTGGCGGGCGCGATTGAGCGCCTGGACCTGGGGGTGCGTGAGACACTTGTTGGCGACCCAGTGGCAGTATATATTTTCGGGAATTTGACTCCATGGCACTGGGTAGTTGAACCCCGTGGAGAAACTGTGGTGCAGCGATTGTCAGCATACAGACGCTCCTAGCCTCTTTTGCCAATTCAGGTATTCGTATTGGCCAGGAGTACATTGTGCAACTTACGCAGGGTACTTCCACCAAGCAGCAAACCAGGGCTGTTGCGGAATTAGACCGGTGGCTACAGTCCATGGGTGTATCACGGCATATCTTTGTCTGAGAGTTCGAGCCATGTCATGAACCGGAAGCAAGATAGGATCTACGACTACCAGCTCGGGGTTTATCTCTTTAGTCAAGCTGGCAGACCAGTCGAACAATGAAAGATATTGGTCTGGTTCCATAATGGCAAGGGCCTTCAGGGTCAGTAGCGCAGTGCGACTGGCCCCATTGCGACCAGGTGGATGAGGCACGTCGGCCTTTTTCCTGTCTTTGTTCTTGGCTGCCCATGCACCGAAGCCGGGGAATTCTGCTAGGTTGTGAAACTCTAGAGGCGATGTTGGTTTTGGTGCATTCTCGGCATTGGTCTTTTCAATAAGCTCGTCTAAACGTGGCTTCAAGGGCGCAAACGATGCGACATGAATGTCGACCCGGTTCTGGCGGAGAAGTTCGTAAATTGTGGCGAGAACCACATTGGCATAGCCAAAGTCGCTGATTGCGAAGAAGAGCACTGACGGACGTTCTGTCATGTCGACGGTGGGGCGCAAAGATGGTGCTGGGCCGCTTGCTGTTTTCAATGGCTGTGGCTTCCAATCCCAAGGAAACAAGATCATCCTGAAGTGTTTTTCGTCAGGCAAAACTGCTCAAAATTGACTATATGTGAGTACCTGGCAGTCGTGACGAGATTGGGAAGAGTATATTGCCGCGAATGGCAATGTGAGGAAAGCCTGCTAGGGTACACTGGCGACATAGTACCTAGGTAGCTCTGCGTCCACCAAGCGCCGTCCTCAGTACCCACTAAACTTTGCCAGGATATATAACTACCCCATTTGGCAATTGCGAGAACCACGGCCGTGAGCACAGTAAGACAATGATGCCAATGCCACGACCTCGTTTATCTGGTTTCTTAATATAAGTAATGGGATTGCATTGGCGTGTTCAGATTAGGCATATTATCCATACACACTATCTGAAAAAGTCAGCCATTGCACTATCCCCCAACGATTGCTACTCATTGTTGAGGCGTTCTGTATCCCAAAGAGGAAAGGCCGAGCCAGTCTAAGGTGAAGGATCATATCTTTCATCTATACCACGAACTGCCCATAAGCCTCTCAAGCCGTCGAGATCCATCAGCTTCAACCAAAGTTTACGGATCTCATCAATATCGTTTGTATCACCATAATCTTTCCATCTCCTCAAATCCTTTCTTTTTTATCGTTGAAGAGCATCTGTCCACTGGCTCAACTGGTTCTTGATTCAAAGATAGCGTTGACGCCCTATTTCAATCAGTAGTCATTGGGATTGCAGGATTTGACACTAGATGACGACCATGAACCAAGGCGTGCCAAAGGTCGCCTTCATAACAGGTATAATACGTTTCCAATTATCAAAGAGACCTTTTACTAACCACGCCCAGGTATCACCGGGCAAGATGGATCATATCTGACCGAAATCCTGCTCGACAAAGGTTACGAAGTTCACGGTCTTGTACGCCCTTCATCTCAAAGACGGCAAGCGTTGAATCACCCGTTGCGAAACGGCGTAACTCTGCATTATGGAGATATGACCGACTCGGGTACGCTCTTACAGATCCTGAGCGGCATCAACGTCGATGAGGTTTACCACATGGCTGCTCAGTCTCATGTGGCCATCTCGTTTGAGACGCCTTTGATAACATGCGACATCAACGCGCTGGGCACCCTTCGCCTTCTCGAGGCATTGCGAATTCTCGGCTTGGCAAAAAAAGTCAAATTCTACAGTGTAAGTGGAAGCCAACTTTCAGGGATTCTCTCGGCACAGCACTAACATCTCACACAAGGCTGTCACCTCAGAGCTTTTCGGCGATATCACAACAGAACTCCTCACTGAAGAATCGCCATTCCGCCCGGTGTCCCCCTATGCCGTGTCCAAGCTGTTTCAGTATGGCATCACTGCCAATTTTCGAGAGGCATACGGTTTCCACGCCTCGAATGGTATCCTATTCAACCACGAGTCTCCCAGACGTGGTAAGTTGGATACGTCTCCTTCGCTACTTGCATCACACCTAGCTTACATATGAGCTAATTCTTCAATCTAGGAACGACCTTCGTTACCCGCAAGATCACCACGCAGGTGGCACTAATCGCTTATGGTCTGTCGGAATCGTTTGAGCTTGGCAACCTCAACGCCACAAGGGACTGGGGTCACGCCAAAGACTACATGGAAGGTGTTTACATGATGATGCAACAGCCAGAAGGTGGAGACTATATCTTGGCGACCGGACAAGCCTCCAGCGTGAGACAGTTCGTAGAGGCTGCTTTCAAGGTCATAGGGACAAAGATTGAGTAAGTTCCTTTTTTCATTTTGGCTATTATTATACTTCGGGTCCGAAAACTGACCCTCTTCATCAGATGGTCGGGATCTGGCGTTGATGAGATTGGCACCGAGGTAGGCACCGGCAAGGTACGCGTGAGGGTGAACCCTAAGTTCTACCGGCCGGTGGAAAATGCGGACCTGCTGGGGTGCGCGGACAAGGCCAAGCGCGTGTTTGGCTGGAAGCCAAAATACTTTTTGGAGAGCCTGGTGGAGGAGATGGTGCTCTCCGATATGGAGCTCGTCAAGAACGGCCGCATCTTTTCCAGCACGTATCTCGACTGGCTCGTTGACGAGTCCGAACACTCCGAGGGCTCTGTCACAACCAGCAGCGCCAAGGCTTCGGAGTGTTCCGTGGCAGGGTCCGAGAATACGGAGGAGTCGGCTCTCACTGAACTGGACAAGACGGAGGAGCTCGCCGATGCGGACGACAAAGACTCAACCTTCGATGCTGTTTCGGTCTCCGTCCATGAACTCGTCCAAGAGCCTGTCCAAAAATCTGTCCAAGACACCAACCAACCGGCACAATTAAGCGCTCAGGATTTAATACAAGTGTCGACCGAAGAGACGCTCTAGCACCATGTCTCCCGGAGCCATGTCGAGCTGCACATTTATGTTGATAGAAACCCAAGAATCATGAATAGGGCGACTTAGTTCGCACCTCTATAGCATCTGTTATAAGACCTCTACAACGTCCACTAATCGCATTATCATGCGCAGCTGTAGGCGGCAACAGCAATTGGCTACCAGTACGCTAAGGGGTGAGCTCTGGTGGGTTCTGTCACCCACCAGACTATTCGTACAGTGCACAAAAGCCCACTTACAATAGTTTCCCAGCCCTTCGTCTTTGGAATGATACAAACCCATGAGACATACGTGCATCTAGAGGATACGTTATTCAACACAGTGACTTATCTGCTGTCTACCGCAATGAACCTAACACAGGACACTGACAATCCATCTAGGTTATGTTAGATGCTGTCAGCATACACGGTTCCCATGCATGATGACCAACTTGTTGACCGGGTTCGGCCTGGTCCGCCCGCCCATTTATTGCTACATTGAAGTGCTAGGTGGTTTTCCCCGCACTTCGCTGCCACCTCTGCCTATAATTATCTCACCTAAGTAAGGTACCTATGTATGTATTTGCGTGAAATAAAGATTGACCAAGGAATATTCCAGCGCACAAACCAAACCCTCGAGATAACATGGACGGAGCAATGAATCCGGATATTCCGAGATTCCGCATACAGGGACGACGAACTTGCGATTGCTGTTGTGGCCCAAGAGAGACGGATTACTGGCATCTTTGCTTGAACTGCGACTTTAGTATGTGCGAGGATTGCTTTCATCAAGAGCACATCCGGAATCCGGGACATCAGATAGGTCGAAAAGTCCGCGCAACGCCATATACGCGAGGTACGCCACCTGCCGCGTCCCCGCGTGTCATTCAGTCTACGGAACACGATAAAACCCTCGTCTTGAACGCTTCCCATCCCTCGCGCGATAAGTGGCGGTGCTGTATTACCTGCTTCAATTTTACTCCCGACTTTATCTCTCCCGACTGGAATGGGCCTGATCTCAACCAATGGCATTCGGCTCGAGAACCACACATGTCTCACTTCAAAGCCTCGGCGGCCAGGGGCTGTGAGTTGTGCTCAATCATTTATCGTGGGGCTTTGATAGCGTTTCCGGACGTCGTAGCGGCCGACTCGACGGTTCAGTTGCACATATCGATGCAAGCACTTACGGTCCAGGTTCACACCCGTGGAACATGGCGATTTGTACATTTCCACGCTATGCCGGTCCTACAACCCAAGTGGAAAACGCTTGAAACAAAAGAATATCTAAGCAGGAGCCTTCAGGATCCACAATCCTTCGACAAAATAAGAAGTTGGTTGAAAGCGTGCGAGACCAACCACGACCACCCAATATGTCGTCAAAAAGCAGAGTCCCCTCTACCTACTCGTGTCATTACTATTCAGCCCACTACGGGGCTACCAAAGTTGCATCTCTACAAAACAAATGGCGAGACGGAGAGATATCTTGCCCTAAGCCATTGCTGGGGTGGTTTTAAAGGATGTCAAACTACTACCAGTAACTATACGCATCGCATTGACGGTATCGAGTTCTTAAGTTTACCACAAACGTTCCAAGACGCCGTTGTTTTCGCAATGCAGATCAGTGTTTTCCATATCTGGATCGATTCTCTCTGTATTATACAAGATGACAAAAACGATTGGGAACTTGAATCCACCAGCATGGCGAAGGTATACTCGAATGCTTACCTAGTACTTGCTGCAGCATCAGCAGACGCAGATAATAAGGGGTTCTTCACGACACCGGATAGCATATACCGAGGCGTTGGCTTGGAATCGCAGGAGGGTAGTGGCCGAGATGATCTGGTGATTCACACCAGTCTAAAGCCTCAGCCTAGCCTGGATTGGTCTCCATCAGCCTCGCTCAGTCCCGTTGACCTCGGGCCCTTAGGAACACGGGCCTGGACCTTACAGGAAACCCTACTTGCTCGCAGATGCATTGGTTTCAATGAAAATGAGATTGCCTGGGAATGTCACGTCGCTATTGACTGCGAATGTGGTAGCAGCAGAGAAACTTCCATCAGCGAACATGTGTCAACGCGAAATACATCCCAAATCCGGCGCAGTGACTGGTCATATGAAGTTGGTTGTGGGGGGATCTTTGGTGAAAGTAGCTTTCCACGATTCCATTGTCGACCTCTCAGCCATTTTGCCAATAGATCAACCACGTATTTGGAATGGAGAATGATGATCATCCCAAACTATACCAGGCGACAACTGACGTTCCCTGGTGACAAATTACCGGCTCTCTCAGCGCTTGCTAATAGCCTTAGCAAATGGTCGGGTGATCAGTATCTCGCTGGTATCTGGTTAGCTGATATCAAGCTTGGTTTGGCTTGGCGGGTAAGATGGCAAGAAACACAATTGCCAGCTCCATCTAAGTGGATAGGCCCGTCTTTCTCCTGGGCCTCTGTCAACGGAAATATCGACTACATACTCCCAGACGAAATACTGAAGGATGATAATAGCTCACAATATGGATCCGTCGATGTCAAGGTTCTAGAGCATAGAACAGAGCTGTCAGGCTTAAATCCATATGGCGCTGTTAACAGCAGTTGGGTAAAGCTATCTGCACTCTCGCAGGCTCTCAGCCTTCAATGGGACTCAACAGAAAGGAGCTTTGCACTAACCAACCAGTCTGAGCATCCTTTTGAGCGGTCACGGTTCCATCCTGACACACTACTATGCGAATCCCGTATTACCGGACCCAAGAACGAAGAGTATGTATCTGTACTACGGTCGATCTCGCGGGACAACACCCAGGCATCCTTCAACATCTGTGTTATAGGAGCACTCATTCTAGATGTGCCAAATGTACCACGCGAAAATCATTCGCCTATGGTAGGGTCGTCGCGGTTCTCTCATGTCCATGAAATTGCAATTATGGTCCTCGGGCTGTTTTCCGTAAATCCAGATAAGTATCAGCGAATTGGTTTGGCGACAGTGTCTTTCGGACCTGAGTCTGCTGAAAAATGGCTGGGAAGTTTGACGCGCAAGGAATTCATTGTCATCTAAATAGAATATGGGGCTTGGGCGGGCGGCGGTGTATTTATAAAAATAAGCACATAGGTTGAAATGCACACGTTTTGCCTGTGTCACGGAATCCAGAAACGCTCATATTCTTGGGAATCAATTGTTACCCAAGCCATTTGATTTGATTCCTCGAGTCTACCATCCTGGCACGAACACCCATCTTTGCAAACGACAAACAAAGGTGATGGCGCATTGAATAAAAATGCGGGGCTGACAACGGAACGCAAGGAATATAAAATAACCCCAGCTACCTCTGTTAACTAATAATAAGCATTAATAGCCTTATTGGCCTAATAATCAGCTGAGCGTAAGATGAGTTATAAAATTAATAAACTAGAAATTGAAACGACTATACTATATGTTTTTAGTATGAACCAAAAGTACAAGACGTATGCTCCCTTTATGCCAGGGTATCGGTCCCGTAACCCAATGCGGGGTTCAGCCCATATTAATCATTGTTTATATGATGTGAACAAATACACTGATTTTACGATCATCACAATACGGCGCGGATGGAAAGATGACCCATGTCTTCGGAGCGGCCAACCGCCTGCCGACTAAATCATCAACGACTGTCTCCCCCTAAATCAGATGACTTTTTTCGCTTCTCTTGCGCTAACCTTTTTCACATCTCACGAGGGGAGCTCATGGTATAACCCGAAGATGGTGACACATGACAGCACAACAAGAAGCACTTGCGCAGTATGAAGCTGCACGTCTGAAGGATCCTGGCACTACGACAGATCCATACCTGTCCTGGATCACTGCGACCAGTGAACCGGCCCTGTAGTTAACAACGTTTCTCTACCCTAAAGACTTCTAGCGCTTGTATTGAGGGCATATCGACTGTAACCCTAGCATCAGATGTCGACGACGCCCAAAGCCGTGAGCACCCTTCCGCATTTCTTGCACGTTTCATATTCTTCAAACATGCCCAAAAGCTGGCCACCTCGGTCGGACTCAGCTTTCATCCTCTCTTTGAATCCGTATTGACGGAATTCCAGAGGCGTAAAATCTCCAAGCTGCGATTTCGTGAGATAAATCACCTGTGGTTGCATTGTAACATCTCTCGTACTGTCCGTTGATGCAGTCGCTGATATCTCGGCAGAAGCATCAAACTTGGATGATAAAACGATTGTAGCAACAGTCTCTTCACGTGGTTCGTGGTTCTTTCTTGAAGTGGACTTCCTAGTTGCCTTGGGCTTTGGTGTTCCCTGCTCAGCGGGAAAGAAGTGTACGCGTCTGTACTTGGTAGAGTCCGGTAGGAAAACCTCTCCATCGTTTTCACAGACTTGGCTCAATGAATCTTGACTGATATCTTTCATGCGATTCGTGTTAAACAACGGCAGACGGAAAATCTGGAGTAGGCGGTTGTTTGTAGTTACGTAGAGGCATTGTAAAGTCCAGGTCAAAGTGAACTGAAGTGGATGCTCGTAAATCTTTCTCAAATCTTCAAATCCGCTATCGAAAGTGAGGATACTTGAGTGAACAAGCTTGGGCGGGCATCTTGCTAGCTTGCTCTTTGACAGTTTGTGTGTTGTCAGATGGAGAACCAGGTGAATGGTGGGATGTGCAAAGGTTGGCGTATATTCTGGCCGGAGACATACGCCCCAGCCACGGGTTCTTTGGCAAACGGGGCATCTCTCATCATCACTACAAGGGCACTTCTGGGCCCAAATCGTGGCAAGATGCAGATACTGGCCGCATGGTGAGAAGCTCACTTTGACCGAAACGAGGCATTCGTTCGGTCGGTCTGAAATCTGACGCCGGACGAAGTACGTCTTGTTCTTGACGTCTCCAAATAATATTTCCCCGCATCCCGTCGGCCATACTACCAGGTCACCGTTTGGATGAAATGCTGGCGGGGATTCCAAGAGTAGACCCATAGACCTTTGAGAGAAGGAGAAAATGCGATGTTCGCTCAAGCCTCCAGATGCAGATGATATCACTTGCAATTGACAGATACGATCTCCTCGGAAGCTTGGAAGACTCAACTGTAGTTTGCTTTCAAGTTCTTTGAGCTGTTCTGTTTTCGGTGGCACTTTGTCGTATTCCGAAGCTGGGTCAAATTTTCCTGTCCACTGCGACCTTGATCCCGCGGCGCCGGAGTCCCCCGTTTTATCCAGGCCAGGCGTCAAGAACGATCCATTTGAACTGGCAGAAGAGATTGATCGTGTCTCAGCAATGTCAAGCACATCATCTCCCAGAATCTCATGATCACGATCGAAAGGATCATCATCAGAATTCCAGTCGTTCCAGGCCGCCTCCTCTATGATTTCATTAGATGGTGCTTCCGATGATGCTTCGCTCCATGACTCGCGGGCTGAACCAAAAGGAATTGATTCGAAATTAGAGCCAAAATCGGTCAATGTATCATCAATGACCGCCTCGAGCACTGAAATATCAGAGCCTCCAAGATTTTTGTCGGATTCCACTATGATAGAATCGCTTGAAGAAGACAATGCATCGGTACTGCCTTGACGTTCCCCACGCTTTCCGAGTAGGGGATGTTTCGCAGTATGTTGAACATTCCGTTGACGCATTCCGCTGTTGGTAGAGCCATCATTATTGCTGCTATTACTGGTGGAATCGCTACCGGTGTCACTGCTGGAATCGGATGACTCCGAAGAAGGACTGGCAATGATGACCTGAATCGATGCCGATTCCACTTCAGCCGTGGCGGGTCGTGCATAGCGTTTCCTGGATGCCAAAGCCATTATCCCTGATCCGCTGCCTATCTCCTCGACAGATTCCATACTTTCGAAGTAACGCTCAATCTTATCGTATGCTTGGTCCTTATTTCTGGTGTAGATGGCGTTTCTCGTGTGTAGTACTTGGCCGTCTTCAGATATACGAAGCATCTGATCTGGTGGATTGCAGGGCGCCTTCGGTATTTTCGACCACTCTAGGTCGTTTGGAAGCGGCTCAGAAGTAGTAAGACGTCGCGTATCTTTTAACTTTGGCTTGTGGGACTTTTTGACCCCCCATCGATCATAAATTACGTGATTGTTATCATAATCACTTCGACTGTAAGGTGTCAGAGGACGTATTTGAAAAACTGGTGAATTTACTAAACGTACTTTGAAGGGATTACAAATGAGGTAAAGTATTTTCCTTTCGGATCAATGTACTCCAAAATCGGACTCTGGCGCGGTGTGTCAATATCTCCATTTACAAGTACGAAGCTCTTGATGCGGCTTGGAATACTGCTGAGAAAATTCGAAGGGCCAAGGCTTTGCCAGTGGCAGTGGTCCAGCTGGCCTGCACAGCTACTTTTCGTATTGGCATACGTGTCCAGGTAATATGCCCATTCTCTAATGGCGCTGTAGTATTGTTTCTCAAATTCCTTGCCGGATGGGTAGTGCTCGGCGAACCAGTGCGGAAAAGCGCGTAACATCCCGACCTTCTGTGTCTCCTGGTTGAACCACATGTTGAAGAGTCCTTCAGACGTGATAGGTCAGACGTTAAGCTAGACGAGCCAAATGTAACGGATAAATAGCAAGAACGCTTACCGCCAACGAACAAAGTCTGAGCCTGGAGACATATAACAAATTGCTTTGATCTGAGGAACTCCTCTATCTTCCTTCCCATGTGTGGGGTGAACTGAACCTTGTCGAGGTGTTGCGCCCAATACTTGGCACAATAGGCCAGAAAGGGATGGTCAACGACATCCTGACCACAGTGCGTGAAAAACTTCTCGTCCTGATGCAGCCTCATTAGCTCGGTATATCGCGGTTGTCGTAGATATTGTAAACAAATATCTGCAAAAAGGCTTGGTTCGATGCTTCCAATCCCCTCCGTGCTGGTTTTCCCTTGAGTCTGGAGAATTATCGGGTTTCTCATTAGGAATGATTTGACTGAGCCATGACACAGAGCGAATATTCTGGTTTCGTTGCTTTTTCCCACGTTTATGGTATCCAAGCGGACTAAAGGAGCACAGCTCTCGATAATGCTTTCAGAAACAATGCGCGTGTCTTCGCTCAAGTCGGAGCCTGGTTCTGTCTCACAGACCTGGATGGCTTCGCAAAGCTCCTCTTCCTTCAGAGGTCGAATCGCATAAGTTAATATCGAAAGAATTTGTCTGTAATGCAATGTGTAAGTTCAATGTAGAGCAATGGCATATTTCATACTTACACAACAAAGGTTGTGCGAGGCAAAGCTTTTACCTGCTTCATCAGGTAATTCTGGAAATCCTCGGGGAGCCCTTCTTTCAGCTTGTCTTTTAGGTCTTTCAAACTGCGCGCATTTTCAATCGTTCGGATCATCAGGCTGGCCCACAGGAAGTTCCCGCGAGCCTGAGACTTGAGTTCTTCCAGGACGAAGTCTTTCGAATCTGCGTCGAATTTTGCAAATCGAGCTTCGAACTTCTTTCGTAGTGCAATCGCAAAATATTCCTCGATGTCTTGACTATTGGTCGACTCGGACATATGAATGGTTGGCAGTGCCGATAACTCGTCACGAATCTGTTGTTGGTCCTGAGAGCTACACCATATCTTCAATCTACTACCCGGCTCTTCTGCAAGTTTGATAAGAAAACGCAGAAGACTTCGGGCATTGGCCCAACGCTTGCTTTGTGTTTTACCGTGAGCGTCTACAGCCTTTTCATCAATGCCATCGATGAAAATATACGTCTGCTTCGCCTCGCCCACCAGCAACTCGATAAAAGTTTGAAACGCGACCTCGGTGTCGGGAAATCTGGTAATATCAATAAGGTCATCCAGAATATCGTGCTCATACAGTCCGCGAAACAGTTGAGATGCAAGGTTCCGGTATGTGAGCGTTGGGTGGTCATCATCCTCGTCGAAACTGTAGTACTGAAATGCCACTGTTGCTAGTGGGTTCTGCGTCTTCACTTCCTCAACCGCTCGCGCGCATATCACAGACTTGCCCATGCCAGGATCGCCGTGAAGCCAAACTGTATCGACTTGGGTTGTCGGGTCAATCCATTGTTGAAACAGTGTGTTTTCAAGTAACCACTGCCCAGAGCCCGGAATTAGCACGCTCTCTCCGTTCCGTTGATGTCTGTAGTTGCCCTCATTGCTCTCGTTAGGATCCAAACTATTCTGTCTTAGCCAACTCAGTATCTCCAGACGTTTGGATTCTGCAAATATTAGCCAGCCGACGGATAGTTCAGAAAACTCTATGCAAGATCGGCTTACCTTGGCGTTGCTGTGCCTTGAACTTGATAATCTCACTAAGCATCATTTCAGCATTTCTTTGTTCGTTGATGATGTCTTCCTTGTCTCCGCGCCTCAATCTTTCCTGGATAATTGGCACCATCTTAGCAATTTCGTTTCCGGTGGCGCTGATCGCTTCGATCACCTCAGTCAGTCTCTTGGTGCTGGCTGACGTGACCGACTTGGCAGCCATAGTCAATGCTTGAGAAAGATCGGCCCTTAGCGCTCAGTTTCACTGTCGTATACATGGCCTGACTTACTGGAGCTTGAGCAGAAGCGTTCGGCTTTGACCCAGAACTGTATGATGTGGATATAGTTCTGAACTAGAAGCTCATGCATTATCTCTGATTTGGGAAACAAGTCTTCGTACTCCCGCATTCGGCCCAATTCGTTTGTGAGCCTCTTGAGGTGTGTTTCCATCTTTTCCACGGACGATTTATATCGCTTAAAGCACTAGTTTTTCCACTTTTCAGATCCACGGACAACAAACTCGCATACAGGTATACATACATCCAAGAATGCCTTCAGACCTCCCCATATTAGGGCGGACGGCATGGGATCCGCCTGGACCAGAGTGCTGATGACAGCATCGTAGTCGCAGACAGCCTCAAAAATGGGCCAGAGCAATCTCCTGCCTGTCTTCTGCTTTGCGTCATCCGCCAAGGTCATGAGTTGGATTTGTACCTGATCCGCGTCGACGGAAAATGTATTATCGATCGCTTGCTGGATGAAATCAGCACGCTTTTTACGGCTAGGTTGAAGCAGGTAGTCGTCGATCGCAGCTGCAAATGCAGACTTCCTTGTGACCGTCATTCTGATCGTACGTGTAGTAATTGTTCACTGAAGCATGTGTTAGGAAAAGTCGCGGCTTTAGAGGGCAACAGGAAACGTTAGAAGAGATGGCGCACTTTCAATTGCTTCCGTATAAGCGATGTGCTGATTCCTAGGCAGTTTTTGTCTGCACATATACACTGGCGCCAGAACATTTCTGACAGGGGAGCCTTCCTTGAAACTCGAGTCAGCCTCGTTATCTTTCTCGCATTATGCATACCCAAAATGGACCTTCAAGGCCATTAGGAAACTGTGTTGGGGGCGGTATCTAGGCAGCAATGGCCCAGTGTCGTATTCCCATTGAGCATTCATCAAGCGGTAACCCTGCCACGTCAGCGACCCCGCATGCACGTAGAGATTATTGCAGCAACGACAGTGTTCAAAGCGCCAGCCTTGCCAGGCGGGCGTGTACAAACCTCGGGTTGGAAAGGATCACAAGGGTAATGATATGATGGTCATTGGATTATCCGAACTTTTCTAAGGCTCACACGGTGCATGAAGTACCAATGGAGGAACATCATCTCCCATAAGGTGGTGTGAAGATGTCCAGGGCTGCCACAATTTGCAGCCCCCACAGGCGGCCTCACATACTTCCATGGAACCAAGAGGATATTGCTTATAGTGCCTGTTGCCTGCGTCTGCTGCATCATCTAGAAATGGCTTATCCCCCAACAAAACTCACTGCGTTCAATATACAATGGTTTCAATTCAAATCCCATTCAATTATCATATGTTTTGTTGAGATAATCGACGACAATGGATTCGAACGTTAAAGCAGATCTCTTGACGACATCTGAAGTTTCCGCATCTACAAAGAAGACATTGCGAGTAGATGAAATTTACAGCAGGTTTGCGAGAAAAAGCGCTCTTTGCATGTGGCACAATGCTCATGAAGGTACTTCAGGAAGGATCGCCAGGTGCACTATGTCAAATCGTCAAAGTCTACCAAGGCAGATCGTTTCACTAGATTCATCTTGGTTGTGAGACGGATCATCAATACCGAGGGAAATGTGTCAGCCACGGCAGTCGACATCAAATCCCCTCTTCTCGCCGACTGTCTTCGTAACATCTATGCTGGCTCTAGATTGCCCGGTCTCAACAAGTCACCCCCAAGTGTAGGCATTTCGACAATTGTATTTCTTGTATTTGTGCGCCACTAACATCCTGCGTGTAGTTTACCCCAGAGGTACTATACCATGCAGTACCGCATCTCAAGGCTCGACGGAAAGAAGAAGAAGCCAAGGATTCCCCTAATGCGAAATTGCTCAGTGATATTGATGAAGCTATCAATTTTGTCGCCGAAGACTACGGCTCCGATGAAGAAACCATCAATTCCCTACACAAAAATGCGCAAATTACTTTCGACCTCTTGTGGACACTATTCCCGCCGGACTCAACCATTGTGCGGCGCTCTGACACAACCAAGGAATTGCAGGCCTTCAAATTCTCCCACGGAACGTACAAGGAAGACTGGGAATCTGTATTTTATGAGATACAAGCCCGTCAAGTACGCCATGATGGCGAGGATTTTGGTTGGGGCGACCACACGTTCAAGATTCTTCAGTTCCAAGATGCGAAATCTATCGACAGTCTCGAGGCCTTTCCTTTGGTCCATCACAAAGACAGGAAGCAAGTTGAAGAGGATTTCCTACTGAACGGCAAGACTTTTCCCGCTCTCCTGAAACCAACGCTCCAGAACTATGAAGGTATGGCGATTGAATTTGTGTTTGAATTTGACCAGTGGGTCGAAAAACGATTTCACGTGAGTGGAAGAGTGATGATCGACCCGGTTGCGTTCAAACTTCACGTTCCCAACAGTCATCTTCTACGTCCATGGGTACACAGCAAATTTGAACCGAAGGATCTCAAGCACCGGGACTCTCTGTTCTGTACCCATCGGGTGCTTGGATACAGTTTTGAGGAGAGAAAGTGGGGGTCATTTGCTGTCTCAGGGTTGAAAGATGTCACATGGGATGAGAGGGCAATCGATAAACTTATGCTTGACGAGAGAAAGCGGACTCTCATTACTGCATTGGTTCTGAATCATCAATCCGACGACGGCGATTTTGATGACGTCGTTGCTGGCAAGGGGAAAGGACTCGTTGGATTACTCAGTGGACCTCCGGGTGTTGGAAAAACCTTGACAGCTGAAGTTGTTGCCGAACTGTCCAAGAGACCACTATACGTGGTTACAGCTGGAGAATTAGGCGCCTATGGATGGCAAATTGACATGAATCTCAACAAGATCCTGTCAGTCGCCTTCCGTTGGGGATGCGTTCTCTTGATCGACGAAGCCGATATTTTTCTACGCAAAAGAGCAGATGGCCAACCCGAGCACAATGCACTTGTCAGCATCTTCCTCAGGAGACTCGAGTCAGTTCCATCTTGCATCTCCGCGCAGCATGAACTAATCGTATGTTGCACACAGATACTTCCGCGGAATCATCATTTTGACTACGAACAGACGCGAAGATATCGACGAAGCCTTCAAGAGTGAGTCAACTCACCACTAATTGGTACAGTAATCTGACTTTCTCACTAGGCCGAATCCACTTCAAATTCGACTACCCGCCCTTGGATGAGGAAACCAGACTCGACATCTGGTACAACTTCCTCTCAGACAAACTCGAATGTGGCGATGCGCAACAGCAACGAGAATCTCTGCGAGAGCTTGCTCAGATGCCATTAAATGGTCGCGAGGTGTGTCTAATTCTGCTTGTCGTGTGAACTTCTAAAGTTCTTGCTGTATTGATTCGACTTAGATCAAAAATGCTGTGTCGTGTGCCTTATCGGTATCCAAGTCAACAAAGGATGATTTGACGGCAGCCTTCATTAAGGATATCGTAGAGAATATAATGGGATCATGGGATTAATATGCGCATGTCTCATGCACGGACGGGAGATGATATTTGAGGTAACTTTTATCGTTTATTGATTCTCTTCTGCATCTCGTCGCTTTTGATGTCACGCGTGGTAAAGTCTAATGCTATCCGTTCACCGAGCACTGCCGCCGTCGCAATTGAATTCAAGCACCCGCAATCATGGCTACTTAGGTAAATAAATTGCCTTTACTATCGCGCTTACTTTGGATACCGGTTTCTGGCGTAGGCACACAGGAACTTTTGTCTCAAATGGTCAGAGGTGTGCGCATGTTGCTCATGCGTTTTTCCATGACCTCGTTCGCATTTCAGTGTCGGTATACATTGCGCTACTGACCTATGAACATGGCACAACGTGACAATTCTGCACCTTTCTATGTTTTTTTGTCCGAAAAGTGAACCGACCTTGAAATCAGTCGACAAAACAGAGAGATCATCAAAAATTTCAAAGATAGTCGCAACATACAGCACCGGGGATCCCCCCAGCCGTCACCGATCGGAGTACTAATTCGGCAGCTATAAGACATATCTAGGTACCTGGCGAAAATGGCCCGTTTTCGCAATAGTATGTGAAATGGTAACCTGTAGCTCTCTCACCACGCTAGTAGCAGGGTAGCTTTTCGTTTACAACCATTGAACAAGGTGTTGCTTTCCTATTGGAGTTTAAACTGGTCTGATATGGGTGTCAATTGATAATGTATTGATCTATGTTGCGTGCCTCTAATTTTGACGAGGTGCACGCTTATTTGAGTGGTCCCGGCCAATCCCCGGGAGGCCCCATACATCTATCTGAACACCTCGGTGTTGATCAGTGTGCTCAAGCGCGCCCTGGTGTATGGGTTCTATGATCCACCATCTGACACTTATTGAAGCATATTTCTAGTACCCTGGACGTTACACAATAGTCGCTACCTGCTCATCGTAGACCCTTGGCCACAATCTGCAAGAGAAACGAGAGCCGGATCCACTCCGCGGGCTTCTTGTAAGGGTAGATTTGCCACACTCTATATAGTGCAGGGTATCTCATAATCATGTGTGCTATTGCTTAACCTAGTAGAAAGAACTACCGAGAGTCCAAGACTACATGAGCCTTTGCCAAGAAGCGATAGTTTAACTTGCAAATCTAGGCAAATGACAGTCACGTCGGATACGTCTCCCGGTCTGTAGCGTTTTGATCACATATGTAGTTCTCAGCCAAGAGTCTTGAAGTTTTGAGTCGTAAACTTAAAATAACGATTTTTGCAACAGATCTGGGTTCTGGAGGCCCCAATAGGCCCACGTGGACAGTGACCGCGAGTTCCTGCGGACCGACCCGCTGCGATAACCGTCTTCAGCCTAGCACCATTTGGATTTCCATCAATGCTTTGTGCCTCGGTTCTGTGCGTTCCCAAAAACAAGTAATCAAGTAATTGAGAGTTTCGGGCGGCCTAAAGCTGCGCGAAAAAGGACGAGACTTGTTCATTCAGATAATCGTGCTTGGCTCTGCGGTGCGATTATATAACTACGATACAACTTCTTCATCAGCTAAACATATGGCTTCCTGGTCCTCGATACCCTGCTGTATCCTTGCCCAAATCTCCCCAATTTCCCTCGTACTGGGGACGATACGAACAGTGTTAGTCTCTTGAGCGACGACCCCCTCCATGCGCTTCCCTCCTCTCTTATCCCATCTAATGATACCATCATCTACTCCCCTGGTCCAATCTCTCGAGCCTGTGGTAGTGGTGCAGCGTGTATCTATTCGCTTGGAGTTAAGACACCATTGATGATTTACTTTCTTGAACCGCGTTGCTGAGCCTATTGCTCGTCGATGTTCTCCAGTATCCAGACTACTTTCAGGGGTCTGGGTCTTATACTATGTACCAAGTGTCTCTTGCGGCAGTTCTACGGAACTTGGGTCAGCTTCGTCAGCTAACAGCCGGTTTTACGCCTGGCGGGGAGGAGAACCCGGGACCCATCACGTACTACCCTAGCGGGACCTAGTCAGAGAATGGAGTTTTGATTTATAGCGAACTAACCTAAAAGCTTGTACTGCAAACGACTGAATCGTCGCAAGTGGAGCTTGTGGGGCTACAATGCCACGTACGTACCATGATATCCGGAAGCTCTACATAATCATAGGAAGACCGGGAACTTATAATATAGAGACTTATGCCAAATTACCCTGTGTAGAAATCACATACTATCCGAGCGCGAGAGAACGGACCACATGCAACTCGATGTCTACCAGCGTCATCACTGCGTGCGAATCATGCCGGTCTCGGAAGGTCAAGTGCGACAAAGTGCACCCTCGATGTAGACAATGTGCAAAGCATGGCTTAGATTGTGTCTTTGTACACAAGAGAATCAAGAAAGGGCCTCGGAAAGGCGAACTCGAGCGGCTCAAAGCTCAAGTCGGTATGTTGGTCCGTCGCCTATCTCTACTATATCTAACCTCGAGCTTCCTTCGCATACACAAATCGGGCATACTAACAATCTCTGCAGCGATTCTCGAACAAAAGCTGGCAGTCCAACAAACCGAAGCCCAGTCGACATCGCCGCCTATCGATGCTGCAGGCGAAGTGGCTGCAAATGAGGCACCAAGGTCCGAGCATAACTCACAGACTGAGCCAGAAGCTCACCATGCGGATCTCGGTGGCGACCTGGTGTCTGATCTATACGCCGGCAGGAATAAAGATGCAGTATGGAACGTCAGGGCAGACCCAGAGCTCATGTCTTGGCTCGACGTAGGTCTCTCCGTGGCAGACCTCAGCTTGCCGGTGGATCAAACTACCTGCTATTCGCCCATCTGGAATATAAGCCAACTCGGGGTTGGTTTTGGAAAAATAGTAAAAGCGGACTTGTAAGACATACCCTGAACTACTAGAGAAGTGGCCTGGATACTGAATAGCTTCTTTATGGTAGAGAAGCAACATACTTCGACAGAGCACATTCCTTTATGCCTTTACTACATAGAAACCGCTTTCACTCTTGGGCCGATCTCGACATTGTCACCCCGAGTCAAGATTGCTTAAGGTACGCGGTGTATACAGTGGCGGCAGCTCTCTGCCCTCGCTTCCACGACATGTATGAGAGCCTTTACGCGCAAACGAGGCATCTTTTGCAAGGTCTCGACGGTAACGACCAGGGGCACTTGTGGACGCCTCTGCACACACTGCAGCTAGAGCAGATCCAGGCATGGCTTCTCATGGGCCACTGCGATTTTATTCGGAACAGTTCCGACGTGGCCATACTGTCAGCCACGAGGATCTCTCGGCTCGTGCAGGCTGCACGCTTCAACTTACAACAAGTAGAAGGCAGCACAGCCGATGGGACGTACCTCTTGACGGCGAACGATGCACTAAGTGCCCAAGAAGCCATAGCGGAGGAAGAGAAAGGCCGTGCCTTCTGGGTTGCGTTCTGCTTCGATCGCATGGTCAACACGCTTGACCACTGTTACTTCATGCTACAGGACGAGTCGGTAAGCGAGCCTCCTCTCACGCCTGAGGCAATTGGCTGACCAGAGTCCCGGGTCCTTTGGTTATAATCAGGCATATATACCACTGCCATGGCCCGAGACTGCATACCAAGCTTCAGAGCCCACTGTGGTATGCACCTTAACCCAAGCACTCGAGGAACCGCTTGTAGAAATAGGCTCGTACTTTGCAGAAAGTATAGTAGCCATCACCTTCTATGGGCGATGTCTGACCCACAGACGGCTCGCGGCGAACGCCAGAGCGCGTGAGAAATCGGTACTGCCCAGCATGGGCAACCCTGGTGCTATAGTCGGTGACAGTGAGTGCCAAAGCCGACATGCTTGGCTCAGTCAAGCGCTCAAGCTACGATCTCGATCCGGGAAGCAGACCGCAGTCGGAGCATCAACGCCCTTGCTAGCCCTCGCCCACCTGATGCATCTTGGCTGCGTCGTGCATCTGCTCGAGACACTCGTAGAGCATATAGACTATCCGCAGCAGCACGTAGATCAGGTCTACAATGCCTACGATTCTGTCGTCAATATAGCGCAATTTGCAACCACGCTTCCCCAGGCTGTCTGTTTCGAGGTAAACACCTTTCATCTCTATTCATCGTACTATGAGTCCTGCTAATTCAGGACCTTGCAGACGCACCCCTTCGTACCAATCATCTTGTCCCAAGCTTTCAACTTTGTGAAGAAGTATAAATATATTATAGAGAGAGACCGCGACGCAGCCAGCATCGACCAAGTCCTGCAATGCTTAGTGCTGCAGTTGCAGAAGTTTGAAAATGTCCATATACTAGCGAGTGACTTCCTAGAGAAGTATAGGTCCAGTGCCCAGTGATATTAGCGAATATCCATTTGCCACATATAAAGAAGAGATCACGAGCGGATCAGCGTACGAAGGAATTCGAACCAATACATGCAGGCACTAAGTATGAATGGTTTATTCAACCCCTGGTATATGTGCGAATGCACACATTTCAACCGGCTTGCCAGGGGAAAACGAGCAAAAGGTGGAGGTTAACGGAACGAGGGCATTATGAAGCCACATACGGGACACCTACCTATATGTTATGCCTTGGAAAAGACAGCAAGTTTGATTGTAGGCTTTCTTCGCGAATCGATGGAACTAATATATGAGTAGCGGTAGTTCATTTCATAATGTGAGTGAGTGAGTGAGTTAGCCGTGAGGGATCTAGCCTGGTCGTAATTGTATGTGTAACGTGCTCAATAAAGAAGACCAAACTCCGATATAGGAGACGCCTGATTATTCCATCGGCAGTAAGATGCTCCGGCGGTTCCGGCTTTCGTTGTTGCTACCAGGGCTTAGCGAATTGCCGCCTTGATTCTAAGCCCGAGCCTCTCACGCCAATGCTATGCAAGCAAAGGTATACATGGATCAATTCGCTAGCTACCGGCAGTGGCAAGTACGGCTCTTGCACGTGCGTAGCGGTAGACTCCATATAGAAGCTGAAAAGAGGCTTCGGTGATGATAAAAACGTAGCCCGTAGACGTTCCGCGTACCACCAGCCAAACACCAGACACACTCTTCTTTTCAAAATCGAATATGCCTTCAGCCACCAGAACCCAACTTTCTTTCACTCCTCTACACAAAACCTTCGGCGCCGAAGTGCATGGCATGCAATGGCAAGAAACAATTCCGGACTTCACAATCCAGGAAATCAAGGATGCCGTCCACAAATACGGCGTTCTCGTCTTCCGCAGCGCCCACCTCGACAATGAGTCACACATCCGGTTCTCCCGATACTTTGGCGAGCTAGATGACGTGAAGCCTTTCATCAAAGCAGGCAGAGTCATGCGCTTCCCCGAGCAGCCAGAGATCTTCGATCTCTCGAACCTGGACGAGAAGGGCAACCTGGACACTAACCCGGACTCGATGCGCGTGGCGTCCGCAAAAGGTAATTTCCTCTGGCATGCCGACATGGGCTATAACCCCCGTCGCTGCTCGTACGCTATCCTCCGCGCAGTCGAGATACCTCCACTGGGAACGGGCGGGGAGACGGAGTATCTGGATGTCCGCACGGCGTTTGAAGATTTGCCGCCCGAGAAGCAGGCTCGGCTCGAGAAGCTGGTTATGAACAACTCGTTCCACCACCAGCGGAAGCTCGCAGCGCCCGAGGCCTATGCTGATGTCAATCCGCTCGAGTCACCGATGGCGAGACATCGACTCGTGGTGCCTCATGAGCAGTCTGGACGGAAAAGTCTGTGGATCAGCACATTGGTGCATCACTTTGATGGTATGACCAGGGAGGAAAGCCAGCCCTTGATTGATGAGCTGCTGGACTGGGCGTCTCGGCCCAAGTACAAGCTCGCGGTCCAGTGGCAAAACAATGGCGATATAGTTATGTGGGATAATCGGTCTGTTATCCACCGTGCGACGAATAACGAATCATATGCCTACAAGTATAGGCGCGATGTGCGCCGGACTACGGTCAAGGATGACGGTGCTTCTGCATATGGCGAGAATGGAGAGGGGGTTTGTTGGCAGGTTGGTCTCAAAGGATAGGAAGGGATGATCTATATATAACTGCGGTGCAATGGGTGCAAAACTTGACCACGTAGCCAGCCATCAGCAGCTCCATGATGGTAGTCGATCAAGATTGACAACTTAATTCCCGAATCAATCTATCTACTTTTCGAAGGCTCTCGTATCTGCGGCGCGCAATTCTGTGTACATGCAACGCTCGCAGTACTCAGCAATATTAAAGGAGTTAAATTCGTGCCGTGTTGGTCTGAGCCTATCTAGCACTGGGCGAGTGTCCGGGCTGTAAATCTGCCGAACAAAACTGGATCAAAGGCCATACATGCGGCAATTCGCTGTATTGAAGCGCATTCGGATACATCGCCTATAAAGACAAACGCTCAAGGGGCCAAAACCACTTAGGTTAGGGCGGCGTGCAGGCGCTGAACACATATCCAATCCACGCTATAACGAGAATTCCCGATGCTGGTTGTTTGTGTGGCTAGGGCGTGTCGGCCTCACTGTACTCCGGCGCGCTCGTCTTGATCCGGGCATGTCGGTGCAACGTTCTCCGAAGGCCCACACGGAGGTGCAGATCTAGCCGGGGCCGACTCCTAAGTACACCCGATGATTATTATATCGGCTTTAAGCGAGTCCGTCATGTATGGCGCGGTTTTGAGACAAAGCTGAACCCGGTGTCAGAATGGCAGCTGGCTACTGGTCACATGAAAGAGGGTTGCCATAAGGGCATTCGTAGAGGGTAATTCGCATAGAAGGCAAGAATCAAAGCTGCGAAACTTGTAGATGATCTTCATTTCTACCTGTGTCCATCTCAAACTGAACCCTCTAAGATAATATTGTCAATAATCCGCACCATAGGCCCGCCGCTGTGGCCCAGCTGCTCGCCTGACCTCACTTCCTCGACAGGCAAAATCTTGATAGCGCCA
Organism: Neopestalotiopsis sp. M2102B; assembly: GCA_023628315.1. Lineage (NCBI taxonomy): Eukaryota > Fungi > Ascomycota > Sordariomycetes > Amphisphaeriales > Sporocadaceae > Neopestalotiopsis > Neopestalotiopsis sp. M2102B. The sequence continues at coordinate 836,698 of JAMAKW010000007.1, forward strand.
CTGAGTACAGCCCCTTTCGCGCGATCGACGTGCGCAGTAACTTCCTCTAACGTATCAGGCTGGGCAAGGGAGATATAATCAACCTCAAATTTCACCCTCTGCGTCGCCGATAAGGCCGCCTGCTGGGCCTGGGTCTCCGATATGACCTGCTTCGCCGCGCCCAGTATAACATCACGCTCTGTCGCGCCATCATTATAATTTCTCGCCGCAGCTTCCAGAGCGCGAATCAAAATTGTAGCAACTGGCCGTCGCCTTTCACCCAGGTAAACATTCCGTGAGCTCATGGCCAGACCATCATGTTCGCGCTCGGTAGGACAAACTATCATCTCAATATGTAGTAGGAAGTCTTTGACCATCTTCTTAACAACAACAGCTTGCTGGACATCCTTCTGGCCGAAAAACGCCTTGTCAGGCTGGACGGCGCCGAAAAGCTTCATGCAGTGCGTAGCCACGCCACGGAAAAAGGTTGGCCGACTCGCACCCTCGAGGACCTCGCCCACTGGGGTAATGGTCACGAAGCTGCCTTTGGACTCAAGCTCGGAGCCTGGGACGCCTGTAGGGTACATGACGTCGTGGCTCGGGGCGAAGACGGCGGTAATACGGCCCTTATTGGTGCTGTCTTTCGCTAGCTCACGGTCAAGATCCGTAAGTAGGCGGCAGTCAGCGTCCCAGGTCGAGGGATAGGATGAGAAGTCCTCCTTGGGGCCAAATTGAGTCGGATTGAGGTAGATGCTGACGATCACGGTGTCACTCTCACGGGCTGCGGCGCGAATGAGGCTGAGGTGCCCGTTATGTAGGGCGCCCATAGTTGGCACGAAGCCGACGGTAGTGCCACTGCGGTGATGCGCGCGGCGCCATGATTTTATCGTGGCAAAAGTCCGGAGGATGCGTATTTGGGTTGATGGAATGGTCTCGCTAGAGGCGAGACGGTTTGAGGTTGCGGAGACGATGTTTTGGGTGGCCGTGGTGGCCATTCTGAAATCCTGCGGGAGGTGGTGGTGGCTAAACAAAATAGCCGATCATTAAGATTAGTATGGCGCAACAACGAGACAAGTTATACTTATAGTCGCTGGTAACTTGCTAGAATCAAGTGTTAGTCGAATTTATCTCGATTATAGGAACTCGCACGGCTCTGACATTTGCAGGTCGGACCTAAGATGGACCGAGACTCTACATGGATCTCGGTAATGCTCCTTGCCAAGGGACATGTCGTTCTGGGGCTGCGTGAATATGGGATACATGACAGCCTGTATTCCAGCTATGCACATAATTAAGTGTGAATCATGATGCAATACTTATATGCAGAAACCCTGTCGAACGCTTGAATGTTATCTAACATGTCGTTCGGCAGTTAGTTGCACCGCGGATGGAGCAGGATAATGGCTTGACGCGCCAGGGATCAAGATCCTCGCTGAACCGACACCCGATCAGAATAACAGATCACGTATGAAGTGTCGATTTCTGTTGACAAATTCTCTCGGCAATGTTGCTGCGACTCCCCTCAGATCCCGCCAGTCGACCTCATGGTTTAGTCCAACTTACACAAACAACACCTCACACACTTGCTATATCTTCTGTTGTGTAGATTCTGGTGCTGGCAATTTCACACATGCTTATTGTGCCGAACCAGGAGAAGCCCGCTCCGTAACTTCCGAATGGCGGCTGTCCAGCACTTCCAGTATGTGCTGCCTGCACATCAGCAGATCCAGTCGATACTGCCCGACCAACAGCAAGCCCAGAAGAGCAGCCTCCAACAGACGCCAGCAGCCTGGCTTGAGAGCATCATCAAAGACGATAGCCCTGCGCCGACGCTATACGCTTGGACAGCCGCGAATCTCTCCTCCCGCCCTTCCTGTCTGCCATCAGCTGTCCCGAGTAATGCAGCACCCAACAGAACAACCCAGGAAAGGATTTATGTGCTTGGCGTCGGAAACCTTGGCCGTCTGCTTGCGACCAGTCTCTCTCAAACCCCGACTAATCCACCAATCACCCTAGTCGTTCATCGCAAGTCGCTTCTGGAACACTGGGAATCAACACCAGGAATCGAGATCACACGGCGCGGCAAGGTGAACAGGTTTACGAATTTCGATGTTGAGTGGTGGACGGACGAAAAGCCAACGAATGGCCCAATCCAAGAGCTCACGCCGATTAGGAACCTCATCGTAGCAACAAAGGCAACCAGTGTCATGTCACAGATCGACAGGTTAAGGCGGTACTTACATAGCGCATCGACGATAGCCTTTGTCCAGAACGGTATGTGCAAGCTCTGGGGAACCGCGGGTGAGCTCTACCGACAACGCCGATTCCCTGACGACACGGGCCCGAGTTGGCTGGCGTGCGTGACCACTCACGGCGTCAGCTCTCTGGCACATTTCCGAAGCGTCCACTCGTCGTTGGCGGCCATGTCAATTGGCCCAGTCCATGCGAATACACACTCGGGATATGCACACCATTACCTACTGAGTCAGATAGCTCAGGCACCACATCTTGCGGCTCGAGTCATTTGCTCGAGGGAGCTATGGGCTTCACAGCTTGAGAAGCTCGTCGTCAACTCTGTCCTCAACCCGTTGACCGCTATCATGGACTGCGAGAATGGAGAGCTGTTTGTTGATCGCGGGGACCTGCTGTTGCAGGTCGTCGATGCGCTGATTCGAGAAGCGAGCATCGTGCTGTCACATTTGGTGCTAGATCCATCCGGCCAGAACACCTTTGGTGGCGGCGCTGATGATATGTCGTACCGGGGGGGCCTGAGCTGGGAAACACTCGTTCAGCGTTTCACTTTCTCCAATTTGCGGCGTGTGGTCTATGATGTTGGCTACAAGGTGAGAACCCATATTGGTTCGATGCTCCAAGACGTGAGATCTGGGAAGCCGACAGAGATACAAGAGTACAACGGGTGGCTTCTTCAGACTGCAGAGAGTTTGAGTCCGGGCCACAAGTTGCCTACACACCAGAAGGTGATGTCTATTATCGAGAGCGGAGGTAGATTGTCCAGGAAGCAGCTCGTCCATCACTGCTTGTGCGAGAACTTCTACTCGGAACCTTGGCCAACAATTTGTCCTGAAGAAGAGATATCTTTGACATCGTCCAAAGTGAGCTCACAAGCGTCACCAGTGACAAAAAAGAAAAAGATTGCTCTTTAATCGCAAGCCCTACATAGTGTAGAGGGGTAGTGTGTGTACCAGTACCCAGTTGGTGGGTAAGGCGGGGCATGGTAGGGGCTCCCAATACAGCCACGGGCCCCGTGGAAACAAAGCTTCACGGGGCCCCGTGGATATAAGGGAAAATCACGTAAGCCTTTGCCAACACAGCCAAAAACCACCATACTGCACCACCTATCCCACTGGACCACCCACTGTATTATACCACCAAGTGCACTGCACTACAATTGCGGTGCACCACCTAGGTATTCACTATAGTTTCGATGCACCACCTATTGCGCTGCACTCGATCTACGTGATTCTAGCAAGACGGCCTGCATCGGGATCTGGCAAGCAGCTGTATCGTTAATCCAGGTGGGAGCCCAATAAGTGGTGCAGTACAATAGGTGGTGCAGTGCAGTGGAGCCACCGTTTTCGTACGCGAATTCCCAACGATCAAAATTTCGAATAAATAATTCGTATATCGAACTTGGATAAGAATTAATTGGAGATTCTTTTTGTATATTATACTTGCATTCAAAAGGGCTATATACGGCGCTGCCCTCCTTTCTTTAAGTGGTAGTACCCAAGATCGAAAATGCGGACTTGACTAATGGTGCACCATAACCCTGACGCCTAAATGACCCGCGCGAATGACGAGTTGGCCGCTGCCTTCCGCACGCTCATGAGCAGCTTTACTCACCAGTGTCGCTTCGTCGTCGTGCGCACCGCGTACGCGACCGAAGGGGCGAAGGACGAGGAACAGTGCTCGACAGCGCTGGCCAAACTGCGTGCTCGTGCGCTGCCCCGCGACGAGGGCGCCGACATGGACCCGGACACATTCGCGCTCCCAGTCATGTCGGGTCGCGATGCCCTGGTGGGCGCCAGCTATGATTCGATGCGCACGGCATTCAATGCCTGGGTCGAGAACTATACCCAGCATAGGAAGCAGGAAGCAGTGGACGAAGCCGAGTGGGAGTTGGACGTGAGGCGAGACTGCGTCTTGGTCGTGGACGAAGCCGCCTTGGCATCTCTGCTGCAAGCAGACGACGAACCCCGTCGAGACGGCGACGAGGAGCCATTCATCAGTGTCGTCGATGCTACGGATCCTGCATCTATCCCATATCAAGGCGGTGGTCCGTATACAGGCAGGATACGAGCCTACGCGCGCTCCCTGAACAGCTTGACCGAGGACCTAGAGACGAGAGGTATGCATAAAGGAATCTGCCCAGTCAGGGAGTATGATATTATTATTGAGAATCCGTTTCATCTCGTTTAATATGGCCTGCGCACCCTCTATTCCTCTTGGTGTGCCTCTAGGAAACTCATACCTTCCCTCGGTTCCGCTAGGTGGGTCAATCAACTTTCCACAACTCGAACCATTGTACAACGGTATCTGGCCGTCAAGAATATTTAAAGGGCTTATTTGATTTGACTCCTCGAGTCTACCGTCGTGGCACGAACATCCATTTTCGCACACGACAAACAAAGGTGCTGGCGCTTTGAACAAGTATGCGGGGCTTACGACGGGACAACGCAAGCAATATAAAATAAACCCAGCTACCTCTGTCAGCTAAAACTAAGCATTAATAGGCTTATTGACCCATTAATGAGCTAAGCGTAAGTGTAATTATAAAATTGATAAACTAGAACTTAGAACGACTATATTATGTGTTTTTAGTATCAACCACAAGTAGAAGACGTATTAGGGTCAAATTCGTTCGACTCAGCTGAAAGCTCCCTTTGTGTCAGGGTAGCCCAGTGCGGGGTTCAGCCCACGTTCATCATTGTTTCTATCATGCGAACCAATACACTGATTTTACTATAATTACAATACGGCGCTCATGGAAAGACGGCTTAGGATTGAAACTATAGGGAATAGATAAGTTGAACTGAAAACACCAATAAACTTCTTATGCTTATACCCGAACAAAGCCCAGTTTGCCCTTAGGCAGCAGCTTGGTTTTTTTGTGGTTCTTGTACATGGGGCTGTAGGCAGCAAATGCCTTTGTTGACATATCAAACCGAATCGAACCCTGTTGCAATACAAGTCTCCGAGTTTCCTAGGGCATCTAATGGATTGTTTTAGTGAACTGATCCCAATGGCCGCAGACTCAACATCCTGGACATCAGTTCAGACATTTCTTCAGAGCGGTGACGATGAAGCTGCTGCTTGTTTTAAACAAGTCAAATGGGATCAGCTCTGTGGAATTGCCTCGGATGCCAATCAGAGCTTGAAATGTGTAGTTCTGGATCAAATAGCGAGCGGATGGAACCACGCCGTCCGTCAACTTGAGTTCTCCGACAAAACTCGCTGGGCAGCCAGAGTTCCCATCAACAGAGGCCAGCCTCCCGGTTCAATTGGCACAAAGCTGGGTCAGGAAGTCGCAACAATGCAGTTCATTCGAGACCATTCCACCTTACGTGTCCCACAAGTCTTTGCCTACCATACCGACGCAAATAATGCCGCAGAAACTGCTTTTATGCTCATCGAGATGCTACCTGGCATTGTTGCTATGGATGTTCACGGCGGTCACAAGGTCCACCGTGGTGTGATACCCGTGCAATGCCGGCAGAACTTCTATCGCTCTGTCGCTAAGTGTCAGGTTCGTTCTAATTATCACTCCTAATAATTCTGATGGTGCAGAAACTTACTTGAGTAGGTTCAGCTCACGTCAATGCGACTCCCGAAAATCGGGACTATTATCCGGAATGAGGATGGTCAATACGACTTGGGTCCAATTCCGGGAATCGGCGGTCCGTTTGATACCGCGGCGGCCTTCTTTGAGTCATGGGCTGAAAAGGCCAAATTTCCGCGTGACAAGGAAGAAATCACGCAAATAATGCAGAGAGCCCCAATGCCAGTGGAAGAGATGCTCCAAATCATCGACGACTTCCCACGGCAGATCAAAGGCATGGCCGGACACCTCCCCTTGTGCAATGAAGGGCCATTCCCTTTATGTCATGATGATTTCTTACACAGCAATATCATGATTGATGAGGCCAGCTTCAACGTAACGGGAATCATTGATTGGGAAGGGGCATATACGGTTCCTTGGGGACTTGTTGCATACCCTGGATTTCTTGCCGTCATGCCTCGGTCATTCGACCTGCCAGAGCATTACGACCAAAATGGACAACCCCTCGAGGAGGACACGAGGGAAAGATGGTCCGAGCGACGTGATTATATTCAGATGGTGAAGTCAGCGGAAGGTGAAGACAGCTTACTCTCTACCTGTCTCAGTGACAGTTTAAGCCAAGCTTTAGCTTATTCGTTTGGAGCTTTTACTGTTGGGAAACTGGGTTCTTATGATAAAGTCGTAGCGGACTTGGAAAAGGCGTCTAGGTAGTCATTCTATATAATCTTGAATGTTCGGTTGCTCAATATGGTGGCGAAGGAGTACTGTTGAGCTTCGGAGCCAAAGTCGAATAGTTTATTGGTTTCTTTCTCATGTTGTCTTTATGGATCTGACAAAGATCTTGGGGGCCGTTCATGCCGATGCCAATAGAGTAAGTTTCGTATTTGGCATGGACTGTTCCCGGTGATCATCCATATCTATAACCCGTACTACCTATGAGGTAAAGTTGCTTGAATTACCAAGCACTTCGGGCATGCCTCCCGAACATTCGGCGAGGTTCCTTGTCACGATATTCACGGGCTTCTGCAGGATATGATCGAAGCTCTGCAGGAGTACTTTCCAGTGCCACTTCATCATATCATATTAATGAAATGTTCATCATTTGAAATATGTTGCACAGTGCCATGGTAGAACGAGCTGTTATCCTAAATGAGAATACTTTGCATTGCTTGCTAATGCGGTACACTCAGAAATCTCGAGAACATGGCCGGGTCGCTCGAGTTGGCAAAGAGCTGCGCGGCGGCGGCATCGTCGGTGCTGCCGCTGCGGACGCGCTTGCGAAATCGGGCGACGGCTTGTGAATTGGACGTGTAGTAGTACTTCACGCTAATAGGACTGGTTATAGAAGTAAAGTTAGTGGACAGCGGGGCGCGAACGTAATTCTTGATGTGGGATTCAATTGTCGCAAAGAGTCAGAGACGTGGATCTATTACACACTTGCTGGTCTGCAGCTTTTGTTTGTTAATCGACTGATTCTAATATTGGCAACCGTGTAACCAAACAGCTAGATTTGCTCCAATTTTGCGCTCAGGGCAAGATTGAACTGTAGAAGAGGAGAAGGGGGGGGGGGGGGGCTGATGCAGGGCGACAGTACTTCGTAGAGGCACAAAGGTGAAGTTGCGGCGAATTACTGCAGCCTCGATATAGATTGCCCCGGGTTGTGTTGCATGTACATGAGTAGATATGTAATCATTCTTTCTCTGCATCAAAGCATTAGATAGTAATAGAATACGTGGAAAGCAACATGAAATTTGAAAGCAGGTGAAAATTGCTGGTTAATGCTGGAGATAGTACAAGTTTAGATCGTATTGTTTGCTGAGCCTTATTTTAGTGGATAATTCACCTAGGGGCTGTTATAAGGGTCCTGTAGCGGGAATAGCATTTTCCAATCCACGCCTCCACTTGAATGGCGAGAATGAGCACGAACCTTCGTGCTCATTCTCGCCAACCAACCCGTTCCTCGCCCAGCATTAGAAAGAACTCAGGCTGTCCTTTCAGCGCAGTGTGTCGCTAGGTGCCTTAGCTGTGCCTAAGGCGCAGTTGCTGCAGGGCAACAGGGCAAACATGGGTACATACCTAGGTAGGAATGTTGCATCCCCACTATCTCAGCTCAATCTCCCCGCATTCTGCACTTTTGGTACCGCCCGATATAGTGACGTGGTGAGTACGCCGTTTGTCAGAAGACAGCCCGAAGACATTCCATCGCTATGTTTGTTATCGAGTTCAAAGGTAAAAAGGGACGACAGACGATAGCCACGTAAGTGAGGAGGTGGTGGTGATGGAGGAAGAGAATGTTGAAGCATTGAAACGTGAAGCGGAAGCAATCGCCAAGAGCGTTGCGGGAGAGATGCATGGGCAGGAAACAGTCACTACCGTCGATTTTCTTGCTAGAGGAGGATATAACAGTGTATGGCTTGCCAGTTGCCATGTGGTATGTCAGGAACGCTTCCAAAAATCGCCCTACGGAGTCGCTGACCTTGATCAATAGCCTGAGTCAATGAGTCCAAATCGATTCGTTGTTCGTATCAGCCTAGATACCCCTTCTCTACATCCTTACCAAATTCGCAACGAAGTCGCCAGCTTGCAGTGGGTGGCTTCAAATGTCCCCGATATCCCGGTTCCGAAGTTGTACAGTTGGAGCGACGGTACTAGTGGATCCAGGCCTGCTTACACGGCCGTGGAATACATCGAAGGGCAAAGATTAAGCGTCGTGTGGCCACATCTGACCGAAGAGCAAAAGACTTGCGTCTGTCAACAAATCGCGAACATGGTTGCGAATCTCGGAGAGACAAGGTTTACATCAATCGGAAGCCTGACGCCAGGAACAGCCTCCACACCAGCCTTTGGTCCAACGGTCGAGGCTGCGAAATTGTTCAACGGAAGAGTGCGTATATCTGGCCACTTCATACAAACGCGGACGCTGATGTAGGTTGCCCACAGACAAAGATCCATTCTCCAGCATGCTATGATATTGGCCCATACGCCAATAGCAAGGACTACATCTTGGCATGCTACGACCGCGAGATCTATTACTACACCCATGCCGACCCGGCAGACATTGAGGATTTTTTCGAGGACTTGACCTCAACTGTAGATGACTTTGTCCGTCAATTGAAGTCTCAACGGCAAGAGCTGGAGGACGGTGGCCTTGACATCTTTCGACAGGTCGATGGTGAGCCTCTCGTGCTCGTCCACGAAGACTTCCACGCCGGCAACATGCTCGTACGCGACGGCAAGGTAGTGGGCGTTCTAGACTGGGAATTTTCCGGCGTGTATCCTCTAAGCCAATTACTGCTCCCGGCACAGATTTTGCAGATGTCTATGCCTTTACCGGATCGCAATGACCAAACTGAGTTGGAGGAAGACAGGTGGGATGAGCGGTTCCGCCGGATGGTTGGAGAGATCGTCAAGGAGAGGGGCTGGGCGGAGAAGGATGTTCAGACATTGTTGAGTGGCGGTTATGTCGAATTGAAGGTTGCGAGGAACATTATGTTTCCTCATCCCGAGTGAGAATCGTTCAGTACATGTTTTAACACGTCCAGTGCAATACGTCCACTGCGGCACGACAGGGGTCTGCTGACTCATTCTGACGCTATAGTGAGGGATCTACTTTTAACGGCATTTAGTGCTCGGCAGCGGCCCCGTATCTAGATTCCGTTATATCGCATTTAGCCGGAGCTCCGTTTAAAATATAATTAGCTATTCGCGCATATAGCGTTTTAAATATATAAGGCTGTGACGGGACGTTTACTTTATACATTTATAATTCTTAATGGGATCCGCAAATTAAATTAAATAAGCTCTATGAGGAGCTTTTAAATAAGTATATAAAAACGAACCAAACATTGCATGGATAGGAACAGGCCGCGTCCTCGAGAAACGCCCCAACAAAGTTTCCAATCCGATCCTGGTCGTCTCCTATTCCAGGGCGTCCTTTACAAAAGTGTGGTGCGACAACGTGGACGAGATATAATTATCAGACCCAGCCGCAATATTCAACCCGGAGAAACTGGATTAGTCCGGAAGACAGTAACCACCGTAGCACTGGAGAAGGTTGTCGCTCACAGCGACGGAATCGGCTGCGCAGTCACTGTCGCTGGCGCAGCTGATACCAGCGCAAACAGCATCGATACAGTAGTACAGACCCTGCGCGCTGATCAAGCAATCGCTGTCCGTGCTGCATGCATAGCCGCTGTCCACGGCGGCGGTGGAGGTGGCGGCACTGCTGGCAGATGTCACGGTCGTGACATCGGCGGACACTTCGGTAGTGGTGGCAGTGGCGGTGGCGGTGGCGGTCGGCGTGGGCGTAATGATTATGGTGATGTCAATATCCGAAATCGTGGCCGTCGACTCCTCAGGCACGTCAGAGATGGTGATGGTGGCGACGTCGGAAGTCGTGGCCGTCGACTCCTCAGGCAAGCTCGAGGTGCTAGTGCTCTTGGCGTATGTCACGGTAACGACAGGGTCGCTGGCGGCGGACTCTGTGGTTGAGACGTAGGAGACATCGGTTGAGGTTGGCCCCAGGACCGTGGTCATGGAGACATCATCCGATGCCGTTGCAGGAGGGCTGGGGGAAGCCGCCGGTGCAGAGGTGTTTGCAGCCGGACGACAAGGCTTGGCATCAACAGCGGCAGCGCATAGGGCCAAGATGCCCATGAAGAGGCGGGAGGAGTGCATCTTCGACGTTGGGAAACGAATAGGAAAAGAGAACGAATGACAGGCGGTGCGCCAAGGAGAATACTCGCTGGAGAAGAGCCGGGACGATTTTCGTATCTCGTTGTGTCTTCATAGGTCCTTATATACTAAGACCGGGCGGCATCCTATTTTCCCCTATAATAGAAATGGTCATAGTGTAGCACACTACGAGAACGCTAGCGACTTGATCATAGCTGAAAGTGAAGATGTGCCTAGTTAGGCGGCTTGGCACCACCCTGACCGTGCCTGAAGGTATGCACGTATGCCTGCTCCCGTTCCGGGGTTTATGGATCATGGATATGGGCACGCTCAGCTGCCCGCCAACGGCGACTCAGAAGCGCGCGCGATCGAGTTGAGGGTGCGCTGGCGGGCCCGTCAGGGCATTCTACGCAGTACGGGTGCCGGCTTGGGTCCAAACTAGAGAGCATGTAATAGTAGCTATCGTGGCTCACGCCACGATCGAAAATGGCAAGGGGGCTCCGCTCACCCAACCGAGGCCGAGCGTTCGTCATGCCGCCGGAGATTCGTGGCGTCTTCTCCTTGTTGGCCGATTCGTAACTACTTCATCTAACCAGCAGATCTCCACCTCTGCAGCAACAGCGGTCATGGCTGCGTGGCTTTTCTGCAATTCGAGAGCCTTACCAGGCATAGGGCTGCGAAAATGTGAAAGATCGGTGTAATGCCCTTGGGCATCCCCTTGCGTTTGCGTTATATCAACCTCAGGACAATGGTTCTTTTCGACCCCGGCTTGATCGTCGGTCTGGGCACTCAGCACGCAACAGCGCAGGCGGCAAAAGGAGCTCGGTCGTCTCCGGTCGTATCAAGAGGGACTCCCGCCGACGCGATAGCATATCTCTCAACTAATGTTCCGGTCCATCCTCGATGGTCTGAGATCAGCAGGCGGCAGATCTCGCCCTCAAGTGCTTCCAAGCCTCTCATCAGACCGCTGATGAGTTGAAGTTGATCACCAGTGCCCAGCCTTCGGAGATCGCTTTCCAATGAGCGGACTGCTCAAGCATTCCAAGAGTAACTCACGAGGTGTCTGCAATAAATAGCAGCGTCAACAAGTGTCAAGTTGCCCAATGCATCACAGTAGACACGATTTCATGAGTCTGTGCTGTAGTCAACTGTGTTGTTGAGTATGTGGCTGACTGATTCATTTGTATCTGCGCCTGTGCTGTGCTTTCTTTAGCATTAATATTCGCCACTTCATGTTTGCAGAGGCTACAAAACACTCTGCGGTCCTCGGTACTAGAATTACTATTAAATAATCTTGTCTCATAATTTGTTGGCCGGTAGGTCCATCTAAAAGAGTCGCAGGAGCCGGGAGTCATGTGTGTTGGGCGGCACGGAGGAGTTAGTCAGGTTCGACAGGGACTTGGGCTTCTCCGGAGATTCTCTAAACCAAGGAAAATCTGCAGTGTAGCAGGAGGTACCAGAGAGAAGGAGGACATACAGAACAGAGTATAGAGACATCAATCTACATCAGTCATCGTTTCTTAATCTAGCAACGTGCTACCCGCTACGTCACTACGTATCATACGGCCATACACTGTCTGATATATCTGGCAGTCGAGGCTCGCCGTACGCCTAATCAACCTTTATGGTAGCAACGCCTCAGTATTAAAGCTCGCTAAAGACGCGGGATTTAGCGGGAGCACGCATCTGGCGTTTGCGGATATGGATAATAACGAAGTTGCTACGTTGTTAGACCGGTTTCTGTTAGGGAACAACCTCGACGGCAACCTGGATCCGTCAGATGATTCTGGTGATGACGACGGCGGCGATGGACTCTTGACCTGTCAAAGGGAATAAATGACTTCACTTCCATACATGCCTGGCCCCTCCGGCAAGCCTCAGTTTTATAGCTTCTCGTTTCAGTGCCGCCAAAGCTCCCACTCACGTTGCCAAGGTGTCCTTCTGGGCCGATGTGCAGGATCATGGTCCATGCTGACCCGTCTTCCAAGTTGAGGTCATATTGGCTGGTAGTCTTGTAAGTACCTGCCGCTCGTGATATCAGACGTCAGTCATATAGAAACGCTGCTAAAGGTAGTAATACACTGGGCCATAGACCATTATGACTTCGATGGCCTTATTCGAGGTTTTGTGCATATGCCACTATTCTTTGTTCTTAATTGGCCTGAGTATCTATCCTAGATTATAACGATTTCTTCTTGAGTCATGCCATCAAAGCCCATTCCGTATGCTCCCCATAATGATATTCCAATTCGTCTGAATGTTCTGGCATCTTCACAACGTCTTAGCACGAGACAAAACTCGTCGTCACCTTCCTGATTGGTCTTCCACGAAGCTATTGGTAGAAGGAAAATTTTAGATCTTGACGTCATGCCCTTGAGGTCATCGATTGTATCTATCTCGACAACGGGTTCCGAAATACCATCCTCATCGACGCGACGAAAGTTGTCTTCGAAGAGATTTCTGAAGCCTGTGGGACGTTCAGCACCGAACTAGATATCTGGACCCCCCGAGCGGCGACCTGGATGGAATCGTGGACCAAACTTGAGTACAGTCGGGAAGATGAAACCCTTTAGCTGCAAGTGACCGCGCGATACAGACCCGTATACATCGTCCTGTGACGATGGGTAGCACACCGCTTCGAGTATAGTTGCGTGGGTCGTACCAATTTTGACAGTAAAGCCGGTAACAAAAGGATACCATATGGGACCCACTCGGGATGCCCAAGACCAAGTTGGGGCAGTATATATGTCGGGCAGCCTGCGGCATTCCTCGACCTTGACCGAACGCCACATCAGGAGCTTTGTCAAAGATCCTGACCACAACCCCGCAAAGTAATCTCCCATCGGCAAATGAGATATTGACTGTGCAATGCCGAAAAGAGCCGGAAGCACGTCACGCCGGTAAGTTAGGGCGCAAGCAGTGTATATCTTGGTCCAGTCCGTCCAAAGGTCTTCTACGGGGTATCCTCGAGCGCCCGTGAGAAAATGGTGATTTTCGGACTTATACGCAAATCTCCTCCGTTCTTAGAAGCCGCATTCGCATGAAGACCCTTCTCTACACTCAAACATCATTTCAGAAGACGTGAAATGTACGACACGATGGGATAACAGACGTTCCTGAAAGCACCATGCGCGAGTGAGTGTTGCGAAGTCTGGACTGCGCTGATCTTCCTGGAACGCTGCTCCGAGAAAAGACGCATGTGATATGGCAGGTCTGACCCACATAGAATAAGGCAGCCCACCTTCTTCTCCGTTATCGACTTGAATTACGTTTGCCGAAGGTCGGATATTCGAAAACCCACAGTTGCTTCCCGCTGCGGATGTCGCCGATATGGTAAGGTATGCATCCTTATACACAGCGCCCATCTGCGAAGAGGCCAAGGTCCAGTCATGAGTATCTCCCTGTAGGATACATAGGGAGTCAATCCAGACATATTGAACTTCGAGCATACGTGCCAATCCCACGTATTTCTGGCTGCGCAAGATTGCATAAGCCTGTCCCAACATGGTCGCTTAACTCGATTGTGAAAGCGTTACGGTGATCATTTCTAATTCAAATTAGACCACACTACAATTACTCTCACCGACGATATTTTTACTGTTAGTCGGTTCAGATTATGCCTAAATAAGTTAAGATTCTCAAGTCCACGCTACTAATACAAAATGAAGATGAAATAGTAAATACGGTCCTTCCAGGGAATGTGTGGCTCGTTTAGCTAAATGATCCCTTCGAGCCAGGGTATTGGTCAAACAAGGCAGAGTCATACTTCTCGAGCTGCGGGCAGCCCAATGCCGAGATGACTGTGTTGAGGGGGCCCGCGAGCGTCTGCACGGCCTTGGCCACGTTGCCGACGAGACCGCGCAGAATGTCAGGCGACGCCATGCTGACGGTCTGGAAGGCGAGGCACATGGCATTGTTGCCCTCGAGCAAAGTCTCGGCGTTGAAGACGCCGCTGGTCAAGCTGGTGACGTTGACGCCGGTAAAGGTGTTGGGCTTGCCCGTGTTGCCGCCGAGGACGAGCAGGCCGGGCAGGTGGCGCAGGGCGTCCATGGCGTCGAGGGTGAAGGCGGCGAGACCGAACTCATCACCGATAGCGCGGCGGTACCACTAAAGAGAAGATATGGTTAGTTATCGTGTACTTTATCATGTGCCAGCTGCAATTAGTACACGGGAAGTGCAATGCTCACATTATCAGGGATGCGCTCGTGTCCGTAGACCCATTGGAAAGAGCCTGGTTCGCCGATGACAGACTCGAAAGTTTTGAGAGTCTCGCCATCGAGGAAGCCCTCTGGGTACTCGGCGGAGTGGTTGGCAAAGAAGCGGTAAGTGAAGACGTATGTCGCGGTCTGAACAGCCAGACCAGTAAAGGGACCATTGAAGAAATAAGGGTTGGTGTCGACAGAGTTCTGGAAACGAAGACCTCGGAACGGGTGCATCACTGTAAGATCATAACCGTTAGGGCCTTGAGGCATGTTGTAAAGGGTCTCAAATTGGCTCAAGTTCAACGAGTTGGGATTGCCACTAGGTCATATGATTAGCACATTATACGTATCCATGGACGACTTTATAGCAGAGCTGTACTTACGTGATGTAAAGATCAGCTCGAGTGGGTGACACATCAGACTCGAATCTGTTGTGAGAGTTGCCAAGGCCTTGAGGCTGACCGAGAAGACCGCCAACACCAAGCAAAGAGCTGCTTGGGGGCTTGCCGCCAATGGAGACGGTTACGAGGTCTCCTGCCATGACAGCAGAGTAGACCGTGAGGAATGTTGCCAGGTCGATACCCATGCCGAACACTTGACCATGTTAGTCGAGTATCAAGGGACCATGATGGACTTCATAACCAACCTTCAACGGAGCCATTGATAATGTCCAACACGGTGCCAACACCGTTGCGGGCCATGTAGCCATGGTTTGCGAGAACGTTCAAACCAGGACACGGCCCACGGATGTCCCCGGGGCCTGGCGCGATCTGTCATGTGTCAACATCAGCCGTTGTCCTTTGCCAAGCATCACGGTTGAGAAGTATAGTGCTTACCCACGCGTGATCGCCGGTAGTTTCTACCCGCTGCGCATCTGCATCGAAGCCCGGCTGGATGGCATCGATTCCCGCGACACGCTTCGCTTTGACATCCGCTGTGATCTTAGCGGCCAGCTCGTTGATCCTGGCCAGATCTTCCTTTGACAGGTCCGAGTTGAGGGCACTCGTGGGGAAAGCAGTCGCACACAGCGCTGAAAGGGCGATGCCCGAGAATAATGAAAGTCTCATTGTGACAGAAAGGATCAAAGAAGCGTGAAGCCTCAGAATTGCTGGATGGAGTGGGGAAAGGAGCGAATCAGCAATGATGCATTTCACAGCAAGTATGCAGTGAGCGATAGGAGGAAACTTCCTGCCAAGATCATCTCGGATGGGAGGGCTTCCGTTTAAATGTCCAACCGGTGATGTTAGTTCTTGTAGGCTATAGAATAGCCCGAGGACGTTTCTGATGTCCAGAAGGACCGACAGATGTCAGGAGCATTTGCCACGAGATAGAGCCAATGGGCAATCTTGGCTTACAATCAACCACCGTACAGCAATTGCACGGCCAATCAATGTCTCCAATTCATGACATTAGGTTTTGCTGATCTTCAGGTCCGGCAAGATTATAGTGCGTTGTATCGTACCTCGACTAGCCCTAGCCGCCTCCACGGGGGAAGATCCTGTAAACAGGTCTAAATTGGCGCCATGTCTAAAAGTTCCCAGGGGACTTGACTACACTGTAATAAGTACACTAAAGGTATGAAGGATCCAAATGGGCAATCGACACCGTCTTGGCGAGCTACAAGTGAACGAAAAACCTCTCAATACGATTCATGAAGTCTGCGGCGATACTGGAGATGCTGTCGTTGGTCTTTGCGCTTGGCTAGTGGATGAAGGTCACATCTTCGCTTTGCCTCCCTTGTCATGATGAGATCGGAGTAGTCCTTGTTCGGTTATTTTGATGACCACCTCGATCATGGAAGGGCCCAAGGCTTGGCTTCCGTCGTGGAGTTTCTCCAGTCCACGTGGTAGATGGCGCCAGACCAAATGGCGAAAGAGACCCTTTATACGATTACGAGAAGTCGCTCTAACAGTCGCGCACCAAACACATCAACAGATGCGGCCCTTTTGCCCTGAGCTAGGGAGGCTCCGGTCGAACTCGACGAATTGTCAAAATGTCGAAAAGGGACTACCCCAACGAAAGCGCTGCTTTGATTTGCCTAGACAAGAATGTACTGTAGTTTGTTTCCGGACATCTTCTCCGAGGAGAGGATAATGGACATCATCTTGGGGTAGATCGAAAGTCGCCATGTTTTGTGGCACGAGTATTTTCTCTGCGTAGCCACTGCACGAATCATGCGTTGAATCCAGATGAATGTTTTTGATTTATTTCTTTTTTAATTTCTATCATTATTTGAGATTATTTGTCGTAACGATAATAAGCGAGCTCGCGATCTCATGCATAGCCCTTATCTTCGGGAAACTCCCGAGTTGTGAGTGCTTGCCCTGGTATCGAGCCATCATGAAGGATGCTCCTACTACTCTCGTCATCTGTCACTTCTTGTGAAATTCTGGGCTGTATGTCTTGTTTTGTCGGCATGTCGGGTTTTATGGAGATCCTCGATAAAGGGACACTTCCACGTCTGACTTCGCTGTTGCCGGCTGTGGCAGTACGTCTGCTCTTCCCTGACGAGCCATATCCACCCACGTAGGAACCAAATGAGCTGATCTTTTCCTTCAAGAATTTTCTCAGAATCGGTATTGATGCTGCAATGATTGTGACTGATGACTCGGTTGCTGACCATAAAACGGATTGCACCGCATTGTCTAAAATAGTATTAGAGACACGAGCGCTTCGAAGGTTGTGGTTATGAGATGCAACTTACAGGAGATATCTTGGGTTGTAAGTTGGATGATATAGATGCTCCTAGCAATGGCTGTTGCGCCAGCACTAAACACGGAGTTAATTTCTTCTTGTCGGCAAAGACAAAGGGTTTGCGCAAACGGATACGTACAGAAATCCGAGGCTCATCGCGAAGCAAACGCCCAGTTTCTCAACAGTGCGCATCTGAACACCCCATAAGATCTTCCACGGAAGGAGTGCTAATGCAAAGTCCATAAATGCCGCCCATGCTGTTCAGAGTTTTAGCAGTGTTCAATTGATATCCGCTATTTTTGAACTTACCAGCTTGGAAGATACCGTATTTTAACGATATTGTCTTGTCGATGCACTCGCCAGGTAAAAAGTCGACAAAGGTTTTGGCGAGCGGCCTGCATTGAACCCAAGGCAGTACAGTGACGGGAATAGCAAACAATATGAGTGTCGTGATGGCGAAATAAATGAAACCCCTATAAATGTCGGATGTCAAAGGAATGAGAGTAACCGCAAAGGAAATTTTGCTCGCATTGATGGCCAAGATCGATGCGGTGAGGGCGGAGGCGCCAAGGTATGTAATCGAATCCATGTTTTTGAAATCCACTGTGAGGAACCCAGGTCAGCCGACTGGCGATGAGGTGTAGTAGTCAAAAAGAGAGAACTTACTGTCCAATATGTGTTTGCCGAACCCCAAGTCGATTGAAAGCTGCATCAAGATGACCTGTATCAGGAGGAACACCCATGACGTGATGAGAAGGGCATCGTCCCACCAGAATCTACGATGCTTAAGTCGAACATACATTCGCAGACCCAGGAACACTCCAGAAACCAGCCACAGGCACCAGAGAACCACAGACATCATCGGACCATGGTTCTCGGCCGGGTTGCTGACCCAGTTCTTGATGGCCGACGACGACATGGTTGGCGATGTCCCAGCTCCAGTGGTCCCAAGAATGAAACGAAATGCTGAGGAAAATCAACAACAATACACGGGCCAGGGGTGTTGTTATTTTGAATCAAACTCAAAATCGGCTTTTGCATTCTGCAATCACAACCCATTGACAGCCTACTCCCAAGACGGGCAGACGTGCAGACGGGTCGCAGGGACTTTGTCAAAATCCAGACTAATTAGTGCCCGAATAAGGACATACTAGAGAGATGGCTGATCCATCATTGCCGCGGAGTAGTCCCTAGATCCCCGCTAATCCATAGAAACGGCTTAACCCGTAGTGATGATCTACGCCGCCGGTCCGTAGGCCTTCAGGTCTGGCTTGCCCGGACCGACATCTAGACAGTGAACGGACGCCTCTTAGAACCCCTGCTAGTGACCGGGATTTTGGCAATCCGGTATGCTTGCCCTACGAAGCTGCACTATTATAAAGGGTTTCAGTTGACCGCGGGGATGGGATCGTCGCTCGACCTTATTAGGGTGGGCAGTCTAGCGGCACTTTTCTGTGTCATGTCGTGATGCTGAAGTAGCACCCATAATCTATCGGAAGCATGGCCGAAGGCTAAGAAAATTACATGCCGACGAATTCATGATAGAGGCATTATTACCAGTACACTGTTGCAAAACATCGTGAAATTCTGCAAGATTTTCAAACAGTCTGGTTCTCGACGTTTGTTGTTCTCGACACTACAGGCAAAAGGACAAAACTTCTCATGATTGAGTCCAAAAAGCTTTGCTTGATGGGAAAATCCGTAGGTACATTCCAGCAATTCCCCCAATGCATCCTGACTCATGAGTTTGGAGTGACAGTCCGGGAAATAGTAGTCCTCCAATGTGTTATAGGGAGTACGGAGATAAGCCTTACCAGGCTCCGCACATTTTCTGGTCCTAGTACAGTCTTGTGGCTTTACATTATGTTATAGTCAAATATAGTCAAACAGTGAATACTCCATCTGTCAGATCTCCTAGAGGTCGTCGGCAGAGTTCCGCCTTGGGATTCCGCATCGGCTGTGACCATCCGTAGACTAGATACAGATCGAGACTGTTGATCTGAATAATGCAGACATGTTTGGCTTGACGAGTGGCGGGGATGTGTCACTAATATGGCATAGGCAATCTCGGTAGTTGTGATAGTATCCCTGGCATCGGTGATAGGGAGATGCAGGTAATCCGACGAATCCGACGAATCCGGTGAATCTTACCCTAGCAGAGGACTTATATGGAGTGCACTCTAGGATCTCGGATGACCGCCCAATTGTATATAAAAGATTACCGCACGCTAATTGTCTCTGATCGCTGCTCGAAATCGATATAGTAATACACACGCTTCCCCAAGTGGATGTCGCAGTTGGTGTGATCCATTGAAGCATCTTCCATTATGCCTCCTCAAGAATGCCAGTCACCCTAACCACGGGATAGGCCGGATCGCCGTACTCGTCCCAGTACAGCGGCATGGTCGGCAGCTGCTTCGAGTTCACCCAACTCCGGCGCACTGGCAACACATCACCGACAAACATCTCCTCCACCAGTTGCCAAATCCTCCTGCGATTCCTCAGTCCATTGGGTACATTCATGTTCGAGTAGCAGAACAGTTCCAAGTCGGCTTCAAGGGTTTCGTGATGCCTCCAATTTGTCCATACTCCTTTGCTGAGCTTGCGAACCAGCAACTCCCAGTTGATCTCGGTGCCCCGGGCGGCCAGTGATGAACAGAATGTTTCAATGGCCGAAACATCGAGGTCCCATAGGAATGGCAGATACCTACCGTCCAGCAGTATGTGTCGCCATGTTTCTTGGGGCAAAAGTCCAGTGCATTTGGAGGACAATCCCTCAAAGCAACCCATGAACATAACGATCCTGTCTTGTAGCTCCTGCGGCAATGCCAAGAACGATTCGCTGAATGCTTTGGCGCCTTGGTTGACCGAACTTGGCTGTAGCGTTTCGGCATTAGATATGATTTGAGAAGTTAGAGATGGGATGTTCAGTGGATCTATGACAACCTAGAAGAACAAGTACTCGTTAGTATTTGGGGCCATGGATGAAGTCTTGAGACAAATAGGAAACCCGTGGCGTAGCGACGCGTACCCAGTGAGCATCATCCCCAGACCATACTGAAAAGTCGTCTGCGAAATTGAGAGGCATATAGTACCCATTATCCATGACAACGTATTGTGGGCCAGCAGATTCCACTGTGCCCATATACTCATTGTCGCGAGCATCGTACCGCGTGCGCAGGACCCTCCAGAGCGTCCGCAGGGATCGCACGCGAACATTGTTCTGCGACTTGCGCATCACGCGCATGGCCACTTCGACACACGCCTCGTGCACCCCGATGCTGTAGGGAATCGGGTACGCCGTGCCAAACTCGTCAAAGCCTGCTAGCCAGTTGGGCGGGTACTCCTCCCCGCTCTCCGTCACGATGCAAGTGTTGGACCAGGTGGCGGTTGCCGCATCTTGTCGTATGTCCTGATCAATGTCAAGGTGCATCTCTGCAATGTTCTTGCGCTTGCCGGCCTTGTAGTGCTGCTCGAGTATCTCAAACTCTTTGACGGGGTCGCTGAGGAGCACCACCTTGGTCTGCCACTCGATCCCCGCGGTCCACTGTGTACCGTCGATCTGAGTCGGCGGCCGGAGAGGGCCACCGCATATAGAGCAGAACAACATCCTGTTTACCATAACGTAGTGAGCTCAAGCATCAGAATGCTTCAAAATATGATCAAACAAGTAAGTATGTATCAGAGGACTGAAATTGAGTCGAATGTTTAGAAATCCATGTTTGAAAAATGCATAGTGGTATCATGAATTTGGGTTGTCCTTCAGTTCATCCAACAGTGTCCGAAAAGCACCCGATCTCACCTTAAGCGGCTGGGGCAGGGGTTGATTTAGCGCAGATCTTTCGGTTTTAGAGCATAGTTCTAGGCAAACACAGTATATCTCCGCCCTATGGGGATTAGATCAAAGCAGGAAAAGCCATCACCAGTCAGACCTTGTCCTCGGATCAATCAAGAGAAGCTGCAGTGGCTGTTAGGGCTTGGGTTTCCCAGGCTCCCAGCCAAGGCAACCCAGTCTAGCGGGTTTCTTGAACCTGGTCAGATAACCATGTGGTCGTGGAGGGGGTCGATAAACGTGGTATCTAAACCTGGGTGCGGCGGTCAGAGCAGGGTCGGTAACGCGGGCGCACTTCTGCGGGGGGGACGCCCAGTATTTCGAAGAGTCAATACTCATAGTCGGGCAGGCAAGACATGTTAGACGTGTCGTGCATGGATCTCAACACATTCTTACCGCTATAGATACCCGAAAGAGTCGAGATGCTTATGGAAATGGGTAGCTCGTAGATGCTTAGATTGTAGAATGCTGACCGGCTTGCTTCCTCCCGCAAACAGGATGGTGTGGCCCTTCAGCCTCCCAAGAAAAAGTCGTATCATGCGACAGTTTGCGATTCCCGCGATGATTGAGACTCCCGGACACCGTGACTTCGATTCCATTTATAGCAGCAATCGGTGAATAGAGTGAGGCTGTCAACTGAACGATTGGAGACTGTGAATCGATGACCAGAAGATCGAATACCTACGCATTTTTCTGATGATGAGTTGACGTTTACATTGGTGTCTCATCTGGTAGATTGAAGCCATCGTGATGACTTGATTACCAACCTTGCAAACGGAGCGCGGATGGAACGTCGCGCATGCAATACATTCAGCTTGAATGTGTTTCCCATGACCGATATAGGCCTAGAGCAACATCAATATGGGATCCTACGCATTGTCCACAGCAACATAATACCCTGTGCCGCAGTGAACATGCATAAATAAGTACAATGCAGATGATTGCGATATTAGCGGCCGTCGGCCTACGGAGCCGAGAAGCCTCTTGAAGACCGAGAACCCCGTCCATTGCCTGCAAGTGGTATGGCTGCAGGAACATTTGCCAGGCTGCCCATGGATTATGACGCGTTTGGTTGCAGGTTGCCGAGGGAGCATATAAGCCATCCAAACTGTCGATGCTTATGGATGAGTAACCTTGTCTGAAGACTACCCAGGTTAGTGGGTGGCTTGTGTGAAACACCAATCGTAATGTTTGGGGGCCATGGGGGTAAAGATTCTGGGTTGACTAGTTGCAATCCTATCATATACCTGGCCTCGATCATAGATATCGCAAAGCATTGCATGTAATTGTTCGCGATGATCCCGGGGAGAAATTCCGTCACGCGCACGAGACTCTCTTGTCTAACTACCCGCGAACTAACCCAAGGTTAGTGGACACTATGGGTGCGTTGCCTCGATACATTCTTACAATAGCTACACTACACCGCTTACAGTCGCCGCAGCACAAAGTTTGCTTCTACATAGTAAGCATTGCATTGCATCTACTCTGTGCAAAATCTGACCTCTCAGACGGGAGGCTTGACGTTGAAGAATGAGTATAATTGTACCAAGACATAAAAGGCCATGCATATCAGATCATTCATTGCATCTACCTGGCCAATCTGCACCATAGGTGCGCATGCACCCGCAGGTTCGATAGCGGTCCACCTGCAACCCAAGTCTCCTGTCGCTTACCTACTGTAATAAGTTAGGTTAGGCAGGTAAGTATACGGCATGGGTCTTTGTGCTATTGAGCAAAATTTGCTGTTGGGGAATGCGAACTGGCCAATGAAGCCCGAATTGAGATTTCTTGATGACTATGTTGAAGATTCGTCTTCTTGACCGCCCAGTCGAGCAGAGATACGCATTCGGTCAAAGACGTTTCGGTTGAAAGGGAATTTGGAATGCTGAACGAGTGAACTTGCAATTGGTGTAGCTCACAGGCGAGGAAGAGTGCCATGATTCCAACAATTCGATCCTGATGACAAATTCCTTGTGTCGGGTGGCGTGGTAGACAAACGGCTGCAGACTGGTGACCACGGTAATGCTGCATATCATCAACCATGTGCCTACACTGAATGATACGAATAAGTATATCCGATCTATTCGGAGAGGTTCCGGGCATGCACCCAGGGGAATATAGTGGGCCGCCAGCAAATACTGAACCCCGCCATGAGGGGAAGATAGACTATGGCAGTTATTATCCAGGCGCATAAGCACAGCAATAGGTTACTTGATGTCGTCATGCCTATCACATCATTGCCCAGCAGGGTTGCCTCTTCTCTTGAAGTTGCTTGAGGATTGTGAACCATGGACTTTGCAAGGGTAATGTCAGACTTGTTTGATCATATTCCAGCGTGAGAACAACAGAAACTGGCCAGAGGATACCCTACGCGCCAGCACAAATCAGAAAAGAAACATTGCTGCAATCATGGCCCCTGCAAACAAGATTCAAGATATATTCAACGTGAACGGTCTGGTCGCCGTCATCACCGGTGGGGGCACTGGCCTCGGGCTCTACGCGGCGCGCGCCCTCGACGCCAATGGAGCAAAGGCAGTCTATATAGTCGGACGCCGCGAGGAGACGCTAAAGGAGGCTGCCAAGACCGCTGTGAATGGAAACATCATTCCTATCGTGGGCGACGTGACCGACAAGGAGTCACTGCTCAAGGTAGCCGAGCAGGTCCGCCAGGAGCAGGGCTTTGTCAACGTCCTCTTTGCCAACGCGGGGGTCGTTGGCCCCAGGGATACCGCAGCTCTGAAAAAGGATGGCGACGGCAAGCTCTCTGTCCAAGAAGTGCAAAAGAGGCTCTTTGAACCTCCCATGGAAGAGTTCACCAAGGTGTTGCACGTCAACGACACGGCGGTCTACTACACTGCCATAGCCTTCCTGGACCTGTTGGAGGCGGGAAATAAGAAGAGAAACGTGCCGCAGGATTCGCAAGTCATCGTCACCGGGTCCGTCGCCGGCTTTAGCCGCTTCCTGGCCTCGAGCTTCTCCTACGCGGCGTCCAAGGCGGCCGTGGTGAACCTGGTCAAGATGCTCTCCACCTTCTTCGCATCTCAGGGTTTCCACATTCGCGCGAACCTGATTGCGCCCGGCCTGTATCCCAGCGAAATGACGACGGGGCAGACGGGCACGATGGAGAAGTTTCCGGGCGTACCAGGTCACGACGGAGCCCATGAAGGAGCGTATGTGATGGAAAGCCAGAGGTCCCCGTCCGAGCGGACAGGAAGTGAAGAGGATTTTGCTGGTGCTGTGCTCTTCCTGGCGAGCCGAGCAGGAGCGTACATCAATGGAGAGACGTTACTGACGGACGGTGGTAGATTAAGTCAATTGCCAGGTACTTATTAGAGGGGAGACATTAACCACGTCACTCATATCGTAGATCTGGCCGTACTCATCCTAACCGTGCCGCTTGCCTGCCGAGTGCCAAATATCGAAGTTGCCGAGATGTTCATTACCAAAGTGTTTCCGATAAGTGAGGGCATCGTGCCTTGCCCTGGAAGCCGCGTTCCATGCGCAAGATATAGTCGGAGTTGGGACGTGATACTTGGCGATTGGTGCGAAATCCGAGACAAGGAATCGGGGCCAAGTACTCGGCAGCGCTCAGCCGCTTGACGCAGATTGATGTCATATCGCTACTAGGTCCACTACAGATATATCTCGGTAATCTGTTGGTCGAATAATTATCATACTTCTCTAGAAACAAATCTTTTCACTACCTCCAACAGTCCAGTGTTAAGACACCAAGATTCAGAGAATGAGGCTATTCGCATCACTTGCGGCTCTTTCGAGCGTTGCCATGGCGGTCCTTCAGCCAGACTTCATATCCCCCGCTGGGGTTGAGATATACAATCCTTCAACATTCTTCAACGCCACAGGCCCGTGGAGTATCATGTCTAAGGCTGGAAATACATTGTACATTTCTGGTTCGTATTTATTGCCGATGGTAATCTTCTTGCAGAAACGCTGACCCAAAACGATCAGGCATGCGTGGCATCTATCCCTCAAACAGCACACTGGCACCCACCGGCCTGTCGCGCATACAGCTGGCATTTGAAAACATGGTTTCTCTGGCAGAGATGATCGGAACAGATCGGTATTCTTGTCTTCGCCTAGTTGTGTACACGACGGATATGTACCGCTATCGACCGTTGTGCAATCAGGTCCAAATTGAGCTCTGGGGCAATGACACGAACAAATACCCACCACGAACTATTGTCGAGGTCGATAGGCTCAATGATGATGACATTGTCGAGGTGGAAGGAACATTTTGGGTACAGTCATCTTGATCACTGGTCTCAGAGCATCTTCGAGGATCCGGCTTTGTGGCACAAGTCGATATGTTTTGCTATGCCCCAATCAAATTGTCATGTATTGCAAGAATGATATATAGAGGCACCTTGTTACGTCAAACGCCATGCTAACCTATGACATGGATCAAGTTCATCATTCACTTCCTGAATTGGAAAGCTTTCTCTTTTTCTCGGGTGCAGCCTCTTCCTCTACATCGGAATCATTGTCATCTACTGCCCTCTTATTGTCACGCTTTTGACCAAGTTCTTCCGTTATCTCAGATGGGTCATAAGTGTTTGCCTCTGGATCCTCGAGAGCATTGACGATCTTTTCAACTCCCATGTCATCGCCCTCCTCTGTTTCCATAAGCTCGGGATCAACCCACTGCGGAATTAAATTAGCTCCGAGTTCCAAGAGAGTACATGAAGGAATACTGGGAAAAGTTCCCTCGGCGGGGACCTCGAGCCGAATTACTTACTCCGTCTGTATAGCTGCCACCAAAATCAATGATCCATAGTTCTCCATGCCGATCGACCATGAAATTGTCGGCTTTGGCATCACCCCAAACAATGTCATTGTCGTGAAGCAGCTTGATCATGCGCTCAGTTTCCCGAGCCCATTTCTCCCGCTTCTCCTCGACGACATCTGAATCCAGCATCCTGGTCAGGGGTGTGGGATCCTCAATATTGGTCATCAAAAAGCCCATAATGTCGGACTTGCTGTCCTCCCAGCCGACGAGTCCTGCGACGAGGGGCACGCGCATCTTCTTGTGTAGGCCCTTTGACTCTATTTGCTTCATGAGCTTGATCTCCCTCCTGGTTGGTTGAGGCTGGTCCTTGTCCACGGTCTTGAGGTAGTATGTGTCCTCGCCAGCTTGAACCTGGCATGGGCGGTAGGGGGCCGGATCATCGCTCTCTGCCAGGACGATAACGTCACTGGAGTTATACCAGGGAATGTCCAGGTTCTTGATATACTTGGGAATCGTGATTCTTGGAACAAGGTTTTTAATTCTTCCCTCCAGTTCTGGATTGTATTCTAATTGCAGACAGTCAAGACCACCGTCTTTTTCGAGTAACGCATAAAAATAGGTCGGCCCGGAATACCAGTCTCGCAATGACTGAAGATCGGATCCTTCTGACACGGGGGGCAAGGCCTCAAAAATGTTCGGAAATGGCTTGAGCATCCACTCATGGAGCTTGGCCTCGACGTCTTCGTTGTCTTGCGCGGGCGCCTCGCCCTCTGGCTGTGTCTTGTCGCCATTGCTGGTCGCATCGTCCCCCACATCCACACCACTATCGCTGTCCTGGTTCGCACTTTGCTGCTGTTGTTTGGGGAGCTTGTCCTCGTTGTCCGCCTTCGGAATTGTGCCAGGTCTGTATGCAGAATCCGGGTTGGTGTCATTGTGGTTACTCTCTTCCGCCTGTGCTTTCGCGGCTGTAATGAGCGAGAAGTATTCTTTTTGAAGGTGGTCGTCCTCGCTCGAAGATTCTAAATCCATTGGATTGACCATGATGTTGAAGCGAAAGTCCTTGACCAAGACCGTCAGCGCGTAGCAGTCCAAGTCATCATGAAAGCTGTCGAGAATATGAACCTCGCTTTCGCTCTTGGTCTTGCTTCTAGTGCCTGTCATGTTGTCTAATACGTGCTGAGTCTGAAAAGTAAGAGGATTGGAAGTTGAATCTATCGGATGTATGCGAATCTAAATCTACCTGCAGAATATCATAGTTATAAGAGAACCTTTGAGTAAAGACTCAACAACATGGTGAAATCATGACCCCCGGAGCAAAGACCCCTAGAATCGGCATTTCATCAACGATAGTTTACTACCAGATACTTTCTTCTGACAAGACTAAGCTCGGATCCGTCTGCAAGGTACGCCATAGACTATAGCCAATTTGTGATGTTTTGGGTAAGAGGTTGTGGGGATCTTTGCTTTTCTTAGACGTCCATATCAATGACGTCCAAGACCCGCTAAGTCGCGATGCCGACCCCAGCACAAGGTTGGCTTCATCGTGTTCGCGTGAATGGACTTCTTGTTCATGACATCAGTATAAGAAGGCTGGAAATTATAATAAATCCACCGTGTAATAGATAGAAAAATAATGACTGTCATGCTACTTTGATTGCATTAGGGCAATCAATGGAATAGTGCATTTCATGGTGCACACAATGTAGTGGTTGGGGCACTAACCTCCATAAATTATCGTGCTTGCATGGCATATTGAGGAAACACCAAAATCATAAAACTTCGACAGATTTGAATTGCATGAAGTCTCAAGCTTGAAATTTATCAAGTCCTCACCAATCGACTATGTAACATTCTGCAATTATTTATTACGATCTGCGCTACGCATTGCGCTGTGATGAGAAAGCGGCAGGTGTTATGACGGCTCCGTAGATCTGACTGCTGTAGACTTCTATACTTTGACATCATAAGCGGAAACACGTGAATGGGACTAAAAACGTGGTTGCAAAACATTACAGAGATAAGTGACAACGATGCATAGGTACTGTAGTGGAGATATCGTGTGTCATCGGTAGCACGCCATCACGATGTTGAGAAGTCGCAATATCTAGCAGCGATGAGAGCAAGGTCACAGCAAAGGATCGTGGGACGTAAAATTGTTCGTGATGATTGTGACTCAATTCATGGAGATCGTTATCTAAGGAAGCATGTCGAAATCCGGTGACATGCATGCAAGAGCCATTCCATTTTACCATTTCCCTGTCATGAACCACAAAACCCCGAACACCAAAACTGCCTTGTGCACTACATTTATGCAGCCTTAGCGGTCTGGGTGGGAGTGACCTTCTTGCCGTCCTTGTTGTAGCGGACACGCGGGGGAGGGGCACGGTTGCGGCGACCGACTCTGGAGCGGACACTATAATATTCTCGTCAGCATGGCAAGCTCGGGGAGGGATAGAATATTGTCGTCGGGTTCGTCTCGTGTGGAAGGCGACCAAGGTTCTTCTCAGCGGCACACTCAGCAAGGCGCGAGGCCAATGCTGGTGGTTCTTCCCTGACGGGCACCCTTTGACGGGACTTTGTGGAACGTACCGGACAATCTTGCCGTGAATGGCGCAAGAGACACAGTACTGCAGCTTGAGGTACATCTTGGGGACGGTGTACTCCTGGAAGACGGAGGCATCCGAGATATCACCTGGAAGAGACGCAATGTTAGCAAGATTGGCGTCGTGGTAGGTGTGGTGCATCGGTGAGGCAATCGGATGTTGACGTACGGATGGCAGCAGACTCAACCATGTTGCGGATGGTGAAGCGCTTGATGGCCTTATCCTTGGGAGTGCATCGCGAGCAGTTGCTGCAGCGGATGGGCTTGGTGTGGCCGCGGCCCTTCTTGTTGCGGCCGCTGTAGAATCATGTTAGAATAATATTCGTCAGAAAATCGGTTCCATCGCGAACGTCGACAATGTCACCTGCACCCGACAAGCAGTCGCAGAAACATTGACGAGACGCAGCCGGAACCAGGCAAGGGCGTAGAGGGGATCGCGTACTTGTTCTTTCTCTTCTTGACCATTTTGGCGGTTGTTGTTCTTTTCCTTACCGTGAGAAAAAGAAGAGTCGAGGACTGGATAATATCAGGTCGAGCTGAGGATCTCTTTGAGCGGTTGAGAAATTGAATAGTGGAACTTGGTGGGTGAAGTTCGGGGACCCACTTGAGTTTTCTGCCCTTGCCGTTCCAGCCAATTGGTGTTGGCACTTTTGCTAGGCGCTCGACTGTGCAGCCAGCAGCGCGCCCCTCTAAAGCCCAGCCAGACTGCACAGGGTTCAGAGGCAGAGAAACCCTAGGCGGTCTGTGCTGGCCAATTTTTCGCGCCCTGCTGGTCCGTGCCACAGACCCGCGAAATTCTGAAGTGGAGCCTATCCCACCAAGCAAAAGTCTATCGAACTTCTCCCCCAAATCATCAACTCTCCCGATAGATCTCATACTTGCTGAGGAAGGCAATTTGTCTAGGTACGTTGAGCCCACGATGACATGCTGCTCGTCTAGATGGTCGACAGCAGGATCATGAACTATCACACATCTGGCACCATCCCTCAATCGCATCTGCTTGTCGCAGTGCGATGTTCTGGCTAGTGGTTCATGATGCTGGTTTTGCAGCATGTGCGCTGGGGGACTTGTTCACCAAACGCCCAAGCAGCCACTCTGGCATCATGAAACGCGAGAACTCCAATCCGCCTATAGTCAAGTCGTACCGGAATTGCATCTAACATTCACGTTTGCAGGCAAAATGCAGATCTTCGTCAAGACCCTCACGGGCAAGACTATCACCCTCGAGGTGGAGTCGTCCGACACCATTGACAACGTCAAGTCCAAGATCCAGGACAAGGAGGGAATTCCCCCGGACCAGCAGCGTCTCATCTTCGCTGGCAAGCAGCTTGAGGATGGCCGTACCCTGAGCGACTACAACATCCAGAAGGAGTCGACTCTCCACTTGGTGCTGCGCCTGCGTGGTGGTGCCAAGAAGAGAAAGAAGAAGGTGTACACCACCCCCAAGAAGATCAAGCACAAGCGCAAGAAGACCAAGTTGGCTGTGCTCAAGTACTACAAGGTCGACGGTGATGGCAAGATCGAGCGCCTCCGCCGCGAGTGCCCTGCCGAGACCGTAAGTTATCCCAGGGAATATCGCAACTCTGACCATTGACTAACTCTTTCATCCTAGTGTGGTGCTGGTGTCTTCATGGCTGCCATGCAGGACCGCCAATACTGCGGTCGCTGCCACCTGACCTACGTCTTCGACAAGCCGTAAAATGTCTCAACCAGGTTTCGACACATGTGAAGGATATTGCATTGGGAAAGGGAAATGTGGATTGATGAGGCCACGGCATCTACTAGGCGTTCATATGGCGTAGATCCATCTCTAGCTCTGGCAATCTGAAGATACCTTTGAGCCAAACAATCCTGCGTGTTTTATTCTTGTGACCAACATGTTTTGTTACCATTTGACACTTGTGATAACAGCTGTTGTTGTATCCTGATCGATTTCGTTCTGCATCACGGCACGTCCCTGTACCATGCGAATTGGATATTCGATCGATATTGTCCCTGTTAATATACAACCACAATCAGATGCGTCGTCAAGGTAAGGCAACATCTGTGATCCGACTGGCTGTGAATTGTGTTGCCTACTGGCCTCGTCATGTCGCCACAGGGGCTCCGATATCCAGCTGCCATGCCTACACTCAATGCTGCGTGGTAGCTGTGGCAGTGCACTTTGCAAGGGATGCTCTGAGGTTTTCAGCCACAACTCAAAGCAATCAGCTAAATGGCATTGGTGGCTGCCTCACTGAAGCGGTGTTACGTATTTAGAAGCCGGCTACCGGATAACAAGGGTCGACGTCATATTTATGCATACGAACGGGCTTCGACATCGTCCATACTACCGACTGTATAATCTTGACATACTAATTCAAGTGTCTATTCTTCAATAGAAGACTGCATTTGCTCGTTGCTTTTCGATTGCCATTCTGTCTAGTGAAATATGTCAACTGCCTGCTCTTCATCGAGCAAACAAGCACAAATTCGTACAACAAAGAAATTGATGCCAGTTTTGATCTTAAGGTAGCGGTGAAAGTGGTCAAAGTGCCGCAGTGCCGGCCCCAGAACCAAACCCAACGGCCAACCCAACCGGCAGCCCGGGTTTTGCATCGCCTCCCAAGCCTCTAAGCCACGCCCCTCTACCTGAAATCCCTGTGGTCCAGTAAGAGTCGAGCTTGTTCAACGACACGCATTGATTGTTGACACGACTGTGAGCTGGCAGCTTTCAGGGTCTTACCTAACACCAGTAGGTAACCTAGGTAAGAGGCTAAGTAAGCTTGAGGCGTAACTCTGAATCCCATGCCATTTATAAGACCATCTCTCATCACATCTGTATCACTACTTATTCTCTGTCTTTCATTCATTCTCATTGTCACAAGTCCAACATCTTGGACTTTCTTAAACAGCCATCTACTCTCAACCGACAGGTTGACATTTCCCTCCTCCAACAACAAAATCATAACAGACATGGGCGGTGGACCTGCAAACGGCTATCGCACGGTAGCTTATTTTGTAAACTGGGCCATCTATGGCCGCAAGCACCGGCCTCAAGACTTGCCCGTGGACAAGCTCACCCACATCCTCTACGCCTTTGCCAATGTCAGACCCGAGTCGGGCGAGGTCTATCTCACAGATACCTGGGCCGACACGGATATCCACTGGGAGAATGACTCGTGGAACGACTCTGGCAACAACCTGTACGGCTGTCTCAAGCAGCTCAACCTCTTGAAGCGCAAGAACCGACAGCTCAAGATCCTCCTCAGTGTTGGCGGCTGGACGTACAGCAGCAACTTTAAGCAACCAGCTTCGACGCCGCAGGGCAGGGAAACCTTTGCCAATTCGTGTGTCGAGCTCATCAAGAACCTGGGATTCGACGGCATCGATATCGACTGGGAATACCCCCAGTCTCCCGCCGAAGCCGCCGACTTTGTAGCTCTGCTCCGTGCAGTGCGGGAGGCCATGGATGCCTACAGCCGCACGCTACCCCAGCCATATCACTTTGAGCTCACCGTCGCGTGTCCAGCCGGCGCACAAAACTACGAGAAGCTCGACCTGCCCGGGATGGACAGACTGCTCGACTTTTGGAACCTCATGGCCTACGACTACGCGGGCAGCTGGGACCAGAAAGCCGGCCACCAAGCCAACCTGTACCCGTGCCGGACCAACCCGGGCTGCACCCCCTTTAGCACCGTCGCCGCTGTGGACTACTACACATCCCGAGGCGTGCCGGCCAACAAGATCGTGCTGGGCATGCCCATCTACGGCCGCGCGTTCCAGGGCACCGACGGGCCGGGGTGCCCCTACAGCGGCGTGGGCGAGGGCACGTGGGAGAACGGCGTGCACGACTACAAGAAGCTGCCGCTCGAGGGCGCCGAGGAGCGGTACGACCCCGAGTCCGGCGCCAGCTACTGCTACAACCCGGCGACGCGGACGCTGGTCACGTACGACACGGCGGCCATGGCGCAGATGAAGACGCAGTACCTCCAGGGCCGCGGCCTCGGCGGCGCCATGTGGTGGGAGAGCAGCGCCGACAAGTCCGGGCCCGAGAGCCTGATTGGCAACGTGGTGCACGTCATGGGCGGGCAGGGGGCGCTGGACCAGACGCCAAACTGCATCACGCAGCCGGCGACGAAATATGATAACCTGCGGGACGGGTTCCCCAATGACAGGTACTAATCAAGGACCAGGGGAAAATGTATACTGGCCACAGGTCTTGGTTGTTGTGCTCTCTAGTTCGTAATTAGAAACGAGCAATTGCATAGTAATGATGTGAATGAATAAACAAACAAACAAATACCCATCAACAGAGTAAATCAGACCCGACTGTGATATTTTCAAGATTCTGTATCTATGTTGTGAATTTTGTATTTATTTATTTGTTTTACTTATGTCAAGCTGTTGCACTAAGCACTTTGACTACGTGTCGTGCTTGCGTGGATTGGCAAGAAATAGCCCATCGTCATCGTGGTCGTTCGCAAGAAGCTGATCGACGCCGAGCGGGCCAGCCACTACTTCGCCCGCTCTTTCATATCTCTGAGACTTTTCGTTCCAGCGCAATAGCGGCGCATCTCTGTAGCCGGCAGTAGGCACGAATCTTGCGGCGCTGCCCTTGCTGGAGAAATAGTCCCTGCCCTCCTCTTCTTCCTGCTCCTGCATCTGCGGCGTCGGTGTCGGTGTCGCATACTCATCAAATCCTTGCCACGATCTCCTCCTCCGTCCCTGTCGCCAAATGAAAATGCCCAAAAGGCTTGTGCTGATAATGATGAAAAGAATGACGGCCGTGATAACGGTGGACATGACGTCGGCTGTTGACGTATTGGAGCCGAGGTTGTTGCTTCCTACGACCTGGCGTCGAGTGAATGTGTGCGGTGTTGAAGAAGAAGAAGAGGTAGTAGCGAGAGTCGCAAAGGCTGTGGCAGCGGCCGTCGCAGCAGTAGGTCGGCCATGATGGTGTGAGGAAGAACCGACCGGCATATCGAGGTTGGTTTGTTTCCGCCTCACCGGCACCCAATAGACGTTGCGGGGTTGTTCCTCCATATTATGATTATTTACTATTATTTGTCGATTTTGTCGTCGTTTGTTTGGCTGCTCTACTCGGTTCACGGAATGCTGCTGCGGCCACTTTAACAGCCTCCCGAGTATTCTGCAGCAGAGTCCTTTTTCTATCGTCTTGGCAATGATGCAAGCTATTATGCGCTGTTGAACCAAGTTGCCTTCAAACGAAAAAGTATAATGTATGCCCTAATCGGTTTCCCGCACTTCTGCAAGTCGTTTGCTGGTTGTTGGTGATTTATAATATTATCTCGTATTCCTTTTAAGGTATTTCGTATTAGGGTCGATTATGTATAAGTCGCATTAGTGTGCCCAATGAGTGACTGCTCTTGAGCGAAGGAGCGTAAAAGAAGGACTTGAATTAAGAGAGAGAGTGAGAGAAAATGAAGGAGAGAGTGAATGAGGGTATTTTGGGAATTGTATCTTGTGCCGTCTCTACCTTTGATCTCATCTATTTCCCTTTTCTCCCCCGCGGACACGGACGAAGCGACAAAGCAAGAGGTTCAAATGACATTTTTCCGCAAGAGCAAGAGCAACTAATTGCGGGTTTACTGGAGCCTCTTCCCTCTCAAGCCTCCATTTTGGCATCAACATCCATGGGTGTCGGGGCTTGTCGAGCTTGTCTTTGCTTGTGAAAGCGGGTTTGAGGCGGCGATCGCAATATAAATCACTGTTGTTTCAAATGTCAGACGTCCCCGTTAGCAGGCGTAGCGTGCTTTGCGTGGTCTTTGCGTCCCCTTTAGCGCCAGCATAGGCTTTGGATAGCGTCAACGCCCTGCCCCAATCTTGCCCGTTTTGCCCTTCTTTGCCCTTTTTTGGCACTACCCTCGCTACTCTCCAGTACTGTGTATGCCCACCCCAGACAAAATAGATCTCACAGCGCACGCGAGGCCGACTATCCACTACGATTTTTTGATCCCGCGGGACCCTAATGTTACCTGCCTGTCAAAAATGCCTGTGCGTCTTACCGTAGAACAAAGTGAGAAAATAAACGTGGTCGCTGGTCCGCAGATCCGGTGTCAAATGAGAAAAGAGTAGCAATAGCCTGGAGAGGGGAAAGGGAAGGGAAACGAATTAGGTACCGTACTTTGTTAGGTGATGTCATGCTTTGACCACGCTCATTGCTTATTTTAATGTCGCTCGTGATTTGGATGTGGTCTACCTAACATTTGGCACACGAGCACCTTTTTCTATCGCATAACAGCAGAGAACCTGCGGAGATGCGCGAGATGGGCAGAGCAGAGCAGCGACCATGTCAATTGACGAACCGGAGACGTTCTTGTCGTACACGAGGTACTCGGGCATCTGGCATCCACTTGACCTACAGCTCCGGTGGGTGGGTGGTCTATGCTCTCAGCAAGTGGACAAGGTGGACAGGAGGGACATTGATGTCGAGAATAGCAACAACTTCTACTGCCAAATTGTTTGCTTATGATTTCGGATTCTCGTGACTCCGCCGTGTTGAAAATGTATCAATTATATGCGTCGCTGCTTTGGAGGATTCCCGTCACCGATCAACGGTGAATGACGAGCGTTTGATGAGACGCAGCAAGCTTCGGATATACACAGATTGGAGCAGAGATTGAGAGGCTGGACGTTGGCAGTTGGCCCTTGACCCGACTCCAAGATGAGTTTTTGCTTTTTGTGCCTCGAAATGCCAGATGCATGCTCTTCGCACGATAACGATGTTACTATAGCCTTCTCGCCTACGCAGCTCAGTGTCATTCCGTGGCACACAATCCAACCAAGCGAGCCAGCCGCCTGTCCGCATTCAGCCAGTACCGTCTTATCAACCGCCCACACCTCCCCAGCGGACGAAAATGCACGGCACGGTCGCGCTCGGGGCTCCTGGTCCCTGAACATGGCAATGAGTCGACCTGCTGCTTTTCCGTTCAAGCGCAATTCAAACTGCTGGACTTGTCAAAGGGGATGTGGTGGCGTGGGCGTGTATCTGGGCAATTTGGCCGTGCTGGAAAACTCATTGGTTTGAATCCTGCCGTGTTGCCAGGCTGATGTGTATGAGCTTTGGGCCCTGCAGATCGGTTGTACAATAACAAGAATATACTGCAGACCACACATTAAAACAAGTAACGGCAGCTTGCCACTTTTTTCACTCATTAATTTGGAGCTGGAACGCCAACTTCCGGACGGTGATATTGATACACAACGTCATATTGAAAGTAGGAAATTTGCAAAACACTGGTCCTTGATAAAAGAGTCTACCCAGCCATTACTCAAAGAGGCATCAACTTTCATGGTCACAACATCAGAGGACTCATAGTGCTGGGCCACAATATGTGGCTTGCATGGCTCTCTTGGAGCTTCTTATTGATTGAAGCTGCCCTACCACGAGATTGCTCAGCAACCACAACGGACGACAGCCGTGTGAGATTACAAGAAACGCGCGCGGTTGAGGTGGAAAGACGTGTATCAGAGCCAATCATTGTCACAATCACTCTGACTACAACTATCAGCTTGGTACCGTCTGGGTATCCCACGGCTCCAATGGCGACGCATACCCCGATACCGTGGACGGTGCCGGGGGGTTCATTGCCGCAGATAACAATTACGAGGAGCAGAACAACATTTACAAGTGCGATGGATACAACAAGTAGTACTTCGCTTGGGACATCTAGCACAGTCGGGACGGCGTCGACAACAAACATTGGAGCAACGAGCACATCAACTTTCACAACAGAACCGGGCACCCCGAGTACCACTTTTGTGACCACGACATCCTCGAGCAGCGTGACCTTATCGTCCACAACCGGGCTGGAAACAACATCAGCAGTCATCACAACAGATACATCCAATGCTCCTTCAGCAACGTCTTCTGCATCCTTGACTTCAACCTTTTCTGACCCATCACCAAGTGTGGTCGAGGGCAGCACAAGCGCAACGAGCTCGGCCACGCAAGGAGGAACGGCTACTGCTCTTCCACCACCAGCTTCGGCTGATCTTCAGAGCCACTCGCTCGCCCCAGGACAGATTGCCGCCGTCGTGGTGGGCGCGATAGCATTTACCATTTTCGTATCCGTGGTCGCCTATCTCGTCAGATTCGCCGTCATGCGACGACGTCAGAGCTCGGCTGAGAAGCGGCAGCGAATAGACGGGCAAGACGCGACCGCGATGGAGCAGCGGTATCACTCAGGGGGAGCTGCCGCTGCCGCCGCGAGCAGGTCCAGAAGTCTTCACGAGGGAGAGTTTCGCATCGTCATTCGGACGCCCCCGCCAGCTGCTGCGCCGGGTGAGGAAGAAGAGGAACAGAGGATGAGACAGCTTTGGCCGAGTCCCCCGGGAGGTACGCAGAGGTTTACCTTTTTTTCGGGCCGGAGCACGACGACGGCGACCGATTCGGCGACGGACAGAGGTCAATGGAGCCAGGGGACCGAGAATGGAAGCAGCGGGCCATCGCACGGGTACCGTAATCCGTAGACATAATGAATCGGGATCAATTGTTCGTAGTCGCAATTGTGTAGGGAATTAGATATTCGCTGAAAAGTCATATGCCCCCCTCATTGTGTGGAAGCCCATGCATCGTCGTGCTACACAATCTGCATGACACGGTCTGGGATAGCAGATGTGATTGTTGCCATGAGGAAATCCTGCAGTCTCCAGTAATCGTGCCTAAGCTCGGCCTGGGCGAATTGTTGAGGCTCTTCAACGTTTCCAAGAAGATTGCACAGATGGCAGTGCTAAACAAAAAGGCAGTCTTGTGGGACACGACTCGCCTTATGTTTTTCTGCTAAGTCGTTCGTTGGTATGTATTGAAAAAAAGGCCGGCATTGCCGTTCGTACTTTTTATATTTTTATGGGGCCGTCCGTGGTATGCAGATGCGGGAAGAATATCCCGAAAGACGCGAAAAATGCGAGAGAAATGCGAAAAATGCGAGTCTATGCGGGCAGAGAGTGGCTGAGATTTCGCTGCTCTTCACTGTCAATGGTACTGACTCGGTATGCTCGGGTTATTGGGTTTAGGCTGCCAGATAGTGTCCCCCTTGAAGAATGCGAGCAGAACCCGAACTCTTGAAAGTCAGCTCAGACAACCGAAGGATCAAAAAATTTCCAACGTGTCCAACGGGTCAGAAGAGGCGTAGCATGTCACAGTCGCCAGCAGCCGAAAACGATCGGAGAAGGCAGCCAAAATCCAAAACGGGCTGTCGCACCTGTAAAAAACGCAAGGTCAAGGTATGAGAGAGACTGGGGCTCTAACCTGATTCTGATCTGGGCCAACGTACAAATTTACAGTATACTGACCAGGGCGATCCTCAATTTGTGCCTATAGTGTGACGAGAGCCGACCAGCCTGTCACAAGTGTGTAAAGCACGGCGTAAAGTGTGACTTTATCGCATTATCTGAAGACGAAAATAGGCCACATTTACCAAGTCCATTACACCAGCCGTATACTCTTCACCATGAGTCTGGGGGCTTCACCATCAATGATTTGGAGCTTCTCCATCACTACGACACTTCAACATGTTTGACCCTGACGACAGAACCGCTCAGTCGCAATTTCTGGCGCGTCAACATTCCCCAGATTGGCTTCACCACGCCGTATATCCTCAAGGGCATACTCGCCGTTTCGGCTCTGCACATGGCTCGCTATAGGCCGGAGCGCAAGGACTTTTACACAACGCTCGCCTTTCATCACCACAATGCGGCGCTGGCCCAGGCCTCGCCCTTGATCACAAAGGTCGACATGGACAATTGCGTCAACCTGTTCCTCTTTAGCACCATAACCTATTATTTTGCATTTGCTAAACCCCGGAGTCCCACGGATTTCTTCTTTGCCGACAACAATGTGGTGCCCGACTGGCTACTACTCTTCCGCGGCGTGCGCGCCCTCATGGAGTCGACGGGCGACTTGATCCGCGCGTCCTCAATTGCCTTCATCTTTGAGGAGGGCATCAAGATGCACCAAGTATGGGAGTCGCTCGAGTACGAAAATGAGGGGTTCCAGGAGCTGCAGAGGAACATTCGTGCCAGCGTTGACGGCGACCGCGAGGCCCTCAAGCTCCGGGCGCTGCTCAACGCCGTGGACACGCTGCGCAAGAGCTATGCCATTGTGCACGATGGCACCCAGTCGGACGAGAACAAGTCCCGCGGCGTCTTTGTTTGGGTGTACAAGATCTCTGATTACTATATTGAGCTCGTCAATGCCGGGGATAACGAGGCTCTCTGCGTTCTCGCCTTTTTCTGTGTGCTGCTTCGGCGGTTGGACTTTATGTGGTGGATTGAAGGTTGGGGACTTCATCTCATTGAGCGCATATATGCTCGTCTTAATGATACCTATAAGTTATGGATCCGATGGCCCATTGAAGAGATGGGCTGGGTGCCTGTATACTAGATACTCAGTGAATACAACATCATCATAAGGCACGACTTGACAACTCGCTTCCACATCCAATCTTGACACCATCACACTTGAGGATACTAGTATTTTTGAAAATCCTTTCATGCAAATTCACAGTATATTGTGCTTATGTCATTCTGAAAACATTGTCTACCGTGCCGATAGAGACCTAGCCTAGATCGATCCGAATCAGTGTTGTGGGTACGAACCCGAAAAACGCGAGCTGTTTATACTCCTGGTCTCGGCTGCGGGCAACGTGGGGGAGACGAGCCACCTCACTAGGCTAACCGGCCCTTTCCCAAGGGGCGGGATTGGCTATTATTATCATAGCCACACGGCGCAAAGCAGCACTTTTGTAATTTCTCACTGAATTATGGATCGTTTTCTATTGACTTGTAACGCGAATCTTCGGAGCCTCGATACTGCTTTCGGAAAAGACCCTGGCGTCTCAAACATTGGTGATCCAGGCAGACATATAAAATTCTTTTGGGCATTCTTTGAGGTAAAGGCAAGGTACGTATATATTCAGACATTCTTCCTGCTAGGAGATATCTTCTAAGCAAACCAATAGATGTCCACAGCAGCGACGACAACAAGAACAACTCACACGGAATCGACAACCACACCGCCAAGATGTCAGACGTGATATCATTTGTCTTTTACGCGTACAAGCCGTCAATGGCTGGTGCGGTCATATTCGTCGTACTATTCGCCATCGCAGCCCTCTATCACATTTGGCTTCTCGTAAGGAACCGAGTCTGGTACTTTATTCCTTTCGTGATAGGATGTCTCTGTAAGTTTACCAGTTTGTTTGTGATCAAGTTGTTTCGTGTGGCTGACCGACCTGATCTTTTCAGTTGAGGCTGTTGGTTATATTGGGCGCGCCATGTCGTCTACAGAGTCTCCCAACTTTACCAAAAATCCATACATTATCCAGTCGGTCCTGCTGCTCCTCGGCCCGACACTATACGCAGCCTCGATTTACATGATCCTCGGCCGTCTCATTGTGCTCCTTGAAGCGGACAACTACTCCGTCATCAAGCCAAAATGGTTAACGAAATTCTTCGTGCTCGGCGATGTCCTGTCTTTCTTTGCCCAGGGAGGAGGTACGTCCGGCTAATTAAACACATGCATCCAGCGTGGAGCAAGATATACTGACACCAGAAACAGGAGGTGGCATGCTCACCACGGCCAAATCCACAGACGACGTGCGCCGCGGCGAGAACATCATCCTCGGCGGCCTGGGCATCCAGGTGCTCTTCTTCGGCTTCTTCATCGTCGTGACCATGATCTTCCACCGGCGCATCGCCCGCGCGCCCACGCCAAAGTCCCTGCGCACCGCGGCCCCCTGGCGCAAGCTGCTGTACGCCCTTTACGCCACCAGCATGCTCATCATGGTGCGCAGCATCTACCGCGTGGCCGAGTACGCCGAGGGCCAGGGCGGCGAGCTGCAGTCCAAGGAGTTTTGGCTCTACATCTTTGACGCCCTGCCCATGGTCGTCGTGGCGTACGCCTTCATCTGGATGCACCCCAGCAAGGTCGTCAACAGCCGGCTGCAGACGCCGGCCATGGAGCCCGAGTACGCCATGGAGGATGGTCTGGGAGGACGGACTACTAGGCAACGAAGCGATTACAAGTGAGTTGGGCAACGCAAAGGAACGGGATAAAAGAAGAATTTGCGGCTGATTGGGATGAATGCAGTCGTTTGCAAGCTGGGGACAGTATTCCCCTGGTTTGACTTGGAGACTGGAGCGAAATATTGCAAGAGTAGGGTCATAAGACGCTATTTTCATTTGTGTGTATTTGTTTATCTGGAAATAGAGGTTAGAAGCTATATAATGGCTG
The DNA here is from genome assembly GCA_023628315.1 of Neopestalotiopsis sp. M2102B. Taxonomy (NCBI): domain Eukaryota; kingdom Fungi; phylum Ascomycota; class Sordariomycetes; order Amphisphaeriales; family Sporocadaceae; genus Neopestalotiopsis; species Neopestalotiopsis sp. M2102B. The sequence goes on from JAMAKW010000007.1 coordinate 877,466, forward strand.
GCATAATGCCAGATTTGGGATGGGAGATATTCATATTAAATCTCATACACTACCCGTTTATTCTTTGCGATCTCGCTATTAAGTCCCTTCCCGTGTTTCGCGACACAAATGGCTCTGAAGGACCAGGTCCTGGTCCTGAAGCTCAACGGCCAATCCATCGATAGCAATACATGCTAAGTATATAACGTCCTTTGATCCATCCTCCTTCTTGGGCTCAGTCGACTGGGGAGCTTGGCCCTGGGTTTGCTCAACTCCGAAGAGGCAGCATAAGGGGAGGGAGACAGAAAGATTGTGGTAGGCAATCAATCGGATTGACTGCTGGTGTGATATTGAGCTGTGGTGCGATTGGCCCAGTGGTGCTACCAATTGTTGTACGTCATCTGGACCGAGATGTCAAAGACTCCATGTCTCTGGACCTCGATATCGCTTTGACAACAATCGAGGTCCGGTTCAAGATAAACGAATCCGAAGCTCTGGCACTATTAGAGGCCACCAAATACTCGTAAAGGGACGTCCACGAGACCTAAAGAGGTGGCTTCATCAAACAACAACGCTCAGACAAACCTATAACGTCAAGCTCGACTGAACCGTACCATGGCCACCACTACCAGGGTCCTGACAGGAGGAGCTCTGGATGACGCTCTGAGTACCTACTCCCTCCTGACTTCAACTATGGCAGACCAGTTGCAAGCGGTCTCGCTCAGGCTGGTCAAACCGGAGCGCATAAGATTATTTTTATATTATTCTTCTTTTCTAAATTAAATAAAAACTTGAGAAGGGAAGAAAAATAAAAGAGATATTTTATTTCAAAAAATTCTTTCGTATACATTTTCTATTCTATTTCAAGGTGTCCTTTGGTTCGTTTCTTTTATGATGGCGCTTAGAGCCGGAGCCGTCGCAACCTGGGAAAGGGCAAGGCTCACGGCTTCTGGGAACGCGAGACTGCTGCTCATCTTGTGGCTGCTGTTGCTCTTGTTGCTGCGTTGCTGCATTGCTGAGTCGATTCATGGCTCTGCCAGCCGGGTTTTTGCGAATATACTGCGAGAGCGTGGCCACGACATCTGCGGGCGTGGAGCCCATCTGGCGCATGTGTAGCGATATTGCCAGTATGACTACTACCACCATGCCCTTGCCGCTGATCAGACCAACGGGGGCTGCTCTTGGTGGTGGTGGTACTGCTGCTGCCGTTTCGTTCCATTTTGTTCTTGGTCATCGTGCACGAAGTTCTGCTTGTTTACGTACTTAGTGAAGCCACATCCCGTGAACAGATTGCCATCCTCCATAGACATGGCCGGATCCATGTCAAGCACTGATTCTCAATACCGATATATTACATCACGACAATTCTCATTGCCGGCCCAGAATGGGAGCATCACACACCGGTCGCATTTGTATCGAATTGGTGGCAGAGATCAAAAAGACAAGCCGGTAGGTCTCGGCTCTTGTACCCAGGGCTGGCGCAATCGAAGAGAAATCTATCACCACCAAAGGAAAAACTGAACTCGGCAGGACCGGAGACGTCATACCGGGATAACCCAACAAGTAAAGAGCTCGGAAATGGAGTCTGACCCTCCGAGTGAAACCCAACTCGCAGGACAATAAATTGATGTTAGCGATTGCTTGGCATTGCGGATCAGATAAGATTAGATCGTTCAGAATGGCGGGCGCGGACACACACACGCACGCACACAGCCAATCCGTGATGGTGTCTCGGAGAAAAAAAATCAAGAAAAATTTGCGCCGGCTTTTGCAAACGTCCAAACTTCTCCCAAAGCCCCGGTAAGCTCTTTTTGACGCTCTACCCTCCCATATCATGCAGAGTAATTACTGTTATTCGCATCGGCTACAAGATCCTTCCACTTAAATCGCTGGCCCGGTCGCGCGGGAACAGCCGCAGTCACTTACTCGCTACAAAATTCCAAACGCACGATTGGGGAAGGAAAGACAGTATACTGCGCCTATTTGGGCAAACAGAGAGTCGTGGGATTGGACGTTTGCCAAAAACTCCGTCGCCAACACAAATTGGGCAAAGTTTGGGGGGGAGACAAGACATGGGGATGAAGGTGGTGGAACCTGTGGGAATCCAGTACAGAATAGTCAAGGGCGGCCCATATTCCGTACACACGTTGCGCCAGCTTCGCCCAATCGGCAGGTAACAAGAGACCCCGGATTGCAGACAAGCATTACAATTGGCGCATCAGGTCCAGTTTGGGGGAGAGAGGATCATATCTCAAGAGAGAAAGGGACGGCAGCCGCATGACCGCACCTCCATATCTTCTTGGCTGAATAGCATCTTTTGACGTCGTCTTCTCTCTCTTGACGATATCAATCTTGGTCAGCTTCCTTTGCGCACAACCTCCTCGGAGCATCGGAGTAAAAAGGGAAAACGACACTGGCGGTGTGCAAGAAGAAACACAGAGACAGAGAGGACAGCGAGTGCGGGATTCCCAAAAGTGATATCATGACTAACAAGACAAAAGTGTAAAGGATGCTATTATCTAAAAATGTGCCCATGATTTCCTTATCTTGCAGTTGGGATGGGCAGCATGGCTCCTCCTCTCGCGTGCAATGTCACTTAGGGGTATAGTGTCGCTGTGCTGTTGCGTGGTTCGTAGGTTGCAAAATGCGAAAATGTCCCCTCAAAAGCCACTTTGCATTTCGGTGCCCGGTTCAATATCACTTAGGGGTATAGTGCTGAGGGTGCCCTCGCGTGCAGTATCACTTAGGGGTATAGTGTTGATGGATGTGTCGTGGGTAGTCGTGGGTAGTCGTGGGGTGTGCTGGGTGTCCGCCCGGTTATATATCACTTAGGGGTATAGCGCTTGTTTTGTGGTGCCTCACTCTGCCAACTGCGCAATCAAAGCAATCCATCAATCCATCAGAGAGCACTTTGAGACATGGCAACCGTCGGGTTCAACCGGCTCATTCTTTGAAAACTGTCACCCCCTAGGCTCAACCTCGAGCATCGATAGTGACATTATCCTTGGAAGTTTGTCTTGTTTCACGGAAATACGGAGCGCACAAGAGGCCATGCTTGTAAGCTGACGTCTTTTGTTCCCTGGTACGCTCGTACTTGGCCGTAAAGCCGTTCTGACATGCCTTTAAGGGAATGTAGAGGGTTCAATGTTTCGTGTCAAAAGGTAAGTCCCGCTGGGCTGCCTCACAATAGGGTACTGGAGTTCGAGTTCTCGTCAACGCTGTTGCCAGTGCAAAATGAGAGAACAAAGTATTTATGAAATGCTCAAAATTACAAGTAGTTATATCCAGCAAGAACTATCCACGTACGTACCTACGTGACAAAAGTGATAGGGCACTTCTAGGGCAATCGCCGGCATTCTCTCAACTCACTTCTGGCGCGTTGTTTTAGCGCATGGGTTGGTGCTGGGTTGGCTCTCTGATCCATCCATTGGGAAGCCCCGCCATTGATCACAAGCAAAAGACTTGACTAATGAAGTCAATTGCCCCTCTAGGAAGCGAAGGAGTCAAGGTACTCGAGGTACTCTCGTATCCCTCGACTATCCGAGCATAACCTCGAGTCAAGCTTATAACAAAGAGAGTCACCTTCAGTCTTTTTCTTCTTCTTCTTCTTGCATGCTCTTAGATTTTGTTCTCTTTTCCTACATCCTTCCTCACTAGAACCTACATCCTAGACCAGCTTGTACTACGCAAGAAGCTTGATCACCCTTGTCCTAATTGTCAAAGTATACACATACGTATATATACACACAGCAAACAAAGCTTGGAAGAGCTTCTTTCTAGTCAAGTCACAATGAACACCTCCATGGTCAAGTCAAAGTTCCTCTCGAACCCAGAGGACATTGGCGTCGTTGCCGTCGGTTTCTCGGGTGGTCAGGTATGTTGCATTCCTCAGGACCATTACTCTCAAATGTTTGGCAAGCTAGGCAACAAGCTTTACTGACCGTCATGTCTGCCCCATCAACAGTGCAAGCCTGGCGTGGACGCTGCTCCCAAGGCCCTGATCGAGGCCGGTCTTCTCTCACAGCTGCGTGATGAGCTCAACTACAAGCTCCACGGCGACGACGAGGTACACCTGTACACGGATCTGATGCCCAAGGAGGACCCGCCGTACCGCAACATGAAGAACCCCAAGGCCGTCAGCAACGTGACGGAGAAGCTGTGCGACCAGGTGTACGCGCAGGCCCGCGAGGGCCGCATGGTTCTGACGCTGGGCGGCGACCACTCGATCGCCATTGGCACCATTGCCGGCACGGCCAAGGCCATTCGTGAGCGCCTCAACCGCGAGGTCGCCGTCATCTGGGTCGACGCCCACGCCGACATCAACACGCCCGAGTCGAGCGACTCGGGCAACGTGCACGGCATGCCCGTCGCCTTTGTTACGGGACTCGCCAAGGAGGACAAGCGCGAGTACTTTGGCTGGCTCAAGGAGGAGCACATGCTCAACCTCAACAAGCTCGTGTACATTGGCCTCCGCGACGTGGACCCCGGCGAGAAGCGCATCCTGCGAGAGAACGGCATCAAGGCCTTTAGCATGTTTGATGTTGACAAGTATGTCTCTTTTTATTCTCCTTCTCCTTTCTTTCGTGTCACACGGAGCTAACCACGGTAAATGTCAACAGGTACGGTATCGGCCGCGTCGTCGAGATGGCGCTCGCACACATTGGCAACGACACCCCGATCCACCTGTCCTTTGACGTGGACGCCCTCGACCCCATGTGGGCTCCTAGCACGGGAACGCCGGTGCGCGGGGGCCTGACCCTGCGAGAGGGCGACTTCATCTGCGAGAGCGTGCACCAGACGGGCAGCCTGGTGGCCATTGACCTGGTCGAGGTCAACCCAAGCCTGGCGACGGATCACGTCGGCGCTTCGGAGACGGTTCGGGCGGGTTGCTCGCTAGTCCGGTGCGCGCTGGGAGAGTCGCTGCTGTAAAAAAGATATTATCGCGAGAACAACAACAACAACAACAACAACAACAACAACATGATGCGTCTTTCTCTGTCTTTGGTGTTGGGCAGAATGGTCGTGGGCGTTTCTATTGGGGTTACATATATTACATAAGGGTTTTGGTTATTGATTTTCCTATTTCGCTGGAGTCCAGGAACTGGGAGATGATGCTTGAGCTTTGGTAGATTGAATGCATCACTGTGCCCTCGCAGGCAGCGTCCGTCCCAGATATGATGTGCCGCGTGTGGGGTTCCTACCTGTGAAAGTCCAGTCAGATAATCAGTCACTGGCTTTTCGGTTTCCTTTCGCATAGCGATATGTGGTTTTCTTCTTGTGGATCTACTCGGTTCGATCAACATTGGAAGACTCCATCACAATTGCTATTATTTCTTGCATTACGGTTGATGCAGGTACTGGACGCGATTGTCGCCAACAATTTCCCAGCCATCCGCATTGTGTTAGTATATTATCGTTCGCTGACCAGCCACCCACAAAAGATCGCTTGGAGGGGTTTCCTTGGTGTGCGATCCTAGGGCGATCCGGCAGGATCCGTGCAGTCTGGCAAGTATGTACCTCTTTCACTCATTGACTGACACGACGATGGATTGAATTCAAGCCAAGATGCTCAAAACGGCAGCAAGAAGCAAAATTGGCAATAAGGGGGAATTGGGTTGCTTCCATGAACGACTTGTCTCCAAAACGATCAGGCTCTGAGCTTATGTTGGGAGATGTACGTAGGTGGTAGTGCATAGATACATACATAGCACGTGTGGTAGGACGACTCTATGATCGGGTGGCCGAGCCTCGAAAAGTCTACATACGATCCGGGTTAGGTAGGATCTAGGTAGGCAGGCAGGCAAGGCAGGCCGCTGTCAATGATCCTAGTTCGCCCAGTTTGGATTTCTCGCGTGTACTCGTCAATTAAAATTACCGCCGTGCCCCGGTCAACATGGCCCTCGGATGAGAATGGCATTCTATTGTGTATTGTTCCATTCTTGACGTGGTGGGAGAGAGAGAGAAAAAAACACGTTTTCGCGTTTTAGTCGACAGTTTGAGACTTCAAAACCCAAATCAACCGACGAGCTCTCAGTCGACAGATATACTCGATATACCCGAACCACGACAAGACCTATATCCTAGCCGACGCACCTTACAGTCTTATAGCGTCACCAGCCCTCTCGCGACCCAGCAACTTCGCAGGCCAGGTCAGCAACCGACTCCACCGCAAAGCAGCAACTTGCGCTGCACTGCACCAAGAGAGGTTTCTTGTCGCGGGGCTTCCTCCAAAAGCAAAGCCCGTTTGCGCGTCGTCGCAGCGCATTCGAGCCCAATAGCTGCCTATTCGACGAGTCTACTTGGGAAACGGCCACGAATACCGTCTAGTTGGCAAGAAAGAAAACGAAGATTGGGGCCATCGCAGAACGATTGATTTGCGGTAACATTGGGCTGACGCGCATCTTTGAAACTGTGCCCATATCACAACGTTTTGGCGCCGCTACGCAAAAGTGTCCCCCCAGCGAGATCTACGATCATTGTCCCAACGCTCGGCACAGAACAAAAGGGAAATAGAATATAAATCGCAGTGCGCCCCAGCGTCTTGAACTTTCGAATCTCTGACGAGCTCGCGAATATATACCAGACAGTATCAATTGGCGAACAAAGCGTTAAGCGACAGCTTCGTGCGCCTGCTCGATTTCGTCTTGTTCCAAGTCCGCCAGATCCGAGAGCGATACGACCTTGACTTGGCGAATTGGCGACTCCAAGCCGCCCGCGCCCGAAAAAATAAAAAATCAGTTGCGCAAAAAAGGCAAGATAGTACCAGCAGCAGCAGCAGCACAATATGGCCTCCACATACACATCGGGCACGAGCTCGGTCGTCCTGGAGCGGCGGGTGGTGCCCCAGCGCATCCACAAGTACCACTGGCCGGCGGTGCAGCTCAACGTCTGGATGTTCATCATGCTGGCGGCCGCCAGCACCATCCTCGGCGTGTTCGCGACCTTTATCACGCAGCAGGCGGTCCTGGGCCTCGGCGTGCCCTGGTACATGCCCTACTTCATCACCGTCGCCGCCCTCACCATCCTCTACATCGCCATGCTGCTCTGGCTCATCTCCCAGCGCCGCCTGCTGCCCTCCATCGTCATCATCGGCGCCTTCATGTTCTTCGTCCTGTGGATGGTGGGCCTCATCGTCACCAGCATAGAGCTCTGGAGCCCCAACGGCTCCGTCAGCGCCAACTGCAACCGCCTCGTCTTTGGCCAGGATCCCGGCAGCAGCAATCAGGAGAGGCTCGCTTGGCTGCAGCAAAGAAGTATATGTACGTTTTTGATACTTCCTCTGTTCTATTCCTCTTCCATTTTCAACCTTTGTACTCACTAGCTCTCCACGTTTTTGAACTCGTTGCTTTTATGCCGTACCAAATACTAATTCAATCGCACAGGCCAGTCTTGGCAAGCATTGTGGGCTTTTGCATTGATTGGATGCCTGTTCCTCTTGTGGATAATGGTCATGGCTGTTCAAGTATTCTACGATTCTTAATTCAATCAGAGAAAGATATTTCCGGTATTGGCGTTGCGTTGGTAAGCCACGTGTTGGTAAGCCACGGGTTGAACTATGATTTATATAGTTACGAGATTGATGTTGTTTATGTCTGATTTTGTACGAAGAAAATGAGCGAACATGGCGTCAAATTTATGTATTTAATAGCTTTCGAAAAGATGATATCCCATATACAAGTGTTGGCATTCATTTAAGAGCATCATGTCACAAAGAACAACAGATCGAATTAGGAGTTTAACGTGATTTATATTATTAAAGTATTAACACTGTGGTAAGTGTTTGAGATCGTAGGACTCGTGAGGGTATCATGATATTCATATCGCTTAGTTGGACCACTTGGGGTCGACCTTGTTGCCGGTCATCTTCTCGTAGCCGCTGCGGAGGGCGTCGGTGGCCTTCTCCTGCTTGTCGCGACCGAACTGGCCCTCGTGGCCGGACTTCTTGACACCAAAGTCGGTGACTGTGATGGAACGCCATGTCAGTATGGGATGCTTATTGTATGTATCACTGTATTTTGTAGGATAATGTCTTACTCTTGTCAACGTAGTCGGACTGCTGTCCAGCTCCACCAGCCTGAGCGTTGGTGTTGGTCTTGTTGCCAGACATAGCGTTCTTGATGGCGTCCATTTTGGATGTTTGTGTTTTGAGGTGGGGAAGTTGTGAGAAACTTAAATTGTTTGTTTAAACCAGGTGTTTATTGTTGTAATAGATGATGATTGTAAAAGACAAAAGAAGACTTGTTTGTTGGTCAACTTCAGTTCTTATATACACTCAAGAGGTGGCAGTAAGTTTGAGCTACCTCCCAAAAGTTCCCAGATCCAGTGACGTTGAGCTGCCCAGATCGACCCAGTCTTTTTTTCAAACAAGGGCCCCTCCGCCCCGCATCCCAGATCGATGCGCATGCGCGCCGAAGCTGAGCTTGGTTGCCCAGACTTGCCAGACCAGCAACGTCATAGCGCCGCTCAAATGGCAGGCAAGTGTAAAGACGGAATATTGATAGCACCTGTAGCCTACAGTACCTGACACGACTTGCTTGACATGGTCCTTGGCTGCCTCGATTTCACCAGTCTTGCCCATGAACACATTGTAAGCCATACAAAGGCAGGCAAGGACAAGGGCAGGCCTAATGCGTCTTACGATCATGTCAAGGTTGTACTGTCTGTCCATCGTCCTGTTTTCACCCCACGTCCCCTAGAAATTGCCTAGCTCTTTACCAAGTTCCCCCCTTCGCCGCAGCGTTCCTTGACTGGTTTGTCTCGAGGAGGGAATATGATCTGCCGAACTGGCGTCATATTCGTCTTGCTCTTGCCAGGCTCTTTCTTGCATTGCTACCCTTATTACCAAGCTTACCATGCTTGCCATGCTTGCCAGGAAGGGGCTCTTGTTGTACAAAGACAAGACCTGCATGGCTGGGCAAGAGCCAAGAAACTTCCCGGAACTTGTTGGAACTGCCGTCGAAGGGGGGGTTGCTGCTTCTCACAGTACGTACATATGTTAGTGGCCTCCAGTTTTGGTGTAATCCACGCATGTGATTTTTCAAAACTGGCGATAAGCAAGCAAACATGGTGTACGCCAAATGCCATTAGACACACCGTAGTACCAACCTAGTGCACGCCGCTATCGAAACTGCGGCAAACCCCTCAAAGCCACGCAGAACTGAAAATGAGGTTCTCGACCTTTCTTGGAGGCCTGTTTGCGTGGGGTCTAATGAAAATGCAAAGAGGGAGCCTGACTAGATTCTGTCCAAATTCTCCCGCCTCTTCGGAAGACTGGACGAGGTCTGTGTAGTATAGCAGTACGTAGTCCGGTATAGTCACGATGGTGGCATCAACGCCCCCACCTGGACCCAAGCTGGAACCCCAGACCAGCTCCAGCTCTTCATCAAAGGGTCCTCCTGTATACCCTGGCGTCTAGCCAGGGTCCCCTCCACTTCATCATAACCATGACAACAGGAACCTGAGAACGAGACGCGCCAGAGTCCGTCTTCGTCGACGTTTGTCTATCCATCATCTTTGCTTCATGGTGACCAATGCTTATCTAAGACAATGAGCATTTCCATGTCATCAAGTGGCCTACCTAGAATGTACGCTATTGCTTTCTGCATTCAACTCTGGCTGGATCGGCTCGTCCTTATCAATTGGAGCCACTTGACAGAAGTGTGAGTTGACATTGGGAGAGAGATCGTACAGCTATATGAAACTATCATTGTCACATGCAGACTTGCTTTCAACTTGCACATAGATCTATAAGCAAATGTGGTGAACATTTAAAAATGCTTTTTTCCATTTGTGTCGAGAGAATCGTTCTATGGACGATGCCTCAATGCTGTGGTATCGATCCCGTCTCCACAGGCAGGATTGAGAAATAGTAGGACTTTGATGGCACGATGCTGTGCACTCGCTTGCGCACGTAGTCGACCGAACCCGTCCTTTCTGTTCTATATATATGCGGAAAAAAGTATATGACTGGCCGAAACTCCTGGTGGCTGCCGGGCCTTTCTCAAACGCCCTGCCTTGGGAAAAGTCATATATGGTACATTTTTGTACATAACCAAACAAACCGTTTGATGCATAAGATGAAAATTCAACGCTTTAATTCCTGAACTCCAGACCATGGTTGTGCCCTTTTATAACAGATCCTCGACCCAGCCCATCTTCTCTCGCCTTTCGTCGGACAAGCGGGCATATTCGAGCAGTAGGCGGAAGACATAAATTTGCATATCCTCCTTTCTCAAGACCTTCTCGGCCCATTGCTTGCCCTCGAGTGCAATCTTCTTTGCTTGGGCATCGTGGCTTGGGGCCTTGTCTTTGTAGCCGACGAAATACTCCATGATGGCATAATAGTCGAGGAAGCGATTGTCCATAGGGACAAAGTGCTTCCAAGCCACCAGTCTGCTGTCGTGCCATTCCCGCCATAAGGTACTCTTGATTGGCAGAGATGTGCTCCTGAGAAAGCCGAGATAACGTCCGGAGAAGGAATTGCCGTCAATGTCAGGCAGGTACTTGAAATCGAATTGGAAATTCATACTCTGGCCTAGGACCAGGTCGAATTCAGGGTCGGTGTAGAAACAACGTCCACCTTTTTGTTGCATACTCTTGTCGATTTTGTCGTCGCAAGCCAGATCGGTAAGGCCGACATTAGCAAAGTCCCAAACCCAATCGTCGAGGTGACCGTCCCGCTGGGCGGCGACCTGGTCAGTCCCAGTTGGCAGTGCAAAGTTCACGGGGGGTGTAGTCGCGGTCATAGCCATGCTAATCTTTGTGGCGTTGTTCATGGCTGCGAACCGATGGCGCTGGAAACCTTTCCAGTTCTTTGCAGTGTTTCGTCCGCCGGTAGCAACACCACGCCAAATGAGCTCGCCGGCCTTGTTCTCCCAGTCTGATCCATGATAGCCGCCTCCGACAAATCTTTCTTCTTCGTTCCAGTACATCGGCGCTGGAAGCAGGATCTCATTGTTGGTGGCCAGCTTGCTACCTCCAAACATGGGAAACAGGACCTTGGTTGCCGATGTCGACAAGGGCTTGATGAAGATACCCTCGAGACCCTGGAGGTCCGGCTGATGACAAAAGTCCTTGGATAGTGTGGCGTTGGACACGAAGCCCTGATATTGGTGGGGAGCCGCATTGGCGGGTACGAATTCGGGCGTCTTGTCAAATGTTTTTTGTGGCTTCACGGTGCGTGCAAGGCTATCGGGATGGCAGCCACGGCGTGCGATGAGCCAGTAGGGTTCTAGTGTGACCAAAATATCAGCCTCATTCTGCAGTGTCTCAGACATTCCAACGGTGCTTACCAGTGCTCTCCCAGTGCTTCTTAATCGTGGAAGGCTTTTTGAACCCTTGTTTCACACTAGGCAGTGTATCGAATTCGCTGATGACTTGTTTTGGCGGCCAGAGACTACGCGTCTTCTTCTCCTTCTCCATGTAACCGGCCATATCCTCAAAGGGCACCACCAATCGGGGCTCATCCATGGCATTTAATGCAATATCCATGTCGGGTAGGTATTTCTCGATAGTCTTGGTCATGTTGAGCCAAATTTGCGTCCAGAACCAATCGCTCTTGGCGCTCGCGTTTCCGTTTCGGACGTTGATGGTCATTTCGTAGTCCCATGCTTCCTTGCGAATAGCGTTGGAATCCATGCCCCAAAAGGGGTTCAAGTCGTGGTAGATTTGGTCCCAAAAGTCCTCTACCATGACGGCATTGTGCTCTGTGGCAAAGTTGTACCATTCCCTGAAGCCTGGAGGCGGGTGTCGGCCTCGTCGCTTGCGGTATTCGGCGGCAGCGGCCTCGAGGGTATGCGACTCCTTGTCCATCATCTCCTTCATTGTAACGTCCGCAACCATCATCAGTGAATCGATCGGATGTGTGGTTGGCTTTGACGGTGCATCGTCAGAGGGCGCGCCATGTGCGCCATTGTGGCTTGGGTCGTATTCGATGGGCTTCTCAGCCTCAGCAGCTGAACCGCCGACTGCCTTGCCAGCGTCGGCATCGCGCAATGGATTCGGATCGCTGTCGGGTAGGTAGGGCTGCACTTTGGTCGAGTCACTGCTGCTGTGGAAATGCGATGTCGAAACATCGGTGCCCGTTGTGGAGGAAAGATAATAGAGTAGGCATATTAACACGACGGCCGGAAATATGTAGCGAACGAGGTGTGAAGGCCGGCGAGGAGGGAAAGCCGGAGAGCGCATCATGATGCAGAGACGACGACCTGCGGAGGGCGCCAGGACGTCGTCGGTTTCTGCAAACTGAGGGCCTCGCTGTGCCGACGGGTGTTTCGGTCTCGAAAGGAGTGTTGAAAGATGTTTGTCGAATTAGGAGGTAACTAGTAGAGCGGCGGGAAAGGGTGAGTGAGAAGCCGTTGGCCAAATCTACGAGCTTCTGCGCGCGACCCTCATCGATTGGCGTAGAACCTTAAAACGTTGACCGCAATTCAGTGCAGCAATCAACCCCCGTCGGACGAAGCAAAAGCTGGGGCGGACCGATTGTTGTTCGTTGCTTTTCTCGATTCGTGGAAAGCAGAGCCTCTCTAACCTTTGTGCGAGAGAAAGAGGTTCGTTGCAGACAAGAATGGAAAAAGAAATACTCGCACTGCAACGGCAGACGATCAAAGGGGATGAGTACGAAAAAGAAGAAGAAAAAATATGAAGAGTGAAGGAAAAGAGTAGGAGTAAACGGTTGACGTTTTTTCGGCGGACCAAGCGAAGTCTGACTTTTGGCTAAGTGAACAAGTCAGGTACAAAGGGTTGGATGAGTCGTGGTTATCATGCAGCGATGGCCCCCATCGATCCAATCTTCTCCTTCTTTGGCTGGTGCAGATGCTAAGTAAATGAGTGTGGGTGTGGTACAGGTACACGCTCAGTATCCCGATCCCGCACGCCCAAACAGACCGATGAAGAAGATTCACCGCGGCTTGAGAGGGAAAATAATGATTTCCAGCCCAGGCAAATCCAAATCAAATGGTGGCCAGGTTGGATCGTGATTTGAACTAGTGACACTCTGTGTACGCAATATTGTCGTACTGGACTGGCAAGAGCGGGCGATGTCAATCCGAAGTGGTAGTTGAGTGTAAACGGCAGAAATGGCTGCTGGCTGGTGGCCGGCCCTTGTTTGTGGTTTGCTGGATGTGTGTTGGCCGGCTATACTATTTTTCTGTAGCACGCTTGGCTCTCAAACTAGCTGCACATTCGACGGACGGGATGTCAAGTTCTGGCTAGGGATGCGGGTTGCAGAAATGACAAGCGACCGGAGTAGGTATAGGTAGTACGTAGACGACTACCGAGTCCCGGGGGTTGTTTTTTGGAGTAGGGAAAGAGAGCGACAATACGAAAATGAATTGGCCGAAGCCGAAGGATCTCTGCAAGCGAGAAGAGACGAATGATAATACCCAGATTGATAGCGTGCCGGACTTGAATAAGCTCAAGGTCAAGTGAAATGAATGTGGAAGCCTCAAAATGGGGCGTACATGATGATGTAGACAAGGACCTGGGTAGACGGGCAAGGATCAGGACTTCCGGGTCCCCGAGCACTTCACTTCGGCGCGCTGCAAGACAGGCGAAACAAGAAATGTCCTCTGGTGACGGCCGTCGGAGCTTTTTGGTCGGGTCGTGCTTAGGACGAACAAATGTGCTAGTCGTCGATATGGATGTAGGTAAAGGTCAGGTAGAGGACCAAAAGATAAAAGGAATCAGTTGATAGATTCAGTCAATAAGTGAGGATGAATTGGATTGGCGTGATGGGTGACAGACAGTGAGTGAACAGGGGATCATCACATGTGCATGAAAGTCAACCAAAGTGTCGGCGTCTCGCCAAGACCTCTCTTCTTTTCCATTCGGAGAGAAACAAAAAGATAGAGGAAGCCTTCAAAGAAGTAACAATGATTGGAGACTGGACACTCCCCAACCCCAAAAGTCCACACACTCAACAAACCATGCATGCATGTGCTGTGCGTCTTTGCTCTTCCATATCCTCCGTTGATTGGAAATCCCCAAACGCCCGCCTGCAAGAATGGACAAGTTTTGCCTTTAGCAGAGACAATGAACGAGGAGGGCTGCCAACGCAACAGGGCGCCGTTTCGGGGCGTCAAATTCTTTGTCCAAAGCAGCTCCAACTCCAGCTCGCGAGGTCCAGCTTTCAGCGCTCAATGGGGGAGGCTTCGAGAATCGACAGTGCTAAAGAACAGCTGCAACCCCCCTTCCATGTTGCCCCGCAGAGCCCTGCAAACAGGGGCAACCTTTGCCTGGGAACCGGGGGGACGGTCTAATTAGTGGAGTGGCCAATGTCCAATCGGGCGTTGGACTGGCTCAAACTACCCTTAATTGCCAGCACGTTAGCGGCGTAGCAGCTTCCATTTGTTCCTGGCCTTTACCTGTTTCAGAGTGAGAGCGAGGGGGTGAGAAGGAAGCATTGGGAGGGGATAAGCTGTGCCATGTGTGCCAAGACTGCTGTCAGCTCAAGTCAGCGACAAAGCTGAAATACAAATTACAACCTATGAGCGGGTTCATCTACGCGCCTGACTGTGATCATCTACTGTGTACGTGATTGACAACATAATCTACCTTTGCCAAATCGCATCATGTTCTACATGCCAGGTGTTTAATCCAGCGAGTGGGCACAATATACACAGTAAGATAGCAACAAATCGCGATCCTTCAAAGTGGCTATGGTCAGCTCCCACGTAATATAAGTGGAATACACTTGGGCGAAACGACGCATTCTCGACTTTTGCTGGTCAGCAAGCAGCCAAGGTCTTGCTTGGGACTCGTTCGCTTTGTTAGCATGAATCGCGAATGATGATGAACAACACAGCCAGGCACGGGACGACAAGAAGTTTGAAAGATCAGCACGATTGAAGGAGTGAGGCTCTACCTCCACGCCTTGGAGCCCTATCTCCTAATCAGTAATGATCGTGGCTGATGTGTTTCATGAGAAAGAAGATCTTCTATCCATCGACGATGGCAACTCTATTTCGCTCATCCTAATCGAGCCGCTGTGTCCACAATACAATTTATTTTATAAAACCAATGACACTTTCAAAATGTCAGAGACGGGAGCTTTACCGAAGGAAAGGCCACCCATCCAAATACGAGTGCCCTTGCTTTCTGGACCCCTTCATCACTGTATGTCTGAGCGCGTGACAGACGTAAATGCAGGACACACAGCACAATTGCAGGTAAATAAGTGGTTGTCCGTTTCTTATTCCTACAAGCGGCGATCCTCAATATTTGGATCGAACATGCTTACTACATTACAAGTATGCAGCAGCGACGGCAGGAATCATGAACTGTAGTGATCAGCATTCCTTCCGCTATTTCATCTCTTGCCCTTATTCCTTTCTGCTTGCAAAAAACCTCATCTCGACTCCACGTCAACATACCATGACATGCATCGTGCTCCTCTCCACAGGCTAGCCACAAACTCCGAACATTTTACCCCCTATTCGCAGCACCCACATGGAATGTCACCGATTTTACCGGGAGCGGGAAGGACGCTAGGTCTGCTTAGTCCAACACCCCCGACCGACGCGACGGCGCGCAACACTTCTAGGGTTTGCATAAAGAACGCGGAGAGGTGCCAGGCTCTTGGGGAAACAGATAGATGGGCACGCCGAACCGCTGTCGCATAGTATAAATTCGCGGTCACCATGATTATATAGACCCTGACGCTACTATAGCACGCATGATATGATAGATGGAGGGCCGTGTTCAATGGTTATAAACTGCCCAATTGACAATCGCATACTAGACAACCTAAAGGCCACTGGGCCATATGATGAATTTGCTTTTTTTTCTTCTTGTCGTTTCTTCTCAGAGGTCCTGAGATTTCCAATCTTAGACATGTTTCATTACCCATCTTGTCTCACGGCGGGCCGCACTGAAATCTTGTCTTGGGGAAGTACAATACCCGTTGAACAATTTTGTCGTCTGAGTCGTATCCGGTAATCAGGGTCAGACAGTGTTACGCCTCTTTCCATCCTATTCCGGGTTTTGCGGCTCTGCTCCGTTGCATAAGTGCGACGGCAAACACGGCTGGGCTTCACAAACAAAGTTGCAGAGAAAAAGAAACACGGAAATTATAAATTTTGTTTGACGTGCATGACTAGCAGAAAACACACTATAATGTTCGTAACGCATGCTTATCTGCTGAACGAAAGAACGTTCACAATGCGCATTTGGCAGCTCCCTCGAAGTAAAAAAAGCTTGTTTGGATCGTCGTCCCAACTTTCCCTTTTGCTATACATAGCACATGAGCTCTGACGGTTTGCTGCGCCCCAGGGACACGGAATGCCCACAAGGCAAATACCCGAGTTCGAACCTGGGATGAATTTCAAAATCACGGATTGATAGATGCCGAGAAAGTTTGTGGACCTGACGCAGTCTTTGTTTGCTTGCAGGTTTTGCGAGTTTGTCTATTTCATTTCATTTCTCATATCTCATTTGTGTAGCTCGGGACTCGGGGACCTTTTATTCTCGTTATACAATTATTTTTCTTATTTATTCAGTCACGGAGTGGTGTATTCATAATATGGGAGTATAAGCCTTTATAGCCTTAGCCATCTTCTTTGCGGGGAATACCGCCTCAGTTTACGGCTTGAATATCGTCTTCCTCGGTATAATCCAGAGATCGAGAAACCAAATCCACAAATTCGGGTCGGAATGGCCACAGGTGCCACTGGTCCAAGATCTCTTCCCATTGTTTCGCACTGAGCGTTCTCACGGTCAACTCCATACCTTTCACATCAATGTTGACGCCGCCTTGCTTTGGGTCATGGAGACTGGGGCATCGCGGGATGATCCAGTCGGATGCACCAGGCCAGACCGTGTCAAGAGCCGTTTTGATGTTGGCTTTGGGTTCAGCCCATAGTGCCTTTTGGATGAGTTCGAAGCTCTCCCCTGCCCGACTTGAGCCGGGTCCAATGTCACGCACAAGGTGATGTACTGGTCGTGGTATAATATCAAGTAAACATGCTTCGATGTTGGGAAAGAACTCATCCGTCGCGCCAAGAAGAGGCTCATGCGTACGGCGATCCCAAAGAAGTATCGGCTCGTCCTGTTGCCAGAGGTGAAGATTGTCTCTGTATGTAGTGAATTCGGACTTGCTCGCCACCGGCATCCTCTCATACGCGGTACTAAGCACCTGTTCTTTGGCTTGAATCTCATC
Organism: Neopestalotiopsis sp. M2102B; assembly: GCA_023628315.1. Lineage (NCBI taxonomy): Eukaryota > Fungi > Ascomycota > Sordariomycetes > Amphisphaeriales > Sporocadaceae > Neopestalotiopsis > Neopestalotiopsis sp. M2102B. The sequence goes on from JAMAKW010000007.1 coordinate 894,600, forward strand.
ATCACTTATAGTCCCTGCGATCTTGGCGACGCTCAGCTCATGTCCACGTTGATGTAGATCATGAAAGTTTTCAGCCTTTTTGAGGGCAGTATTGTTGCGCCACGTCGATGTCTTTAGTGTTCTGTGCTCCTTGGTACCACTTCGAGGGTTTGAGGCCATGAGTTCTTTGAGACCCACCTGGAAAGCTCTTTCGTAGACGGGCGGGACTGTACCAGGGGACGGAACTTTCTCAGGATGCTTGGCATCCTTCTTTGCTTGTTTATGTGCATCTGTTTCTCTGCCTTTTGGTACCGTGTACTCAGCGTCCTTCATCCTCTGCAGTGTCGCGACCGCACTTGCACGGTCTATAAGAGTGTCCCGAGTGAAGGCGCCATTTTCGCGGCCGTTCCATCCAACAACTTCATTGATATTTTGACAGAAAAGTTCGGCGTCCGATCCTGTGCGCTTGCGTTTCTGCAATAAGCGTGGTAGCAGATTGGCCTTGTCCTCTCGGCGTACCCAAACGAGCATCCGGACCTGGCCGTATTTGTGAAAGAGACTCGCGGTCTTGATAGAGTCCATGAACTGGTGGAGCAGGAGCGTCGCGATCGAGTCGAATGCCTGAAACTTCTTTTTCGGGTGAAACGTCAGATTTACGCTGATGAGTAGTGTGTCGTTGGGTGCGTTGGATCCATCATCATCTCTTTTGAGTGGTTTCTGATGTGGAAGATATGTCGGGTTGAGAACAGAGTTGAGCTCTTTCCAGACGATGCCAGACTTTGCTACGAGCGATGTGCCCTCTTTCTTGAGAAGCGGTTGCAGAAACTCGCGGTACAGCTCGTCATCGGGCTCCATCAAGACATGAGACCGCGGCTCTAGGAACTCATTTAACTTGCGACTCCATAACCCGGCGCCCGGATTGATATCAACCAGGTCGCAACCCTTGTATTTTTCTAACGATTTGCCAATGTACTTTAAAATATCGTCGCATAGCTTCTCGCTGACTATGTTGACTCTAGTCTTATCTCCGGCTATGGGTGGTGGCACGTTTTTATAAGCCAGGTCGGCCTTTTTCCTCGCGGCGTGTTTTGTCGCCCATACTCTGGTGTCTCTGAGCTGCTCAGCTACCGCGCCCTTCACTTCCAACTGGGAGGGTTCCAGTCTATTCAGTTTTGCCGCTCCATAGCAACGCTTATTTGTAGCGAGACTGTTCGCGACGGTTCGAAGGCAGGTCCGCGACGTGGTAAAATGCAACGGAGCGACTCGAGTCGGAAGCATTGGCAATGGTGATGGAATTCGGGCGAGACGCGTCAAGAAGCCGACCGGTCTTCACGGCATCCCCAGAGAGAAGGAAAGAAGAAAAGAAAAGAAATGACGGGGATTCTTTGAAGGAAAAGATGTCTTGAATCTAAGGCGACAGTCAAAATTATTGATCAATTATAAAATACCATGTCCACCCATCGATATGCAGGCATTTCGGTATCCTACATGCTAAGTACTACACTGTACTGGCCGGGACGTTTTTTCTGCCTCTTTCTACCGCCCCAAATTGATTACCCCAGGTGCCTGCTAATATGACGAAACCGTCGTAACCCCCCAGCTTGGAGCATGGGCCGTTCTGCAAGGGATCAAAGGCCTGGGCTGATCACCTAGGTATGGTGGGGATTCATCCAGGTACGTACCTGTTATACCTGCGAAGGTCAAATGATATTGCAGTAAACATGTGGCATTGGACAACTCTACTGTACCTTGATGGAATGGTCTACAAATCTTGTAATTATTGTTTTCATATCATTGAATTTGCCTAATACTTCCTTCTAATGTTCTGTATTTGTAACCATGTAGTACTGAATACTCGTTGTCAAGGTTGTTCAGTACTCAATGACCCCCAGTATGCCTTGCAACTTCGGACCTCACTAAAGGGAAGAGCACTTGGCGGTTGTGCGCACATCAACCACCCACTTATAGCGGGCCGCACTTCACTAAGCCGCCTAGATTAGCAGCCGGTCTGCTGAAGTCGGAACCGCGCCAACGTCCACTCGCGTCAACACTACTACCAAACAGTTCCAAGGTCACTTACGAGTGCTGTTGGAGATATCGTCATTACTTGACACGTACAGCCTCAAGCCGCTCTTTCCAATCTCGGTTTACTGGGCTGTGGCCTTGTCGCGGAATATCCTGCAACGTTTCAGAAAGCTGTCAGTAACTGGATCTTGAGGCCGACACAATTTGGGCGTTCTACCACCCCTCGGAAGTCTTCATCATGTACGGTTTCCATTTCAAACTAGACACTTGCAGCAGATTGACTGACTAATGTCACTTTTGTTCAGGCTCGAACCATCACAACGACTCCGAAGGGCGGTGCATGTAAACGACGCGCTCCTCGTCCAACGCATCCTCAGATCTCACCCACAGCTCCTACACAACCCCGACAGCACCCCTGGTGGCCTCTCCGACTCTAATCTGCACCTAGCCGCGAAGCTCGGTCGTCTGGACATTTGTAAGATTTTGGTTGCCAGTGGACACGAAGACCCAGCACCTGCGCTAAACGAGCATCATCAGACGGCTCTTATGCTTGCGGCAGGTGCTGGGCATACAGAAGTGGTCCACTTCTTGTGTGAGAACGACCCTTCCTGCATACAGCGCCGAGATATCCGAGGACGTGATGCCGTCATGGAGGCCAGCCTGGGTGGGCACGATACCGTTCTCCAACTGCTGCTCACCTTTGCACCCAATGGAGCGGCTTCGGCAGTGCAGTCTTCAGACCGTGACGGCAACACGGCACTTCACTTTGCCAGCAGCAACGGAAACCTTCTAGTCCTACGCACCCTTCTTGCCGCCGGTGCCGATGCCGAGAAGAGGAATATCTGGAGTTGGAAAGCCGTGGCGTACAGTGCAACCGTGCAAGCCGAAGTCTACCTCAAGAACCTCGTTGGTGATATAGAGAAGAGGCGACGGGCCCAGAGCGATGGCGCTGAGTCGAGAAAAGGTGCAGCAGTTCGCATCGTCGAGCATGATGCGTCTCCAAGCGGCTGAGCATTCTGTTCTGAGGAACTGGACGCCAATTGAAATCGCTGTTCGGCAGTGCTCTCGTGTTCGGAAGTTTTGATGCAAAGCCCCCTCGAGACTACATAAATACCTCACGTGAAGGCGACGGCGGATTATGCTGAAAGGTTGTGGTTTTCACGTCGATCATGGCGACTGTGCTATAAATGACTGCAAGGTCGAACCATTTCCGGGGCAGAGAACTTTGCCGACATTAATAGTCGAGAAACGCCACGAGGCTTCTGGCATCAAAGTCAGGATATAGGATTCCAAGCTAGCAGAGCCCGCGTGCATATCTCGTACCAGATCTGCCAACGGTCATGCCTGGCCAGAGTTAAGATCTGATGCCAACACGCGCCAAAGAGGAATTTATCTGTTCTCACCAACAGCCCCAAAACTTTTGCGAGGTGGGTGAGGATAGCTGCATGAACCTGCAGGACCTCCAAAGAGCAGAAGTCACATCCATACCAGACCTCGCTGAACTACCTCCGAAACAGAAGGAGTGGCTCTGAGAACACATCTTCGAGATCATTAGTCAGAGACATCTGTCAGGCTGGGAAAACGCTCAAGCTCTGAAGCCGAGAACAACACTTCTTCAATCAATCGTGGAGCACTGACATGGTGCGTCACCATCTTCTCTTGACTCTTTGGCGCAACCTGCCGTTCTGGGCGTGTCTACAAGTCAAACAGCAGCTGTTATAGTCCTTATTGCTACGGGAAAGGTCCACATGTTGCCCTCTTGCACACATCATGTTTCCCTCAGATTCAGCATACCAGCCAGACAGGGCGCCACCAAGTTTTACTGGTCCTAAGGCAGAGCACTCGCTTTGACCGAGATCTCGCGCCAATGCGTGGACATGACTACCTTGACAGTCAATCGATTCACTGATGTGTTGCCTCAATCATTAGGTAGCACAATGTCTTGACCATCGGAGCGGAACTTTGTGACTCTCTCGTTGTTCTTCTTCGTTTGCCATTCACCAGGCGTGCGTGCGTGAATATCCGACAACTGTCCGACAAACCACAGTTTTGTGTGAATCATTTGGGCTGGCCTGCCAAGCACAGGGATTTCTGCCCACTCGTGAATAACACTGGACGCGAGCTGCGGGACAGCCTGTTTTCCCTGAAGAAATTTAGATGGTTCAATCATCCCATCTTTGTTACTTCGAGCTGTCTATGATGTTGATGCCAGGTGCTGAACTATGTTGCTAGTTCTCAGGGCTATCCACAAGTTATTTGGTTTCCGTATTACACTGATCATGATCTGGTCAGTTGTTGATTATAAATTTGAAGCGAGAACTCGAGTACATATTGCCTTCCATACAGCCCAGCACATCGCGCTCTAGAGTTGTGTATCCTTACAAAGACTGGAAAATACTCTGAATCACCGATAGAATAAGGTTTCATCGAAGTACATGTGGGATCGTATCGTGTCGTCTTGGTCTGATTCTCGGGGGGATTCATGGCAACTGACCCAATGACCTTTCTATCCAATATCCTCATCTGATCTGTTTTGCATTCTCGACGTGATTCACGCACCTACGTTTCTCACATCCGTATAAACCTGAGGACTTCGGCCGTTATTCACGACTTCGAGTCCACTGTCGTTACTCATTGCCTTGTACATTTCGCGTGGGTTATTCACGCTCCACCTCCTCAATAGGCCTTTGCGACGAGATATAAAATCTCCCTCGAGACTCACTTCTTCGAACATTTTCATATTCCATCAGCGTCCACCCACCTGACTCTTGTCAAATCATCCCTTATCAAGGCTGTCCTCCCTTGAAATCCTGCCTACAATCACCATCATCACCGTGGACAAGCCTCTCATACCGATTCAACTTGAGCTACATCTCCATCAATCCATCAGGCAAGTTTGATTCATTCTGACATCGACTCACTGTCCCTCAATCACATCAATGTCTCCCTTTCGTCACTTGTCACCCCTATTATCATTCGAAACCCTCTGCTAATGCTCGGTTATAGTCTGTGCCCTGCCACAGCGACTCTATTGTGCGACTGCTCACATCTGTCTCGTACCGCCAGCATCCCCATTGGCATCGATTAAGGAGTAAGTCTACTGGCTCCTCATCCATGGTGGACGCAATCTCACTGCTCCATGACCAAGACCTTCTGCAACAACGAGGACTCCAGCCCAAAGTACATACTGACTCTCACATGTAGAAGCATAACCTCTCAATCTCAGGCCTGTCATAAGTGGCCGGTCAAGAGTTGCGAAAGTGGCTTCTCCTCGCCAGTCAATTTCACTGCCTTACCCAGCAGTCAAGTGTGTAATCGGCCATTACGTTGAGGTCTTTGAGGATCTTTCTTGGGCGTGTGTGATCGTCGGCTCCTTCTACGACAGTAACGATAAGGAGCTCTGGCATACCGAAGTCATCGTCAAGCGCAAAGCTAGGAGATCTAGACGGTCTCGGTCCAACCAACATCTTATTCACAACACTCCTGGTAAGTGACTGTTCTCGTATCATCAGTGGTTTCGACTACTGTTAAAAGTATTTATAACCCAAATAATCTGTCTTATTTCTTACGACAAAACTCCTACTCAGGAAATAATTCATACTTTGCATATTCACAATTCAGCAATCATACTAATCACCAGGTTCTAGAATCAAGCGCTTCGAGCAGCCCACGACGTGAGTATCAACAGCTACAACAGCCTATAACCGTTCTTCCGGCATTCAGTACCCAAGTGCCCCGTCCACCCCCCCAGTTCTACTCACACCCTTACCAAATGGCTATCAACGTTGGTCGTGGCTGGAACACCGGTTCCGGTTTTGACGATGGCAATGGACCTCATGGCAGCTCTTTTGCTGGTTATGGTGGGTTGCCAAGCATGCCTGTCCCAGGTTATGCCGCAGGTACTTATGATGGCTTTGCCATGGCAGGTATGACCAACGGCTTTGGTCAGAACATTCCCGGTCCTCCCGGCGGAGTCGGTCCTGTCTATACCATGCCGGCCAACGGCTACCAGCACCCCGTCCCGGTCTTCCCCCAGGACCCCTCTCGATTCCCCACCGCCCACCCCGTGGTCCGCGGCGATGCTCCCGCCCTCAACATGCAGAACTCGACCGGCGGCATGGGCTGCGAGCCCGGCTACAACTACTACTTCCCCGCCGAGCACACCAAGGTACACGTCCTGCAGTGTACCGTCCCGCCCTGGCGCATGGCCAGCGGCACCCACATACCCTTTACGGCGTACCACGTGCCCGTCAACACCACGATCGCCGAGATGATGAAGGGCTGGGGCGCCTGCAACCCGCAGCGCAAGAAGAACCGCATCACCGAGGTGGTGCAGGGCGGCGAGGGCCGCTTCTACAAGGGCACCACGTTCTCGGGCGACGAAAAGGCCGACCTCAAGCTGACGGCCAAGGAGATTGGCTGGGACATGAGCCGTACTGGACGCGGTGGAGAGAAGCCTGTCGTGTGGCTGTGGGTCACCAAGGATTGAGGGAAAGAAAGAGAGCAGGGGCACAAGGGCATGGGGTAATTTCTATTTTGTGAAAAGTCATGGTGTTTGGGACAGGGCAGATGTTGAGTGCTCTCGGAGGGGCAATATGGGAAACGGGCTCGGGTCTCGATAACGAATCTCCTATTCAAAAGAAGTTTTATCACCATTCATTGCGAGTCAATTGAGTCTTTAAAAGTGCATAAACTTTTTATTCCTCTGACTCAATTACGATACATTTGTGAAAGAGTCTCCTATGAAAAGTGAGTGTTCGATCACACTGTTGAATGAGTATTGTTTTTTTTCCTGTGAGTGCAGCAGGGCATGTCTGCTTTGAGGTCCAATGAGATGTTGTTACATGATCCATACTGTAAATACGTGCTCCCAAATTTCCGGCATTCCCAGCATGGTCAACCTCATAGTCGGCGAATATTCACTGCGCCGAAGCATGAGGAAATGACTTTTCAAACACGTCCATATAGTCCCACTTTCCTAGCGGAACGCCTTGCTGTCTGAGAATGGCGTATGTCATGTTGAGGTGAAAGTACACTGTGCAATATGTGGTTAGCTAATGTTCTTGAGGAGAGAAGTTTCAACACCTAACACGGCGGACGGCAATATGGCTGAAACTAAAAGAGAACTCACTATATGGTACACTGTATCGGTGCACGTAATTAGCCGCCGTGGCCTTTCTGGCCTGCGGCCCAACATTGAATTCGAATTCTAGATTCTCCTTGCCGTCCACAGACTCGCGGGTGACGGCGTCGAGATCCCGGACCGCCGTGTCCAAGAGGTCGAAGAGATGCTGCACGGTGCCCTCGTAGGGCGAAAGGACGCCCTTGAAAGACGAAGTGGTCTGGCGGCCCGCGACCTTTTCGATGAAAAGCTCGGCCACGCCGTGCATGATGAGGATCTGGCTGGGCAGGGCCGCCATGTCGGCGCATATGCGCGCGCCGAGGAAGTCGGCGTCGGACGTGTTGTTGGCCTGGGCGTGCTCGTGGCCTTTGCGGAGGATGTACGAGGCTGTTTGCAGCGACTCCTTGAGGATGGGGACGCTGACGTCGTAAAGAGAAGTCATATTTGCTGAGTGTAGATGTTTATTGGCAAAATGTGAGTATGATATTGATTATCGTATACTTGATTGAAGTCATGAGTTGGTGCTGGCTTGAAGGCTCCATGGTGTGAAGAGTGATGGCGTGACTGCCATCTTATACTTTTTCTTCTTCTTCTTTCATTAATCACACCGCTCGGTTTTGCTTTTCATTTCTTCCTCCCCTTGAATCAATTCGTGTGTGCAAGTCCTACAGTAAATCAAATACTTCCGAACATAATGCCCAGGGGCACTAACACAAAGTATCACTTGGATCAAATAAAAGCCGTCACTTCTGCCAATGAGATGCAAGAACAACCTCAGGATCTGCAGATTTGATTGTAACCGACAAGATCCTAAACTCACAAAATTGGTCAAATTGTAGTGGTTATACGATGTTGATTTGAAATCAACAGGAGACGAAGCGCGATACGCCGGTTCATAACGCTTGCTTACAAATAGTCAAACCGCCGGTACCTGTTTGGTACGACATTTGGCGGCCAGACTGCCGCATTGGTGTCACCTGATTCTGCCGCGTCCCCACTGAGTAGATAGTAGTAATAAAAGTACTGACCATTTACCTCTTTCTGCCAATATTAGCAATCAGATCATAAAGAGCTGTTGAAAAGAAAGCAAGGTCTGTTCAGTTCAGGCCTTTACATCTCATATAGTCTCTTTTGTGCGGGGCGGACCGGTGAACTTGCTTGGCGTCGGCGCTAGATTGTGTGCTATAAGATAGTATGTAGGGCCTCTCACGAATACTGCGGTGAAATGATAGAGTCATGAAATACAATGATTGGCAGTAAAAGACGAGGCTTTCCCCAAATGATCAAGTTTCCCCTCCCAGAGCTCGGTGTTGGCAGAAACATGCGAACAGCAGGCCCTTGGTAATATGTATGCTAGATGCGATACCAAACGTATGCAGATGCTGATTTCCGGAAATCAAAACCCAAGAATCTGATTTGCTTGTTGTATGACCCTTCTCGAGCCACTTGGTTCTTGATCCTTTGGTGAAAGCTTCTCAAATCCTGCTGCCCGTAACCCTTCCGTATCTGCAATAGACCTGAGGTACTCGGGACCACACCTGTCAACATGCTGGCTCTCGCCTATACCGCCAGGGAAGTCGGGGCTAGGTGTGCCGTTGATAAAACACTCTCTTTGTCTTTTGAGGCCTTTGGCGTTGGTCTCCGTCGTGGGACAGATGGGAATGTATAATACACTGGAGTCGCCCTTGCCCATGTGAACCCGGTCGACGGCGTGGATAGCTATATTATGGATTAGCAGATGCACACATTGGGCAAACGTATCACAACTTACTATCACAATGCCAAACGGCAAAGTCACCAGGTTTTACGTGTGGCATATGTACCATGCATCTGTTGAGCTCGAGATGCGGGTGTAAGTCGTCGCTCAACTCCTGTCCAGCGCCGAGGATAGCTCCCTGCAAATCACTCGTCATTTCCTCACCGCAAAATTCCCAATTATCCTGGCTGAGGAAGTCGGCGGGTGGGACGTCGGCAGATGACTGAATGGGTCGGAAGAATGGTCGCAGTAGCAGATAGGCGGTGGAAAGCCGCAGTAACGGGTTGACCTGCAGAGTGCCCTCATGCGGTCCAGTGTGGCTCATGCTCAGCCAGCCCTGGAACATGCGAAACATGGAGCAGGCACCAAGACCGCCGTGGTTATCTATCACAGCGGGAACGCGGGTGCTCGCGTCCCACGGGTCGTACTCTTCCCATCTGCCGGCAAAGACCTTGTCGTACACCTTGCCGAGGCCGTAGCCGTGCTCCTCCCACCTCTCGACGCTGCCGCCGTCAATGTGAGGGCCCAGGGCAAAATTGGCATCTCCAGGCTGACGGATGCGCAGTCGGTCGGCGTATGCTAGAGGTTGGGTGAGGGAAATGGCACTTTCTGGATCAGACAAGTGCCAGAGTCCCATCAGGGCAGTATGAACCTTGAGTAAATTTGGATGGGCTCGTGCTTTTAGTTGCGGAGCAGACCAGTACAGCTCAAATACTTGAGGATCATTTTGAGGGAAAGCTAGAGAGATCGTTAACAGCCGCGAGGTGTATCAAGGCTTCTGAGTGTATCATACCTCTAGTGTGAGGATTCTTCTTGACGTATTCCTCTAGTTCCGTCTTGTATTGCCTTGCCTCTTGCTCTGGCACCACACCCCGGATCACTGCCACGCCTCTCTTCTTGAGCTCACTGCGTAGCACGGCGAGGTTATCATCCAAATCCTCGAAGGCGACCGAGGGTACGGCATTGGGACCCTCTCTCGCCACTATCTCATTTTCAATCTTGAGTTGCTCAAGAAGCCGTCCCCAGCTGGCCACGACGTCATCTTCATGACCTCGAATCAGCCTCTGTTTTAAATCCCGAAATTTCTGGGGAAGAGGAACAAAGGCAGTGCCAGACAGGGAGGCGAAGGAGTCTGATATATCGCCTTCTCGCTTGCCCTGGGAGGGTGACAGCGGAAGCTTCACCTCCGTTTGTGTCTGAGTCTGTGTTGCCGACATGTTCAACAGCCTGACATGCAGCAGTTGTGGAATGAGGCTGCGAGTAATAATTGACCTATGGAAGCGTAAGGGGGGTAATAACAGAACCATTCCGTCGGACAGAAACAGTATAAATGTGTTTTTAAAAAATTATAAAAAATTACAATGATACAACAGATAAGCGAGCTGAACCTGAACAATGGATCGGCCCTTTTGGGACTGGTGTCTCGTGCTCTTAAAAGTCCTACAGCATGGGGGCTAAAAATACAACCCTGGTGTTACGTTTCACAGGACACCGCTGTGATGGAGTTGAGAGAATTCTGGTAAACTGTTTTTGGGCATCCCGACGATTCAATTGCATGATCTATATAACATGATCTCATGCAGATGAAATCCCATAGGATCCTGATACATGAAGTGAATAACACATCATGATTGGTGTCCACATTAGAACAGATCATAATTACCAAGGGGCGGGGTGCCGGGATGATGGCGGCCGTAATAAAAGTTCCAGACATACGAGTGAGTATTGGCATATGTGAAGCCAAAGTTTAAAAGTGCGGCGTCTGACGGAGCATCTGATTTGGGGGCACTTAGCTCGAGCAGCGGAATCACCCCTTTCAGCTTAGACATATAAGCCGGGGTTCACCTCCGCTTTTGTAAGAGCTGAGAATTCTGAGTACAGCTCCCCCGGTCCCCGTAACCGTGCTCCTCTCCACATGGTCTGTTGCTGCCCATGTCTGTTTCGTTTGGTTTGGCTTCAACATGACCTAAGGGTAGTTACCGTAGCGTCGCCTTCCCGTCTGACCCAAACCAAACCCAGCTTCTAGGCTGAATTCGCGTAGACGGAGATCAAGTGTGGGCACATGCCAATTGCGCCGACGGACGCTCGATCAATCGGTGACGCAGCCTGCAGTGTGTATCAAGTACTCTTTGTTATTGGAAACCCTGGTTCAATCTTTACTCGTTTTCGCAATTCCTCAAAGCAGGCATATTTCCCCCTACCGGTAATTCCTACACGGCGCGTCCGGTGCTCCGATCCCAGGAGCGCGCGACTCGCGGACCATGGTCAAGTTTGTCGGTAACGATGAGGTTGGTCTGCCGCTCAAGAGGAAACAGGTTGCCCAGGCCTGTGACTCGTGTCGGAAGCGAAAGGTATGCGGCTTTTTGATCGATTCGATCGGTCACTTTTCTCTTACATCCGTCTTCTGTTTCTTCCATCTATCTACTACTCCTCGAGTCATGTCGTCGGGGTCCCATCGTATCCGTCGTGTGTCTCGCTGCCACCTACTGTGCCGCTGATAGCTTTTCTCTTTGCGCACAGAAACGATGTGTTCACGAGTGCGACTTAGTCCCGGAGGACAGCAGCCCAACATACAATCAGGAATCTCCGACCAAGCCTGTCCGCCGTGTCTCTCATAATGCCGGCGAGACGCCTTCTGACATGTCCCCTACAGAGATGAGGTCCCAGGGTTCCATTCCGCCCCAGCCGGAATCCCAATCCCGGGCAGCAACTCGTTTCGTGGGGGATCTTAACCCGAAACACCTCTTCATCGAGGCCACAAGCCCGCACTCCGCCCGAGATCTCTCGGTCCGGGGTGGTGTGGGTGTCTGGGAGTCTCGGAATACCGCTCAAGATTTTAGATCAGCGGCTGCCCCTAGATCCACCCCCTCCCTGATCGGACCATTACAGACTATGCAAGGCATTTTACTCGAACAAGTACAGAATAAATACCAATATTGTATGCCGGCTCCCCACGACTGGTATGCTCTGAGGCAAATCTACCTTGAGAAGCAAGACCCGCTGTACCCCGTCATCAGTGTATCCCTAGCTGAGGGCCAAGATGCTGGATCCATCCTCGTCAGGCAAGTCATCAGTCTAGCAGCAGCAGCAAACTCACAGGCCACCCCTCATCTGAGACTACACCCACATGGGATATTGCTCAGTCGCCCCGAGTTTACCTCCGCACTCTCAGTGGCAATCTACACCACGGTGGAGTCTGGGGTGGTCACAGACCGTGTACTGCTAATCCGTGTCCTGCTTCTCTTCTCCATGTACATGCAACCGACTTGTACCGAGGAGGCTGACATGCCAACGGCCATATATGCCAAGGCAGCTCATATTTTCATGACTTTGGGACTCCACCTGGACATGGGAGCGGCCGAGGCCGACCATGAAGAGTTGCGATCTTTGTTCCTATGTACTTGGGCCTTGGACCGTCTCAACTCGGCCATATACGGCAGATCATGCACTGTACACGAGCGAGACATTGGTTGGAATTTTGATGAGTCCATCAAACAGCAAAATCCGCCGTTTCGATTGCTCTTGTCTGTCGTCAAACTGCTCGAGGACGTCATTGGTCTGTACCGGATACAAAAGGATAAGGAATACATTGACATGCCAATACTGGAACAACTCATCATTGATGCCGACGCCACCCAGGTATCTGAAAATCTACTCTGTAGGCCAACCTCTCATGAGTAGTATGCTACTGGGTGATCAAGCTGACATGTAACATAGCAACTGTGGAGGTCTTCTATCACGCGGTTGCCATCCTGTCTTGCCGTGTGAACCAGGAGCTGACCAAATCGGAGCTCCCATCGCGAGCGAATAACAGTCGACGCTCCCTGTCAGCAGACCGAATCACAGAGCTGGTTCGTGACAGCCTTGGCGATCGGAATAGGATATCGTATCTACCAATCATACCCTACGCGGTCTCGCTCTCGCTGAGCGTCATGTACCGGAAAATGCGTTACAGCCAGATACCCATGTTCCGAGAGCGAGGACTTCGTGCTTTCGAGGCCAACACGAAGCTTCTCAAGCAACTGGGCGAAACATTCTATACGGCGAGGTCCACTGGAGAAATGGCCGACCGGGTATTGCAGGAAATGGGCAAAGCCACGGCCTCGAAGAATCAGGAATCAGGCAAGAACAGCGTACGAGAAGGTAGCGATCCTCACCCGCTTCCAGCCATACAGACGCCGTTCAGCGGGCTCCCCAGAGGGATACCCCTGACCACGTTGCCGCCACCTAGCAGCATGACTACCCTGATGCCCGTCGAGGCGCCAATTCCCGAGATTGACATTTGGGATCACATGAGCCCTCATTTCAATATTGGTGCTATTGAAGCTGTGTTCCAGAGTACGCTCGAGATGGCGGGGCCCGCCTATTACAATTGGGGAGAGAACGCGACTTGGCCCATGTGGAACGACAGGACTGGCATGGAATGATGATTTCGAGGGCTAGGTATGTGTGAGGTTTCTTGGCTATTGTTGCAAGGTGGCCGATTCGACATGAGACATGACCAGAATGATACCCCTTCGTAGTCGCGCTTTGGAAGTTATTTCCAGCGTAAATTATTAATGTCAATTTGGTTCTTACATGGTCATCTGCTTACACGGTTCATGGTATCCAGTTGTAAAATAAGTTGAGATGAGTGTACGACTGACTTGATTAGGCCTTCTGAGCCATTTTGGTGCACGAATGAAATATTATGAGCTTTGCAAAAGTGCAAAAGTGTTTACATGAACGAGGAGAAACATTGAATGCGTGGTGTTGTACAAAGTGGTCAAAACGAGTATAGATTTATGAAGAGCATAACAGATTATGCCAAAATGGCTTATTAATGAACAAGGTGGCGGAATTTCCCCACAGTTGACGGGCAGCTGAATTCCGCACCTTCGAAGCGTCACGACTTCTATCGCAACGCCTCTCTCTAGTCTCCCCAATCGTGCTCTGCAAAGTCCCTTGCACATAACAATTCTAAGTTCTTGAGTATCACTGTGATTGATTGATTGTTGACACGATGCCGAACCCACTGATCTGGGTTGTTGCTACTGTTGTTCTCCCTGCGGCGGTATGTTTGCTAAGTCCACCAACCGTTTGTCCATCAAGCAACTGGCTTCTAACGTTTTGCGCCTGGTGTTCTAGGAGGGCCTCCTGCAACGAGTAAGCACGCGCAAATAGCCGGATATCCTTGCCCGGGAGACTGATTTGGGAATGTCTGTTTAGCTCGTTCGATCGCCCCAATTCTACCGCGGCGTCGAGCGCATACATCGCAAGGTCGAAGACTACAAGCACGGCCGCGACCCCAACGATCCCTTACGGCCCGGGGAAGCGACGCGCGAGCCAGAGCCCGAGGGACGAAAGGGATTCTTCAAGCATTTTACCGAGGAGATGCGGAACCAGCTTCGGGGCACGCCGACGGAAGATTTGCCCCCATACGACAAATCGTCGAAGTCAAAGAAATGAAGAAAAAGAAAAACTCCCCAACGTGGTGAATGCAAGGTCGGGGAACATGGAGACCCCACCAAGCTTCTCACCACCTACGGACGATGACTTGACAGTGAGCATACACGTCGCCTGCGTCTACATATGAGCATCAATAGTGCGTGCAAAGGATATGCGGCCGATACAGCACATGGAAATCAGCACATTGGTGCCCCGGTTAGGCCGGGCTTGGGGGCCGCTTTAGGGGGCCACATGAGAGATCTTATGGCTGATTCGACTACTGCTGCTATTACTGCTGCTGCTGTTGATATCGCCTCGGCCGCCGATGAACGCCGGATTCAGTAGTCCCGCCTCGCATATTCATCATATCATGGAGATGCTATGCGAGGCCAAATAAGGGAAGAGTTGCAGAACTCCTGGACTACTGCTTACAAGCAAGGCGCAACGGAGAAAAAGAAAGATGGCGCCCAGAGCTTGGTATACCATCTTAGGCTTCCCTTTGGCCACTTGTATGCCATGCAAGGAACTTCGAGGCCACCAGCGGCTGGTTACACAAGCATGCAGATTCCTCACGTCCGTAAGGGATTCCATTATCGTGTTTGGCTACGGCAGTTGGCAGATCTGCGGCGAGTTTTATCGGCCCCCGTCTCGGCACCATTCAAACATTCATCTCCCAGGAGATCGGACCAATAAAGAGACTGTTCGTGGCCACGGCGGAAGCAAGCAGCAATATTGCTGCTCGATAGCTGCTACTGCAAGCGAGAACGTGTATAATGACGCGTTGAGTCTCGTGCTATGAAGATCATGAAACGTTTCATTGCATTTGAGGAGTTGATAGTCTTGATTTGGAATATAACACCATTTTCCCTGAATGGATTACATCACTTGAATGCAGCGTTGTAGCAACGTGGATCTACAGAGGACCATTACCCGATTTCTGCTCTAGCTCAAGCCCATGCCCATGCAAAATGCAAGAAGTCGGCCGCATCCCATCCCTTCTGTCAGCACTCTGTTTCAAGCAAGGGTAACCACTAGCGAAGTAAGGACTGCCTCCTCTCGACTATGCAGGGCAACGCGGAGTGTCGGTTGAATCCTCCTTTCATGAATTTTATTGGCAATACCGTTGATAAGAAAAATCTATCTTCAGGATGTCCATCCCTCACTCCGTCGCCAATGGGATAGCCTCACCCCCTCAGAATAGAAGAATCATGCAAGGACTCGGGAAGAAGGCGTTCAGCTCTACCGTAGAACAAACATGTAAAGTCGATATTGCAGCAAACATTTTCACGAACCAAAGGATTGCCAGCTGGACTGTATGAAAGTGTATTATAAAATGTATTCAATGAGTTCCTAAGAAGTGAAGTTTGAAATGGATCGTGGCATCCGTCGACGACAATAGTGAGACAACAAGAGCAATGACAGCTCACCACAGATGACGAACACGGAGTCAAAATGCTCGCTTTTGGCATCATTTCCACCCTTGCCATGGTTGCAGTCACTTCAGCTCTGGTAAATACTCTGACGATTCATAACATCACCGTAGTTTTAAAATAGTCTCTGACCAGTTCTGCAGACTCTCCCGTCATCTGTCCACGTCTCTTTGCCAAGGTTCCTGACGACGCAAAGTATATACGTAGAACCACGCGTAAGTTTGAGTTCCGCTACTGCATTATTCCCAATGGAAATACAAGTGGCGTTGGCCATGCAAATGCTAAAACCGGATTTTCGAACCAAAAAGGAAGCCCCAACATGCTTTTACGGCACTGACAGCCCCGCCACGGGCGTCAACGAGGGCATCGCGACGCTGCGGACCAGATTCGCCGCCGCGTCCTCGGGCTTCTCGCTCATCCCCCTCGGTCAGAACGGCGGGCAGTGCGTCCGCCTCACCTGCAGCTACAACGTCGGCATCTGGGCCTGCAACGACGCCGACGTCGGCGCCCTGGTCACGTATGAGAATATCGCGCGCTATGCTGAGAATATCCGGGATGCTTGCGGGCCAGCCTCTAATGGGCTTTGGGTTTCTGGTGAGTTTTGTCGTCCTGAACTTGTTGATTATCCTCGTGTATCTCATGATTTGTGTTATCTTGCTGATTGATTTGCAACTTGTCAGGTCAGCAATTCGCTTCCGAAGCTAATGGGCTCCGCTGGAATGTCATTGTTGGTCATCAGGATGGAGGATGCTAGGAGATGAGACTTTTCCGTTCTTGGCTGTAATCCTCACTGGTTGGCTGTATCATGGAACGCTTTTGATGAGCAAATACACGAGAGGCACGTTGACATAGACGGATGTGTCACGATGTTGGTCATGCTTCTTTACAATCTCTTGTGAAAATTTCTGAACAGTTGAATTGAAAAGAAAAACTAGCTTTTAAGGCCTAGAAGAAACAGCAGCGTTGCCAAGCTTTATCTACGTGATCTCTCTTTCATTGTCGAGATTTGAAACATTATACAATAATAACCCGAAGAATTCCAAGTGGCCCAAATTGGCCAAACTACTCCTTTATTTCGCCAAGGCCGTTATGGAGGGGGTGGAAGCTGTTTTATTTGTGCTTCACCTTCCTCTTTTATGTTCTCATCCACTTCTCCTTTTTAACGAAAGAATTTTAGGAGGTGGTGATGAACAGACCAAGCGGGCAGGGGTTGTAGTCCTGGAAGAACCAGAGGCTCGTGTCGCCGCCGCTCACGTCGGCCATCTCAAAGGCAATGGTGGAACCCGAGGGGCACTCAAAGGACGAGATGTTGTAGGCGTTGCCGGGCGAGACGGTGAACTGGCCCAGGTCCGACTCGACCGAGGGGGCGTTGTTGTACGACGTCTCCTGGGTGGCGTACGTGGTCAGCTTGGAAAAGTCGAGGGCGCCCGATCCGCTAAAGGTAAAGTCGGACGTCTCGAGGGTGTCGCGCTCGGGGAACAGGAAGACGAGGTTGCACGTCTTGCCGGCATCCTTGGTCTCAATGTCAAAGTTGAAAATGGTGGAACGAGTGGGGGTGATGTCGCCGTAGTAACCCGTGCCGTTGGCCGTGTCGGGGCTCGAGCTGTCGGTGACAATGATGAGGTGGGGCAGGTTGAACTCGCCGGCGTTGGTCACGGTGCCGGGGCAGGACGCGGGAATGTCCACGGTGCTGGGCGAGGGAACGTAGATGCTCTCAGTGGTGCTGGAAGATCCGCTACCCTCGGTGGGCGTGGTCGAGTACACCGCAGAGGTCACGGGGGTAGTCTCGGGAGTGGTGACAGCTCCGCTGGTGGTGGTGCAGGGGACGGTCGAGGTCTTGTCAACTTCGATCGTGGTTCCCTGCTGAGAGGTTGAGGACTCGGCGATGGGGACGGTGGTCTGGCTCGACTTGACCGAGGAGACTTCACTGGTCGGGTAGACGGGAACGGTCTCGCTAGACTTGCCGGTCGAGGCAGTCACACCAGTGGTGTACTTGGGCACGGTGACAGTGGTGGCCTTGGACAGGGTGGACTGGATGTAGGTGGTGCTACCAACGCTCGACTGGCTAGACTCGACAGGAACAACAGGAGTGGTCGAGTACACGGCAGAGGTCTCGGGAGTGGAGACAGCACCGGTAGAGGTCGTGCAAGGCACAGTGGTGGTCACATCAACGTCAATGGTAGTTCCCTGCTGAGAAGTGGAGGACTCGGCAACTGGGACAGTCGAGGGGCTAGTCTTGACAGAGGTCACTTCGCTGGTCGAGTAAACTGGGACCGAGACGGTGGACTGGCTGGACTCGACGGGAACGACGGGAGTAGAGGCACCGGTCGAAGTTGTGCAGGGGACAGTAGTGGTAATGTCGACGTCGACGGTAGTTCCGTGCTGGCTGGTCGAAGACTCGGCGACAGGAACAGTGCTCTGGCTGGGAACAGTGACCTGGCTGGACTGAGCAGAGGTGCTAACCTTGCCAGTCGAGTAGACAGGAACAGAGACAGTAGACTGGCTAGACTCGACAGGGACGACGGGAGTGGAAGCAACTCCAGTCGACTCGGAGCAGGGCACAGTCTCAGTGACCGACGTGTGGACGTACTCGGTCTCGGAGTTGCTAGTAGGGTACTGAGGAACGCTCTGGGTCTCAACGATCGGGGTGGTCGAAGGAGTCGCAGCGGTGGAAATGCTTGCGCTGTAACCAGGAACGGACTGCTCGGAGCTGGCAGAGTACTTGGAGCTGACGACAGGAGTAGTCTCGACAGCAGGAGTCGTTGCAACAGCGGGAGTGGTCTCAACGACGGGGGTAGACTGTACGGGAGATGTCTGAACAGCTGGTGTGCTCACGAGGGAGCACTCCATGTCACCACAGTCGTACTGAGTCTCAGTTGCTGCATATTGAGTCACGGTGACATCAGGGCAGTTGGTGACATCAGGACCACAGCTGGTGATGGTAATCATCGAGGTCGAGGTGATAGTCGATGTGATCTGAGTTCCAGGAGTCTCGCTTTCGGCGGGACCAGTGGGAGACGATCCCGATTCCGTACCAGCCGGGTAGCTGGCAACTGGGGTCGACGATCCAACAACAGAGGTCTTGATCGAGGAGCCGCCAGCTGGGGGCTGAGAAGCAGTAGAGTAACCAGTGGCCGAGTTGACCACGGAAGTCTTGACAGAGGTGCCAGAAGTACCGGCGGAGGGCTGAGAAGCAGTATACGACTGGCTAGCAGAGCTGCCGCCGCTGGAGCAGTCCTGGCAGGCCTCGGCAACTAGGGTGATCTCGCCACAGTTTGCGGCGGCCTGGCCGGGCAGCTTGTAAATGTTGACCTCGTCTCCATCGGCGGTATCACACTCGTAGAAAGTAGTCTGTCCGTTGAAAGAAATGAGTCCATCGCAGCCAATTTCGAATCCAGTCTCGGGGATCTGGCCAACGTCACACTGCAGGACGTAGGTGGGAGGAGTCCACCAACAGCCACGGCCCTGGGCGTCGGTAAGACCGGTGGAGTTGAGGGTGAAAACACTCGGGGTCATGGTGCTTCCAGCGCGGGATTGGCCACTGGCGTGTTGGCTCAGAGGATAGGTGACATTACCCTCGGTGTGAGCCGTGAAAGCGCATCCGGCCTGCCGAGTAGCAAGGGCGTGGGCGCCGCCCGTTGCCGCGAAGAGAATAGCGAGTTTTCCCGACATGATGTTGTTTTGCTTTGCTGGTTCTTCTGTTTTAACGAAAGTCTTGGATGTTAGGAATGCCCAAAACGAATGTTGTTGGAAAAAACGAGTGACAAAAGTACAGAGTAGTGTGCGGTCGTTAGGAACCTGCCGCGACTGACTTGACAATTGGGGAAGAAAAGGAAGTCAAAAGCAGAATCATGAGCAGGGAATTTTCAGTTTTATGGCCCGGGGATTTTCTTTAGTCCTGGGATGAAGGAGGGCTGAGTTGAGCTGCTGAGCTATGCAACAGTCAAGCAACCACCGAGCAACCAGGCTCGCAGCCCTTTCCTTTCGTCATGGCCGTCGTCAGATCGTGATGGGCATTGCTAGTGTTTCTTTCCCCTGCCGAGGAATTGGTTCCATGGCCATGTGGGTAGGACGGAGCCGGTCGTTCTCCAGCTATACTCCACCGTTCGCCCTTTAGAGTTCGGAGAGTCAGGCTTTCGCGGACCCGTCGACACGTAAAGGGAACCGCAAGTCGGCCTCGAGTCTGCCAATCAGGTATTTTCCGATCACCTGTCATGCAGGGACATGGAGACCCAGGACCGAGGAGCCGCATCGGTGCGTTCACGGGTGATCCACTATGCTATACTACGCTGTCCGCTTACTGGTTGTAAGTCGTACTCGTACCTGTTTATCATCAGTCTAGCTGCGCACGCCCATCTGCTCCAGAGGCAACCAAAGACTGACTCAGCTACATGCAGCACTTTTGTGTTGTGCAGTGAATCTCTTTGGGGTCGTTCCTTAGGGCGGTAGAACCCAGTAGCAGTCCATGATTCCAGAGATTGGGATAGCCTGAGAGGTTTTTGTCGTGCCTCGTGTGAGCCGTCCTTGGGGCTGTGCTTGACCAGGACTTCCCTGACTGCTATAACCCCGAGTACTATTCTTTTAATTCAAAATCACGAGGCGTGTGCTTTTGTGACCGCCTTGTCTGTTTTGTTCACAAGCCAGAATCAACAAATAATATCTTTGGGCATTTCTCGCCATGTCTTGTGTGCCTCAAGATCTGAAGAGACCTTGCAGCAACATGAATCGACAAGACTGACCAATGATGCAGTAGACTCGCAAGTCTAGCTCTAGTTCTGGCCGTTACATAATCCACTCCAGCAGAGCACTTGCAGCTTGCCCCTGACTACTTGAGTCGTAAGCCACGCGGGATTGTACAGGCCTGGACCGCACACTAGAGATACTGGCCTGCTGGGTATAAGAAGACGACTATTGCCTTCAAACAACGACTCTGACGCCATTGCCCACTCGAGGCATCTAGATCAAAGATGTTCGACCACTGAGAACTTGGCTACGCGGAATACTCGTTGCAGGACGACAAAGCAGCGCGCGGCCGGGCGAGGCTTAGTTTAGCTCCCGGCTGCCCGCTTGCCCAGGCCCGGGTGTCAATGGCAAGGGAATAATGGCGCTTTCGGCATTTTGGGGGCCAAGGCAGTATGTATGCCATTGTAACGTTTCCGGTGCTCCCGGGAATTCTTCTCCTTCCATATCTACTACCCAAGGGAACTATTGTAATCATCGTCCCAACTGGTCGACCCACGGAATATTCTTTATTTCTTGAACAATTACTGATACGAAAGAAGGTTATCTACTCTTTAATCTGTATAGTATGGGGATTTTGTGTGTTTCAGAACACATTCCAATCTCTCGGGATTCTCATAATTTCCAATTGCCCAGAGAAAAACCGTTTTCCAAGGCCAACGAGATCGGACGAAATAAAAGCTTTCATGCCCCTGACCCCTCACGATGCTAAGCTGATTTTGGCTTAAAAAGGGGAGTGGCTTATCATAGTGCGTGTGCCTGAGTGCGTATGTGGGACGGACTTGCGCAAAAAAACTCCACCAAGTTCCCATATTTCTATACCCTGCCCTCTGCACATCCTAATGGGGGAAGTCGGTGGCTTGGCTAGAAGTTCAAAGGGTAGTCAAGGGCTCGCTGATTTGCATCGTCGCCTCTGGGTTCCTGAATTGGCGACAGGAAGCCCCAGCCGAACCAACATTCAATGACATCAGTTGACCATGGCTCGGAAAATGGGCGGGTTATGTGTGCCCAATTGTCACCGAGAACGAGGCAAGGCCAGGCACCATCCCAGCTGGATCTCACTGCTTTACTCCGCGATCATCACAGATCTTCGGTAGCATTCAGCCACCATTCTGGTATTGACAAGCCCTGATCTGCACCCGGTCGCGGGTCTTCGGCAGCGCCTAACTGCCAAGCTCGTGATTTCGGGGGTCCATGGAGCGACCAGTGTTCCCTGCCAAGCTGGCAGTCACCATTTCAAGTCATGCAACTTTGTATAAGTCTGCATTTATACACTGGTGTATGTGTCGTGAAAAATTGTGTATTGTAATTGCCCAAGCGATGCGACGTCTACACACTAGGTCCGTGTGGCTTGCCAAGGTGCAACAGTAGCGGATCGACTATCTAAGGGGTATGGCATCTTTTGAAAATCTGTCAAGGCATCTAAGATAAAGTTCGGTTCCCGTGTACTAC
This sequence comes from Neopestalotiopsis sp. M2102B, assembly GCA_023628315.1. NCBI lineage: Eukaryota > Fungi > Ascomycota > Sordariomycetes > Amphisphaeriales > Sporocadaceae > Neopestalotiopsis > Neopestalotiopsis sp. M2102B. Next base: position 916,531 of record JAMAKW010000007.1, read on the forward strand.
TGCATAGCCAACGACTCTTAAATGTTTGAGATCTTAATTTGCTAACTTGATAGGAGCCTCGCATTGGTCCGGGTATTGATGAAGGACGATTCGCAAAATGGAACGTTTCTTAAGAACGATGGAGCAAATCAATCTTGGCTATTTTTTATGTGCTTGCTTGCTATTTTCGTGGGCCCAGAACCCTTTCTAGGGATGAGTGCAGTCGGAGTCGCAAGTGCCGCTAAGTTGGCTTCTCCAGTATCGAGGTGCAAAAACAATATCGCTTAAGTCAAATACACCTTGTGTCCGGGCCATTCGGATAAATATTTGGAAGCCAGCAGAGGAGTTTGAAGTCGACTCCAGCGATCCGTAACCAGAAATTGTTGGCTCCGCCCATATCGCCACTCTAGTTTATCCTCTACTTACGGACCAGAGACCACATTGAGGTAGTGAACTATGATAAATTCTGACTGCTGGATGTTCAAGCTCATATCTGGACTGAACAAGGTATTTCAAGAGTTCCTGGCCTGTCACGAGCGGAGTGATCAAAAGTCAACAAAGCTCGAGATGAGCCTGAACACATGCAACTTAGATACACGATAGAGTTGTTCGATCCCAACTTTGAACGCATTATCCTATTCCCCAAAGTATAAACTTACACCGTGTGGGAACAATTCACAGCCATCCTGGATCTCCGTTTTGTCACCCATATTACTATGGTCTGTCAACAAAGCAAGGTTCCACTCTAGCATAAAGTTTTGATACGCCGAGAGTACAGTGGACGCCGACGGCTCCTAGTTGTTGCAATTATGAAGCTTATTATATTGTGGAATCATCTGGCCTCAATAACTCCTGAAAGCCGTGGCACGCTATCTTTCGGAATACTTTCCTAAGCTACAATCACCCACCGAGTGGATTTCGAACACATCTTTGGAATTAGGGAGGTCTCGCCCATGAACCGCTGATAAGAAACTACGGGATCTTCCGTACGAACGACGCAAATTCCACACGACGTTGTTCATATGCGAAATGACCTGACCTTGAAAGAATTATTATGCTGGATTGTGAGAAAGAGGGTAGAGCCGCTGTTCTATATGTTCCATGTACTAGGCCAGGCGGGAATCATCATCTTCAAAAGCTTGCCATTATTCTCATCGTTATTTCAAAATAATTATCCCGACTTGAAAGTCCCCGAGACTGTACTTTCCGTCACTATCCCAAATATTGAACGAGTGATACCAAGTCTTATGTTGGCAGTTGCTATCATAGTGGCTTAGTGGCGTGAAACACGCGCATCGGCTTGTTCATGTCTAGGCCATTGGAAAGTGGGCGAGACCTGGGCCATGGCACTCATCCTCTGTCGGTTGTGGTCCTAGTTCCTTGAAGAACTATTTGTAATTTGTCATTATAAAGTCTGCTAATGAACGTTGGCCTCGATATCGCAGTTCCGCCCTGAGAGAAACATGGAGCAATTATTGAAACATGACTCTACGATCTGATTCTGCAATCACGATCAAATTACACAAGAAACCTTTCAGGTTTTCCAAGCTGCCCGTCTCCGCACTGATGTTTTCCAAGCAGATTTGCCTAGGGCGATGAGAAGCGAAGACATTATAAAGAAAAGTTTCCTTGATCTATTTAAGTTTTGCCGCACTCGTTTGACGTATATTTGATGTCTTGATATCTATTCATTATAAATCAAATATGTAAATGGTATCTAAATTGGAACAACACATTTCAATCGCGGAATAATTATGTTATGGGTAGATATCCCATATCACTCCAATCTGTCCCATCATAGGAGACTTCCCGAACTTGGTTGCCGACCTGGAAAAAGCATCGACTCAGATTATCATTGGTCGTGATCTCGACGTCGACCGGATCCCAAGCTGCGGCTGTCACGCAGGTAATGTCGGTACCCATGTCGGCATCATTAAAGGCGTCGTACGTGCTGGGGCCCTTCCACCCCGAATCGTCGTCCTGCCACATGACTTGAATGATGCTGTCACTGTCCTGGTATAATATGTACGTGTTGGTCAGGTTATTGGAGTTGTTGGGCCTAGCAATCACGAAGCTGCCAATGGCAGAGTCGCTGGGGATGTCGTATGAGAGATCATCTGCGGATGATCAGTTAGCATCATGTCAAGCTGCCTTGTCCGATAACCTTGTGATAACCTACCATCAGCCCAAGCCAATCCCGTGACATTATTGTCCCGGTAGGCCTCATATGTCTTCATTTTGCCGTCGCTTCGGCGGTATATGATACCGCCATCGTCTTTGTACCAAGCCGACGAGGGAACGACGGCCATACCAGCGCCTTCAGACCCAATCACACTGAGCGTGCGGTTCGTCCACCAGTCGTCGTAACCTGAGCCCCAGTACCGGAGCCACTGGAATGAATTATCGTCGTTTTGCGCCATGACATAAGGCCAGTACGAAGACAACCGCGACGTCGAGGGTACGGTGATTGGGTAGTCATTTATGATCATTCGTTCACCCTGCGTGTCGTCGCGGCCCTCGGTGAATCCGTGACCCCGGATCGTGGAATTTCCATCGAGATAAACCATTTTATATTGTACCTGTGCCAGATAACATGATCATTAGTCAACCTGATATAACCCTTCCCAACGCCGCTGAAACATATCTCGGCGTTCTCAATGATGGAGCAAACTCACTGCTGTATCTACTTCAACCGAGCAAGAGGCAGCAAGAGACGTGTTGGTACCTGGCTCGTATTGGAGATCCGTCAAAATGGTAGGGTCAGACCAGGACGTTTCATTATTGGCGTACCAAGATGTGCGCAGTTTCTGGTCGGGCCCTTGGTAAAAGATGCGGATGCGCGCGACGCCGCCATCACGCCAGCCCGTCGCTGCGATCCTCGACAGTGGCCGGATATTGTTCAGCGCCGTCACATTCTTCCCCGTCGAGCTGCTGCTGTTACCGCCGCTCCCGCTCGACGAATCATGCGACGACGAGCTCGACTTGGCCGCCCGGCTGCCCACTACTCCGCCCACCACGGCGCCGACAATGACTACCACGGCGATGATGGCGCCTACAATGATCCAGGTGAGCTTCCGCTTCGGTCCCGTCGCTGTTGCCCCAGCGCCCTCCTTTGCGGGCACTACCTCGGGCGGTTGGCCGTCATAATTTGACAATGCGGCTGTATGCGCGTCGGTTGCGCCCTGATGGTGGTCGAGTGTAGCATATTGTGGCAAGGTTCCGCCGGCGCCCGTGTATACCTTCTCTTGATGATACGGTACAGTCTGTAGACCCTCGGAATCTGGGCCGGGCGCATACCGCGTGTCCACCTCGAGGCCGGCTTGATGGTTCACTTCGAGACCGGGCTGCTCGTGCAGGCCTCCGTGGCTTGCCATCGTGTATCGGGCAGCCTCAATGCAAGGCCCTCGTCTGCAGCGTCTTTCCTACTTGACTCTATGGTCAAAAAGCCAAACAGGAAGGAGGAAGAGGAAAGAAGGACGGAAGAAGTACAGCTCGACCAAAAGAGGAAGCGAGATACCCGGGGCCGGGAAGGTGAGCGACGGAGCTTTTGCTATTGGAACAGACCAAGATTGTTAGGTCCGCGCCGACACCTTGTAGAGGGAAATCGAAATCAAACCCACCTGACAAGGCATCTTCGATCCTACTTTCTTTTCCTTTTCACTCTACTGCTGTGTAACCTGCTAGCTTCAGTACTCGCTAATTATATCTTTCCTGCCCCCGGTGCCGAGGGTCCTCAATCTTCAGTCCTGGCTCTTGGTAGGCCGGCCGAGCTTCCACACAGTGACGACGCCATGCAGCTATCCCGTCCCGTCAGCATGAGCGCAAATGAGAAAAGGGCCAAAAAGGCACGACTTGGCACAGCAATGCCAGTCAATGGATACAGACCCGTTGGAGAGCTGATGATGATGAGCCAATCATGTCCTTTCCACCGATAATGCTGCGGAGTCTCCTGAATCCTTCGACGGCTTTTTAGCTTACATGTCAGGGGCCCCCAAGCTCATTGTGGCCGCTAGACAGGCCATGATCTCCAGCAAAATGTCCATGATAGGGCCAGCACATTCGGGGTCGAGGAACGAAACCGAGACTGTCTTTTCTTGCATCTCTTCAGCCAAGTTCAACATAGATATCAAGTTCATTCCGTCCGACTCTCAATTTATACTCGAGATTTGCTAATGACGACTTCCTCGTTCCCTCCAAGCAGGACCAAGTATCAGACGACCGCGCAAACTGATGACCATGGGTATATAAAAAGATGCGGTGTCAGGGTCTATGGCTAGTGTCCTCCACTAGGATTACCGGGTTTGTAGCGGATATACTCCGAGTCAGAAAGGTCTCTGCTCTAGCCTGTCGGTAGCAACTGTGATCACGGTGTACAGTTACAAATCTACCTATTCAACTTTTATTGTTGAATGCGCCGACGCAGAGGAATTCTACAAGAAACCTCGTTGGCCTTTGGGTCTGAAAATCGCCTACCCATTGATCTCTTGTCTACTTCCCACGTCCCTCTCCTCCCGGATTCCAGGTTCGCGGTATCAGTTAAGGCTGAGTGAGCTTTGAGGTGGAGTCGCGCGCTGCCAAAATGAGATCAACAACATTTAATTTCGTCTCCTCCAGGCCTAGCGTGGGCCTTATGGTTGAAGCAGGAGACCTCGTCTGTCATCTGTATACGACATCAAGGAACAAGGGGCGCCGTCGTGAATAGTGTAGATATTCTTCGTCTTAAGCATAACTTAGCTTAATAAGTTTGATTTCAGGGATGACCTGTAAAGTCTCAGAAACACATGTTTTAAACCGTAAATATCCCTCGTATGGACTGTAAATCATCAATCAATTCTTTGTAACAGAAAATTCAACGTTCGCTTCAAGGTTCAGCAGACAAGAAGGCCCATAATAAACTTCCCTCCCACGAAACGGAAATGATAAAAAACGCCGTCGTGACATACAAGTTGAACTGAACCTGAAGACTTATGATACAGGCTTGATACAAAAAAGCACCATCCTTGAGACTCCTATCCGAAATCTTTGGGCTTCAATGTGGTTCAAGTCATACTTTGCCAAACTCCAGTGACTCCAATTCTAGTGAGTATTCCTTGATTTTTAATGCTCGTGGTCGTGATCGCGTTTGCCCTTTAACAACGCCGAGAACTTATGCTTGAGAACTCCAATGGAATGACGAACAGAAGATGAACGAGGGCCCTTCTATTCCCCGCCCCTCCTTTTGGCCCTGACGAGTTCAGCCACGAGCTCGTCCTTCTGCCGCTCGCCCTCGAGTATCCTCTGCTTGGCGGCAGATCGGTCCATGTTGCGCGCTTCCCGCTCCTGCTTGAGTTTGTACTCGAGTTCTCGAAGTCTGAACATCCATTTGGTATCCCCGTCATTGCCTGTGCTGCTGCTACCGGTAGGTTCGTATTCCGGCGCCCCGCCGCGCGCGTGGGTTGATGAGCTACGGCTCATGGTATCTGTCCTTGATTTCGAGCTTGATGTGGCCTCAAGATGGGACGTCTTACTCTTAGTAGTAGTCAGGCTGGATTTTCGTGGACTTTCAGTCTCACCATCGCCAGGCCTCTTCTTAATTGGACCGGTAGGAATGTGCGGAGACGGGCTGCCGTACTCATCTACATCTCCCTTGCCATCGCCATCTCCGCGCCAGTCAAAGTAGCCACCAACCGCCCTGGTCTTAGCATCATTGGCTCTCATTAAGGTAGCATTTTCAATCTTGAGAGCGCGAATTGCAGCTTCAAGTTGAGAGATTCGGGCAGTTGCGGAGAAATCGCCAGCAACGACACCATTGCGCACGATGGACTCGAGACGATCGAGCTTCTTGGATCGCAGATCCAAGCTGTTCTCCAACGTCTGGTACTCCTTCCAGAGATCCTTCTCAACACCCTTAATGCGAGTCTGGAATCCGCCAATGACAGACTCAATGTGCTTGACAGCGGCGAGAAGGTTCTTGCTGAACCCGGGCAGCATTGTTGCTACTGCCTCCAAGCTCGGTAGTGCCCGACCATTAATCAAGCTATGGGAATGAGCCCAGTCGGTGCCACAGACCGCGGATAATTTGGTCCATAGAACCAAGAGAAGATTGTTGCGCTCTGTCAACTGATCCTTAAAGTTGTTCTCTAATTGAGCAAGCCTCTTCTTATCAGTAGATCGCGAGGACTCTAGCTCAACAATGCGAGTGTCTTGATTCGTGACGGTACGGGAGACATGCTGGTGGGTTCGCTGGAACGTCTCGTACGAATTCTTGGTGTTGCGATGAGCTTGGCGCTCCTTGTCCAACAGCTCGGCGAGCTTCTTACCCTCTAGACCGTGTGATTCGAGTAATGCATCTCGCTGTTTGATGATGCGATCCTTCTCCAGCACAGATGCCTTGGTCGTGTCGAGTTCGCGGACCGTGGTCTCCAAGTCTTTCTGGACCTTGGCTATCGACTTAAGTAGACTGGACCTAGTGCCATTGAGATCACCCAACGCCTCGCGCAAATTGTTTTCAAGCTCGTGGAGCCTCTCCTTCCACTCGGCAGCCTCGACTTCGCGACTCGTCAAATTCTTACGCAGACGTCGTGCCTCGTCTTTAGCCGTAGCCAGGTCCCTATTCTGTTCATTGACAAATCGCTGAACCTCCTCCTTCTCCCGCGTGGCGATCATCTCGCGTTGTCGTCTTTCATTTGCAAGTCTCTGGTCCAGCTCCTTCGCACGATCGCGCTCTTCGCGAAGGCTTTGTTCAGCATTTGCAACAGCGGCTTCCAGGTCGCCGATGCGTATCTTGTCGGCTTCTTGCTCCTCACGCAAGAATGCAATCTCGCCTTGACTGGACTCCTGTTGAACGCCGAGCCGGTTGGCTTTATCATTGGATTCGACGAGCTTGGCTTCCAATTCTTCGAACTCCTTATTGCTGTCGGCAACTTCTGCCTCAAGCTGTTCGATCCGTCGATACTTCTGCTCTGTTTCATCTTCGAGACGCATGAATGCTTCACTAAGCTTGTGCATTTCTTCTTGTAACGCATTGAAATTGTCAGTCGACTCTTGCAATTCCAGCTCGATTTGTTGCTTTTCTTCGGCTTGTTGATCGGAAAATTGCTCGAGCGCCACTATCTCCTCTTGCGCTTCCTGCCGCAAATCGTTGAACTTGGTTTCGATTTCCGAAGCCTCTTGCAGTGCCTCATCTCGCTCGTTTTGGAAAGCGATCAGATCGTTCATGGCGTTATCGAGCTCATCCTGCACGCTCATGAGAGCCCCTTCGGCTTCCTTCTTGCCTTCACAAGCAATCTCGAAATCTTCCATGCAGGTCTCGAGTTCACGTTGGAGTTCCTGATTCTGCAACCTGAGTTCGTTGATCTTGTCACGGTGCTCGGCGAGCTTGTTTTCCATCTCTTCGCGTCCTGGGTCCTCGGCAGCCATGGTGAGTCGCGTTCGGGCACTTATTCTCGACTGGGATCTCTCATGGCCGCCGGCTCGAGATGCAGATCTGTCCAGTAGTGTATCAATGGTCGACGGCGCATTACGTCGTTGGGCCAGTTTCAAGTCTTCGATTTCTTGATACAGCCTCTCCTTCTCACGATTACGCGATGTAAGCATGGAGGTTTGGGCGCCCACTTCTCTCCTGAGCTCAGCGTTTTCGTGTCGCAACTGCTCACTCTCTCGGCGAAGATCTTCCACAAGTGTGCTGGACTGGCTCATGGATTGGAGGTCCACGTCTCCAGAGAGGCCTGACATGGGGCGTGATCTAGTCGGTGATAATGCCTTGGCTTTTCTGGTTATGTTGTAGATATTGGTTGTGTGGTGCATGCCTCCAGAGCCGCCACTGGTAGACCCTGCAGGACCACCATGGACCATGTTGAGCTCTTGCTTGAGACGGAAAATCTCCTCATTGAGTCTTCGGTTATCGTCATCGGTCTGTTCGCGGCGGGCAGTTTCTTGTTCCAGAAGATCCTTGAACACGTCAGCCTCTTCCTCGCGGCCTAGGCTGTTGCCCATCCGTTCGCCGGCCTGATCTCCCATTGCCTTGACCGTCTCTGCGAGTCGCCTCTTGTCTGCTTGGTTGGTCATGTTCTCGCTTCTCAGGCGTTCAATTTCTGTTATCTGTTCCTCAACACGCTCCCGCAGGTACAAAAGCTCTTCTTCTCTCTCGTCGTCATCGGGCGATTCTGTTTGGCCATCCGATGAATAGCCACTCTTGGCAGTACTAGGCCGGGTATCCGCCTCATCAAGTAATCGCTGTTCGAGATCCTTATTCGCTCGACGTAGCCCTTTATTGTCGCGTTGCAGCTTTGCCAATTGAGTCTTGAGCGTAACATTCTCCGAAACCATTTCCTTAACACCTTCCTCAGAGAGCTTGTCCAGTCGATCGGACAGGAACATGACCTTGAGTTTGAGATCAAAGTTCTCCTTGGACAGTCGTTCAATGGTACTTGACTGCTCTTTCAAGGTCATGCTTCTTCCATTCTTCGAAGCAGTTCCTGGCCCGGGAGTGAAGTCGGCCATGGTCTTTCGAAAAGGTTTAATTGGTGTTTCCAGACCGTTCTTGGTCTTGTACTCGATCGCCAGGGACTCGGGCACCTCTACATTCCGAACGTGATTTGCAATAACTGTGTCGGTAGGCGGTACGAGCCCGTTGCTTTTGGTTGCCTTTGGTGTTGCCAGATTATCTTCACTGCCGTTCACCTTTCCAGCTCTGTCTGGTGACCCATCAATCTCCTCTAGAGGCTCCAGCGGTTCCAATGTCCGAATGGTGTCTGGATAGTCATCAGGCCCAGAGGCCCAGCTTCCCATGCTCACCGATCGGGAGAGGACATTGCTGAGACTCCGTGGCATAAGGCCGGTTGAGACAGCGCCCCCAGATTGAATAGCGAAATCCGTGCTGAGACCGACCGTGTTGTCGCTGGAACCGTCCTCTTCCGCAGAGTAAGAAGACACAGATGACCTTTGGCTAGCATGTCTACTGCGCAGATACTTGGGTCGGTTTTCCGATCGGAGTGCTGCTCCTGGCGTGTTTCCAGCGTCAACCGACGTCTTTTGGCGGTCTAACTCAGTAGTTCGATCTCCTCGACTTGACGCGCCTGCCGAATAGGAATGATCTCCCCAAGGTATTCTAAGTCTTGAACTGTCTCGAGATATCGAATGGCCAGCATCGCTCGTGCCGTATTCCTCGCCCGAGGCGGTATGTTGACTAGCCATGGAGATTGCTCTCGAAATCGACCTCGCAGCAGCGGCGGCAGTTGGAGAAGACGACAGGGTTTCGAGGGAGGCGGTCGTATTGCCACGTTCAGAGTTATTGAGAGAGTGATCGGTATGGTCGGCATGTTCTGGTAGTGGACTTGACGGCGTGGCACTGGAGATATTCTGAGCTGGCAAGCCGGACTCATCATGAGTGTTTTGTCGAGTCAATTGGGAGCCGTCGTGACTGTCGCCATTGTAAGAATCGTGATCCATATCTCTCTCCTCGTCTGGCTCTGATGCGGTCGCTGTTGCTGGTGTCGTACTGCGTATTTCGTGTGGATTTTCCGCTTCCGTCGCAGATGCCTCGCTTCTTCCTGCTCTCCCCCATTCCTCTGAGGGCTCTGCGCCGTGGTCTGCATCTCCGTTGTGGTCGTCGTGACGCGATTCTCGTAGCTGACTTGGCGGCTTCTTGGAAGAGGCTGATGCGTCAAACATGAAGGTATCGTCAACTCCGCCCTCGGGGCCAGCTACCCTAACTGGCGACACGGGAGGTACGAAGCTGGACTCGACATCCTGCAGCAGGTGGGCTCGAAGGCGCTGCTCCTCCGTCATGGAGTCGGCATGCGCGTCCGAGGAGTCGCCAACATCGTAGCTGTCGTCCTCAGGAGGCGCTTCGACCCTGAGGGCGAGCGACTGGGCCAGCGACTGGGAGCGAGCGCCGACGTGGCTCTCGTCTTCATCCATGGAATCGTCGTGTATTGGACTTCATGCATTCGGTGGCAATTCTTGTCTCTTTGGGTAGGTAGGTTTCGAATAATGTTCCTGGTTGTAACCGTCGTCGTTCCCTTCTATTTTTTGCTTCTCCCCCCTGGTCGGCGCGTTGGGCTTCAGATCGATTCAATGCGAGCGACAGGGTTTGGTGGACATGCAGGCGCAGAGCTAGGGGGAGGGTGTGGATTCCTAATGCATTTACGATTGATACCCGTGCAGTGTGCTGTATTGTAGGTATATGTATGTACTGTAGGTAAGTACGTGTACGTGTGCGTATGTTGAGCTGTGCAACCCGTGGGCTTGTCTCCCTTAATTCTTTTTACTTTGATGACTTGGTTTTCGATACAGGTACGAATGGATGAATCAGTCAAATAGCATACATCACGAGTCGTGCAGAGGTGACATCAGAACGGTTTAGTGGGTGTAGTGATAAACTTCAACCAACGCAGTCGATTTCTCACTAGAGCTAGCTGTAAAGGTGAGAGCTCGTAATGTTTTCTTTGCACTGGTAGCGTGGCTGTTTTGTTTCAATCATCAATTGACTTCCAATCAATTGGCCCCGAGCCCGGGTAGGCACTTGCTTCTTTTGTTCTGTTTGGGGTATCTACTTGGTCCTCTTCAGACCAAAAGAGCAGACTGATGAGGAGGGGCTTCGGGAGCTTGCCAAGGCTCAATTGGCGCAAGTCAACAACAACGCCAAAAGAACGCGCATCATAAGAGAAAAAGGGCGCCAAAACAACAACAATTTAGGCTTCGGCATACGCATGGAGTTTATCCAACCACCGACTACGTACATAAACCTTAGCCTCTCCACCAATCCATGCTCTTCTCTCTTTTCTCCTGGGTCCGATATGGCATGCAACCTAACCAGCCTCATCTAGATCCATCCCTGATTGTTGTTTCGTTGGTTCAGCTGTAGGTTGTTCTTTGATGCTTGGCGATCTTGAAATCCAGGTTTCCCTGCCGTTTTAGCGGTTGCATACGACCACGTACAGTTGTCGCTAAAAGCCTGAACACCAGCAAGACCAGCTTAAAAGCTATGCCCCGCTTCACTTCTGGAGGTTTCAGGGGTTAGGGAAGCGCCTGGCGCGCAGCCTAATGGACACCCAGCCCTGCTAACGGTGCGCTACACTGTAAACCGTTGATAGAGTGTCCGAGCTTGAGTCTTGTGAGTTGAGATCCATGTAATTCTTCAGGGAAAATGTCTAGTTCTCGTCGTTGATGAGTCACTTGCGACACAATATTATACAATAATTGTATGTGGATCAATGGAAAAGTAGGTATCAACCATTTAAATCATCGGGTATCGTGGAACGTATCTATGATAAGTCGGTCCAGAGGTACATAGCTCCGGCGGCTCAGTCGAAAACGTTTGGCTAGACGACATTTGCTGTTGACGGGACTCAGCACAATCACCCAATTGCATATCTTTTGAAAAGCACTGAAAAGAATTGCACAATGTATTGTTTTCCTTCGCAGCAATTTGGCTAGCATGTGTGGCCGTCTTACGACATATGTAGAGCGTCTGAGCCACATGCCGGATCCGCGGAGCTACTATAAATGTTAGACTACCCCGTCCCGGCGTGCCCAAAACAGCTCGCCGATGGGTTCGCCGATCCTACATGGTGAATACGGACGGACGACATGTAAGCCATGTGTCATGAAATGTTACACAAGGGCCGATTATGGTCAGTTCTGGCAAGACCGCGACTCTTTACGGATTTGGATATAAATCTGCTGTTGGCAGCAAGGAAGCCAGTGTCATGGTGTCCTCCATTGCAATTGCTCTGAAAGTCAGCAGCTCTATCTTTCGAACTTTGGAATCATGACTTCCACAAAGCCACATGTTCTCATAGTCGGCGCTGGACTAGGCGGTCTCTTGCTGGCGCAAGGTCTACGCAAGCGAGGTATCGATTTCGAAATTTTTGAGCGAGACGCGCACGCAGATGCTAGACAACAGGGCTGGGCTCTTGGTGTGCACAGGTACGGTGTTGCTTGAGCATAGATATCACCTCTGAACATTGGCTCACCTCCACATAGTATTCTGGACGAAATCCGGGCTGGTGTACCAGACGATCTTTCGCCCATTGAACTGGCTGTGAATCATCTGCAACCATTGAAATTGCCCTCGCAGTTTGCCTGCTACGTGAATGGCCTCCGCCTAGCCGTGACTGGCTCCGAGGACACTCTCGTGCTGCGAGCAAATCGAAATCGCCTGCGTCGATGGCTAGCCACTAATATCCCCATCACTTACGACAAGCAGGCGATGAAGATCGAAGAGGCTGCAGATGGAGTGACTGTACACTTTCAAGATGGCACCAAGGCTTCAGGTGACTTTCTCGTGGGTGCCGATGGCATCAACAGCTACGGTAATTATATATCCGACACTTTTTCCAATTCGACTTTGGTTGACAATCACCAGTGCGAGAATATTTGATATCCCGGCCGAACAAGGAAACTCTCCAAACCAACGCGTTTGCCGTTATTGTGGGAGAAACGACTCTCACCGGGGTCGAATTCGAGCGTCAATTATCGCTTAGCCACAGTGCATACTTGGGTGTCAGCGACAGCAAAACTCTATCCATCTTTGTAGGGCTCGACAAGGTCTCTGAGGATGGCAAGACTGGCTATTATTACTGGTATCTAATGATCCCCGATGAGCATACTGGGGACAGTGATCATTGGACCAGACACGCTACCAAAGCCGAGCGACTGAACAAGGCCTTCGAATATGGCAAGCAGCTAGACGACAGATTTACCGAAATCATCAAGCTGACACCCGAAGAGGGTATGCGGGCCGATTTGTTTTCTTTCCGCGATGCTGAGATCTTGGAGCACGAGGTCAAATGTGGAAGTGGCCGCGTTACCATGTTGGGCGATGCAGCTCACCCAATGGCGCCATGTAAGTCCTACAAGTACCCCTGATGCTCTCAGCTTTCTCACTCAGCTGACATCTTTTTCCTTAATGCATTAGTCCGCGGCGAGGGAGGAGTCCACGCCATGCGCGATGCTCTAGAGTTGGCCGAAGCTATTGACAAAGTCGGAGATGGTGAAGGCGCGACGGCCGTCGAGGAAATTAAATCGTATCAAAGTGATATGATGCGCCGTGGCCTTGAAGCTGTACGAAAATCCAGAGGTCAAGTTCGCGAGGATCGCAAGCCAGACGAACCATGGACAATGTGGGGATATCCGGCAAGACCGACTCCAGAAGAGGCAGTCAAGTTATCAGACTGGCTGTGAGACATGGAAGCATGTCTACAGATATCTAGTGTACATTGAATTATACTCATACATACTTTAAGTGTGCTTGGTATAGACAATACATGCATTTAGTGTTCGACTTCTGGCTGGGTCAATACCTAGTTAGTTGACCGTTGTGGCGGCGCCCCGCAGTATAGAGTAGTAGAGTATAGCGCTTAATAGGCAGATGGGGCAGTAAGACTACAGTGACGTAGTTGCATTTCAATTTCCAGCTCAACAAGGGCTGTTTGGACTTCTGGGAACAACGCGAAACCGACAGTCTGCATTCAAATTCATACTTCGCATTCTCACGATACTTTGTGGCTCATTCACCAGCCAAGCAATACGCGTACGATTATTCGCAATCAGGGCAGAGTTGCTGTGCATGCAGGTGATGAAGGTAGGCTGAGCTTGACTGTGGCAGATCAGATGGCGAGTTGGGGGCGAATTACATTGCGACATAGTTGCACTGCCACGCGGGGAAGCGAAGGGATCCGAAGCTGCGAAGAGAGAGCCAAGAGGCCTCGCACCAGGCACTGAAGGATGCAGCGGCAACGACAAGCATCTTGCTAATAAGGGCTGAGGGAAGCTAAAGCGAATGGCGATGGGTGATCCTTAATTTAGATTGAATGAACAAAGCGGAGTCGGGTTGGTCGGCCTGGTTGGTAGTAGCTACTTCCATCCATCCACGTTGGCTTCTTGTAAGCTTGTCTTTCAACGGTGTGCCTACATAAAACGTCAGCTCCCCTTGCAGATATCGAACAAAGCTTCTTTTACTCTTACACCTATTATCTCACTCCACTTGAACTCGTGCCAAGATAACATTGGCATCTCACGACCACAGAAGCATTCTACTGCCTATCTGTACATCTACCTACCTAATCTAGGTTTATTCACACATATCACTCGACCCCACTCTTGCAGTCAGCATCACACCTACACACAAAATGTCGGCAGGTGATTACTACGGAGGCGGCGGCGGAGGTCAGCAGAACTACGGGTATAACCAACAACAAGGAGGCTACCCGCAACAGCACGGCGGACAGTCGCCATACCCGCCCCAGAACCAATATGCCTCTCCCCCGCCTCCCCAGGGCGGCAACTACTACGGATCTCCCGCCCCTGGCTCATACGGGGGCCACAGCCCTCAGCCCGGATACGGCCACCCGCCCCCGCCGCAGCACCAGCAGAGCGGCTACGGCAGCCAGGGAGGCTACCCGCCTCAGCAGCAGTACTCGCAGCAGGGCGCGCCAGGCGGCTACCCGCAGCAGCACGGCCAAGGCGGCGGCCAGTACTCGCAACAGCAGCCGCAGTACGGCCAGCAAGGCGCCCCGTCGCACAACTACGGAGGCCAGCAGCAGCAGGGCGGACAGCCGGGCCAGGAGGGCGACCGCGGTCTCCTCGGAGCCATGGGCGGAGGTGTGCTCGGTGCTATCGGTGGCGGCGCGGCCGGACACGGCATCCTGGGCGCCATTGGCGGTGCCATTGCCGGCCACAAGATGGAGGACCACTTCAAGGGCGACAAGAAGCACAAGAAGGATAAGAAGCACAAAAAGGACAAGCACCACAAGCGGGATAGAAGCCGGGGTGGTTCGTCGTCGAGCTCGTCTGATTCTGATTAAAGCGTCGTTAGCTTTTGATGCCCCTAGCTCCTCAGTTGAGGGCTTGTTCAAGTTTTCCTGCTACAACCGCGGGGACTGGACGCAAAGACTTCAGTTTTACAAATAATCAATACCCTATGTTTTGAATGATACACATGGTGTCTTTATGAACTCATTTTACTATGAATCTGCCAAGTCAGGTGGGCGTAGCTCATTCTGTGACGGAATAGTCAGTTGCAATTCAAGCACTAACTGCCGAGGTCGGGACTTTTAGCTCAAAGATGTTGATCTAACTATTAAGATTCCCAAGCTCTGACTCTGCAACCAATTGAGAAACTGTGTTTACCCTCTGGCTCATTTATACAGCCTTTCTTCGAATATGCCGAGTCTTGGAGGCTACACAGAGCATAAGTGACGACTGGGATGGAATCTTTGAAAACACTACAGATCAAATGTTCGCGATATGAATTCCACTACTAATATTCGGGACTTGGCCGACTTAGTAGCCACTAGAATCAATGACTCAATAGCGGGTCGCCAAGCACGCCCTTCGACGACATTAATATTCCGCATATAAGTGTATCCTTGCTTGAGCCGATTACCCGTATACATATACTCCTTTGGTATCGTCGAAAGTGATCTTGGACGAATATAGCTCTCACCAGCAGAGACTCAAGGACCACAGCAGGAGACCCCAGCGCCAATCCCCACCCACCTTTTCGGCAACCATGGCAGGCCGTCCACGTTTCGACAAGTCGCAAATAGACGCCTATTACACCCGCATCGCCCTACCAGACCATGAGCGCAGGTACTCGGTCGCCGACTGTCCGGACAAGGAGCAGCTCAGATTTCTGCGGGTCCTGCAACAGCACCACCTGGCCACGGTGCCCTTTGAGAACCTGACGCTGCACTACTCGTGGCACCGCGTCGTCGACGTGAACCCGCTGCACCTCTTTGACAAGATCGTCCTGGGGGAGCGCCCGGGAGGCGCCGGGCGCGGCCGCGGCGGCTATTGCATGGAGGTCAACTCTCTGCTGCATACGCTGCTGCTGTCGCTGGGTTTCCGCGTCTTCATGGCCGGCGCCCGCGTGTATCGAGCCCCCACTGCGTCGTATGGCGGGTTCTCGCATTGCGTGAATATTATTCGAATCGGCAGCGCGCAGTACATGGTCGACGTTGGATTCGGGGCCAATGGACCTACAATGCCGCTGTTGTTGTGCGCTGGACAGGAGGAAACGCAGATTGCGCCGGCAGGCATGCGACTTGTCCGAGAACCTATTCCTCAGAATGCCGATCAGGAATGCAAACTTTGGATCTACCAGCAAAGAATCAACGCCGATGCAAACTGGGAGCCAATGTACTGTTTTGTTGACTTTGAGTTTATACTGGAGGATATCCGTGGCATGAACTTATCTCCGTGGAAGAGTCCCACTTCAATGTTTACTCAGCGCGTCGTAGCGACTAGATTCACCGTGAAAGGAGAAATCGAAGCTGAAGGTGACCAGGATCCTCGTTCAAGGGCTGCCGAGCTGAAAGGTAACGACTTTGACGGTGCATTGATTCTGGACAACAACAAATTAAAGTGGCGGCGAGACGGCGAGACCGTTCTTGAAAAGCAGCTGGAAAGCGAGGAGGAAAGAGTCGCCGCGCTGAAGAAGTATTTTGATATCCACCTCAGCGACCAAGATATCGAAGCAATACGTGGGACATGGACACAAATAAAGACTCAGTGACAGGCATATTATAGTATGTATCTTGAAACGATTCTCAAGCGCTGGACGTCAATGCTACGGACAGGAAAACAATGATGTATGTGCATGACAACTATCGGCAAGCGCCCATGCCAAAAGATGTGCATCTGGTAGAACAGGAAGTTACAAGCATTGGAGAATGTGAACGCATGCTTACGTGGAAAAAAGTATGCGAATGGGGAGAACAACAGCTCCAAAAATACCTGAGGCATGCGCAAAAAGTCTCAAGCTCAAACCCTTGACTCTCTGGAGGACCATCGAGTTGATATACTGCATGGTCACCGTCTATGCCGTAATATCCTCTCATGGTCCGAACAGCTGATCCTCGATTTCCCTGCGCTTCTTGATTTCCTCGATTCTCTTCTTGTCTTGCTCGATTCTCTTCTTCTCCAACTCAATTCTCATCTGCGAAGCCCAGGCTGCAAGCTGTTCGGGAAAGCAGATAGCCCACAAAGCCACCTCACGCGTGGCCAATGTGTCCTCAACGCAGTCGTGTCCCTGTCTACTGTTCTGTATGGTGATCTTTGGAAGTGCCTTGGCTAGGTCCTTGAGCTTCCAGATTCTCTCAAATCGCTCCTTGTTGCCAAAAACAGCCTCTGCGGTTTGGACGGATGTGTCCACAATGTTGCCGTGAGCCAGACGCAGCATATGGAGGTCGTTCTCCAGGCCGTGGCCGATGATGATTGTCTCAGAATTAATGTAGTTGCAAAGCTCCTCGCGAGCTGCTTCCCATCCGTGAAGAAGTCTGCCTTCCTTGCCGGCTTGAAGCATCAGGGGGTACGAAAGGCCACTGAACCTCTTGCGCCAGTTCATGACCCTTTCTGCGGGGAGAACTAGCTTGTTAATGAGAATCTCACCATTCAAGACATCGACTACACAGACTTGACCCAACTCGCTTCTTTCTCTGCGCTCTTCTGGTCCGCCAGCGAAGACGCCAACCATTTCACAGTCCATGGCCACAACCTGTCGAGAAGGGTGATTCGATGGCGGAGGGGCGCACAAGAAATCCTCTGGTTCGACGCCTTCTGGGAGACGCATTTCAGACCAGGAATCAAAATTCTCTTGGGTGAGGATATTCTTGCGGCCTAGGCGGTCCTGTCCGTGACGTCTCAATCGGAGGGCTTCGAACAAGTTCTCCGGTTGAGAGAAAAAGCTGTAATTGTTGTCACCCCACATGACCTGGCTAGTGATCGTGCACTGAACAGCCGGGTATTGAGGCGGAGGCAAGAATTGAAGCGGCTTGGATTGCTTGGGAGCGTCTGCAGCTGAATTAGTCAAAACATTGGGCTGGGTCAGAAGAGCTGGGATTTACGTACCTTCGACGAGTTTTCCGGGCATCTTGCTACCTTTGATCTTGTTGACTTGGTTATCTGGATTGGAGGTCTGTCCAACAAGATCCGCTGTCGGCTGGCGGGTTGGAATGATTGCAGTCGTAAGGGACTGAGCGTAGGGGCTGCCACGCTCTTGCTGCTTTCGACGCTCTTGGCGATGAGGCATGATGGGCAGGACCACTGATTGGTGACTGGTTGTAGCTGTCACGCTTAGTAGTACCAGAGGACTTGCTGTTGGCAAGGCTTTGTTTGATGGAACCAGGCGTTTGTAGTCCGAGGCTGGTGTTTGTTGTTGGGGGGCAACTGATGCTTTGGTCTGCTGCTCTTTGGAAGAGCTCTTCAATGATTGTGCAGATTGGTTAGTCCGAGGGTGGAATTTCGTTTCATGTCGCCCCAGAGACTGTTTGTCCTGGAACAGTTCTAAACACAATTCGCAGTACCGATCTGCCATGTGACCCGTTCGGCAGGCATGTCTGGTTGCTTGTGAGCTTGATGGAAACAAGTGAGAGCAATCCCCGCAGAACAGAGGGTTGTCTAGATAGTTGTCCCTAGCCTCTAGCGATATTTCAGCCATGGTTGCCCACGTTCAACAAAAGGGCAAGAGAGAAAACCGAGTATCTCGTTATTCGCTCTTCATCTACCAATGCTCCTTCCTTGAACGACACGTTCTTTGGCGGGGTATGTTGAGCGGAAAGAGCCGGAGAGGTGTAAATCTCCCAACGATACTTATGACACCAGATGAGCAATATCATCAAGCCTTATTGTGTTTTATGAATTCATTTTGCCATGTTGGTCAAGATTATAGAGTTTGTCATCAAAGTTGAGGCTGGAGAGAAACTGGCCGCGGGCGCAGCCCGATCAGGTCTCTATGCAGCAACAACAAATCATTGGTGGGGCTGAGTTCCTTCCCAGTCTGTGACGCGCGCATGGATATAATTTCAGTAAATATCGACCTCAAGAATTTGCTTCATGCTGTGAAACAAATGAGACGAAAATACAGGATAAGATGTGGAGGTGTCATAGTTTCAAACAAGAGCTTCTTTGTTAACCACAAGTCACAAAGGTCCTATGGCCGAGCGGTAAGCTCTCGAGTGCAGTGGCCACCCAGGTGAAAAGTGAATATCCTATGATCTACCGAGAGGATCTTTGTTAGGGGGCTCGGGTTCGAATCCAGAGTCATCGCTCTTTTTTGCTGTTTTTTTTTTGTTTCCCCTCTTCGGTTCGAGATAGTATCTTTCCCCTTCTTTCGACAGCTCATTCATCTTGCAAGTATCAGGAACCGGTGACGATTATTCATTTTCGCCGATGATGCATTCTTACCGACACTCTATAAGCAGTCGCATGGATTTTCTCACATTTCTACTTCTCAATGTTATCCACACGGTGTTGGATTGTAATGGCCCGGTCAACACTCTCAATAGCACTCCTTCGTAATACCAGCTTATTGCAGCCTCTGCAAATGGCGCCTCATGAGATACGGTGGGATAGTCTGTCAGTGACCATTGTACTTGTCCCTTCATGTAGTAATGTATTAAATGTTCGGTCAGTCCCTCCTTGGATATTTCTGGCTATCAATTTTCTCGCCTCATTAACTTGGACATTGACAATAATCTATACCCAGTACCAATCCTGTTACGCCCAGAGATCAGCTAATGCGCATCTTGTCCTTGTTCTTATTCGATGCACTGCTGTAAGGCCCAGCTATTATTGCCCCAGAAGTATGTCAATCCCAGTTTCCATGTACTCCGTAAGAACTTGGGTATCAGTATTATGCCACAAAATCAACCACAAACGCTTGCGATAACCGCCATGATGGCACCATATGTTCCCGCGCAGATGCAAAAGTCCTTTGTCACGCGGGTATCAATAACATGACCTCTTCTGAGCATACCCACAACTCCGGCGCCCACCAACAACACGACTACCATGCGTCCGAGGTAGCCCGGAACCATGCTGAAAATCAAGGTCGGGACCACAACGGCGATGGCCAGGGCAAGATTGATGGGCAAATAGGGGTCATCTAGCGTAGAGTCCTTGTCGTTGGTAGTGGAGAAATAGTCCTGGGGATCATCTTCTTGCGGCCTCTGTTCGGAAAACATCGACCCGCGGCGAGGCATGGGAGTCGGCGCGGCGTCTTCGTCGTACCCGCCATCAAAGATGTCGCCCAGACAAATGAGATCTTCGTTTGCGTCCAGAAATTGAGTTTCTATATCGACGATCGGGCGATGTGTTGCCAAGTATCCCCGATACTCGTGAACATCAGCCATGGTTGGAGTCTCGAAGCATTCGGTCGCCTGGAACGATGCTAAAATTCGGTCTGTAAAAGGTCAGCTCCTGGGTTCGACAAAGGTATCAACAACACCGAAATATCAGCGAACAAAACTCACTATATTGCTCCAACTTGAAGCCGATCTTGCCGAGAATGTCTGTTCTATGCCACTGAAGCTCGCCGCCTGCCAGAGTTTCAGCCCGCCGAGATGCTGGCATGATACATGTCTGAAGTCGTCTCGTTTGTGTATCGGCAGTGTCGAGTCTGTGCAGCTGCTCTTCCAACTCGCAAATCTCATCTTGCAGGTGCAGCAATAACCGATGATTCAACTTTTCAAACCTGCGGTAAATCGGTCGCAGATGGGGTCCTGAGCTCTCGGTGCCTTGATTGGACAGTTGTGTTGCCAGCTGCTCATAGCCAGTCAAGGGCAGCTTCTCGGCTCGTGGGAGATTGGATACGTGCGGATGAGGCTGCCCAAGCATCCGAGAAGTGAGGACTTTTGGTGAGACGTGAGGCAGGGTAACGTTCCCTCTTGGCATCTCGGGCGTACCATAGCTCTTGTGTCGGCGCCCAATGTAAGGGGGCCCCGGCCTGATTCGAAGCCCTCGATTGAACGGGCTCTGTTCTGGGCTCGTACTCCGGTCTGTGTCGTCGCCAGCATATCCGTCACTATAGAAGCCACTGCTGCGAGACGACGTGCTGCTTTGGCTGGAAGGCGATGTATTTAGCGCTTCTATTGACGAACGCCCGAATGGCGAGCTACCCGAAGCATTCCGTATAGCATCAAGTGACACGGCCGAGGAGTCCGACTCCAAATATCTCAAGGCATCCAGTTTTGTCGACTGCGATGACTTTTTCCGAGTCCGACCGCGCCTCTCTCTGCTGACTCCTGCTTCATCTGACGATCCGATGACCGTTGAATCGCTGCTACTCGAGCTTTCTGATTCATTTGTTGCATCAACCAGACTGGGACCCTCAAGCTCGGTACTCGGAGACTCAGCATGCGCAGGTAGCTCAGCACTTGGCTCCTCTGTGATAGGACTCTTCATGACGATTTCTCCCTTCGCCCCGTCTATCGAAATTTCCTTCTCAGGTGAGATGACTGATGTATCTTGTTGCTCCAAAACGTCTTGCGCCTTGTCCGGGTTCACCACATCAGCCAGGCGTACGGCTGTAATGAGTCGCTGATGAGATTTCTTCCAACTCGGCGATTGCTTTTCCGATGCAGGACTCGGCGGCGACCGAAGATGATCATTTGTCACCGCGTCGTCAAGTTTCACGTCAATTGGCAGGGCACCTTGTTCGGATATAGCTAGAGTGGCCATGATTTCCCTGTTGATTTTATTTTCAGTGTCACTGTCGAAATAGAGTGCCGATGGTCGCTATATGAGCCTGACTGATCGGTAAACTGGTGCCACGCTGTCCTATAGATGGGTCTGCTTCAGCTGGAGCGCGAGGCTCTCACGCGCTCTGGGTCAGCAGACGCAGGCCTTATCAGTAGAGGTCTGCTTGGTTGGAGTGAAGCCGGCAAGTGGTAAACACTCCTCAGAATGGTGATATCAGACACATTATGCGTTTGCGACGAGATATTAAAAGGCGTGAAAATGGTGAGAAGAACATTTTTTTCTCTGTTGCCCGAGCAGGAACAATAGAATTTTTGGTACGCTGGTCTCAGAGATCAAGACACATTTACTACCCGTCCCGTCAGTGACGACATACGATTGGAGTGTGCGGATTTTCTGGGTAGCTAAGGGGTGTCAGACAGCTGGAGTCTGCAGTGTTTCAGAGCCACAGCGACTTTCACCTGACGAGGTGGTGGTGACACACGGCTGAGAAGGGGGGAGGGGTACTGCCGAATAGAGAGGTGGTGATATGTGGTCACATGGTACTTGAGATCAGGCTTTTCGGATCCTTCCACCCCAACCAAGCCTTCCGATCCTCTGACCTGTTATCTTTCAACTACTGGACGGGTGCATGGTATCTGCCATTTATTGGTGTATATGGGTGTATGTGGGTGATCCCAGTACTACACAATTACCTCGTTTCTGGTCCGTGATTCGGTGGTGAATGAGCATCTGGTATAGTACCACCAGATTCCAAAGCGGAATACTCGTCGCCGGCCGTCGGTGTGTCTTGGTTAATAAGTACCGTACCTCAGCCACGAGCAGTGGGCTCTTTGTAAGAGGCCCAAATAGTCAAGTAACTCATCGTAATGACCCGATCGTTTTTATCATGCAGAGACTAGGTTGAATAGTTCTATGCAGGTGCACTTATATATGCAGGTCCAAATGGCGAGGCGGTTTTATTATTAGGTTCTTTTCGTATGCGAGGAGAGTTGATCTCGGCAATTCGACACCTTAATTCGTGAACCCAATCCAATCCAGGCCACCACTGGCCAGCATATCGGTAGCTCCCGAGATGGCCCAGCGCACCTTAGCGGGTCCCTCCAGTGGGGGGTCATTAGTGGTGGCAGGGGACTGTCGGGGAGCTGTTGCGACTGGGCCGAGAAACAATTGAAAGCTTCTGTGCCGTTGGAGCTTCGCCAGCTTTGAACAATCGCGTCGCTGTGAAACGCCTGCAAGCGACACCTGAATCGCTCGACCCTGAATAGAGGTTGTCATCGTGACTTGCTCACCAGAAAATGCCTCGCCTATCGACCGCTACCCTCAGCAAGTACTTGCTGCACGGCCAAGTGACGAGGCGCGGCTGTCTGCGATCCTTTCAAGCCACAGCAGCATCAGCTCGACGACCAGTCTCAGTCCCTGCTGCTCTTTCGAGTTCGCGATGCGTCCACACTGAAACGCAAGCCCCGACCGGCGCCGCTGTAGCACCATCCTCGACCGCAGCAGCTCATGTGCCCCTTCGAAAACAGTTGAAGGACGAGGCAAAAAAGGCAAAGGCATCCGGAAAGAAGAAAAAGAAGAATGCCAACAATCAGGTAGTCGAGGGTTGGGAATTGACGGTGGGCATCGAGATCCACGCACAACTTAACACGGCCAGGAAACTCTTCTCTCCTGCCGCCACCTCATTCAATGACGAGCCCAATAGCCATGTTGCATACTTTGACCTGGCCACTCCCGGAAGTCAGCCACTCTTTCAGAAGGAGACCTTGATTCCGGCGCTTCGAGCTGCATTGGCCCTAAACTGCGATATACAACCGACGAGTCGTTTTGACAGGAAACACTACTTTCACTGGGACCAGCCATCGGGATACCAGATTACGCAGTACTACGAGCCCTTTGCGCGCGATGGACACATTACTCTTCAGCCAAGAGACGGGATAGCTCTCGAGGATGGCGATGGTCTACGGGTGGGGATAAAGCAGGTTCAAATGGAGCAAGATACGGCAAAGACAATGGCACAGGCGGAAAACACACACTGGATCGACTTTAACCGAACTGGTGTGCCCTTGATCGAAATCATTACGCACCCAGACATCCACCACCCTGCGACAGCCGCTGCTTTTGTGCGCAAGATTCAAATCCTTCTCAATGCCGTCGACTCTTGTGTATCCGGTATGGAGGCGGGTGGACTGCGAGCTGATGTCAATGTTTCTGTTAGGAGAACAAGTGACCCCAATGCTCCTCTAGGAACACGCACTGAGATCAAGAACCTGAGCAGCTTCAAAGCTGTCGAGGACGCCATCATTGCTGAGCGGGATAGGCAAATTGCCGTCCTCGAAGCAGGCGGGATCATTGAGGGAGAGACTCGTGGCTGGTCTATTGGCTCGACGGAGACTCGGAGACTTCGAGGCAAGGAAGGCGAAGTCGACTATCGTTACATGCCCGATCCGGACTTATCGCCGCTCTTCATTGGCCAGGACTTGGTCAATAACTTACGGAGCACACTGGGCCAGCTCCCAGATGCTGAAGTTGATGAGCTGGTCCACGAGTTTGGGCTCACGCCGAAAGACGCGCTCTCGCTCGTCGCTCTGGATGGTGGCAACAGAGTCGAGTACTTTTGGAACGTTATTGATGCTTTGACAAGCAGACTACCCGCTGAAGCAGCGTCGAACCTCGCCTGCTTCCAATTGGCTGCAAATTGGATCCTGCACGAACTTGGACGTCTCACGGCTAATCCTCATGACGATTCGGTTTCGGATCTCGGATTCACTGCTGACGGACAATGCCAGCGTGTTCCGGTCGACCATTTGGCTGATATTTTGCTCTTCCTTCACCAACAAAAGATTACCATGAAGGTTGCCAAGGAGCTCCTTTGGGTAGTGTTTCGAGGCAACGTTCCCTCGCTGTATGCTAGCGTTTCTGACGCCATTGAGTCGGAAAACATGTGGTTCAATGAGTTATCCGATGAGGAGTATGCCGAATTGGCAGACTCTGCAATTGAAGGACAGGAGCACATTGTGCAACAATTTATGTTGTCAAAGCAGTATCCTCAAGGAAAACTGATGTTCCTGGTTGGACGTATGCTGAGGCTGGGCGCAGAGGAGAGAATCAACCCTCAAAACGCAGAAAAGGTCATGCGGACTGCCCTTGAGGAAAAATATATCCCCATGGCATATGCACAGGTGCGACCAGAACAGTAATCACCGGTCGAAACGATTCAAAGAGGAAATGAGATAAACTATCATTGATTCGTTCAGCAATTTTCTGACAAGGAACCTGAATCGATTCTCGTCATTTCGTGAAGTATATGCATCAAGTCATTCCCTGCGAAGTGCTCAAGAGACACTGGGCCTGTGTGGTTGGTGAATTGTGACGTGTGAATGAAGTGTATTCCAATGACGAGAAGTGGTGGCACTGGTTGGGTTGGGTTGCAAATGAAAACCCGCAGAAGTTGTATCATGATTGAGATGTTTGGTCGCAGTGGACTTTGTACCAGTGGATGAAATGATTCGAGAAGTATTGGAGGATGGCACCATGCATCCCTCGGCCTGGCTAGCCACAAGCTTCGCCTCATAGCACGCCGCTCCGGCGAGTTCTTCGGCATCCAGCTTCCGAGGTAGTTTCGGCGCCACAATCAGTACCTTGCCATAGGGCTGACCACAGAACACGATGACATGAGCGATCGCATTGCTCTCGGCCGCACAAGAAAGGACGCCGTTGTCTTTGGAGAGCCCACAGAGAAGCGGGTCTCTCCCTTGAAAGTGGAATGGATAGGCATAAAAGAGCATATAATCGTCGTCGTAGCCGAGGCCGACATTGGCAATGCGGCCGTGGTTTGCATAGCTGATAAGATGGCCGCTCCCGGTAGCGATGCCGAATCTGGTCGCAGCTGTATAGTTGGTCGTGAAGTTGGCCTGGAAGAGCTGAGGATTGTCACCATTTCCCGTCACAACTACGTGATGCAGATCCGTGTCATTCGGCCAGAAGCCTTGAAGAGTGAAGCAATCTTGGAGAGTAGCACGAGCAACTGCACCCACGGACAGAGAGAGGACAAACTGAAAGAGGGATACCATATTGTGATTTATGAATTGTCTCTGAAAACTTGATAGCTAGGATACTCCATGCAAAAGTACAGGTTCTATACCTCCATTTCCTCCAAGTCGTCGAGGCATCTCAAAAGAGCCTCATGATATGAGATTGTCCTTTTGCTTTTCCCCTTTTTGTATTGTGGCTTCTTTGCGCCGTAGGCTTGCTTACTTGGAATTCATCGAGGCGAGAACGTGTTTGCATACCGCTCAAGTTTATGCCGTGCCGTCATCAGATAGTCTGCATATATCAGGTAGATCATGCAGGACGCGCCTCAACTGTCACACCAATACTTTACTGACGAGGTTGAACAAACGCGGCAAGCGACTGAAGAAGCATGATACATTGCCGAAATGGGCTACGAAGACTTCATTTGACTAAGTAATCTACTGAGAGGTCAGGTCCAAGATAGTTTGGCCAAGGAAAGCCTGCCGAAAAAGTTGAAGAAAGAGTGGGTTACGGGTACTGAACTTATAGTAGACCGTCGACTAGTGATGTAGCGACTATAGTCGAAAGAAGTAACATCGATAGCAATATGCATACAAAGTATACAAAGACCAAACAAGCCATCCATTTCAAGGCAAAAGGAGTTTTAGAACAAGCCGAATTCTCTGATCTTGCGAAATTTGCTGACAGGTCTCATATTTCTGCTCGTTACTGAGTCTTTAAATGTCTTGTCCTCCCCCGTTCGCCCCGAAAATCAGCACTGAGTCCCCTGGCTCCACTCCAACTGTCCCGCAACCCGCTAAAGCAGGCACCATGAAATTGCTCCCAACAAAATAGACGTCAGACCACATCCCAACACAAAACTGAATAAATCATGCAAATCCGAGGCATCGTACGGTGCGCAGCCAAGACAGCCTGGATAGCCAACCATGTTTGAGTAAAACTCAGCTGCACCCCGCTGGATCCTTTTGCTGTCACATGTTTTTGATATATCGTCCTTGTCGGCATTAGCAACAGTCATCCTACACATGTACTTCCGAATATGTTGAATCTGATTGACGTGTATAGGCGATTGGGACACATCATCCCATAATGGCTCGTCATCATAGTAGTGCCTTTGCCACACAACAAGTTCATCATTATGCCCTACAAAATTTGTCTGTTCCTCACTTTGTAGAATGCTGGGCCATGTGTATATTACATGGTTGGGGTTGACGTGCCTATATTAGAAATAATATCCTGCTCATTGTATGCTTACTTTGACATTTCCATTTCAATCTTGTAAAAATATTTATTTGAGAGTTCAAGAAATAGAAATATCTGAACAGTCGTTTTTTCTGACTAGTCAGTCATCCGTCCGACGACATGGCGACAACACAGTCGAAACCTCCTGCGAGGAAACCTCACATCAGTGAACTACCCATCACTCTGACCAACTGGTATCAACATATCGATTGGCTCAATGTCGTCTTTGTACTTGGAATCCCTCTGACCGGAGTAGTGGGCTCCTACTTCGTCCCTTTGCATCCATATACTTTTATTTTTGCCGTCATATTCTACTTCAATACCGGGCTGGGTATTACAGCGGGTACGTAACCGGCTCACTGCACTTACTTCAAGTCGAAAAAGATGGATTTTAACGAACCCTACTAGGTTACCACAGATTATGGTCTCATACCTCGTACAAAGCCACCCCGATCCTCAAATTCTACCTCACCGCCTGCGGCTCCGGCGCCGTCCAAGGCTCAATCCGGTGGTGGTCCCGCGGCCACCGCGCCCACCACCGCTACACCGACACGGACAAGGACCCCTACTCGGTCCGCAAGGGTCTCGTATACTCGCATATGGGCTGGATGGTCATGAAGCAGGACCCAAAACGTATCGGCCGCGCCGACGTTACCGACCTCAACGAAGACCCCTTTGTCGTCTGGCAGCACCGCCACTATGTCTTTTCCGTCGTCACCATGGCCTGGGTCTTCCCGGCTCTGGTTTGTGGCCTTTGGGGAGACTGGATGGGCGGTCTGATCTATGCTGGTATTCTGCGTAGTTGCTTTGTCCAGCAGGCTACATTTTGCATCAACTCGTTGGCTCACTGGCTTGGTGATCAGCCATTCGATGATAGAAACTCGCCAAGGGATAACATGATTACGGCACTTGTTACGCTGGGTGAAGGATGTGAGTTTTACTAGACGTGAAGTATTGATGAAATATTTGCTGACCGTTGTTCGATACAGACCACAACTTCCATCACGAGTTTCCTTCCGATTACCGTAATGCCATTCAGTGGTACCAATACGACCCTACCAAATGGTAAGTGACCTTAATTTACACACATGTATTTGGAACTTCATACTAATACCAGGGTGAATAGGATGATTTGGGTTTGGAAGCAAGTTGGCCTCGCCTACGACCTGAAAGAATTCCGCTCCAACGAGATCGAAAAGGGCCGCGTGCAACAACTCCAAAAGAAACTCGACCAACGCCGCGCCAGACTCGACTGGGGTATTCCCCTGGACCAACTACCCGTGATCACGTGGGACGATTTCATCCGAGATGCCAGAGCCGACGGCAGGGCCCTCGTGGCCATTGCCGGCGTGATCCACGACGTTGCCGACTTTATCAAGGACCACCCCGGAGGCAAGTCTTTGATCGGTTCCGCGATTGGTAAAGACGCTACTGCCATTTTCAATGGAGGTGTGTATGACCACTCAAACGCGGCTCACAATTTGCTCTCCACCATGAGAGTTGGTGTTCTTCGTGGAGGTTGCGAGGTCGAGGCTTGGAAGATGCAGCCGTCGGAAAAGGAGAGGATGACGAGTAACTCGACGGGGCAGTTTATTGTTAGAGCTGGAGATCAAGTCACTCGTGTCTAAAGGAATTGAAATCATTTCTTGCTGTATGATAGTTAAGACAATAAAATTGGTAAACTGGGCCCAAATGATGTCTTGGCAAGTGTTGAACACGATATCAATTAGACTTTCAACGGTTGATGTTGTGCAGTCCAGATTGCTATCAGCACTGTGATTTTATTTTCTGACAGTACTCATAATTTTACTTGGTACATATAATCATAGATTTCTGGTATCTGACATTCGATCTTGTCCTCAATTGTAATGCAAATACATTTGTTCAATTCGGATTACTTCTGAACTCGCATGCCTGCATCCCGGTCTCCACTTCTCCGAATCGGAGGTGCAAGAAGCACGTCATTCGATGTGAGGGTGCGAATCGTCCGTCCCTTGCAGCTAATTTCTCACCAACATCAATCATTACTTGGAGATATCTGCTCACAGGAAGGGAATTTCCGTAAATAAAGGAAGAAAGAAAACATGTCGCCTTCATCCATAACCCCACTCCTGGATCACATAGTCATCCTCGTGCCTCACTCCTTCCTCACCTCGCCACCGGAATGGTTCGCCAACCTCTTCACATTCTACCCGGGCGGCCGCCACGCCGGCGGGCTGAGCGACAATGCGCTGGTGCTGTTCGCCGACGGGTCCTACATTGAGTTCTTCGCCTTTGTGCCCGGCGTCGACCCGGCCGAGCGGGCCAAGCACAGGTGGGGCCGGCAAAAAGAGGGCACCGTTGTCGACTGGGCCCTGACTCTCCCGGGGAGCGCCGGCGCGGGTCTGGGCGAGCTGGGGAAGAGCTTCAAGAATGTACAGACGGCGGTCCAGGATACGCAGACCGGATTGTCTTATAGCGATTTGTCACCGGGCGGCCGGAATCGCCCTGATGGCGTGGAATTGAAGTGGGCAATCTCTTCCGCGCACGAGGACGTGAGTGGCAATAAGGAAGACGTGGAACCTGGGCTTCTCCCCTTTTGGTGTCTCGACGATACCAAGCGCGAGCTCCGGGTGCCGTACAGACAGGACGGAGTGGCCAAGCACCCGACGGGTGCCGTCGGTGTGGCTTTGGTATCGGTCACTCCCACCGAAGCGACCCAGGCTGAGAAGCTGGACAAGGTCTACGACGCCCTCCTAGGAGGCGAGACTTCGGAGGATGATTCACTTTGGGATTTGACGACGTTGGAGGGCGGAAAGGTTCACACTGGAGGCCAACTCCGGCTCGAGCCTGCCCAGAATGTGAAGAGCGTATCCATAGCATTGTTTACCGATTTGAAGGAGCTCGAAGGTAAAACGGTGGGCGGAAATATAGGCGACAACATAAGTTTGGAATTCGAGCTAGTAGCCGCAAAATGATATGATGGTTTATCATTTGAGCGATAATTTTCTATTTAGCACCAGTGATGAACCAAGCAACAATCAGATGATCAATATATCCTAAGAAAGTAAATACTCTAGAGACAATGCAGAGATCATATGCATTAAGTTGACACCCAGTCACAGCGAAATATTGACTGCAGTTCCTGATTGTCATGTAGCATTATTTATCGTAAGCGGCTAGCATATTCAGCAGACTCTCTAATC
This sequence comes from Neopestalotiopsis sp. M2102B, assembly GCA_023628315.1. Classification (NCBI taxonomy): domain Eukaryota; kingdom Fungi; phylum Ascomycota; class Sordariomycetes; order Amphisphaeriales; family Sporocadaceae; genus Neopestalotiopsis; species Neopestalotiopsis sp. M2102B. The sequence goes on from JAMAKW010000007.1 coordinate 946,434, forward strand.
TACCAAGGCAAAAGCGTGTGTGCACATGGCTTGAAGCACAATTTTTGCGGCCTCTGAACCGCTCGAATCTCCGATGTATCCTAGTTTCCCCTTGCCGACGCTGGCAAACAAAACGGCGCCTTCGCTGGAATCGTCTGATTCGGCATACCAAATCGACGACTTGTCGACGTTCTTCACAAATTGAAGCTGCTGGTTGCCCTCAGCGGGAAGCGAGCTGTGCAGGTGAGGTGGGACGTTCTCAGGACGCAGCTTGACCGTGGCACGGTGCTTTGAACCGAGTTCCCAATCGAGTTCCATCTCTCCGAAAAACAGCTCGAATTGGCGCGCATTCAGAGAGCTGCTGAAGGCCCCAGCTAGTATCACCGTCCCACCGCCACGGAGCAAGCGGGTGACATACATCAGCGTTTGGTTTGTGATGGAACCACTTGAGATGGACCAATCCGTGATGATGACGGCAGAGGGCACGTAAAACGTATTAAGCAAGGTGCTAGAGATCTTGAACGAGTTCAAATGATAAAGATCACCTCTCTCTCTGATGACTGAACAAAGTTCTGGGTGGTGCTTCTCCAAAAAGCGGTTGTTGTCGAGGTCCACATGAATGACTTTAGTCCGCTGAGACTCGAGTCCGTAGTCTCCTGGTGTGGTGCATACGTCTGTGAACCTGGGCTCAGCCCCCCCTTGGCCAGCTGCTGAATCTGCAGCTGCGCGGGCGTCACTGTTTGACTCTTCTGGGATTTTCCAGAACTCAATCTTAAGGCCTTTTTCTTCCCATCTTTCCACCTCGCCCAGCAATACTTCCCAGAGATCCTTGTCCTTGACTGGATGTCCATCACCTGAGATCCAACCGTTGTGAAACCAGCCCCTTACCTCTTCAGTTGCACCGTCAACGACGTAGGCAGAACTTGTCGCAATGACAAGACATTCGAATCCCTCTTCCCGCCAGAGCGTGCGACGTAGGGCGGCGATGGCGGCCCGTAGCTCAGCCCGGCTGCCGGTGGCCTCGTGCTTTTCCCCAAATGGGCCTCGATTCTCAAGCTGCCCACTAATGGGTGAATGTTTACCGCGATTGTCAAATACGACAGCCCAGCTAGGCATAACGCCCTCGTGCATGGTCCGGTTTCTGTCCATGCCCATACATGCGCCGTGAATATAAACGAGACCTTTCTTGCGGTCGACAATGTGGACGAAGCGGGAAACTTGCTTGGTAGGCAGAAGGGAGAGAGGGAACTCTTCTTTTTGCTTGCAGGTAGGCGATGGGGGCGTAAATGTTGACGGAAACACCTTTCCCGTGCCTCGACGGATATCTAACTTCACAGTTTGTGGCGCAATGTTGTTCGCGTTGTCCCATTGAGTGAAATCAAGTGACAGTAGGGGGCTAAAGGCGAGAGTCGCATTGGGGCCACTGGAGCCAGTGTACACAGGAGCCATCCTTGTAGTATCTGCAAGAACCGTACTAAGACAATCCCCGCTCCCGCTCTCATGCCAGACTTTTTTATTGTAACACATGAGCAGCATAGCCTCCTCCTTGGTGCCGGGACTATACATCGGTGGTGTCTTTGGATCTTCTTCCTTGATCAACATTGGCCAAAACCACGGATTTTCCTCCTGGACTCGTCTCAAGAGCATGAGGTACTGTGTCTGCAGTTTCTCGATCGTGGCCCAGAAATCCACATCTTTACGTCGCAGGACATCTCTTGCAAGAGATCCCGGGTCCGGGCAATCGGTGTCAAATTTGTAGTCGGGATCGATTGGGCTGTCCAGACGCTCCAGGTTTTCAAACATTCGAAGGCTGTTGAGAAGGCGCAACTTGAGGAGCGTCAGAGGGACAAGGGCAAAAACGTCCGAGTCTTTGTTGAAAATCTCAATGTCTTCGAGTACATCGGCTCCACGGATATCGAGATAGGGTTCTTCCGGGTCGCCCCAATCGTAGTCGCTCCGGCCGCCAGTGGTTGTCCACCAGTTGAGGAAGTCATAACACTCCTGTTCGCGGCCGAGTCGCAAGAAAAGTGCGGGAATGATGTATCTGATGCCCAAGTTGTCACCGCGGCAGAGGCGACACATATCTAGGAAGTGGTCGAGGGCCTTTTCAACAGCGACGCGGGTATCAAATGCGAGCATTGCATCGGCGGCTGAGTATATCGCCCGCATGTAGTCGCGCGTTTCCACGATACCCCAGAAACGGCCGACACCTTCGGTGAAGATGTCTGGGGTCTGTGATCGGAGCTTGGCCTCCTAATGTTCGAGCCGCTCTCGAGCTTTCTTGACTTTTGTACAGCTTGTCTTGTGAGATGGCCGAACTCTGCTTTAATGGGCAACGCAGCAGTAGCTGACAACTTTGCAGGCACCGCAAAGCTTCCAGCCGGTTAACTTTTCGCAGACATCGCATCTCTGAGGACCAAGGGAGTCATCTGGATGCATGTATTCAGGCTCCGCCATGTTGAGTAACCTGCACCGAATGCAGCAGTTGTTTGAGGAATCAGAAGTTGTCAGTGTTTAGTGTTCCCACATTTGCAAGAAACGAAAGAGGATGGTCTAATTCGCTTTTTCTTGTTGGATCAACGGAAGACTTGCAATCATCAGCCACGTGATTTGAGGCACTCACAAGAGTCTTCAGGGGGTTTGAAATACTTTGGTAAGGGTCTTGGTCCCGCCAGGCACTTGCCGTACTATGCAAATCGCCCTTGAGGCTTGATGCTTGCTTTAGGCCCCTGCCTGTGAACACAATTGGCCATTTTCTTTAGAATGTTTCCGGCACTATGAATGGGTACTAGCTAACGCGATTATGGGGCAACACTAGGACGCGTCGCATTAAACAATTCAATTCTGTTAAGAAACCGAGCTGTATAAAATAGTGTAACGCCACTTTTATTTCTGTTGAACGAGTGTTGTGAATGCTGTCTCCGAAAATCGAATTTGTTCTCAATGTGGCCTGTCCATATTCGATCGCAGAAAACTCACGATGTCGTGAACTCCTTGGGGCTCGTTGATCCAATGTCCTCCTGAACTATACTCGTGGCACTCGACGGCGAATCCGCGTTGTAGGAGAAAATCCCTGAGTGCGAGTCCATTGTCAATAGGCACCACATTGTCGTCTCGTGCATGCCCAAGAAATACAGGTGCGCGAATCGTGTTACCTCGCCACCGAACCTCGATTTTGTCGCTGGAAGCGATAACCCGATATGCCCCCATCGGCATCCAACTGCAAAGGCCAATAAGACCAGCAACATCAAAGTCGTCCAACAAATATGCCGTGATTGCAGTTGCGAAACCCTGACTGATACCGCCGAGGAATATCTTGTTCTGTGGGATTATCTGCGCCTCCTCCGCTATTGTCCGGCGTAAAAGCAGGATGCTCTCCACGAGACCGTCGACCTGTAAATCAACCTTCTCGTCGCGGTTTTCTACTGACCACATGTCAAACCATTGTGACTCGATGCAATCGAAGCGTGTAGACCGAGTCTGCGGCGCCGAGGGGAACACCCATCTTACGGTGGGGAACAAGTCGCCAAACGTCTGTGGGCCTTCAGTGGCATAATCTGCCCCCGTTTCGCTCTCAAAGAATTCGCCAACAAACTCTTGACCGTTGCTTCCTTTTCCATGCAAGAGGATGATGGTGTGCGAGTGGTGATGTCCTGGCTGAGGTAGAACTATGCAGGCCATGGTTGGTGGAGTTGCCCAGAGTGAGGTTTCACTGCAATGTTAGCCCTCAGAAAGGCGATCGAGGCCAAAAGGGCTAGCGCAGCAGTATAATTGAACTCTCCCGCGTTTAACAGACGCAGACCCAGAATGATTGAATGAAAGATTCCCTCGCCGTGGTGCTGAGAAAGCTATTCTGTACCTCTCAAACAAGTGGTAGTCGCTCCTTCTATTCGAAACCCCTCCAAAACGATGAACAATAAGGTTGTCGAAGTCCTCGTTGGAAGCCATGATGGAGCATTCAGAACGTAGCGGTGCAGGCGCACTGTGGTCATCAAGCAGGCAGGCGGGCTGGCGGGTACATAATATGCACACAGTGTTGCTGTGCCACACTTATAGTTGACCAACACAGTGTAGTACTTCCAATGATAGCCACTATTATTGAATGTGCCATTATGTATTTGAGTGTAATAGAGATGAGTGCCTGCTTCGAAGACAAACTATGTAAGTGACGCATGAGTGTACAAAACATTTATACTATGGTTAGTAAGGGACCAAATTGTTTTGACGTGAGAATCGCCAAGGACTGAAAATGTCCTCATATGTACAGCAGAGGGTTTTGGTGTCATTTTCTGGCATCTGCGATAGTTCATTTACCCTCACCATCATGATGACCATGCGATGTAGTCGAGCCAGCGAGGTTCCAGCCCTCTCGCTGCCGTAGAAAACTTTCAACTCTCTCATGTCTAGTCAAGGGGCCCTGCTCAGCTCGCCGTTTTGCCATATCGTGGCTAATGGCTTCGTGTTTCTGATCTCGCATCTCCATGACGGCCATTGTGGTCGAGCTCGCTCGTCTCGCCTGTCCCATGCTACCAGCAACCACGAAAGCGCACAGGACGACGACGAACAGCTCGTTGCTCATGAAGACGGTCTGCTGCTTCTGCTTCTGGCCCCCATCCCTTTCGCCATACCATCTCTCCCAGTCTTCCCAGGTCGCGTTCATTGACGGATTGCCCGGCTCGTTGCGCCAGCTGTGATCGGCATTGCGAAAAGTCATATTGTCCATGGACCGAACCGAGTCCCAACCTGCACCGTAGAGATCATATGCGCGACGTTTACCCGGATCGGACAGGATCTCGTTGGCGGCTACTACGAGGCGATACCTTTCGAGCCGTGTTGTATCAGACAGGGTGTCATGAGCACTATGCCTGTGTCTGTCGGGATGGTATAGCTTGACTAGCTCATAGAAGCGGGCTTTGCTGTAGGGTGCTGTCATCTTCTGGTCAAAGATCTGGTATGGCGTCGGATTGGCAGCGGAAGGCCATTTGGAAGGATCGGGCCGGTCATTAGAGGAGGGGTTCCTGGGTCCGTCGTGAACGGTCGCATATCCACGGACATTTTGTCGCTGCTGCCGTGTTGTGCGTTGAGCCGACGTAGAAGCCCGTCCTGGGCGCGAGCATGGCGCTGGTGACGTTATCGACGAGAAGGGCCAGACAAAGGTGGGGAGATTCGAGCTCGAGCAAATAGCGAGAGTCGAGGACTTCAGCATGATTGCAAATTTAGTTGATCATGCAGGGCGCAGGTTGTTATAATAATTGATGCGAAACCCAATTTCATTGTATGAAAGAGGAGATTCGAAGAGGGGATGGCATTTGAGGTGTAATGGGTATCGAGGTCGTCATTGTCAAGGTAAAGTACCGTATTCGGCAGCAGACAGACCCCAAGGAAGCTCAGCTGCGCGCATCCGGGGGTCCGCTCTCAATCCGTTATCGATCTTGAACCCCACCAGCTAAAAAAAGGTGCATCTCTACATGTACATGTGTGCATGTACTTTGTAGGCAGGCAATTATAAACGTTGGCTTGCATTTTGGCATGTCAAGAATATTGGGTAGAAATGTTAGTGCATTTGGGGTATTGTACGGAGTGTATATAAACGACCGCGCATCTTGAATTTACCTGTATTTAACAACTACAGTTCCTACTCTATCTTTTCTTTTCTGGCTGCTCTCGTTCGTCCTTTCGACTCGTTCTTCTCGCTACGACCGCTAGCTAGCGCGAGGAGTGATGGCATTGGCTCAAGCTCTTTTTGAATCGGCCCAAGCTCTTCGAGCGTCCGGACTCCGACCAGCTGCTACCGGAAGCAACATCATTGTAAAGGCTGATTGACGTCTGTCATAGTTATCGAGGTCGGCGAATGTCGACAATCATCCTACATAATCAGTTACCGTTTGAAAATATATATTGCTCTCTGTAGAGGAGCTTGTGTACATATGATAGATGATCCAAAAGAGGCGGCACGTGAGAAGGTTCAGAGATGCGAGCAATATACCAAAGAACCACCAGCGTGTTTTGATACACGAACTGGCGTAGAAATCGCATTTATGATGCAGTAAAAGGATCAGAGGGTCTATGACAAACCGTCAGGTAAGGATTCTACGTTGGACCCTGCTTCATCTCTGCTTGTAAACAATCATTGCTTATTTTTTGACGAGGACAAATGACGGGTTTCACAAGCCATGGCACAGAGCCTTGAGCCTAGTAAGGGTTGAAAAGGGTACCTGGCAGCTGGGTAACGATCAGCCACTACTATGTATTTCTCGTCTGGGGCCTAGAGTGCTTCAGTCAGAACAGAGGGAAGCTACGACATCGCACCAACCAGCAGCCAGGTCCGACCTCGACCAAAGACCTCTCTGCTCACCACCACTAAAATTCTCAGCCCCCGATTCGATCCCTCCACCTGATGGAACCCCCCCTCGAACGACACAAACAAAATACACAACAACAACATTGATTTGCTCCAATTCTCCCACCGACAAACGCCCACACGTCTATCAGCCGAGCGGCATTGACTGCCTTGAGACGACTTACAAAAATCCGCACTCTCCAATCCAACAAGCCACGCAACCATCTCCAAACCCCTCCTCCGACGATCTCAACTCTCCTCGAGCTGGCACTGATTCGACGGTGAACTGTCGTAGCCTGCTCGTGTGACTCTTCTTCGCCTTGTTCCTGGACCTCGAAATTATTTCGTCCAGCACCGATTTCAATTTCTCGTACTTCTTCCACAAACTAGAACCAATCGATCCTATTTTGCTCAGCACTCCACCCCACGAGCTGCTTCGTTAATTGACATCATTCATCCCTGCGAAACACGGGTGCACCTGATTACCACCTAAACAACAAGACTCGAGAGCAGACAACCCTCGATACTCTCAGATCTGCAGTGGCGACGAAATCTTGAATCACACAATCCACTCTACCTTACGAGACCAAAAGACCCCAGCCTGCGTTGCGACTTGTTCCTTCGACCCCTCCACTCAACAGCATACAGCATCAAGCTGAGACTACAATCGCCACGGACATCACTTGCTGAACGTCCGCGCCACAGTTCCCGACACATTTCGACACCACATCACATATTCACAATGTCCGACCAATTGGCAGAGCAGCTTCGCGCTTCGACAATCAGCGATAACAATGCCGGCTCATCTTCAGAAGACTGGAAGAGCAATCTAAACTTACCAGCAAAAGACGGCAGACATCAGACCGAGGTAGGTGCCGAACCGTCAAAGCATGCGCCAATTCATATCTCTATTGCTCTATCTAACCTCGTGTTTTTCTCTTTGGCAGGATGTGACAAACACGAAGGGACTCGAATGGGAGAACTTTGCCCTTAAGCGAGACTTACTAATGGGCATTTTCGAAGCCGGGTATGAAAAGCCCTCGCCCATCCAGGAGGAATCCGTTCCTGTCGCCTTGACCGGTCGCGATATTCTTGCTCGAGCAAAGAACGGTACTGGAAAGACGGCAGCTTTTGTTGTCCCGGCACTAGAGCGCATCAACCCCAAGGTCGCCAAGATTCAATGTCTTATCCTCGTCCCCACCCGAGAGCTCGCCATGCAAACCTCGCAGGTCTGCAAAACCCTCGGAAAGCACCTTGGAATCAATGTCATGGTCACCACTGGAGGTACTGGCCTTAGAGATGACATCGTCCGTCTTCAGGACCCCGTCCACATAGTAGTGGGCACTCCCGGACGTATTCTGGATTTGGCTGGAAAGAATGTTGCCGACCTGAGCGAATGTCCCATGTTCATCATGGACGAGGCCGACAAGCTCCTTTCCCAGGAGTTCACGCCCGTTATTGAACAGCTGCTCCGCTTCCATCCCAAGGATCGCCAGGTTATGCTGTTCTCGGCCACATTCCCCCTCTCTGTTAAGGACTTTTCAGACAAGAACATGGTAAACCCTTACGAGATCAACCTCATGGATGAGCTCACGCTGCGTGGTATCACCCAATACTACGCCTTTGTCGAGGAGAAGCAAAAGGTCCACTGCCTCAACACTTTGTTCTCGAAATTGCAGATCAACCAGTCAATCATCTTTTGTAACTCGACCAACCGTGTGGAGCTTCTTGCCAAGAAGATCACGGAACTTGGCTACTCATGCTTCTACAGTCATGCCAAGATGGCCCAACATGCACGAAACCGTGTTTTCCACGACTTCCGAAATGGCGTCTGCCGAAACCTTGTGTGTTCGGACTTGTTGACCCGAGGTATTGATATTCAGGCTGTGAATGTAGTCATCAACTTTGACTTCCCGAAGAATGCTGAAACCTATTTGCACCGTATCGGTCGCTCCGGACGATATGGTCACCTTGGTCTCGCTATTAACCTGATCAACTGGGACGACAGATTCAACCTGTACAACATCGAGCGCGATCTTGGTACCGAGATTCAGCCCATTCCGCAGACCATCGACAAGGCACTCTACGTTTATGAGAACCCCGAGAACATCCCACGTCCGGCTAACACTCTGCCCCCGCCTCGCCCGGGCCCTGCCAACCAAAACGGCCAGCGACCCCAGCATGACCAACCTCAGCGACAGCCCATCAATCCTGGTGGTCAGCCAGGCTCAAACGACCCTCGTCAGGGTGGTCGTGGTGACGGTCAGCAGCGTCAATCGCGTGGCGGATATCGCGGCAACAACCAAGGTGGACGGGGTCGTGGCGGCTTCCAAAACAGAGGCGGCTACAACAACTACCGAGGCGGAGGCCGAGCTCAGCAACCTCAGCCACCTCAAGCTTAATCCTGACAGGATGCTTCTAGCCATCTCTCCGCAGCGTGCTCGGAGTGTTGGCAGAGTCCTTGTCTTTTGCATTGTACATATTATGCTTTTGATTTACTTTATGGTCTGCATCATACCCCATTATGGTCTCATTTGTTATTGCGGTCATGTTTACTGGCACTTCGCATTCGTCACAGACGGTTCTCGAGACGCATTGCAACATGAGGCTCGGCACATACCGGATGGACGGGTGATTGGTCTAAAAAGAGGAGGCGTTTTTGGCGTTTTGGACTTGGTAGAGAAGCTAGGAGAAGCTTTTTGTGTTGGCGGAACGAACTCTTCAACGGTTCAGGGCGAAAAGCGAAAGTTGAATGATGATACGGAAGTGATGAACAGACGTTTCATGCTTTGATGGACGAAAAGAAGAGACCGCTGGAACGGAGTAGTGGCTTTGGCTGCTGACCTCTGTTCCAGAGGATTGGTACATGTGATAGACGGCAAATCACATTGGAAGTGGTTTGGAGTTTCGATTTTATGGTCTCCTGGAATTTCCTGGGGCTAGATCGATTGGTGGAGGTTGCGACGACCCCATTGCTTACCTTTTGGTTCTGTTGGACCTTGTTCACGCACGAGGTGCGTAAGGAACAGCGGAATTAGTATGGTCCCTGAGGGGACAGCACGACAAGCCCTCCAATCGCAGCTGTCATGTGTCTGTAAACTCAGGCTATGGTCTAGCCTTGATTTACCGATGACGCGCGCTTGCAACAGTGTTTGGCAATATGCTCACAGAAAAACGACAGAAAAAAAAGCTTTTAGAGGGACGCTGGAAAGGCTACATCAACTTCTTACTGACAGGTCATTGTTGGATCGTTGGACTGTCTCCCTGAGGTGTTCATCAGATCAAGATTGGGTCAGTGGGTGGTGTATAGCTTGCTTTCCGAGCAATTAGTTACGAAATAAAAAGTATCTTCCCTCTAACTAAGGCAATGATGCTGTGCTTGACGTGACGGAAATGAAATATCCCCTATAAAGTCCATTCTATGCGGTTATTAACCTAAATAGATCTATTCTTACAGTGTAAAGCTGTGATGATATATTCGGGGATAAGTGACAGGTTATCTCCGAACCTCGGCAACAGGAATGGTGTCTCATCCCACCTACTGCCATGACTGAAGGTGATGATAAGAGTTCACACGAGTTGCCCATATCAAACCGCCCCAACTTCGAATTAGACGCTGCCCGACGAATGTGTTTGCTTAGTCCCTTCCTCCTTTACTAAGCCTCAACAAGGCTTTACCGCCATGGGTTGGCTGGATCGAATACCGCGGGCAGGCAACCTGTACATTGGCGGCCAGAGGGCGCTCTTCCGAACCAACCTAATCAAGGGGGCCGGCATCACACACGTCGTCTCGGTCATTGACTATGACGTGGACGCGAGGCAGCTCGACCAGATGCAGCAACTGCACATAGACGTGGAAGACGTGCCCTCGGAGAACCTCCTTCGCTACTTTCACGGCACCACGGCATTCATCGACGACGCGCTCGCGGGTGGGGGCGCCGTATTTATTCACTGCGCCATGGGAAAGTCGAGGTCTGCGACGATTGCCTGTGCGTACTTGATGTGGAAGTACGGGCTCTCGCCCTCGGAGGCGCTGGCGCAGATCTGTGAGGGGAGACCCGTCTGTCAGCCAAACTTTGGGTTCATGGAGCAATTGTCGGTATATCACCATATTTTGAGAGAAGAGGATGCCACAATTCGAGACAAGATTATGGAACAATGGGAAAAGAACCGATTTCAGGGCACGTCATGGGAGTGGGATTCGAGGACCCTTGGGAAGCCGAAGCTCTAACCGTGTACTATCTATGAGACGCACTGAAGCCGATCAGGATAGAACATCCAACGGCACAGCAAGGTTAGACCATAAATTTCAATTTCTTTCAGATTTGCCGAAGGGACCAACAGCGTACAAGAGATCGGCGGTCCTGTTGGTTGACAGCATGTAAGGGATTAAGAACCCGGTCATCTCTGCAGCACTAGACCAAGGACTAACAACACGCTATAGAGAGACAAGTCACAAAGCTGACACCCCTACCCGAGACGACTGATAATATAATGTTTGATCCGACTACTTCAATTCTCATTCATCGTTATTTTTTCAGTACTCATTGTGTTTTTCACCTGGGGTCCAACCTACCTGATTAATATTCGACAACTATCATGTCGCAGCCTAGAGCCCAGGGCAATGGCGACGGCCTCAAGATCATCAACGCAAGCCTCTTTCGCATGGGCACCAAGTCAATGGCGCTGGCCTACCAGATCCTAGGCTTCAAGACGCACCACGGCCTTCTAGAGAGCGTCATGGACAGCCCATGGACACAGATAGAGCAAGCGGCCGAAGCCACCTGGCCGGGCGTGCCGGGTGAGAGAACTCCACGGCCGCCCTTCCGTCGCCAGGACTGGGACGCGCTCTGGGGCGACGAGTACGACGCCGTGACGGATTTGGCCTCGCCGTTTGCGCTCGAGCTCATTGAGGCGTACCCGGACGCAAAAGTGGTCGTGATCCAGCGGGATTTCGACACGTGGTGGCCAACGTTTCGGTCGCAGATTCGCGATAAGGTCATGTCGGAGCCCAATTCGAGTTTTCATGCCTTCATTACTTGGTGGTTCCTGGGCATTCGACCTGTGCATGCTATGCGCAAGGTTATTCTGGGCTTCTTTGGTGTGCGGACGCGGTTGGAGGTGGATATCGACTGTGCCCGGGCTGCCTATGATGCATATTTCCGAGAGGTCAGGGCGAGGGTACCAGCTGAGAGGAGACTGGAGTATAAGCTGGGGTCTGGCTGGGAGCCTCTTTGTGCCTTCCTGGATGTTGATGTGCCGAACGAGGAGTTCCCGAATGCCAATGAGAAGGAGGAAAATACAAAGGAGTCGAGGGGAAGAGAAAACACATTTATTGTCAAGAGTATCAAAGTCTCTGCACCTTGGTTAGTTGCAGTTGGTGTGGCTTGGGCAGCGTGGGGCTACACGCAACGACGTTAAATACAGACCATAATGGCACACTATGTATATTCTATTTGGTCCAGATAACTGTCGACGTCACCAATCGATACATTTAAAATGATCCATAGAGTATGCAGATAGCAAGCGGTAGTATCAGCTGCTTCTGACACGTTATTTTTGACCTAATTTTACCTATCTCTTTCAAGACGTGCCCCAGTAAATCTCAGCCATGAGTGTCTCCTGGTCGTCAACTTCAGCGACCAGTGGCATCTGGTTCTCGATTCGAATAGGTTGCCGAACCGATGCCATAATACTGCGCATAGTGTGATAAGCGTACCAGAAGGCCAGTGACTCATTTCCATTCGTTGTCTGCCCTGTGCTGTAGGGTGTTCCGACGTCCTTGGTCGACGAACTTTGGCTTCAGCATTAAGCGATGCTGCTTCCATGATCGTTTCCTTTCTTTGTGCGCTTTCGCTCGCAGGCAGAGTTGGGTGAAATGATGCTTGATCACGTTTTCATAGTCCCATTCCTTGTAACCATGAGCTTCAAGTAGAGCAGTCCACCGATCATCACGAGTGTTTGCCAGTCTATTTCTCAAATTCGGCACGCGCTTGTGGCGATACCGTATGTCTCCCTCAAACTCTCGGTGCCACGTCGGCCAGGCGCAAGCTTCCGCAGGTTGAAATGGCAACACCACCATGTCGGCGACGGCCCACCAAATCGACCAGAAGCGTTTCACAGGCTGATCGAAAAGTATCCGGCGGATAATGTTATAGAAACTCATCAATAGTTCCAGTTGCCTTTTAGACATAACATCTTCTCGCCGAAAGTGCTCGCAGTCTCCCGAACCCTCGCGAAGACTATCGTCAAAACCGCGAAATAATCTCATGCAGCAGCTATGCTTCATACCCAGGCGGTCGAATATTTCAAGTCGACATAGCTCTCGGTAGGTATATTCCTTCCTCGACTTAGAATAATTCAGCAATTTCATCCAATTAGTCAAATCAGTCCAGCGACGGCTCAGCCGATTCTGACAATGCTCATGATCACTGTGATCCGCAATTGGCTCACACTCTCGCCAGAGTTTGAAAGGGGGAATGCAGCCCTGGGAAGAGCAAGGACAGACGCATCCATCTTGAACGTATTCCTGTCCACAATTTGCAAGAATCTCAGGGCTGGAACAATAGCCAACAGCCATGTTGGCGGCCACGTAGAATTGTAAATGCGACCATCGCCTTGTGGTTTCGCTCCCTCTCCAAAACCAAAAATCGGGATTGGCCCCTTTTGATAGGAACCACCAGACTGCGCTGTGCCATTGCCTATCTTTCCACATCCACTGTTCTTTAAGCAGGCGCTGGCACAGATGAGCCAATGGTGTGCCAATTTCACCACACGCAACGTCTATTTGCACAAAGCCAGCTTCATAGACAATCTGATGATATTCCCTTGAAACGCCAACTGCATATGGCCCGTAGTGTAGAGATGCTGTTATAAAAGGGTCAAGTTCCTCGAGACGGTAAGGGTTTCGTGACTTCTCCCGCAAAAGGTGATAAAAATCATAGTTTAAAATGATTAAATGGCGTGCCTCGGTGTTCCTCTTTGACTTGGACGAGCCAATACCAGTACGGAATAAGTTCAAAAGAATGAGTCTCAAATCATCCATTCGACTCCATAATTCGTTGACTGCTTTTCGAAAGCAAGAGAAATCACCCTCACTATGCCAGGTAAGTGTCGGATAGAGGTGTCCCTCATCACTGAGAATGAGATACTCCGACGTAAACAACTTTTTGCTCTCAGCAGAAAGAATGATTTCCACAGAGCGGAATTCTTGTTTCATAACCGCATATTCCAATGCGAATAGATCAAGATGATCTTGGTGTTGAATCAAGTACTGAAGCCCCTCAGGCCAGCCGACCGCCATGGATAACAGATGTAGAGACCGGCTAGATCGACCTTTGAAATTTTGATCGTGGCGGAAATACTTCTTCAAGTCATCGAGAGACCTGCGAAGGACTGCCTCTTGTAGCGGATGCGAGTAACCCGCCGCTACCACTGGTTAGCATTGAAAATGGCACAGGCTAGTGATGGTCACTAATAGTTACTACGTTCAGAGATGAACCGTAGGTCATGTGGTGCAAAGAGACAAATGTTAATGTAAATTCAGCGTACCTGTTGCGAACTCAGGGTCCATAATAGCCCAATCTATCATGTTTGACGGCTGAATTGAGTATGAGTGACCGATTTGTTGGTGGAAACCCTCAATTTGACAATCACGTATCCGGACAGATTCGGCCATTCCGTCATACTCAACGATGGTGTTGTAGATCGGCGTGCCGCAGAAAAAATTAAATAGGCCTTCCTGATAGATATATTCACAAACAGTGGTGGGAGGATAGAGTAGATCTGATCCATCAGGGAAGAACCTGCCTTGAGCGAACATGTTCATGGTCGGATCGACCTGAGCATTTCGAGCCATCTCCAACAATTTATGAACTGCATCAGCATGATAAATGACCATGTCATACATCGAGCCCATAAGGTGAGCCGTCTCCTTCTAGCTCGTCAGCGATCGATGCATACAAATTTCCTCTATCAACTTACTATAAGCAGGTTACTGCCGTATTCATCCAAATCATCGTAATAGGCTTCCCCTGCAAGGACAGACTTTTTGATGCTACTAACCAAGTCCAATAAGTGTTCTTCGATATCTGGTTCACTCCAATAGCTTCTAGCATCTGGAAAGGAAAGATTACGGCAGTCCGCAAAATAAACATCGAAGAGCCGATAAATAGGACTTTCCGATCTTTTCACTGTTCCGCGAAATCTTAGAGACGGCAAAATGGACCAAGAGGAATTGGAGCACAGAACGCCCAGCGTCAGTTCCAAAGCACTGTTCAGCCATGGACTCAGCTTGGTTACAACCGAAACCTCATGCTGAGCGATCCTTCCGTGAAGTGGGCATACTTGGCTGTTCTGATGGGAAATCCTGATACTGAGCCACCCAAACCTATTGCTAGAAGAGACTCTGCCACGCTTGCAAGAGCACCTCACGAAGCCAGGACTTCTAGTTGTTTGACCGATGCTTGTGCCTTGAGCAACCACATCTGACTGGGACATGTAGTCCTTGGTCTTGATGGATCTCCGGTGATCTACCGCGAAATGATGCACCGTGCCCATTAATTCAGTAATGAGCAAGTTCTTGATCTTTCCAATAAGGATGTCCTGGTTCTTATCACCCTGTACGCGAATGAAATTTCTTAGTTGTGTCGCCAAGAGAATGTTTTGATCAGTGACATCTGTCCTTGATTGTTCGATTGAAGTGTTGAGAGCTCTGTTGCTCTTATCGACCATTTCTAGTCCAGTTCTTACTGCAGATATCTCATTGTTCATAGTGGACATGGCTTGTGCCAGGCTGACTTGGCGCTGCCCATTGGCTTGGTCTAATATTTCGAGACCGTTCGCTACTGCAACGGAGGATGTCATCAGCCTCTCGCTAGCCTTGTCGTATTGGCTGCTGAGATCACTCATACTTTGCTGTAGTGCAGTGTTTATTCTGATAACTTCAGTGATTTTGTCCAAAACTTCGGCACTCTGCTCTCTATAGTGGAATATTGAGTTAGAACAGATACTAGGAAAACGCTGGCGTTTTGAAGTTAATCCACTCACCGAAGAAGATACTGTGATTCGAAGCCAGCCACGTTCAACTCGCGTATAAGGCTGATGTTTAACATCTGGATTGTTTCCATCTGTTTTTCAACATCTCGCATAACTTTAGTCGTCAACAAAGACTTCCACGACTGTAACACACGTTTTCTAGCGCCATCTTGGCCTTTTAGTTGATCCAAGTGAGTCGAAAGCGGTGAGAGGATCTTGTTGGCCTCGTCCAATGCTTTCCTGGCTTCGAGCGCCCAGGGTGCAATGTGCACATATTGCGCTGTCGTGAGTTGAGAGAAAATTGATGAATCTGAAGAAAGCAGTCTATTCATGGACGTGATCTCCTTTTCCAATCGCGTCACGATTCGCAGACTATCTTCGGGTGCCCCCTTGATGTCACGAAGAAGCTGAGCGGCGTACACCAGACCTTTGATACCGTAGCCAATGAATTGCGCGCTTGCTGCGACCGCTCCCAGCGCACTTGTCGGGTCCATGATCGCCACTGACCGAGAATGTCACATTTCGTTACTGTTGACTCGGTCGAAGTATTGAGGCAAACTGATGGTTATAGAGCTTGCTGGGCACTCCGGTAAGAAATCGATCACACTCGTCGTAGTCCTTTCGTGCACGAATAGCGAAAGTACAGTTCAAGAACAACGAAATAAAACGGATTGCGAAGAGCGATCTGAAGCGCAGATAGTGAGAAGAATAGCATTCACGAGAGCAGAAAGAGATTGACAGATTCCGGAGGTTACCCCTCCCTCACTATACCTCAGAAGTCTCTATCAGAACGCCCCTGTAACAAGGTGTTGATGGAGGGCCTTCATTGGCGGTGGCAGTGTGCGTCCGGAGCCAATCCAAGGTGCAGCAATGCCAGGTCCCACATGCTTGCGCAAAACAGCATTGCTTCAATCAGGCTGCCTCCCACTGTGCCGCCATAACCCCATGCCAGGCGCTATACGTGGGTGCGATCGAGGTCCTTCGCCTAGCAATGCTTGAAGAAGGCTCATTCGCGTTGTGAAAAGCCACTGTTCGCCCGCCTTGGCAACATGAGTGCCAAACTGAGAAAAGTGGTTGGAGCATCTGCTCCTTCTTATCGCGATTGTCCGTGATACATGTTCCCGCGCGAAGTGAGTGCGGAGCAATTCGGTCGCGTCAGATAGAAGCCGATGACAATGGGTGATGTGCACGCGATCGGTGAAACAGTGGAAAAGTAACTGTTGAAAGGGTATCTTGATTTATCTTGAATTGATTTGCTATTATTTTGGGAGCGAATTTGCAGTCTGGTCCAATGGCCACTGCTCATGTCTCGGCCTCGATAGTCGCAGCCTCATCGATAGCCGCAGCTTCTTCGGCTTCGGCCTCCTCTGCTTCTTGATCCTCGGCGGCAGCTTCAGAGCCTTCGAAGTCGTCCTTCAACTTTCCGCCCTTGCGCATCGGGATGACTTGCATAAAGGCAGCACCCCAATCACCGAGCTCCAACCAACGGAGCATAATTTCTACTACATGATTTGTCGCCAACACATGTCGGTCATGCAAAACCATGAATTCACCAATGGGCAACTTGGCGGTGCGCACATTTCTCTCTCGTGCCACCTGGTAGCACAAGCCCTTGTAACGGTTGCGGTCAATGATACCACCTATCACATAACTCGTATTGGGTTCCAAGCGATCCAGCACGTATGGGGAATCGGCAGTAAGGTAGACAATGGACTTGTCGACATCCTCGGCTTCGGGTTCGGGTTGTGGTGTTGGGTCATTCTTCTTTGCCCTGCCAGTTGGCGCCATTTCGCCCAAGAAGAGAGAGTCGCCCGATTCGGTAGGTTTCAGTACGTCGATGACGGTGCCGCCTTGTTCGCCGGCCATGATCTCCGAAGCAGCCTTTGCGGCTCCTACAAAGTCCTCCTTCACAAAGCTGACGCCTTTCCACTGCTTGTATTGTGCTCTGAGCGTGCTGTCGAATCGTTCTTCGAGCTTGCCGCCCCATGAGCTGACCGCGAGATGTACCGGGTATTGGGCCATGCGGTTGTCGGAGTACGATCTGGTGACCTGACTGGATAGAGAAATCTGCTCCTTTTCAAACATCTTGTCCTCGAACTGGCAGTCGATAATGATGGAAACAGGCACCTGAGTCTTCTTCTTTGGATCCCGGTTTCGCGCCTTCCTACTCAGCACGGGAGCACGACCTTCCTCGGCAGCCTTGGCAATCTCTTCGTCGCGTTCCAGCCGCCTGCGCTCCTGCTGTGTGTGTCTTTTCTCTTTGCGCTTGAGGGCCCGGTCCTGCTTCTTCTCTTCCCACATCTTTTGGCGCTTTAGCTTTCGCTGCTGGTTCTTGGATAAAGGCTTCTCGGCGGCATCGCCTTCAGTCGTGATTTGCACATCTTGCGACTCGTCAGCATCTTGCTGTTCGGCTCCAGCTTCATCGTCGGCCGCACGCTTCACCCCACGGCTGGCTTCTTCGGATGCGCCATTGCTTGCAAGCGATTGAATGGCAGGAACGTGGTCCTGTTGTTCCTGAGCCTGAATTTCCGACTTCTCGGCGGCGACCGTCTCGAGGCCGCCCGATGTTGTTTGGTCCATTGCGACACGAATTGCTGGCAACGAACGTGGTGGTGTAGAGCAACCTTCGTCTCGAACAAAACAAAAAGAAAAATTCCGAAAAATTTGGCACAGTGACGTTAGCAGCTAGTTAGCTTGGTGGTGGGGTTGATCTGCTACCAATGCCTGCTACCGAAGCTCCAAGAACCTCCCCGGCACTTTTAAATTTTTAGGGGACTCTAATGCAAGTGCTGCAGGGATTCGCGTGCTAGACCATAGGCGCGTCTCCCCGCTCTGGAAGCTTTAATTGATTGCCGGCAAGACGCGACTTGCCCGTACCTTTTAGATAAAAGTTCAAAATCTGGCGATAACTTTGGCAACACCCTTCTGAGACAACAATCGTGGGTTGAGTGTAGACTTAAAATCTTTGGTCTGGATTCACACGAAAACGAAACAAACAATCGAAGCACGATGTCGTCTCGGCCCGAATTGAAGGTCGAGGACGAGACTGGATTCATACGTTACTTCAAGTCTCTTCCCACAGTCACGGACGAGACTGTAAGGATATTTGACCGTGGCGATTGGTATACAGCCCATGGTGAAGATGCAAACTTTATTGCAAGAACAGTACGATATATTCTCCCACATCTGCAATAAGACATTGTTGCTAATTTGAATCGTGTTCTAGGTATACAAGACAACGTCAGTAGTCCGACAGCTCGGTCGAAACGATGCAAGCGGTTTGCCTTCGGTCACCATGACCATCACCGTATTTCGACAGTTCCTTCGAGAGGCCCTCTTCAAGCTCGGCAAGCGAGTCCAAATTTACGCCAGCAGCGGTGGACGGATGAATTGGAAGATCGTTAAGCAGGCGTCACCCGGTAACCTGCAAGATGTTGAAGACGAGTTGGGCCAACACTTTGAAGCGGCTCCCATGATATTAGCGGTCAAGATCTCTGCGAAACAGACCGAGGCCAGGAGTGTTGGTGTGTGCTTTGCCGACGCCAGTGTACGCGAGTTGGGCGTGAGCGAGTTCCTCGACAACGACCTGTACTCCAACTTCGAGTCTCTCCTCATTCAGCTCGGTGTGAAAGAATGTCTGCTTCAAATCGACAAGTCCGAGAAGGACAAGGATCCCGAGCTTGCCAAACTCAGGCAGATTATTGACAACTGTGGAGTGGCCATTTCCGAAAGACCGGCTGGCGACTTTGGCGTCAAGGACATTGAACAGGATCTGGCAAGGTTGCTCAAGGACGAACGATCCGCCAGCCTGCTGCCTCAAACCGACCTGAAGCTTGCCATGGGGTCGGCAGCAGCTCTGATCAAGTATTTGAGTGTCATGCAAGACCCATCCAACTTTGGGCAATACCAACTCTACCAGCACGACCTGGCACAGTTTATGAAACTGGACGCCGCTGCACTCAAGGCGCTGAACCTCATGCCAGGAGCCCGAGATGGCGTCAAGAGTATGAGTTTGTACGGTCTGCTGAACCACTGCAAAACCCCCGTTGGCAGTCGGCTGCTGTCTCAATGGCTTAAACAGCCCCTGATGAACAAGGACGAGATTGAGAAACGTCTTCAACTGGTAGAAGCGTTTGCCAACGACACCGAGCTACGACAGACTATCCAGGAAGAACACCTGAAGTCTGTCCCTGATCTGTATCGCCTGGCGAACCGATTCCAAAGAAACAAGGCCAATCTCGAGGATGTTGTCAGGGCATATCAAGTCGTCATTCGTCTGCCTGGGTTCCTGGGCACATTTGAGGCAGTCATGGATGAGCAATACAAAGATCCTTTGGATCAAGCATATACCCTCAAGCTGCGAGAACTCTCCGATAGTCTCGGAAAGCTTGCTGAGATGGTAGAAACAACCGTGGATCTCGATGCCCTGGACAACCATGAATTCATCATCAAGCCCGAGTTTGACGACCAATTGCGGGTTATTCGCAAGCGCCTAGATAAGTTGCGATCTGACATGGACCGGGAGTTTCGGGATGCCGCAGATGACCTCGGTCAGGAGGAAAACAAGAAGATCTTCATGGAGAACCACAAGGTGCACGGCTGGTGTATGCGTCTGACGCGAACTGAGGCTGGCTGCATTCGCAACAAGTCAAAGTACCAGGAATGTTCGACACAGAAGAACGGTGTATACTTTACTACCAAGACGCTGCAGGCTCTCCGACGCGAGTTTGACCAACTGTCGCAGAATTACAACAGAACCCAGAGCAGTCTGGTGAACGAAGTTGTGGCTGTGGCCGCATCGTACTGTCCGGTCATTGAGCGTCTTGCAGGCGTACTTGCTCATCTCGATGTCATCGTCTCATTCGCTCACTGTTCCGTCCATGCTCCTACATCCTATGTGCGCCCCAAGATCCATACTCGGGGCGAAGGACAGACCGTGCTCAAAGAAGCGCGTCATCCATGCCTGGAAATGCAGGACGATATTCAATTCATCACCAACGACGTTGAGCTAGTCAAGGACTCATCGTCGTTCCTCATCATTACGGGTCCCAACATGGGTGGTAAATCCACGTACATTCGCCAGATTGGTGTCATTGCTCTCATGGCACAAATTGGCTGCTTTGTACCTTGTACCGAGGCCGAGCTCACCATTTTTGATTCGATCCTGGCCCGTGTCGGTGCCAGTGACTCCCAGCTGAAGGGTGTCTCCACATTCATGGCTGAGATGCTCGAGACTGCAAACATTCTCAAATCCGCGACGGCCGAATCGCTGATCATCATTGATGAGCTGGGCCGTGGTACATCCACATACGACGGCTTTGGTCTTGCGTGGGCTATTTCGGAGCATATTGTCAAGGAGATCGGGTGTTCCGCTATGTTCGCAACACACTTTCATGAATTGACAGCTCTCGCCGACACTTATCCCCAAGTCCGTAACTTGCATGTCACTGCGCACATTTCTGGCACCGATTCTACTGCCGATAAGCGCGAGGTTACCCTCCTCTACAAGGTTGAGCCGGGCATTTGCGACCAGAGTTTCGGAATCCATGTCGCTGAGCTTGTCCGTTTCCCCGATAAGGTCGTCCGCATGGCCAAGCGCAAGGCCGACGAGCTTGAAGACTTCACTGGCAAGCACGAACAAAACGGACTTGGAGTCGGATACAGCAAGGAGGATGTTGAAGAAGGCAGTGCTCTACTCAAGGAAGTCCTCGTCAAATGGAAAGACCAGGTCAAGGGAGGCAGCATGAGCAAGGAGGAGATGGTGTCCAAGATGAGAGACCTTGTGAAGAATGACCAGCGCTTGCTCGCAAATCCATTCTTCAAAGCTGTCGAGGCTTTGTAGATTTATCATGTCGGTTGTGTTCGACTATTCCGTGTGTTACTGTGAGCAAGGCGTTTTGGTTGGAAACTTCAAGAAAGACTGGGAATGCTTGTCTGTTGCATGTAGAGATAAAATGTAGTGGGAATTGATTACACTGGCTCATCTGCATATTGCTACTGAATCCTTTAGCTAATTAAACTCCGCAAAGACCATTTCAATGTATCAAGCACATTGGCCGAGTCAAATAACGTGGGAGGTGGCATTGGCTTCATGCCGTTGCTGCCAAATTAGCCAGTGGTCCGTCTGCTACTTTGAAACGAAAATATTCATCAGATGATACATGGTCAATTATATCATTAACAAAGGCCCTTGATCCCATAATAGTCAGTTCCAATGGTATTCGGAGGTCCCGCAGGTCGGTCCGATCTCAACGTGATTGCGCGGCTGAGTAAACGGTAGCAACTGAAGAAGGTCACGAAAATCCCATCCCCAACTTCCGAATCCTGGAATGAACCATACCACGCACGACACGTGGCACCCTCGGCGCAGGCCTGCTGACACGCTAGGGCCGAGTCGACGGTGGTAGCCCCCACGGCGTCGCTGAGGCCCGTGGCCGCATCGTAGCTCAGGTTTCGTCGGCACTGGATGCGAATGCCGTCGGTGCACTGGCTGGGGTCGCACAGCAGGTCGTCATCGGTCTTGGGGCAGCCGCGCTTGACGCCGTACGAATAGCCGACGTACTCGGACGATGCGGCTGGCGGCGGGTTGAGTAGCTGAATGATGCCGTTCCCGACGAGCGAGCAAGTGGTCGTCCCGGAGACGCCCGTGTCCGAGGTCGGGGGGCTTATCATCCATCCTTGACAAGTAATGTTGGCTGCGCACGCTTCGTGGCATTCGCGCTGCGTCGTCAGATCGAGGCGGTTCGTGGTGTTGAATCCGGGCTGGGCCGTGGCGTCGACGAGGAGGGATCTGTCGCAGTGTACGGCGAGATCATTGAGGCACCGACCATCAAAATCCGGGCACAGATCGCTCGTCGACGAGGCAGGAACTGTGACCAAGGTGCTCGTCGCCGGCGCTAAGGGAGGCGGTATGGGAGCCAGGCGTCCTGGGGACAGCTGGCAATAGTTTCGCACGCCAAACGAAGATACGCCGAGAGTGGCGGCGACGTAGGGAACGGTAGTGTTGACCGTGATGGCCTCGTGGTGATGATAGCAGACCCCCCTCTGGCCGAGGGGTATATCCACGTCCTCCCAGGCCGTGCAGGTTGGGTCGTCGACGCATCGCTGATGGCAAATTCGTGCGTCTGCCACGTTGCGGACTCTGGTGATGGATACCTGTGATCGATTGATCTGGTTGAACCTCTTTGAGCATCCTACATAGAAATTGTCTACGCATTGCAGGTCCACATCTGGACAGAGGATTTCAGTGAAAACTGGAGCAGCTGAAGCTGTGCTGCTGGGGCTGTCGCTTACAGTGGGTGTCGGCGTGGTTGATGTAGAATTGGGGCCCGGTGACATCGTTTCGGTGTCGGCTGATGTAGATTCTGTAGGCCCAAGGCTTTGCGAAATTGACCCAATCTCTGTCGAGGTCTCCTCAGGACCTAAAGAGACCGACCCAGTTGGTGATGACACAGTTTCGAAAGATGCGGTCACCGATGGTTCGTTTTGGGATTCAGTCGCCTGAGGATATGGGTATGGTTCCCTCACTCCGGCATTGTCATAGCCATTGTCACCGAGCCCGTCGTCGCCATAATCGTACGTATCAGGGACGGGTCCAGCGTAAGAGCCACCACCGCCTATGCTCCCACCGTTCTCTTCATCATACTGAGGATGCACTTGATGTCCGTTGAGGCCATCGTTGTACGATGCGCCGTGATCTGAATGCATCTGAAATCCATCGTGGTCACGATAGGAGTCATCGCCATGGCCGAAAGGTCTACCGTTCCTATGGAAATACGCGTCATGAGGATCATTTGCGTCAGACTGGGAATCATAACTCGAAGCGCCTTTGCTCAAGGACTCTGACTTGTGATCGCAGTCGCTCTCTTCAAAATCCCGACGTTGATGCTGGCCAAATGAAGCTGCCACGGATGATGCGACTGCGCCCCATATGAGAATATCGGATATTGCGGATTTCATGATGGGCTGTCCAACGACTGTCAGGACTGAAACGACAGCGAAACTGGTCTCTCAAGGCAGATGGGCTCATATACGCTCAACCAGCCCAAGACAATGGGCAAGATTAATCGTAATACCGTGAATTCTCCAACTCCTATTGCGAAACGCATGAGCCAATTGGGATAATTTCCAAGTCCTCCGTCATTTGCAATTGACAGAACTTTTGCAGCATAAAAGTCTGGGGTTTGTGGTGAGACAAGTAATCACATAGGAACCTTCATTGACGTTTGGTACGGTACTCTAGTCCTCATTCTATAATAATTTGTGGTTGTACTATTGAAGTATGAGGTTGCACCAGCCAAGGCAGTTGAATTTTTCCAGCAAACCTAGGTGTGACGCGAATGGATTTGGACGGCAAGTTTTCCAGTGTAAATTAACGGCGGCAAAAGATAGCTAAACCAAAACGTGGCTGATCCCAAGCCGAATCAAAGGACTACTACCTAATAACGGCAAAGTCTTGGCATCTGCTATGGCCGTGTTCTGGGGCATGGTTAAGGTTGAAGTTGACGGTGAGATTTTGGAAAGGCGACTCAAATCCCCAAGCCCCCTATACAGACGTCAGGCCTAGCAAGGCCTGGGTGTTTGCCGTGAGGTGCCCCTTCAAGGCTTGCTTTACATAAATATTTATACTTTACTAGCTATGGGTAGAGCGCCTTTGGTACAACAAATACAGCAGAACACACGGTGACCCAAATACTTTTCCTTAGTTTCCGAGTCTCTCAGGCGTGGAAGTCTTCATTGACCATAACTCATTTTGAAGTAAAGCCGACTGATCCAAAAGAATGATGCGTAATCCTCAGGTCAAGGCTTGAGAGGCGTATGTCTCTTTGGCTAATGGTAGATAGTCGTCGCTCCGACTGGCTCTATTGGTGTTCAGTCCGAGCGGGAATTATTAACCTCCGCGCGGAGATCCTTAAGACCGCACATTGCGATGCATCGATGCAGTCACCGCCGGCCTTCGTTAGTTGCGCGAATTTGTTTCCTGCAGCGCAGCTAGCCACTAGGTACACCACGCTTCTTTGTTTGCATTTTTAAGCGGTCACGGATTCACGGATTCATGCCGGTAATGTTAAAAGCATTATGTTTAGCAATCTAATGGATCTCCGGAGCTTCCTTGTATTGTAGTCATCCAATCGGATGGCTGAGCGGCCCGGTCGTACGGACGGCGATGCAACTTATCATGCTAAACGTGCAATAGTGACTGCCCGTTTCTCTTCTTCTGTAAAATATTCTCCAAAATAATCTTCAAGCACACAGAGCCTCTCTTCTTCTGTGGAGATCTCTTTGAGAATTTCTCGTTTACCATGAATGGTTTTGCGAAGTACTCTATTGAAGAGCGTGATATCTCCAACAATATAGTCTTGTTTCTCATCGAGCAAAAGACGAGTGACCAAGATGTCGCGTGTGAAGAACGATTTGGGGTGTGTTGATGTAAACCAGGACATAGCTTCGTAATCTTGTGGCAGAAACTCCGTCTCTGTGAAGCAGTATGTCGGAACCCAACTCTTTTCTTCGTCAGGCTTATCTGGTTCATGGCAGACATCATAGCACCAATATTTCTGCGAGTCCTCTGGCTGCCAGGACGTAGTTTCTGGTATGGACCGTAATTGAAGACGTATGCGGCGAGGCGGAATGGAAATCTCCTCGAACCCGTCTTGCAAAGGATAGACGATGTTTGGGCCGTATGCCCCCATACCGACATCTACCACCCATTGTCTGCCTTCGAAGCGCAACAGGTTCAACATGTGATCCCACGGATCGTAGGTTCGTCCTTGCTCAGTGCGAATCGTTTTGCTAGGATACATCATCCTGCTCACTCGACCGCAGCAGTTCTTGACGTCGTATCCTAAGCTGCGTAGCACCGTACCGAAGAATGTGTTATGTTCCATGCATCTTCCTCCTCTACCGCTCGAAAGGCCTCTCGTGACAAACTTCTCGAAGAGATGATTGATATCCAGGGATATTCGTTTCTCAACAGAATAGTGAAGTACGAGATTGTCGAAGCGCACATATGCGACATGATGTCGATGAAGAGCCCTGAGCAGTGGGAGGCCCTCCGAATCTGACGATGCAAGAGCTTTGTTCGACAGAACAGGGCTCTGAAGATACTGGCTCGGTAGCTGAATTCTCTGAAAGTACTCCAATAATTGTTGCTGGGTGTACATTGGTCTGTCTTTTGGATCGAGAGGCAAGTGAGTGAGAAGCTCTTCTTGCTGTTGTGAGGACATGGTGAAAATAATGAGGCCACCTACTGCACTGTCTATACTGAGAACTCGAGAGAAGTGTTGTGAATCTATAGCTAAGGGAAAGATGCCAGTTTTATAGACTATGATCCGCGCATTCGGCATTCAGCGGCGCCGACTTGCGCCGCCCCCGCTGTCGGGTGATGTATGACAGTCCCGCAGGAAGTGAAGATCGAAATGATTGCTGCTTCGTACTGAGTACTGATTACGACCACGTTGATTAGTAATGATCACAGGTAATTACGCTTGACCCACAGCTGGTGATAATAAATTTTGTATTCTCCTGACTCATATAAGAATTCGCGGTGATGCAGACCTGAGATTCTTTGAGAAACTTTTCGAATGAAGCACAAACATCCATGACCATTTGTCTCTCAAGTCCGTCTATAACTAATTGAAAAGCACCCTCGTCTTTAAAACCATGACATCCTACGTATTAGAGCATCCCAAACTTGGTCAGATCAAGGGCAGGCACGTCAATTCAGAGATTCTACAATTCCTTGGCCTCCAATACGCCACTTTAGCAGACGGCTTTTCACCCCCGTTAGCTCCTAAGCCTTGCAGTCCTGTCTGTATAGATGCTCAAAGATATGGGTTAGTTCCTGGTGTGTCAATGAAATCGAAATTACCAGAGTCATAACGATTTATAGCCCCGCCGCCCCATCCTGGCCAAATGGTCCATCTCTAGAGCAAAGTCTCATACAACATAGTCTTGACGATGGGAATCGCGCATATCAATTTTCGGAGACAAAAGCTCTGAATCTTAATGTCACAGTACCAATGATGTCCGACAGCGAACGCTGCGCCAAGCGACTTCCGGTATTTGTGTTTATACACGGCGGGAGTTATAAATTTGGGTCGACAGCGTACCCTCAATATGATATGGAACGGTTCGTTCGGTTATCCATACATGCTAGGATGCCGGTGATGGCAGTTACCCTCAAGTAAGCAGCTATGGTCATTTGTGCCGCACATATTATTGACTATCGTAGCTACCGGCTGGGTCCGTATGGACTCCTCACCTCGGCAGAGCTTAGAAATGCAGGTTATCTGCCGAATAACGCTCTGCGTGACCAGAAGCTTGGACTTCTGTGGATTCAAAAGTACGCAGCGGGTTTTGGTGGCGATCCCGCTAGAGTCACAGTCGCGGGAGAAAGCGCAGGCGCTGTGTCATGTCACTACCATTTGCAGTCGACTACTCCGCTTTTCAAAAGAGTAATCATGATGTCGGGGACTGATCTCCTCTTTCCGGCCATTTCACTCGATCAAGCCGAAAGAAATTACGAAACCTTCGTCAAGCACCTTGGATTATCCGGAGCAACCCCGGAGGCCAGATTGGAGGTCCTTAGAACGATGAATGGTCTAAAGCTTGCAGAGTTATTCACAAGCTCTGGAGTTCCAGCATTGCCCGTCTTGGATCAAGACATCATCTCGCTTATGCCATCATTTGCAGCAGCGCATGCGAATGAGCAGGAGCTGCCGGGGCTACGTTGGTGCGAATCATTTATGCTTGGGAATTGCCAATTCGACGGTAATATATTTGACTATCACATGAGGAACGAGAGTGGCGATCTTCAGAGTAAGCTTTACTCAGTGCTGGAGAACCATTTAAGACCTTTTCCTGGTCTTCTACAAAATGTCGCCAACTACTATAAGCTGGACGACCAATACCAGGAAGGTACAGGCCACATAAGCGTGTTGCATTTCGCAAATGACCTCAACTTTGCCTGTCCAGTTCATTACACGTCATCAAATCTGGAGAGTGAAAGCACACAGTTGTTTGTGTATCGATTCAATGAGCCGAATCCGTGGGATGGCACTTGGAAAGGACACGCAGTGCATATTCAGGACCTCGTGTGGTTATTTCAGAACTTCAACGAATTCTTAGAGGACCCTCAGAGGAGACAAGCAGAGCATTTCGCAAAGGATATCATATCGTTCGCGTTCGGCACAACTTGTTGGGCTCCCTGGACACGAAGTACAATGTCGGTCAAAGAATTTGGCCCACAAGGGCAATCGCGAACAGTCTCAGATGCAACCGTCGGGAATGGACAAAAGGCAACTTTTCTGATTGATCTACAGGCCAAACATTGCGAAGCTCTTAAGGCTGCTTTCGATGAGTTATTATACACGTTTGAGTAGTTTGCGTTGCAATCAACTCGAGAACTATCTAGTTGCTTAATATGAACTGTTAACAAATTGATGTACCGAAGCATGACAGGGAGGGTTACCATTACCTTTAAACAATCCTATGAAATCGAGCGACTGCTAATACACCGGTAAGACGGCAGTTGATTTTCATTTGAAGTTAAAGGAAAAGCCCAAGATACATGCCCGGCACGCTTGATACTTCATACTAATCGCCACTGTTACATTGCAACAGATTATGAAGTCCCTAATTTAAAGTCTCTCAAGAAACGCCAATGTAGCTGATCCGACCAAGCATTCGCCTTCCATTCATTGGCAGTATTAGGAAATAAAGATGCGACTTCCAATAGCCAGTAATCGTGCGCTAGCACCACTAAAACATTGGGATCGTAGTCGAATTGCTGGATTGACCTAATGGTCCTCTCCATTGTTTGTGTGTCATCATTGAATCCGCCGAACGCAGGGAGGTAGAAAGGCTGGACCAAATGAACATCTGACCCGATTTTGCGTACCAAGTGGTCACTTGTAGCATTGTCAAGGCCCAATGTCGCCAAAACAATGTCTCGAGAGAGAGGTAGAAGGCGAGATGGCCTTATGACACCCGCATGATGACACACATCGCCCGCGAGAAGGATGAAGCTGTGGTCGGTTCCCTCTCCGGCTGTTGTTCTCACCAGTGCACTGATATGCCCAATGGAATGACCAGGAGTTTCGAGAAAGTATAGGCTTCCGTCCTGAAAGAAATCTAAAGATCGTACACCGTTGATCTCAATAGTCGCAGCTGAGAAGTCAAGCTCATGGATGTGTCGATCTTTAAAGTCGGCATCAAACAGAGTTGACTTGTCTGCTTTCGGATATCCCGGGAGAAGCGTGTGGAAACCAGTTCCGGCTATAATAGATGTCGTCTTAGGGAAGAGGCAAAGGTCGCCTGTGTGATCAAAGTGCGCGTGGGACAAGATAATAGCATCAATATCAGAGGCCAAAAGGTTTCTCTGTGCAAGTATCTCGCCCATGTCTTTTGGGGTCTCAACTATGATTCCCATCTCGCGAACCTTGTTTTTGACTATAGCACACTTTAGGCAATACAAAATGGTACTTCAGAATAGGTCTATTTTACCTTCCGGTGTGGATGATACAAGGTCTTTGCTTAACCCTAGGTCAAACAGTAGTCGCGTCGTGTGTCCATCAGTTGTATGTTCGAGAAGGAAGCAGAAGCATGGAGTATCGCTGAGGGTTGTCCCGGGAATGTCTGGAGAAACGAACATGGAGCTTGGGAGATTCAGAACTCTGTTAGGACTGATGATGGTGACGTCTACTGTTATATTTGAATAAGGAATGCTTGACATTATTTCGCTTAAAAAGGGTACGATATGCGAGGATCGAGGCTCGAGAATCTAAGATATCGCAAGTATTCGCCTAGACACTTATCAAGAAGATTTGTAGAGACAGTGTAGAACATCTAATCGGAAATAAAAGCATCGCTTTCAAATAATGATCAACTTATAGAAATAAAGAGAAATACATAATATGTAGCCATGTAGTGTCACACTCTCTCATCGCGTAGCATGTATCTAATTCGCTCGCGGAGATTGACCTATGGCTGCAGTGAGTGATATCGGCTTGTGAACATCGCGAAATTCCGGCCGGACAATTCGGCTATTTCGTGACAAGGTTGACAAATACCCCATGTTCCGTTTCGAGTCACGAAACAAGAAGCCGGCACATATTTCAATTCTAAAAGAGCAATCACGCATGGAGTTATTACAAATCGCCAGGGACTTCTGCACTGCTGCATCGCTTATCTTTCTGTATGTATTACCTACCTACTCAACTACTTCATTGATTCAAACGTTTATGAGAAGAACCTCTTCGGTTTTTGCTTCTTTATACTCCAGAATCAAATTGGAAATCAAGTACGTAAAAATCAGTCGTTATCACATTCAGCAGCATGGGACAGAGCATTCGTACCGAGGATCAGTTTGTCTAGGTCCGACGGATACACTATAATTGGTGGCCATGAGATTGAATCGCGGCTTTCAAACAAACCCGCGCGCCGAGACCTGGCCAAGTATTCGTCAGGCCAGCGTCCAGCTAGTGAATGTCTCTCACGTAAAAGTGAATGAACAGTTTACAAAGCTTGCCAGTCTCGATTTGAGACAATTCTCTGAACGATTATCAAGCTTGGAAACAAGGGGCTTAGTGGCTAGATCCCCCCTCCTCCTCTTTCTTCACGTGCCCAAGTATCGGCCCAGACGCTAGCGCCTATCGTAGACAATTGCTACAAGTGGTTCCTCAGCCCTTTGAGTAACAGCAGTAGTAGAATGTATAAGTAGTCGTGAGATAATGGAAACAGACTCATATTTTTTGTGACTTTGCCACTTCATGAAGCAATAATTTGTCATTTTTGAGCTCGCAGAAGTTGAAATGGAGCGGTTGACAACACCGCTACTACATCTAATCCCCTGGGACGACAAGTCACCAATTCATATCAATCATTTGAAAAAGCAACGTTTGGATTGTGGCTGGGGTGCCGAACACGTTGACACCGTATGGCTCCGAGAACAGAGAGCTGGAATGAAGTGTATATACTGGTTGGTAGGTTCAGACACTCAAATGACAAAAATAATTCGTAAATGAAATTAACACTTTAGGGTCTTGACGCGATTACCCTCCGTGACCATCAACATATTGGAGAAGTATTCAACCGAAATAGCATACACCAATTCTGCTAAGGAGACTGATCAGATATAAGGAAACTGTGTTAGAAGATTCATGCACGATAACTTTTAACCTAGATCGACGAGCTAAACAACATGACTTTTGCCCCATTGGTCATGTCTGTCTGGACCGAAATCTCTCCGAGCTCTATAAGATAGGTCTAAGTATTGCTTCAGACAAAGTTGTCTGGCTTAAGAGTCTATACATTGCCCAAAAATTTCAGGGTCGTGGTTTTGGTTCTATGGTGATGGACATGCTGGAGGATATTGTCCAACGCCAGCCGCTCAGTGCTACGACAGTCTTATTGGACACTGTGCGGAAAGAAGAGCAGATGAGCCCAGATTTCGCGACTGCTATTCAGGGATACTTGCCAAGGGTACCCAACTCTCAGCGGCTGGCAATCCATTCCACGATCCATGTGCTAATTTCTTGTAGGTGAATAATGAGGATTGGTATATGAGAAGAGGATACCGGATTTTTGACAGAAGAAAGAACTTCTACCATGTAGTTGATAAAGAGGGGAAATATTGGGAAACGGGCACAGTTTTCCTACAGAAAGATCTCACAGCGCCTACATAGTTGAATTTGACGAAAAGATCTGCTCCGCAATCCTTGCCCACCTTCGGTCAAGTTTATAGCCGGAAAAAAAAAAGAAAAAAAAAGAAAAAAAAAGAAAAAAAAAAGAAAAAAAAAGAAAAAAAAAGAAAAAAAAAGAAAAAAAAAGAAAAAAAAAGAAAAAAAAGAAAAAAAAAGAAAAAAAAAGAAAAAAAAGAAAAAAAAGAGAAAAAAAAGGAAAAAAAAAAAAAGAAAAAGAATAGTGGTTATATCTTACTCCGAAGAGCACTTGAATTTTGGTCTTAGATAGTGAATAATGGCGAGAAAACAAGGGAATCGAATAGAGACAATTCAGACGGCCACGATTACGATGACAATGAGTTCAGCCAATGCGACGTGATGCCTCATTGAAGGTGTTTTTTCTACGGTGGGATTTAGAGCATGCTTTCCTCGTTCCATCTCCCATCCAATCTGCTGTACTTCATTCGTTCCCGCATCTCCGTTGGTGCCGCGCGCGGCATGAACTTACACAATCTCACAGCGCGGTACTTGGATAAGTCCCGCTCTCCGACTACTTTGCCACTCGCTGGTAACCTCCGCTCTCCTACAACCGGCGCGACAATGGCTGATGCGCTAGCATTGATTCGGCTTCGTTGCTTAGAGCAAATTTTATCATGTTTCCAGCCAGAATATAACGGACATATGTGCAATCACGACCACCGAAACGACAGGATCGGCCGATACCAGGCTCTCTCGCCATCGAACAATTGCCCTGCGTAAAGCATGGTCTTGTTTGGACTATACATGGCTGCAACGTCAGCATAGCAGCTGGCCATGTAAGATGAGTCGGTTCGGCACTATCGCCTTTCCGTCGTATTCCGTGGTTCAATATGTAGAAATCGTGATGCAAAATGCACCTGGGATAAAAAGGTCTAGATTTTCAAATGATGTACACATATGGCCCGACGTCAGCGCAATACGTTCATCCTCGATATATACAAGAGCCACCCTTCGATTCACTATTGACAACAAGATGTGTTCCACCAGAAAACCAGATTGCACCATGGACAAACCTGAAACGCATATTCTCATAGTCGGCGCTGGTATAGGAGGACTTGTACTGGCACAGGTTCTGCGTAAGAACAATGTGCCATTCGAAATTTTCGAACGCGATGGGGACGCCCATGATCGACTGCAAGGCTGGTCAATCGCTCTTCACTCGTACGTGTAGTATTCGTGCTATTCACAGAGCCCAACACTTACAACCCAGATAGCATGTTGGATGAACTCCATGATTCTATACCCACCGATATGGGGCCCGTCGAACTGACGAGCAATTTACTCCCATTGACCATCCCACCGGAATTTGCATTCTATCCCAAAGCCGGTGGAAAGACCGGCGTACGGGATGACGGAACTGGTAAAATCATCCGCGCCAACCGTAATCGCGTACGGGAATGGCTTTCGACGGATGTTAACATTCAATTCAATAAAAAGGTTGTTAGTATCAACGAGGAGGAAGATTCAGCAACTGTTCATTTCGCGGATCACACATCAGCTACTGGAACGATCGTCGTCGGCGCTGATGGAGCCCATAGTGCTGGTGAGTAGAATACTTTCCAAATATGGAGATTCTGTCACATTGACATTGAGTAGTGAGAAAGCATCTTCAACGCGGTGGAGATGGATTGCGCTTCGAGCCCGCTGTCTTCATCACGGCTGAATACAATCTTGATGAGAAAGATATGTGGGACCAACTGCTTCTCGGATCCTCGATGTACGGCGTCGACTACAACGATCCGAACGGAGACCGAACTTGGTTTTTTAACGCTGTCGACTCCATCTCCACGGATGAGAAACACGGAAAATTCTACTTCAATCTGGTTTGGAAGGACGAGGAGGCTAAGAACCCAGATCATTGGTCGCAGTCCATGTCCAAGATCCAGCTGTATGAAATCATGAGAAAACGCACTTCGACATTGCCAACCCGCTTCAGAGGCGTTATTGATAAGGTTACTTCGGACAACATGTACATCCCGCCTATTCGACTAGCTACTGTTGTCCTAGATTCATTGCCAGTGGGATGCGTCACATTACTCGGTGATGCCGCTCACGCCATGACACCATGTAAGTTCGAGATCGAAAACTATTATAGGGTCTAGATGACCAAAACTAAGTTTTTTCGCGATACTAGTTCGTGGCGAAGGAGCTTCCCATGCCATAAAAGATGCACTTGCCCTAGGCAAAGCCATCGCAACATGCAAATCTACTGGTTCTGCATCGGTAAACAGCGCTCTGAAAGCTTACCAGGAAGAGGTGCTCGAGCGTGGTAGTGAGGCGGCAAGGTTCTCCCAGCTGCGATACGCTCTAGAGAACAGTCCTGGTGCAGCTCCTGAGAGAATGGTTGTTGGGCACAAGATCGGCCCCCTGACACCACCGCCATGGAGCCCGCGAGGACTGCATGGAGCAGAATGATCGAGAGTGGTTGAAATTTGCGTTGATCGAACAAGTGACATGAGGAAATGGTCAAAAGGTGTAATTTTTATATACGCACAACCGCGGAACTGTAGTTTATCGCTTTACATTCATTATTACGTCCAGTTTAGCCCTTCTTTATATACGATGGACATCCTCGATCATGTTTCAAAGTTATCTCATGGGAGGCATTTCCACCCTTTCAGCCAGCCCTGCCAACATTGGTGCTGTCGTCATGTAGTCCAGCAAGCTACCGAGGCGGAGGATCAATTGCCGTTTGATCCCAGTGGAGGTGATTGCTCCCCGGAATCTTAAATGAACTCGCGTACTCTGCGTACCGCTTTGCGCCCCGCATCGGTTTTGTTCTTCCTCCTCTAGGAGTATTGCCCAAGTAAATTGCGTCCCATACCGAAAGCTATGGTAGACAAGGGCGTGTGGTGGGTCCATTTGTACAACATCAAAGTAATCCTCTTTGGTGCCATAATCGGGAACCCTATCGCCTACGCACAAATTTTGATGCTGCGGCTTGATAGAACGTGCTGCAATCCATGGCTTGTACAAGAAGGATTCCAATTTCGCGGTGAGGTACCAGCCGCCTCTGCCCTTCCCAAGTTGGATTATCCAAGGATATATCGCCTCGGCCGAAGCCCTGACTGTCCGGTATTGGTCGAATACCATGACAGCATCAGGGAGTATATCGTCGCCTGGGAACCTTGGATGAACCATCATTGCAACCAAACTTTTGCCTGTCTGTCGATGATTATCAGTTCGGTCGAGTACATTATGAAAAACACAAAGGACTGACTTTGTTTTCCTGGTCAACGTATTATTCAGTGCGTAACGAGTAATTATTATGGATGAAATTGTGTTTGACAGGACCAAGGATAGTGAAGAGGCATATTGCTATTTCGGCCACTGCTGAAAATAGTTTATCCCCAGCTCGTTCTAAGACGGGCTACAGTTTTATCAGATACACAAATTTGGATGCGGAACTAAACAAAAGTCCGCGGCGGCACGCGCACCATTATCATCCGCTAGAACCGATTGGCTTTGATTTTTATTGGGACATGAGATAAATTTCTTTACTTCATATGCTCGCGGCAATTCTCCTGTATGTATCATTTACATTTTACATCATCCGTCATGGACCCGAGTTGCGTCTACTCCACGATGACATTAAATCAAAGTTGAGGTCATGCATTGTGTTTGGAACAATTCGACCACGGGCCTTGGTGTATGTCGTGCAGATATGAAAGGTACAGGAACATCAATGACACATGATGGAAATTCATTTTCAATGTCATATAACCATAGAACCCGACGCACCTAATATTTAATATTCATCAGATGCTGTACCAACTGTCCTGATGGGGCTCGAAGGTCTCCAGAGAAAGGTCTACGCCCCAGTCAGGAAACATGAGATGGAATGCGTCCATTTCCTCGGTTGAAATTGACCAGACAGGATCTGACTGTTGAAATGATGATTGGCATGGTGGGTCAAGCGTTTCTGGGGACTCTTTCACGGTAAGATCCATCAACGGCTCAATCAGATCATCCAATTGATTCTTATCTCCCCAAAATATATCCTCGCATCGACTCAGCAGTCTCTGCAACACCGCATGAAAGGTAGCTGGGACTCGGAAGCGCCCGACATCACTTGCTGTGGCGATTCGTTCAGTGATGTCACGAAGAGCTTTCATAGCTGCCGTGAAGTCTGTACCAAGAACTTCCGAACTTGGAGTGTGGAAAATTGCCAGCTTGGTGATTACGACGAGTGAGAACATGAGACGAGTGTAGATAATCACAGGAACTTGCTGTAGTTCTTGGAAAGTGAAACCATGGAAGTGTTTGATCATGGTATGAGCCGTAGCCAAGCATCTGGCACGAGCATCGATATATTGCAGAGAGCTTGAAATTGGGATGGTCGTCGAGGGTAGCGCTTGGATTGCAAAAGGGGGCCGGAAGTCTTGGATTTCATATCTTTCGTAAAGTTCAGGAATGCTGAAAACTAGCAGAATTGTGTTGTAATGCATTTCAAGGGTTTCTCGAGGCCTGTTAGTCAGCAATCAACTTATGGCCCCGGCCGACTTACTGTTCATGAGATTTTCATCGATATTCGACCTCCAAGATCTTAATTTGGAGGTCACGCCCTGTAATATGGCGCAGCTTCGAGGATCAGATGGCTTCACGGAAGCTCCCTCATCGATACCGGCCATAGTGAGACCTTCCTCAGCAAGTATCTGTAGGCGCGCCCAAGCAGATAAGCGACGGTCGTCCGTTCGTGTAGAAGGGGAGGTATCTAGCACACAAAGGCATTCGTCTAGCCATTTACCGCTTCGCAAAGATGAAGGCCTTTGAAACGACATTGCTATACTGTGAGCTTCATTGTCAGTATAATTTGGCTCATGAAGATGGAAAAAGAGTGGAAGTGGCGCTTACCTGGATGAGAGAATATAGGCGGCTGTGAAGGTTCTGGCAACCTCTAAACTGTTTTCTGCGCGAAGATCCATCCTTTTGTCACCGATTTGATATCGGCTGTCGTTTGAAAATCGCAGATCCGTGACCATGGAGGTAGCAATGGTGGCAAACTGACCAAAATTGAGGTCTCGAAAGTTGTCTGGCGGTCGGCTCCAAGTAGCGAGCACTAAAGTAGCTTGAATCAGATCGAGTGACTTCTTGCCCGATCTCACAGCTTGTCTAGTGACATATTCTTCTGCTTGTTCATGTAGAATTGTCGAAAGATCTGGTCTGGAACATGTTGCAGCGGCAGCCAGCATTACACGAAACAGAGCTGGATGCTCACAGCGTATTGTCGAAAGAGAGGAGATGTCGGGCAAAGAGACTAGCGGATAATGCGGAAGTTGATGAGCACAGAAATGTGTACAGAGGTCCAAAGCCAGCGACTCGCTAATGGTACCCAGAGCTACAGGGTCCTGGTGTGTTGATGAATGTGATTTTGACAAAGATGGCGACACGTGCTCGGGATATGTTGGAAATACTGATGATTGCACCGCAGAATATATCTGGCGCGAGCCGTCAGAAGCGGATCGCGTCGCCGTAGAAGCATTGCCAAGTGTCTGCTCATCTTGAATAGACCGCTGCACGTCTTCTAGCTTTTGCTCAAGCTCACGTATTTTCGCATTGTTATTTTTTCTTTTCCTTCTTGCTACCGGCCCATGGAATGTGCAGTCCAGATGGAGCTTGGTGCAGCGTTGACATTTTGTTGAAGAGAACGAAGATGTATTCAACTCCCCAGGAATGCATTTGATTTTTCTGCGCCGACACCCCTGGGGAAGAGGGGACAACCCATCAGTCAACTGACCAGTTCATTTATTGCGCATGACAAACTGACCTCGCAAGTTCGGTTCAGGCGACCTTGGACACTGGTTTCTGCCGGGGTGCTGTCCATGATCCAAAGACCTGTGTGTATTTTCTGCTGCCGATATTCGAGGCCTGGAAGTGGAGGACACGCGATCGCGGAACGGAGAAAAGTTGGCAAAGTTACAGTGTCGCCTAGCAGGTGATAGTTTTGGTGCGCGCGGCATTTACATAAGAACCGCCCTCCGCCCTCCGTTTCCCCGCCTAATTGTACACCCAGATGCCCATCTACTTAGCGTCTACTAGATACTGATTCAGCGCTTGCACTACGTATAGCCCACGCCACAATATTAGGTGGACAGTCGGGCAGGCTCCCATAATCTCCTGTGTCACCACAACAAAAATATCTGAGAGATCCAATAGGTTCAAACAAGGGTTGAAACTGGTCGTACGGTAGCTCAATTTGTGTTATGCTCGCTGATGCGTACGCCATTCCATTCCACTAATCGCTCATCGGCAATGCTTGTTACTATCGCGGCAATTCAGTCCACACTATGAGTCGAAAATCAGCAAGCATCTTTCCTTGGCTTAGAAGGCTTGCAAAACATATATGTCATCAAATGCGAAATAAATCGTCGCTTTCTGCTTTATTGTACATGCGGTGCTTCCAACAGTTGAAGTTGAAGAGCACATGCAACAAAACCCTAACACTCTTCTCTTTTCCAAGACATGTTGTCTCATTTGGGCCAAAATGAAGATCAGAAGTGATCGTAAACGCAACGAAAGACGACTTAGTTGATACTTCTTAGAGTTACGAAAGAGAGTGCTGAAGAAGTATCTAGTATACCCAAGCAGGTGATCTGCGGTGGGTACTAGTGTCACATGTAACAGCATTTGCGAATACCGTTGTAGTGGTCAGTGGCAGCTATAGGACTCCTTAGCGAACAAATAACGCCCTGCGGGGCGTCGGGTGGTCCGCTCTTGTTCCATTTTGTGGCGGAGTCAAGCGCGGCACTCTGTTCACGCCGTGTTGCACTGCGCTAAACTTGCAAACAACTGGGACAGAATATGAAACTATCATTGCTGAAATTTGAACCCAGCTTGCATAGACCAAATAGGCGATATATATATATAATTGTTTCCCTGATGCCTACTCTGTCGATTATCCAGAGACTTGAGCACTTCTCCAAACAAACAACAGAAAAAGATTGTTCAATTGATCCAAATTTCACAACCTCAAAACATTGCCTTCCAGTCCACTCTACAGATTCAATATGCATGTGCTCATTATCGGAGCTGGAGTAGGGGGTCTCTGCCTTGCACATGGACTCCAGAAAGCGGGCATCCAAGTTTCCGTTTTCGAACAGCAGGTGCATCATTCCATATCCAGACGTCATTTGGCAGAGAGCTAACGTAACCTCAAATCATACAGATCGAGATGACAAACAGTTTGGCCGGTTATGGCCTCCATATCGATAGAAATGGCCGGCACGCCCTACGCTCTTGCCTCCCGCTAGCCAATTGGGCACAGCTTCAAGATATGTTCCTGTCATCAGGCGCACGATTGTACTTCCGTAACACGCAACTTGGAATATTGGCAGAAAAGGACGATGCACAGTTGTCCGGGAAATCTGTGCACGAAGTAGAGCGCAGTGGCATTGGACGACTCGAATTACAGGATGCATTGCTGAAAGGGCTGGATGATGTTGCATCCTCGGTCGTGAAATGGAATCGCCGGTTCACCCATTATGAAGAGGTGAGTGCAGGTTGCATCCGTGCACACTTCTCAGATGGCACTTTTGAGGACGGGAATCTACTTGTCGGTGCCGATGGTCCAAATTCGGTGGTGCGCCAGCAATTCTTACCAGACTTCAACCGTCTTGACCTGGGTATTGAGGCGATAGCCGGTCGATTCATCCTCGACGATGATAACATCAATACCTTTCCGACTACTCTTACGGATGGATCTCTTAACAATATTGTGCCGTCTGGAAACGGGTGGATGTTCAGTTCCGCTTGGACAACGGCGTCAGTCAACAATATCGAAACCTCAGCTCCAGAACGGTACTTAGTCTGGGCTTACGTTCTACCACAGGACAAAACAACAAAACTGAATGGCAAGGCTCAAGGCAACGAGTTAATTGACTTCGTTCTCGACGCTACCAAAAACTGGGCCACGGAACTGAGAACTCTGGTCAGCGGATCCGATTTAGCCACTGTCAAGCGTCTTTCGCTACGTTCAATGCCTCCAGTACCACGATGGCGCACAAGCAGCGTGACTCTTCTTGGGGACGCAGTTCACAATATGACACCAATGGCTGGTATGGGTGCCAATACAGCTCTCCGAGATGCAGAAGTTCTGACACGTTGTCTGATCGATGTTGCCGCTGGAAGAATTCCTTTGCAAGAGGCTGTAACAACGTATGAGGATGAGATGAGAGGGTACGCCAACTCCGCAATCAAGCTTTCGACGCAAAATGCGGTTAATGCGTGTAACGGTGGAACAACGCAGAGGCTCTTGTTCCGGTGCTTTCTTCAAGCGGCAGCTACCTTTCCAGTTATCATGAAGAACACGCTGGGAAAATCGGCGATTAACGCTACACGATAACAAGCATAGAGTGGACTGCGTTAGAATTTGTCAGCGTGCAAGATGAGATGTCTTTTAAAAAGTAGTACTAATACAAGAATTACAATTCCTTCAAACCTGAAGCTAGAGAGCAATGTCGTTGGCGTCGTAGGAATGTTCAATACGGTTCTATAGCCACTTGGTGATGATTTTACGCATAAAGAACCAATGATCTAAAACCACATTATCCATAAAAATAGTAAGATACAAGATTTCAACTTTATATGTCCTTGAAAGGGACTTGATCTGAAATCGCCATGGGGCGATCTATTTCACAGGGATCAAGACCCAGATGACAATAACTAGCAGAAGTATCTACTTGTTACACTAAAGCCCGTTGACATCATCTGCTCGGATGCATGAGCTCCCTCTTCCGCACCTCTGGTCTGTACCACAATAGCGTCAGGTCAGACTTTTTCCCATGCTCTTTTATGCTACTTCAATGTCAAGATTACCTTGAAAGTCAATCAAGTGAGGTTTATTCGCATATACGAAGTATAATGGCATGAATTGATAGTGCTTTATAACACTATGCGTATGTGATTTGTCCAACTACAAGTAAAAACTCCTGGTCATGGAACATAAGACGCTTGGTTGTCAAACTGTTGCCCGTAAATAAATACCTCGAATAGTTACCTACCATTGACTTCTCACTTCGACGTCGTAGAGATCGACGGGGGTGGATGGGCGGGTAACTGGAAGTTACCACCGGGCATACCACTAGGCATATATTTAGAGTAAAATAGGAGGAAAATATTAGCTTAAACATAATAAAACCTTTCCTTTTATATAATATAAATCATATGGTTTTTCTCGGGAATTTCCCTGCGTTTCCCTATTAAAAACCACTATTCTGCTAAAGATAATCTAGGGTCTAGGAACTGCGATCTTGGGCACCCGGCTATCACATATCGACACACTTTGCGGACTTACTCCTTAGATTGGCAGCGGTCAAGTTGGGATACTGGTAGCCCACGATGCTTGCAAGGCTGCTCAGCCTATCCGTGGTCCCGCTTTCTGTATCACCATGTGCACCAATGACAATAGAATCCCTTGGCATGCCATCAGCCACCGTGGTGTCCAGCCACTGCCTAGCGTAGCCAGTGTCGAATCTTAGCGCATCAGATCCCGGACTCCAAACATCTGCGTTGAAAAGAATCACCTCTTGATCCACTGGGCATGCCCTGGCTGCCATGGCGTACGTCCAGTCTTTTGCATGAGGAGCATCGTCATGATAAAACGCTCGAAATTGCACCTCTTCGTCGTGAAGGAAGAATGGGGTTGTCTCGTTGTAAGTAAGCGAAGAAAAGTTGCCTCCGTTGACATGAGAGTAATAGTCGAGCGCAATTTCTGGCACCACTAGGGTAGCCCCGACGGCCAAGAAATCACCCACCCCGTACGCATGATCGTGGTGATGATGGCTGGGTACTACCCAGCGAACCTCTTTCCCCAGATTCTGACGTACCCACTCAATGATGATTTTCGATCGATGCGCGGGTGCGTCCGTGATCAGGACGCCGTCCTCGTACACAACTAGCATCTGGACGTAGTCTGGATAATCGACGTACGCAGAAAGCACCTTGTCAAAGCCGTCGATTGGTGATGTCACATTTACATGACTTTTGTCGGAGTTAATTACTTCGCTCCACAAACCAGTCTCGAAAAATTCATGGACCTCGGCATGGTCATATTCTGCGCTCTTTTCCGGCCCATGCTCGGGCTTCGTAAAATTTCCATCCGGTTCAAAAAAGTCTTCTCCAAAAGCCGGGTTCAACTCGACAGATTCGACCAGAAAGTCTTCTAGAGTGTCTCGAGAGTTGTACACTGTTTGAAATCGATGTGGAATCATGACAGAAGTTGTATTGTTGACTTGAATCGGTTGGTAGTCTGACAGAACAAGATCGCTTGTAGAGCTGCCGAATATTTTGTTGTTCTCGTGGGACCTGATCATGTATGGCAAGAAGGTGTCCTTGTCAAAGATGATGGTCAAATCTAAGACGGAGTTGAATATGCCAGGCGATTTGATACCAGTCACTACGTCCTGTATCTCGGAAAACGTATTGTTCTCCGCATACAGCCTCAAAAATGACAATACGGCGGGAAACGCAAATTGTAAGCTCTGGTGCTGCAAAAATTCGGCCAGGATGCCGTCCGCGAAGCCCAATGGAATCATTGGGTCGGGTTGGAAAAAGCTGTTCTGGCCTCGATTGAAACACGCATACCCGTCTGCTCCTGTTTCTGAGACCATTGTATAGTTGATCGCAGGCGAAAGATTGGGGAACGCCCAAATCCAGTAGTCGGCGTACTGGTAAACTCGGTCGATCCTTCGTCTGACGACAGCACCGTCAAACTCGTATGACATGATCTGCGAACCCGATGATGCCACAGACTGATCTGAGCTCTTGAGATTGTAGCTCTGAGTAAGAGTTTGACTTCTGAAAATGCTGTTCATAAGTAAGCGAATTGTGTCAAGGTATCCCTCCTTTCGAAAACTTGTCTGGCGCTTTCTAAGTTGTCCTGCCAGTCTAGCTCTCAATGACGTGTCGGTACTTACTTTGGGGCATGATAAGTGATGCCTTTTATCATATCGATAGCATCAAAGCCACCGAGAGCTTGTATGGAATTCTCTACCAGCATATGGGCATTTGATGAGCAGGGCTCGTTCAGGACTCCTGATACGGCATCTACGCAGGATGCCATAACAAAGAGCCCAAAGTGGCCAATTCTGTTCTGGAGTTTCATCTCGGAGATAGATTGATTTGATGCTGGGAATGTTTTGTTTGGATGGATGAGT
Organism: Neopestalotiopsis sp. M2102B; assembly: GCA_023628315.1. Lineage (NCBI taxonomy): Eukaryota > Fungi > Ascomycota > Sordariomycetes > Amphisphaeriales > Sporocadaceae > Neopestalotiopsis > Neopestalotiopsis sp. M2102B. The sequence goes on from JAMAKW010000007.1 coordinate 988,664, forward strand.
AGAAAGAAACCCCTCTGTTCCCTGATCTCTGCTTATTCTTATACATCGCTCTGCTTTTGTTGCCTAAATCTAGCGTTGCTGATCGCCGCGCGAGCATAGATGGTGAATTTGGATCTACACCGTCACAGAAACGACAGCCCAATTGCACCAGGTTTTAGTGCTGCAAATTGCTAGATAGATGGGCTGTGCTAACATCGAGGACTGAAGCCTGATAACGCGGTACTTATAATGCGCCGCTCTTCCCGCTCGTGCTTTTTGGTGGGGCAAAAAGCATCTACGCTGTGCATTCTTGTCTATGACCGGGATGAGAGTCTTAGAGAAGGAACTCGCAAGCTGCGGCTCCGTTGCCCTCACATTGTGAGTAAAATGGCGTAAAATAAAATGGTAGGTATGGATAATCGGTCTCGCATCAGTTGATCTGCTCACCTCCAATAGAGAGGTTGGGCTGTTTTGTTCCTGAGTCCCTTCGCGTGATGGGTTTCTAGAGCTAGAGCTCATCTGGTCAGCAACTCGCCAGTCCCTGAACCACCAAAAGTTTTGCTCCGAAAGTAAGACGATCGACGGCCGCTCTTCGCCATACTCCTCCTTCAGTAGCTCGCGAATTTAGGTGCGCAGGCGATAGGATTCCCTTGTTCGTAGACATGGCATGGCCGTATGCCGCGACAAAGATGGAGCACGTATTCTTTCGAGCTGGTGGGTTCTCTCGTGTATAACGCACTCTTCTTGTCACTACTCAAGACTGGTGATATCTTAGTTATCATCGCAGGCTTCGTCTTCGCGCTGCCGCTCCGTTGCACGCATGAGCTCTGGGAAGGATAACGGGATTGGCAGCCTCTCACGATCGCTCTACAAGATATCATGTATAGGAGCGAAGAAACCGAGATCCATCCCGGATGCCTTGAAAATGATGCGATTTCTTGATGACAGTATATGTTGAGAACACGTAGTACTCCACAGCCTCTGACGTCTTTGGATGCTTCAATGTCAGCAAGCTTGACCTCGTAAAGCTTTCTCCATGTCTGGAAGGTGACGAATATTAGTGTTCGCTAGAAGAGCATCCAAAGGACCAACACCATATGAGAGACGTGACACCATTAATGGAATGGACCCGTAATTCTTGGCAAAGATATCGAGCTTCGTGACAATAATATGGTTCTTTCGACTTGTAAAAGCAAACCAGCCAGGGCTGTGGTTTGTGGCAATTATCACACGTTCTGATTGACGAAAAGGCAGTAGACAAAGCCGAGACTCACTCTTTAGTAGCGCCAGGAACGTGCACGACAACTAGTGACATGATGAAATGGGGCTTTTCCATGTAAATAAGAGGCAGTGTGGAGTGGTATTCATGCATGCAATCTTCGCAGCGGGTAATTTTGGCCGCGCGTCTCTGTATCTCTTTCACAACCACGAAGTCATTTGATGTAAGGATTTGCATTAATACATTCTTACGGATTCTTAAGCGATCAATGCACCAAGATTCTTAGGTTTTGACTGTATGACTATCTAGGAAATAATACAAGTCGACTGGAACCAATGCTTTGGAATGGCTCGTATATGTATCAAGCCCCACGTGGCAATGTCATTGTGCCCTAGCATCGCAGACCAAGTCCCATATTGCCAAAGGCATGATCAGAACTGGTGGATCATTTGAATTTGCCCTCCAATTTGCTCACGTCAAAGTCTTTTTCGCCCTCCCTTTTGTATATCGTCACGTGAAGGTTCGGTCGCCCCAGTCTCTTAGCAGTTCTCCAAACACGTCCATAGACTTCTTTGTAATCCAAGGTTCTGCGCCACGGTGTCTTCACTTGTCCTGTTGAGACAGCCGTCCATTCATCTTGATTTCGATCTGTCCCGGATCCCAAGTCTCTGTAGCATGTCAGTCGGATATGGAGTTGGCGGCCTACTACCTCCATGACTTTCTCGTGATCCGAGTGACAGAGTAAACACATGCCCATGGAGGTGAAGCGTCCATCTTTACTGCTCCATTGTCTGTCTCTGATTTCGTTCAACCAATAAAACGGATAAAATCTTAATCCACATTTCGCCTCCATCCACCCGTTCTTTTCAATTGAAGAAAGCTTCCCGAGCTTGAAAAATCTGTGTGGGCACTCTGAGAAGTCGATGTGTTGAACGTCAGGGCCGGGTTCCAACACGCAGCTGATTTCCTGTTTTTGCAGAAATGTCCCGCTATCGAAATAAACTTCGCTTGACCATGCAAATTCTGGGCCGTGCTCGTAGAAGTGAGCGGTGCCGTTGCATGATAGCTCCGGAATGAAGGCAATGGAGGCTTTGGGACTGAGCTGACGACGAATACAATGGAGATGATAGAAGGCGAGATGGTGCGGCATGCTCGCGTGAATGGGCTGTATGGTGTTGACTGAAACGGGATCGAAAGGTAGCGATGAGAAGAATAGGGATTGAGGTTTCGAATAAATTGTCGCGGCTTGTGGAGCACCTGTTAAAGCGAATTTGCTCTGAGATGCGCGCCAGATTGTGTCCCAAAGACGGACGATGCGCGGCTTTGAATCCTGCCTTTCAGCAGGCCTTTCCGGAGGAAGAAGGGCATTGCGGTACATGGGTGACTGGGCAGAGTTATGTTGGCGGCAACCCAGTTCAGAAGAGAAGGAAACGCATGGCGGGTGGCCACACCATTGGTTGTCCTCCTCGACAAGCGTAGTAGTGGAATAAATGCTTGCCGAGTCAAGTCTTGTCTTCGAAGGATGGCCCATTTTTGTGATATTCTCTACAAACCGAGCTGATATCCCACTACAGCGGCTAAAAGGTTTAGTGCAGCTTTGGGAATCTTGGGTTCAGTTCTGGGTAGGATAATCTCAGTGACTGGGATGGTCACCAGATAGGGAGAAAACAGGTTCGCCAATGTAGGTATTCAAGATTGTTGCGATTCTGTCAAATATGTAACAAGTATGGTATGATAGGTGTTGTAGTAAGTGAAAGTGTTCGAGTCCAACGGAGGTGCGAAAAGCCAAATATATACATGGTGAAGAAGCGCTCCACTGACTTCCCCATTTTCACAGATGCTTCCATCCGGGTTCCCTGCAAGCACATCGCCGAGGGGCACATGTAGTTAAGGCAATTCCGGCGCACTAAAGCAAGTAGAAAACCTAATACGTGCCCATACTGCTGCAAATTGAGAGTCAAACAAAACTATAAGCTCCCAGATTAACGAATGTTTTGCCGTTACGACGGCTTAGATACACGGAGAGGAGATCAAACTCATCGCATCAGCATGATAACTAGAAAAACTTTTAAGCGTAGATACGGTGTATTCTCCTTTTTCTTTTACTCTTTTTTTATTGCTAGAAGAAAATCATTTCCTATAGAAATAAGAAAAAGATACTGTCGATTGAAAAGAAAAGAAAAGTGTGTGGATTAATATATTTTATTGTTTTAAAAAAAAAGTTCGACTTCGCCACAACTTAAGCAAGATGGGACTTTGAAAAGGGAAATCTTGAATTTGTCGCTTTGATCTATGGTCAAATATTTCGTTGCTTGCAAATCTGGTCTGCTGACATTGATTGAAGCTAAGTTCCGTCTATCGGCCACATCTATCAGCCACATCCACCAGTATGGTCAATTCCTCTGTTTGCGGAAAGCATGGTCACCACTGCTAATCGCACCTTCCAACTTTCCAACGCAACGATAAGGCCGGCGCACAAAAGTATATGAGCTCCAAACACAGATAAGTGGTTAGAGCCAGGGTGACGACATTAGATCGTCGCGGTCGGGGGCGTCGATGGTGATGGTGGCGAAGGAGGAGGAGGAGGAGTGGTAGTTGCGAATGCGACGCCGGCGAGGAAGGCGATGACCAGGTCCTGGGAGCCTATGATGGCGCCAGGGGGACCGGGAGGACCAGGAGCTCCTCGACGGCCACGAAGGCCCCGGCGGCCACGGAGACCCCGGCGGCCTTGTCGACCTTGGCGGCTGCGACCGTTCGGACCAGGGGGGCCCGTTGCACCACGTTCTCCTCGGGGCCCAGTGTCGCCCTTTGGGCCCACCATCTCCCCGTAGCCGAGGCGGCGGTTCTTCTTGCCTATAATAAAAGTAACAATTAATTGATGTCATTCTTCAATGAAATACCAAATAACAGAGAAAGACAGTAAGAATAACATACCAAAAAGCCAGGTTGTCAGCCCCCAGACCCCACCAATAATGAGGCTAATACAGGTAATCACACCGGTGATTACTTGTGTGACATTGTAATTATGTTGCCAGTGAGGCGGGCTCATACTCATTGTATGAGGGATGGGCTCTTCGATACTGATGATTTCGGCCATTGTCTCTTTCTTCTTCTTCGTCACCAATCGCCGTTCGTGCTCGGACTATTATAAAATAAATAATTAATTTATGCCATCACTCCATGAGATAGCAAGTGATAAAAAAAAGCCGTATAAAACAACATACCAAAGAAGGTGGTGTATACCCACCGGGCTCCGTGGAGGAGAATTGCCGCAGTTGCGACAATGGCATAAATACTATTCGTCGCATTATAACGATATTGCCACCACTCTGGGGTGGCCAATACCGTGTGCGGCGCTGCGATGGCCGCGTCCTCCATCTTTTCCTCCCTTTCTGCTCCTGTTGTTGCTGTTGCTGTCGTCGTCGTCGTCCTCGTCTTGTAGTTGTAGCCCGTATAGTTATTAGCAGGCATCGATAGGGGTTAGGGGCCGATAAGAAGCGCAGAGAGCTATTGTTCGCCAGACCCTGGACAATTGAATGAATCATTGACGGATGGTTGAAGTCTGAAGAGATAGTTGTAGTATGATGAATGTAATCGAATGTAGAGTGTAGAGTGTGGATGATGGGAAAAGATAGAGTGTGGTGGATGAGAAAGGAGAGATTGTGTTTGTTTACCTAGACGATGTGGGATTTTACCTGGCAACGCCAACAGTCGTGCTTTCCAAAGAGGTTTTGACCAAGCATTGATTGGAAGGTCAACTACTCATTCTAGGTCTTGCTGGCTCTTGCTCACTTCACCCCTCACGCAGTCGTGTTGTGAACATGGAAATTTAAGCTTGTCATGGGTCTCATAACGGAATGTCAGGGAAAGAGAGGCCTGGAACTGGAGCACGCTTACTCGTCACTGAGAGTAGAAATTCCATTTAGCAGTCTGGAAGTTCCTTCTGAGTTTTGATCAATCTTAGGTGTTATCTCGAGATGCAGGCACAGTGCGGTCAATGCCTGCCTGATCAATTTACTTGACCGATAGAGACTGCAAGCAGTCACGAGATGGATGTTTTAGAAAACTGTTGACATACCGCCAGCCAAAAGTCGCACCTCCAAATTGTGTATTTTCAGGGCAGATCTCATGGAATTGGTTCAATCCCAAAAGAGCTCGTGTCGATATCGTTAGCGCCCAGACTGCGCCGCTTACCGTAGTTTGTGTCCATCACAGACGAAGAGATGATTGCCACTATAAAGTGGAAGCGTCTTATGATCAATGGCATGAAATCTGAACATAACGAGCACCAAATCTCCGCTAAAATTCTTGTGCGGAGATCGCTAAGTTCCTGGTCATATTGAATACCTACCAAGACATTCGAGAGACCTTACAGACCGGGGCTTGAAATGGATGATTTCCGTTGTGATCGAAAGTAGATATCACCATGCTGCTGTCGTCCGTTGTTCTTCAAGTGGTCCGGTCAACAGCGTATTTCTTTGCCTCTTTACAGTTGTCAATAATGTTTATAGATGAAAAAGCAAAATTATTTATTTTCCCTAGCCTGCCGCTCAAAAGACTCAGCGTTGATATTCCACGATCCGGATGTATTTGCTTTTTGTGCAGGAGGCTGCTACTCTATGGAAGCCACTGTCGCGTGACCCAATACATTTGCTTACCGTCGACAATGTCTGTCTGGCCCTTATTCTATCGAATACAGTAATGAGCGCTAGAAGTTCCATCCACCCGCAATCATTGTGACTGACTCACGGCTCGTTCCGCTTCAAGCCGCCATGGCAGACGCGGAACCCCTTAATTACACTTAATGTGCACTGTACACTGGTGCAACTTAAGCATTCCTTTTTTTGTGCAAAGTACCAAGCTTTAATTCAGCTGACATTGAGTTTTGTGCCTGAAGCCAAATACTATAAGTACGGCGTCACGTCCAGAAAACATCATCAGGCCGTTCTTCTTCCATGGTCTATCACAGTTTAATCTGAATACATTATAGACTCACAATGACGACCAGAACTTTCCTACATCTGATGGTCTTCTTAGCACCAATCATAACACATGGGTTTCTGATCCCTGGTCATGACCCCGCTTGTGATACAAACGAATTTGTTCCTCTACTCTCTGACTATAGACCCGCTTTGGATTACTGCTCCTCGACCTTTCCCATTCCCCATAGCTCTGTCACCACCACATTTACTACAACGGTAATTGTTCCCCCCCAAGGCATTACCACAGTGGTTGAAACAGTTGATGGGGGGACAGTGACGGAGGAGGGCAAGACTGTGACAATATTTGTAACTTCAACTGTGACGGCAAGTAGTCTATTATCAATGACCCAAGGGATGAGTGATGCTAACATCGAGCTACAATTAGAATACTGACCCCACTACCCTTGTTGCAACAGCCACGTCTAGAAGTCAGAAAAGAGATGCCAGACCCGGACAGCTAGATCAGCATGAGAACAGAGAAATTCGCCGCGGGGACGAGTTTTTGATCTACGACCTTCATCACCATAAAGCTGGTTCTTCAAACAATTACAAGGATAGTAAACCCCCTGTAAATCCCGGCTCAAGCTACGAATCTGATCAAGGCGAATCACACTATGGTGATGCAGATGGCGATGATGATGAGTCGTACGATGACGGATTCGATTCCTCTGGTTATGGTGAAAGCGTGGATGGGACCTGGTATCCAGTTCTCGGCCCAGAACCTACTCATTATGATGAATCACCCAGGCCATCCGATGCCGCATCCGCCGCCGCCTTTTCAAGCTTTCAAGCTTTGCCTAATACTTCGCAATCTTTTATTTGTTCGTGTCTGGGGAATCAAGCCACCACACATCCCACATCCACAGGTCTTTTGACCCTGAGTAAAACAGTCACCGTGACATCAACCGATGATAGGTACGTATCAAAGATCACACGGAAAGCTTTTGCTCAAATTGACCTTCCTGGTAGTTTACCATTGGTCCCAACTGACACTTTCCGTTGGACTTGGACTGAGGTTGTTGGAGTAAGTTCAAACCACTCTCGGTCAGATACCCGTCCCCATATGCAGGACTAACAGAAATGCACGGAGTAGACCACTATAGATACCACTGTTACAAGCACGAAGGTCAGCTTGCAGGTAATCCCGATGCTGAGGGAGTGAACACTAATGTATTTTCCAGACCGCGACAGTGTTGACTGGACCAATCACCACATGCGTTGCCGATCCAGCTTCCAACATTCTCGTCAACGGAGGCTTCGACGATAGTGTTGCTGACCAGTGGGGAGATATTGATCCGACGCCATGGGGCTGGGCTGGCGGGGGTTGGGGCCCGACGTTCCTCGGCTCAAGCCCAGGTGGTCTAACATTAAATACCCAGACACCATCGAATCTCCTGTAAGCATCACTACAAGTGTCAGGAAAATTTAGGATATCTTTTGCTAATGCCATTTCCTCAGCTACTTTCCCGGAGATGACGATGGTGCAGACTTTGAGGTATGGCAAGACTCGACGAATCTCGATACCAGTCTGAACTATACGGTTTCATTCTGGTATAGACTCCCCAGCCTTAGCGCACGACCATATAACCCTGGGGGTCACGGGCCCTGCCCTTTCTCTGTCACTTGGGGAGGCTACACCATCTTCACGAAAGGTTTTGATCAGGGCGACGTCAGTGACGATTGGAAGCACGTCAATAGCCCAATTAATCTCTCACCGCAGTCTCCAAATGCAAGGCTCGATATTAAAATGCACTGTAGTCCGACCTGGTTAGGCCTAGGAGTTTTGTCATTCTTCATCGACAGCGTGGCCATCTACCCATCCAATGAACTGGTATGCGATGGAGCCTAAGTTATGGCACAATTTCGGGACGGCGGCGACGATACTAGTGCGTTTAGGGATGAGCGATAGCGATTTGGGGGGGGGGGGGGGGGGGGGGGTGTTAAAAAAAAAAAAACAAATCTTTTTGGGGGGGTTCCCCTCGGGTTTTACCCATTGGATGAAAAAAAAAAAAAAAAAAAAAAAAAAAAAAAAAAAAAAAAAAAAAAAACAGAGTTCTGACGAGCAGCGAGTGCCGGGCAAGGAAGCAGTAGTATCAACAGTAGTATCAACAGGTCCCTTCGCTTAGTTCTTTCTGCCGCGACAAAAAGAATCACCGTTGTCTTTTTGGGCAGGCAGGCAAGAATCACGAGAGCAAGAATACATCAGAGTCTTGTTTATTGCTAAAATTTTGGGTAAATCTGTCTGCCTGTGCTCGTTCGGCAGTTCCCATCAAGTTGAACCGTAAGACTTGCCCACAGAGGAGTCTGGACCTACAAAGAAGGTTCATCATGTCTCATCCTACTAGAAACACAACCATGTGGCAGACGGTCTTGAGGGTAAGAGCAGCAGAGCAAGTAGGGAGCTTTGGGAGGCCACATGGAGGGGGGGAATAACAGGGGACGGGCTGCTGCTGCTCTACGCTTCTTTCGTTCGTACTCATCACCACCCACCCACCTCTATGATTGCCACGTCCGTTTCACCTTCAAGCCTAGGTCACGGACGGACATGAGGGAGAAGAGATAGGGTACAAACATCGTCGACGACCATGTAGCTGTCGTAGTTCATGCGGGATTTGCCTGCCACAAGTTGCCAGAATAGATAGGCCTGAGCCAAACAGCTTCAGCCCTATCAAAAAAAGGGGTCCGGGATCTCTGGGTTGGGAAGCAAAGATTTGGGGCGTTGAAGAGAGGGTGTTGACAATGGCCACCGCTAAAACGCGGCCGAGTGTGGAGATATTGTTGTAAAATCCTTTCTCCTGCTGGCATCCGACAGCTAAAAGTGATGGAATAGCATCATTCTGTACTTGCGATCATCGTCCTAACGGTCATGGCATGACGAAGATCATTTGAAGCCAAGGTTTCTCAAGGACCTTGGGGGGCCCATGTCAAGGAAAGTAGGAAAGTCTCGCCCCGGATTATCATCGAACGATACATGACAGGTCTTCTATTAGGGGTGGTTGAGTGGGTGCAATACATGAGTTGAGTATAGCCTCGTACTTGTTTTCCGCCTCCCATATCTCGCAACACCAACACCATTCTTTTTGCATGTGCCGCTTGAACGTGTCAGGAAACAATACCAGAAAAAGTCTCCGGGGCTTCAACGACGAAAAGTCTCCGGAGCGCTGGGAATTTGGGGCTTGCGATCTTTGACCTGGAGCCAAATGGGATTTTGCTTTGAAACCCTGCGTCATGTACGATAACCCAGCGGCCGACTGCCCCGGTTTATTTTTGGTCCCCTTTTACTCTAAACTATAAACCCTAAACTAGTACTACTACTCCCAGCCTGGCTTGCTTCCTTCCTTGCTGCTCCATGGCCCTTACCGATAGACAACCCATGTGGGAACAAACTCGCAACATTGGGGGAGAAACGGTAGCTTCGGGGGTAGGCCAGAGCCAAGCTTCTTATTGCAGAACAACTGCCATCAGATTCCAAACAAGAATTAGCTGCCATGTATACACATAGCCGCGAGTATCCTTGTACCGGTTTTAAGAAATACAGAAGTGACAATATCCGTGAAAAGTCCATGGCGTTTGACTTGAATGCACAGCCGCCCGGCGCACTTCTTGTTTTCCAAAAGGATGTACCATGGTTTCGAGGGCATCGTATAGAGAAAGTATGGAGAGCAGCCACGGGGGTAATCAATCAACAGATGGACCTTGTGTGTATCGCTTCTGCCTTGCGAGTGTACATGCGCGCGCACAGCCCCCCAGCCAGCCGGCCGAGTGGTTCGCGTCCGCGCTAGATTCCCAATCTTGCTGGGATGCCAAAGGTTCCTCGCAGCCGTTGGACGGGGTCTAGAAAGAGTACTACTCTATTGTATTGTGCCAGAAAAGATCGACGATCAATGACACGCCCCTAGCTAAGCAAGTTTCAGGGTCCAATTCGCAATAGACTACTACAGTAGGTCACTTTTCCTTTTGGAATTATCTTCCTGGACCCGCACAGAGGGGTGATGCTGCTTAATAATGCAAAGAAACGATGCCATCATCGTTTAAGCTTTCTTCCACCCCATGGCGAAGGTCTGTTCTCCATGCTTCCCTTCTTTTACCTATTCGGGAGACGAGAATAGAAAGAATCCCAAAGGTGGAGTTTACGGAAAAAAAAAAAAAATGTCTAATTGTCGTCGTCGTCGTCTCGCGGACAACCAAGAGGTACGCTGTTTGAAATTCATACGTCCACACACCCACCCTTCCGGCAAGATGCCGGACCCAAACCTTGTCTGTTGCCATTGTCTCTCCAGTTCCAACTCGCCCGACTCTCGCCCTACTCACCCCTAAAAGAGGCGCGAACTTCGACCAAACCACGGTCCAAGTGCCCCAATGGATTGGAATCGGTCGCATATTGACTTTTAACTGTATTTGGATAACCGAAAAATAAACGCTTCTACCACAAATGCCGAAAATACCGGGGTTTCTCGGTATTTTTTCCTCCCTTCTTTCTCGTCATAGGAGCCGTTATGTCATCTGCAAGTCACACAATGCGGAAAACGCGCTAAAGTATAACACAAACCACGAGATGCTCTATAGTAAAAGCCAGAAAAAGTCCCGAGCTATCCAGTCGTGATTCTGTCACATGTGGTCACGTAATGCCCAGGACTCTAGATAATGTTGTATGGTCGCAGAGTAGAAACAAGTCATCACCAACGTGGTGGGTGGTTGTATTAGATGGATTATTTGCATGTCACTTGCATATCACTTGGGAGCTTGCTGATTGGTTGTACAGCTTTCTGCCATTTTCTCATGTAGCTATCCTATCTCTAAAGTCTGCCCCCTTTTTGTGAGCGACAATTTGTAGCTCCCTTTGGCCCAAAATCATAACCATTCTTCTTCTTCTTCTTCTCCCTGACTCCAAAAAGAGGCGATGATTCTGAGAAAAGGAAAATGACAGGAGATGAAGCCGATGCCAACACCTAAATATAATGAGATATGCCCAAGAATCCCGCAAGGTCGAGCACTTCGAACCCAAAGCAAAATTTTGCGCCTCCGCTTGCCATACATGAGCTCGTAAATAATAATGAAACATGAAAGTGAAAAATAATAATAAAAACCGTAACAACTTTGAAAGTGGAAAAAAAAGTATGTCCAGAGAAGTTGTGTGTTGGTGTCAACACATCTTTGTCTAATAAACCCTTTTCCCGTTGTTCCCTTTTAGTCCCCTTTTCTATATTATTCTGGAAGGGGGGATAGACCCGCTCATTGCTGAACCATGTTGGGCGAGTCTGGCATTGATAGCGGCGTGGTTGGGTACTCATAGCCGGAATCAGAGCAGTTTGCCGAGTGGTCGAATGAGTGAGATAGAGGCGGTGTCTGAATGATTGGGATTCCGATCAGTTTCTTGTTCTTTTTGTTCTTGTTTTTGAATTGCTTGATTTCTTTTCTTCTTTTCTTTTCTCTATTGACACCCCGTGTTGAGAGAGAGAGTGGGAGAGAAAGAGAGAGAGAGAGGTATTCATCGGTGGTGATGATGGGAGCTATGATGGCGCACATGACTCACATGAGGGTTGGAGCTGTCGTATGGGTTCTGACCACTCATATCAATGGACGGCAGGAAGCCGTAGTTCATGTAGGGCGACAGTGACTCCTCGGGGTACGATTCCCTCTTGATGGCGTCGTTGAAGTGAGTAATGGAGGGCAGCGTCGAGGGCATGGTGGTGGCCATGTAGCTAGGGTACGCCTCGGCTGTGGTCATGGCCTGGTAGGGCTGCGCGGTGCCGTAGGGAGGCAGCAGCATCTCGTCCGGCGGCGGGTATGAGGAGTACTGGATGTATGGTGGTGTGTGCGAGCGCTCTCTATCGTCGTATGGCGAAGGGAACATCATCTCGTCCTCGTGGGTCATGGGCGGCGTAAACTGGGGCGCTGGCACTGGCTTCTGGGGCGCCGGAGTTGCCTTTTGTGTCTTGACTGGGGACTTCTTTACATTCTTGCTAGTAGTCTGCTTCTCTGGTCCACTGGCCGGTGGGGAGCCATCCGAGGTGTTTGCGCGTCTCTCCAGGTCTTCCAGACGTCTCTTGAGCTTCTTGCCTGTAGTAAATTGTTAGTCTACTGAACTCCCTCTGTCCCAAAGTCCCGGCCCTCGCTGTGTATAGAATGTCTTGTCTGCCCGGGAGAGAAGCTTCACGTACGGTAGTTGCGTTGAGCGATCCGGTTCTGGATCCTGCGGCGCTCAGCAAGATCGGAGATCTTGGTCCAATCCTCATCCGGGTTCGCGGAGCTGGAAAAGGCGCTGCTGGTGCCGTGTGCGGGATACTGTCGTGGTGGTGCCTGAGTGGCGGCATAGGTATATTGGTGTTGCGACATGGCAAACATGGTGATCTGAGTTTCAAGCAGAGATGGCTGCCAATCCACTTTGAAAGACGAGTATATGAATAGCTGTTACACGAACTCGAGCAGAGCGAGCCAAGTTTTCTGTTGATGGTATACAATGTATAGTAAGGTGATGATGCCTTGGTCAAGTTTCCTTTCTTCCGTTGTAAGAGATGACAATGTGTATGATCTTGTTTGTGAAGTGTCTTTACTTCTTCATATGTTCAGAATGAATCTTGGATATCAAGGCTAGGACTGGATGAGGGTTGAGAGGATGGGGAGGGGATTCAAGAAGATATATAGAAAGAAGGCCGAGCAAGTGACGAGACAGCTACTGGTGTGAATCCTTCGACCGGGCGAGCTACACTACTAGAGATACCAGAATACATGGATACATAGCTACGTACTACATTGAGAGAGATCAAGGGTAGGTCCAAGTAGGTAGCAAGGTAGATACATTGGGTACGTACATTATTTTTGGGACCTTTGGCGTAAGGCCATCCACTCAAGCAAGCCATTGGGTCAGTTACTCACCAGGTAGTAAAGGCTCATGGATCTTTGACGGGCGCTGCAGGAGAGTCAATCTACCTTGACCTAGGTTAGCTGGGTACCTCGTCCATACGCTGCCCCTTGCCCTACCAGGACAGAAGACGTTTTTGGCGCACCACACAGCCAGCCCAGTCCCCAGTACTTGACCCAAAGTCAGTCACCCCGTCGGGTCGGTACATGGGTAGGGAGATGGGGTTAATTGGGGCCCATCCATCACTTAGTGTCAGTAGAGAGAGCAGCGTGTAGATCCCATGGATGGGTGAACGAATGCGAAGTAGTGAAGTGTGGATGGGCTAAGGTACATGGCGGACTTGGGCAAGAGGAGCACAGAAGGGCAGTGTAGTGGGTGTATCCCGCTCAGCACCGGTACTGTATGTAGGCAGGCAGGTATCAACAGGGGTTCCACAATAGCATGGGGACTTTACCTTTTGACTTGTGTGTGGGTGTCTTGTCTTGGCTTTTTTGGTCCTTTGTAGTCCTTCCGCCTTTTCGGACTCGACCAAAAGGCTAATGCAACGTTCTGTGCGTTGCCAATGAGGTGCTAACCCGCGCCGCAATTCCCAGGCTTCAGGGGTGACACGGGTACGTAAGTACACTGCGTATGTACCTGCCCTGGGTACGAGAACAGACAGCAGCGAACAACGGGGTCTGATCAGTCACTCGGTTGGTCGGACAGGTCGGTGCCAGTCGAATGGGAAGGGAAGACCAAAAAAACACAGTAAAATGAAAAGGGAAGGGATGGATGTGAAGCAGGGATGGAAAAGGACATGTACCCAGGTATTTTGCCTGTTATTATTTTGGATCTTTTGGGTCGTCCCGCACACTTGAACAACACAACTACATGGTACATACATCAACTCAAGCTAGCAACTGCTGTGCCTCGTGGGTTAAGAGGAAAAGTCCCCAGTTCCGCCCAGACAGCAAAGAAGAGAGACATGAGATAAAATCAAGACGTATTTTATCCCACCAGGGCTGTTAAAGCGGCGGTGACTCTCTTGACTCCATACACCATCCATGCCACAGCAAAGAAAGAATAGTGTAGAACCGCAGTATGTGCCCTATCTCAGTTGCACTTTCCTACCACCATCAATGGCTACGCGCTACTCACTAAGCTCTGCCCACTAATGCTACCGAGCGGCCGAGCGGGTCCATAGGGCTAAGTATTCTTTCGTTTCGCTCCTTCTCTCTGTTCTCACACAATGATGCTGCCGCTGGCCGCTTGCCGCCGCCGCCGCCAGTAGTTTGATTTCAACTGAATCGTCCACCATCAATTTCCCCCAGTGGTGATTTGAGTGCCGTCACTATCACTCATCTGTACTCATCTCGGCACTAAGAGGCCATAATGGCTCGGCGATGCGAGTTGCCCAGAATCAAACTGCCCTGGTGCTGCCCCGAACGCCCATCCCACCAAGATGAGACCCCCCTACCTATTTTGCCTATCTGCCCTCTACCTACTCGCTACTCCTCCGGCATAGATACACTTTCACGCCATGACTTTTTGGCTACCATTTGACTTCTGAAGGGCGTGGCATGGTCCTTTGGGACCACTTCGCTAGCTCGCAGGCAACGGCTATTCTTAAGAGCGCTCCCTGAATGAAGCATACCTAGATTTTGCCCCGAGACCACATGAAAACCAGTAGATAGCCAATGTACGCCTGCCTGCACGGCAATTCAGCCATATGGCACCGACTAGCAGGGTGGCTTAGATCCCCCAAGCACCAAGCAGCGGCCGCGTTGTAGTGTCATGCATGCACCTATGTACGTTCAAACTGACTGATGATGATGATTGACCGACTGACGAGAAGCTGGAAAGCATCGTTACAGCCAGTCAAAGTGCCATTTTCTTTTCCTTCCGGCGGAGGCATTGTTTCTCTCCGCTTGTTACATACCTCTATTATCCTATTTCGGAATGCTGCTAGACCTGGGCAACACTATACTTGAGAACTATTAAGCACATACACTTTGGCTCTGCATTGCCTACATCCGCTTTCCCGTACCTCAGCCACTCAATTCACAGCGATGCACCATTACTAAGTAGAGCATAGATAGCTACAGTAGGTACTGTGTAGATTATGCACACGGATAGTAGGAAAATGGAGATATCTCGTCATCGGATCCGAAATGGCTTTCTTTTCCTCTCGGTCATAGATGGGCCCCCATATTACCATAGACCGAGCTCTCGAGACAGGACCAATTACCAAGGCCAGCGCCACTTGTGTAATGACATCGGACGGGTGCCCGGCAAACCACTTCGGGGCAGGCTCGCAAAGGCCCTCCAGTCGCTCTCTCGCTCGTTTTGCTTGGGGAAATACATGACATGACACAGTCCACCATCCAAAGTACGTACGTCGGAAGCTGGGCAACAGTTATCCGCTCGCAAAAGCATGTAGAGAAAGCAAAGGAGCCTATTTTGCCGTTTCGGCCTTAGCAGCAACCGATCACGGCTGCTCATTGTTCGCGTCGGCAAACAAACATGTCCGCTAACAAGTCCATTACGGAATACTAGACGAAAGGTGCCCACGGGTATTGCAATTTTAAGCCCCCAAACTCCGCAGCCTGGGGTTTTGGAGGCAAGCTCGCTGGACCATGGCTCTGGTTGGTCTCCTTCAGGTTCAGGTCAGTGGGATGTCGATCGGCGGAGTTTAGGAGATTAACGGGCCTGCCTGGACCTCTGGCATTTCACCATTCACGACACAGGACTCATAGGACTCATTGGATGGATGGGCCTTGCTTTGTAATAGCAGCAGCAGCACACCGAAAGAAGCAACATTGACCTAATGGGCAAGTAGGACCTGCCACGGTCGAATCCCAAAGCTCAACAAAGTTCATGGACATGGTAGAACAAGCATTGCAAGATTGGCGATAATCAAAAACACCCTGGACTTTTTTCTCTTCCCGCCGCAAGTAATAATCTGCAAGCCTGCAAACTGCACCCAGACCCCCGGGGCAAGGACGGGCGGGCGGGCTGGCGGGTTCCAGCTGGTTGAGGCAGCGGCTTAGGTTTCGTTCTCGAAGAAACAGAGGAACTGGGGGCACGATCTCAGCCTGCCAAGCCATCTCGTCGACGCTTCTTTTCTCTCCATATCCCAGGAACACGGCAAGCGACCAGCCAGCCACCAAGCAGGCTTTCCAACCTAGCAACCCGTCTTTCCTATTTCTCTTACCTCCCCCAAATCTCCCCCAGAAGAAAGAACCCAAGGGCAAGGGCCCGTGTGTGTCCTATGTCAAGGTAGGTGTAGGGGCCAGCAGAGACACGTGGGAGGGATTGGTGAAGAATCTATTCTTGGATGGACGAGGAGGGGGGAGAACAAGATGGGGGGTACGCCATGTCTCTTTAGCCTGCCACCACCAAAACCACACCCAGTCAGTGACAATTATCTAGGGGGACTCTGCACACCCGTCTTCTTTGCACTGAAATTCCGGCTTTTGGGGGCTCTCGCAACTCGGACTCGAGATCCCTTAGGGCTAGCCTAGCGATGAGTACCTCTGGGGCAGCCTACTACTGCCGGGAACTTTTTTGCTGCTAGCATCTTAGCATGCTATGAACACTGCAGACTGCTAGGTAATACCAACCTGGACAGAAAGAAACGAGACAGTCACTTGGGCCGGACTCGCAATGATCGTCGTCGACTATTCAAGAGTCTAGGCAATCTATCTTGTCGGATTGACATTGCCGTTGGTCTCCCGTTATACCCGTCGGACTCGGTCCCAGGCCTTTGCGTTGGATGATTCATTCCCCCGTGTCCCGTATTTTCTTTGTCGAAAACGGGGATATCTTGTTTCGGTGTCTTGAATTTGCCGCCATGTCCAAATGGCGCCCGATCATAACAAGCGCAATAGAACCACCCAAGTCCACACACGTATTAGACAAGCATGCATATTTCTGTCAGTGATGATGAGTTTCCTCATACCCAACGTTACAGCGGTGTTGATGTGTGAGCATCATCACCCGTCCCTCATTGGCTTGTTCGCGTGCCTTGCCGTGCTATGTATAGGTGCACGCATTCAGCCCTACAAGAAAAACCAAGAAAGAAAAGCCCCGACATGATGCCGCATGGCTTTTGCGATCTTCCCCCAACCAGAGTCTCGGGATCATTCTGCTCTTTCTACAGCGAAACCAAGATGGCCACGAGGACATGCTGAAACGGCGACTCCTCACGATCCGTCAGTCGGCACGCACACAAAGAGCCCGACTGAGGATTTTGCCACCATCCAGTCAGTGTGCAGAGGGGATAATATCTGTCTGCCTAATCTAGGTGAATGACAGGCAGTGCGGCTTCGGTCAACGTTGACCCCTCTCTACTGATGGATATCATTCCAAATTGATTACCATATCAGTTTGCTCGCCTGCTTGCCAAATACCCATATCTACCTACTTTGCATGGATTAATCAGCTGGTTCGACTCTTGCTGCTTCATTAATTTGAGGAGAGGATAAGGGTCATGGAGCAGCGTCTCGAGCTATGCCAGATTCCGCTGCATCCTTCGAACTTCTTGCTCGCATTGTGGGTATGGTATGGGCAAGGGTATCATTCAAGAATGCCTGCCAGGCCTGCACAGCAAAAAAAAAAAAAAAAAAAAAAAAGAAAGGACAGTAGCAATAAGAAGATCACCGCCAATAGTGTGTCTGCCCAACTCCACAAATGTCCCAGATTAGCAAGTTGAGGATAGCGCACAGAGCGCCCGTTTGTTGACGAATCCAAGGGTCTTTGCTCATCCTTCCATACTACCTAACCTGCCAGTCGACCAGGACTCGCACCACACCACCATACTATGTCTTGCGCGTTGGCAGTTACCGGCATTCCGGGAGCCGGGTCCTGGATTCGACGGGTAATTCGTTTGTTTGTTGTGTGTCAGAAGCATGAATGTTTGAACGGATGGCGCCCAGGGCCCAAGCCAATCGTGGTCCACAATGGTATCCATATTCGCTTCTCTTTTCTACATTTTCACTACTGCCTATGATCAAACCAGGTTAAGGATCTTTTTTATTTTCCATTTTTCTTTACTAGGACTTTTCGCAAAGACCCTCCCAGGGCTCGCAACAAGGGGATCCCCTTCTTCCACCCCTTCAGAACCTCAACCGAGAAAAGATGCCAAATATAGGCAAAAGCGCACCTACCACTGCACCCGGACTGGACTGGGGTGGCTACCAAAGAACCCCACAAGGCACTCCACGTTCACCCGTCCCTATCACGAGGCTCTGTTAGATGAAACATAGCTTCTAGATAGGCAAACCGAAATAGCAAGAAGAAAGCAAGAAACAAAGAAAACAGCCTCATCTAGTTCTAGTCCTTCTCGTATATGAATCTCTATTTCCAAATATGGAAATTTACAGGGAAAAAAGCAAAATAGAAGAAGATGAAGAAAGCCCAATAGAGGGGTGGCTTGCAAAGGCCTTTTTTTCGGTATTTTTTCGGTATTTTTTCGCCGAAGGACCCTTCAGCCACCCGAACATTCCATCCCGTACAACTATCATCATCAGGGACGGGACGCTCATCAATAGAGTTCTCACAAGACGCGAAGAAGATGAGTCGAAGAAAAACAAAATCCTCGCGACCGCCTTTTGCCAATGCCAAGGTAATCACGCGACCGAGGGGATAATGCAAAGAGAAAGGGGGTTTGAAAAAAAAAAAAAATAACCCGGGAAACGAGGACTGCATGATGCGGTGATACCTCTCGCACCTACAGACACTGACGCATCGCACCACTGAACCGTTGAACCAGGGGAACAGAGACGTCAAAGTGCCGTGGACCACTGGCCTGGGTTACCAATCCTCCGGTGCTGCTGTGCATTGCCAATTGCCATTGTAGGATTCTCTCTCTCTCACACTCTCTCACTGATCTATTATCGGCTAAAGCAAGAGAAGGCCACCTCATAGGCGGTCCGGAGTAGACAGAGAGACGACGACAGGGGAACGACCATGACAACGAACGAATAGGCAGCCACAATGGCGCATCTAGAATCGTCATGGAATTGCCATGTGTTTTTTTTGTCCTGATCTGTTCGTAATTGTTTCTGTAAGGTATGCGACTGGCCCCCCGCAATTGCTCCAATCCCTCCCACGTGTGCATCTGGCGTATGCCACCCATTTTTGACTGGTTACCTTGCCAGCATTAATGCTAATTTGAGAAGGTCTGATCATTTTATGATCCTACCCCATCGAGAAAGAGAGTTTTTATCGTATCAAAAAAAAAAAAAAAAAAAAAAAACAACCCGACTTTACGAGCCGCCTAATGATTCTATCTTTGTCCATACGAGCCGCCCAATGATTTTTGGCAATATGGAATATGAAATGCTATCCCGTAGCAACAAAGATCCACCTACGAGCGGGTCCGTACACCTTCACAGAGCTTCAAACGACGGAAATATCTGAACATGACATGTCTACTAGAGATTACAAGAATGAATCCTGAATCTGGAGAGAGTTGCATTGAAAGCCACTTCCTCTGACTGCAGGTCTATGAGATCATGGATAGGGAGGTTGGCCCGGGCCCTTGGATATGCTTTTTGGGGCCAGGGCTTTGGCATTCCTTCTCGAGGCAAACACGTGGCTGAGGGGAGTAGAAGTCCTACATATCCTAACGATGTTCATCCCATATCGGGGGATGGGGAGGCAAACATTCACAACATGGGCCCGAGGAAGGATCAAAGAGACCATCAAGTTGCCAAGACTGCTGATCATCATCTTTCCATTCGCCGGTATCCCGCGAATCATGATGGAAAGATGGGTTTAGCATGTTAATTTGTCCGTAGGATTGTGTTTCATATTTTTGGTTTGCCGTATCTGGACCGGCGAGAGAGACACAGCAGCGAAGAGACAGGCAAAAAAGCTGTGTAAAGGGGTCGCCACAAAAATCGTGATTCTCTTAATCCGTTTCTTCTCGAAGTTCTAATGGAAGGATGGAGATTGGGGGACAAAAAAGTCGACCTTTTTTTTTTTGCTTGGTTTCCAAGCCACAAGGATTCCCGTCTCACTGCACTTTTTCACTGCCCTGCCACGCGGGCATAAGAATTTGGCGAGGCATAGAAGATTGGACGAAGACTTGAGGAGGAGGAGCGGGTAGGGGTGGCTGCGCGCGCGGCTGAGAAACACAAAAAAAGAAAGGAAAAAAGAAAAGATATGCAGACCAAAGAGGAAGTAAAGATGCCAAGCAAAAATCCTAATCCTAATCTGTAAAAGGCCCTCGCAGCCAGCAAGGCCCAGTGGGTGGGGGATGCAGAAGGCCCCTCTTACCTTTTTGATACTAACCTCCAAGTCGAAATGCTGGGATCAGTATGTGCCGCAGTTCGCAGTCTGGCAAGCTGGGTATTTTCATGTCGAAACCCCTGTGACGGGGATTCCCAATAGCCTATTGCAATAATAAGTACATTTGGGACAGACGGAAAAAGAACTGTCATTACGCATTGTGTAGGAGCCATGTACAATCTCCTCTCTAACTCTTCCTGAAGACCCATGGAAGAGAAGAGAGAGGCCGATTCTGGACGGAGGTGGCCGATTCACCGACGCCGTCTCCGTTTCTCTAAATTTATTATTACATGTCACCACCCTTTCCATCTTTTCCAATGGACTGGCAAGGCATTTGTATGGTTGTTCAATTGGTTCTATATTTCGATCGTGGGCGATCCTTTCTTTGCTTAGGGTCCTACGTATGGTAATCGTACGGACCCGAAGCCATGGTGAAGGGAGAGGGGTCCCGACGCAATGGTGCATGGAACTTCTTCAAGGACCAGGCCCAAGAGTACAGGGGTGATTATTTGGTTGCTCAGAAATCGAAAGACAGATGAAAAGTATTTTGTGAGGACCGGAAGGTATCCAGCCAAATCAGCCTGTAAAATGTTAAATCCCCCGGTACATAGGCCCATATTGCTCAGTGGCCGTGCTGCCCCAAAAGATGAAGAAGATGGAAGCGTTAAGGCGGCCGCGATTTTTGCTCTGGGTCTTTGTGACCATTTCCCCAAAAGGGTAAGCAGGGTATTTCTATTCTAGGCAAGGCTGCTGGGTTGAGCTTGGCCTTTTTTCCTCTTTCCTTGCTAGCGGCGGGTCGGGATCGCAAAAAAGCACCGCGCTTTTCTACATGTCCCCACCTTACCTACCTACAACTTGAAGAAGATATGGGGAACATTGAACCAGTCCGCCAAGAATGGATTCACCATTTGGCATTATGCGGAAACCGTTTGGGTAGAGGTGTTTTCTTGCGAATCGATTTGAAATTGCTGTGAAGACATAATGAGACATGGTTGCTTAGGCGAGCTGTCAAATATCTTTGCTGAGTGCGGCACAAAGTACCTAGCCTAGGCATTTTACATCAAGGCATTTACAGTGAAGGCCACTATTATGGAGAGTAGTATATACTGCTCCTAGTTATCATACGATAGGCACTAGCAGGCGGAAAAGGACCTTATGATCGAATCTCTAGTTCCCCATGGGCACAGACTGCCTAACTAAGAGGCAGGACCCTTGGCACATTGCCTAAAGCCGAGTATATCGTATTTGCGAATCCTTCAGAGCCCGCCATTTCAACGTCATAATTCGTATGTCCGCGTGGACAGGTGAGTAGTTTCGATGCATCTCGCGATCGTTTGACTGCGCATGACAAATTGACGGCACATATGATACCGTATACCCCCGTACGTACTTGTTGGAAGCAAGCAAAATACATGCGTCTTTGCTCCGTGCCTTGACGGCGGTTCTCCGTAAGCACTTAATTGTACTCATAGGGCTGGAATCTGGGTCGGTGGCTTACAGGGGTGGGTTGAAGAGGGAAGGGGTAAAAGGTTCGTGGGTGGTTGATGTGTTCGGCGTGCTACCTTGTGCTGTACCTGCTACGTGGGTAGGTATGGTTGATCATGCAACGACGGCTATGCTTTGCTTCTTTCTCGGGATCTGTGCTTCTTTTCCTTCCCCAGCATATTGCTTGTCTCAGACTTTTGGGACCCCTTCTCCTCCTCTTCTTGTCTGGCGGTGGGAGAAACATGCAGTGCCTGCCCGGTGTGGTCAGCCCGCTTCATCGCAAAAGTCGGAACTTCTCTTGTGGGAACCAAAGATCAGGACCATTGTCCCAAACGGGTGAAAAGGCTTGGGTAACACAGCACAGGTATTGGGCCATCTTTCAAATCGCATCTCCAAATACATGGGGGGAGAGATGGGAAAAACATTGAACGAGATCGACTGTCGCAACTTGTAACCATCGTTACTCAGAGGCCTAGAGAAACAGCACCTTTCATTGCCTTGGCCTACAGCCTACAGGTGACATTGCGGCTTCTCGTGCATGAAGTGTGCCTGTCTGGCGGTCTGGCATCGCATCCTTGCCGCGCAATGTCATGTCGGTTCTTGGATTTGGGACCATCAGACGATCAGTATAGATTTGCTACATACCTAGTGCATCGTCTCAACGGACCAGGCCTCAGCGGTACTATGATACATGCCTACAATACATGGCAAGGGATGGCGATGCACTACGCTTCCCATGTGCCTAATTACGTGCACGGCAACTAATCTGCGCTTATGGACGGGCGCCTCTTAGCCCAGGGCCCCCCGGGTGTTCGTTGGAATGATATGATAAGATAGTAGGTAGCCTTCTTATTCTTGCAGCTTCTTCGGTCTCGCCGTTAACTAGCGAGTACGCATACCGCCTATAGGGCTGATGGGCTCGCATTTGCGTCCAATGGGACGAGCTATTTCTGAGCTTGTTTGCCCATCTCCACACTAATCCAACGGTTTACTATATTCATCATTCACCGGCCATAGACGAAACGTCGTTTGAGAAGGGGGAGAAAATAGACATCACGATTGTGCCGAGCACTAGGTAACAGCAGTACCATACCCGCCCGGCGGCCAAGGTTCTCAAAAGAGGCTTTTTCTTTTCACTTTCCCCCCAGCGACGCCGACGATGCTGGGCGGAATGCCTCAAGGAGGCTGAACCGCGCCTCAATAACTATGGTCAAGTGTCCCGCACTTTCATCATATGTATGTCACAGCTAGTTACTGCAGTATACTGCGCGCCAGGGCTTTTGAATCACCGAAGTCGTACAGAGTTTCTGCACGTTTTCACCCCCCACTGATCGCCCAGTCTGGCAGCAGCAAAAAAAAATAAGTTTCGTTCCGACTCCGCCCAAATTTTAATGTACGGTGGGCGATTGAAGGCGGTTCAAGAACTGGCGGAGTTGCCTGAAATGCCCATTTGGGCGGATACATTGCATCGCATTTTAGGGGTCCTTGGGTCTGCATTCTGTTACATACTCGGGCTATGTTACCCGCCCGCCGATTGACAGACATGGAGACACTCAAAATTGGCTTGCTGGTGCCAGCAAAACCCACCCCTCAAAAACGTATCATCCAGTCATTGGCGAGCTGTACACTGCACATGAGAGAGACAGATCAAACCCCGTCCGTACCTGTGAGACTACAAAGTACGTCTCCGCCAGTTGGTCGCCGGGGATCACTGATTGATGATGGGCGGGCGCGCAGCGGTTGTTATCGCTCGCCTTTCCCGCTTCCGCCTGTCCAGCCAGCCAGCCAGCCTCGACCTTTTCTCAGCCAGCCCGCCGATGCCCGCTAGAAAAAGCTGTGCAATCAATTATGCTCGTGACTAAGAACCCTACTCGAATTCTCGGAGCTGTCGCCCGGGCGGCATGCTGCTGCAGAACGTGTTCGTCTGACGCGGAGCGGGACGAACTGGAACCCAGCTGAGGCGTGTAACATGCCAGCCAGCCAAGCCGAGCCAAAGCCTGTGTGATAGGTAATCAAGAAGCATTTGACAAGGTTTCTTTGTTACTCTAGAATATCGCACTGGTTCCAATTTGCATTAGAATTGGAAATGCAAGCTAAGCTATGATTCTACAGTCTTCTTTACCGGGTCCTTTGTGACAAACCAGGGACATGATGTTGTGGGTTTGATTTGGAATTGGCGATATCAAGGGCGCCTTCGCAATCTCTTGCCATGCGCTGCTGGTGACTAAGTAGCCGAGCGGGCAAGCAAGCAGGGCAAGCAGTAGAAAAATATGGATACGCAATATTGGCCCTGCCCAAGTAGTAGGCGGGCTTTATTAGTGGACCAGGTATACCTAGAAGACGGGCCAGGCAAGCGATTTTCAGGCAGAACTGCTGAATAAGGGCAAAAGAGAGTAGTGGCTAGGTATGGAAGACTGTTCCATGGGTCGATCATATGTTTGGGCCCGAGCTCCTTTCTGCCCACGATACACGATAGTCTGATGTAAAAGCCTCCTCATTCGTCATTGTGTGGAGGCTAGGTATAGGGTATAGGTATTACTATTTACCCAGAGCAGTGCATTCGGACGGCGATCCGTAAGGGCCTCATCATGGGTGTGCACCTACACGTAAACAGTCCAGTTAGTTTATACGCAAGGTATGCATGTGAGTAGAATGCCTTGCGGAGTTTATGTGTGCGCAATTTGCCCAGTTACACGAGAAGTGGGACGAAATGTCACGGACTAGAAAGTAAACAAAATACAAAGATGCCAAAAAGGTGTGGAAGTTCGGAAGGATGAGACATGATCAGCTTCGCGCATCGTGAACCCGGTCTTGGCAAGATCTGGCGCTGCCGCCCGCCTCTTTGCTGCACTTTCTTTCCCTGTCGGCACCGCTGTTGCTGCTTGCTGGTGCTCTGCTTCCTGTGTCTCCCACGTGTCGGCCAACCAAGGGTCTTGGGTCTCTCTCTCTCGCGCTCTATGTCTCTCTCTTTGCCTGTCCTACAGCCTATCCCCATAGTCTCTCCCCTCTCTCCCTCCCCACCTCCTGCCCCAGAGCCTTAGCCCAAGCCTGGCCACTGAGGCGAAGCTGCACAGCAGCATGCACGACCTTGGACGCTCTTGGAGCATACCGCTCATTGCAGGGATCTTACCCTCTGTATGCAACGTTTACACTGAGAGAAAGGCGGTCGACGCTTCAAGACTATCCAAGACTCCCCACAGCTAGCGTCGTCGTTCTTCGCCGACTGATTCACACACGTATACAGAGTACTGTACGCTCTGTACACCATAACATCACAAACCTCAATACATTACGCCCACATATGTGCACCCACTAGAGATCAATCCTTGGCAATATCACAGTGACATACCTGATCTAAGTGAATTACGTGCTTGCCTACCTACCTACACTACCTATCTAACCTACATGCTTGCCTTGAGCTCTCAGCTGCCGACCTACCGCGCCCATACGCATGCGTGGTACATGCACACATTCAGACACGGCGGAGACTTCAATTATGGCCTCGCACATTATCGAAAACACAGCGCGTTTCCTCGACATAGCCTGCTTGCCTCTATTCTACGCAACTTCCTAACACCAATGTCTTCCGTCTCAAAGTACCATCCGCCCTTCCTGAAACCCTTATCCCTTCCTCAAGTATTGCCATATCGTCACCAGAGCCTCATGTGAACACCCGCCGAATACCTACTGGCTGGCCACAGCCTAAACCTTGCCTTAGGTAGACGCGGGGACTTTTGGCCCCCCCTTCGGGACGGGCGGTGCTTGTCAATGTGCGCGAGCCCCCTTTGACATCGCACCGCGCCGATAGCGATCGGAGTCAAGGAAGCAATGGCAGCCACCGGATGGAATGGACGCGCGCACTTTTTTGAACCTCGTGCACTTTCCCAGAGGCAAGCAGAGAAAGGTCCATAAACGCCCTGGCTCATAGGTGTTTCCACGTTCATCAATGGGATACGTGCCACCACCACCATCATTACTTGATTGCTACCAAGAAAGGACTTGCTTTCTTGGAGCTGAATTTTTGCTACGATTCCCGTCTGCTCCTTCTCCATGGTCACGGTCGTGCTCTTCCGGCCGAATCTTGGCTTGCGCTCCAAGTATACCTCCGGAGGTGGGGCAGAATTCAAGAGGATTATGATCCTTGATGGATGCTACACTCTCCTCAATCCCCTTAGCATCTCTGCTGGCGTCCCTGGATGTCAAGTCGCTAGAAATCGAAAGTTGCCAACCGCTGCTTTTGATAATAGTGGCGTTATGCCCACGGCTCTGGTCTGGTAGCCAGCACATTGTGTCCAGAGGGGGAAATGTGAGGGGGTCAGGATGGCAGTATTGGGTTGACTGGGTGCACAGGCCAAAATACCCTGGGAAAGTACCACGCGTATGGTCTTGTTTGTGTGACAGAACAGATCCCGCGATGCAACCGAACGTCCTCGTGGGAGGGATGCTTGAGGCAGGCTTCCCTTCAGACCCCTTCCTGTACCCGAAACCAGGCTGAGTATACTGCAGCAAGCAGGCAAGCAAGCAAGCAAGCAAGCAGCAGGCAGTCGGGTTTCCCCCCGCTTGCCGCCTTTCTCTACTGCAAGGTCCTTTCTTTAAATGTAGGTAGCATCCTGTCCTGCGCCCTTCGGCAAACAAGATGAACAACAACAACAACATCATATCACCATCGCCAACAATTACTCGATTCATCTCATACTCCGGACAGATCATTAACCATCGAAAATGAGAGCACAGGAAATTAGGTGAAGGAAAGGCAGACTTTGGGCACCCCTTCCAAGAAAGCCACACTCATGCACGCTCTATCGGCCTCGTTCACTAACTAAATTGCACATATGATCTTTCAGCTGAGCTGCATAGAAGGCGCCACGGATTCTTTGAGTCGCACGTTGATAATGCCGAGCAAGAGAGCGCCTTTGAAAGATAGGGCTTCTCGATTCGTGCCAGCGGGCGGGGGCAGCGCTCAGATCTGCTTTTTGCATTGTTGCACTTGGCTTCAAAAGAGGAGCGCCTCATGGGCCGATGGCTGAAAGAGAGTCGGGATCGGACCCGGAAGCCCCCCTCCCCTCGCTCGAGTACGGTAACACAATTTTCATGCACGAGAAGCTACGATAGGTATAGTATCATCAAGAGCCCAACATAGAATCGTCCATGATCTTCAGCTGCAGGACCAAATCAATCAACGACCAAGTCCAAATATCTATTGCTAAAGATATGCAGTCCATCTGTCCCATTCCAATTCCAGAAACTGAGATGGTGTGTGTGCTGCGGGGGATGAAGGAATGGCAAGCCATATACCCCCCTTCCGCTTTTAGCCATGTACTGTAGTTGAGATAGTTGGCAACCAATGCTACTCTCAACTATACGGCACCGGTTTCGGTCCCGACGTGTTGCATGTGAAGACACAGATATAGAAACACAGGGTAGATGTAGACGCCGGTAAGTTTGCTAATTTGATCATGTCGCATCCAAGGAAGACGGCAGAATTTTGAATTATTTGTTTCGTCTCTGGTTGTCTGCTCTATTGCACACGATAATAGTGTACCGTTGAATGCTAACATGGGTGGATTGCCAGCTGGATTAGTAGCTAGGTACGTTCAGTGTACCTGGGTAGCTACTGGGCTTCTATTTTACGTCATGCAGTTTGAGCCCTACCCGTCTTACGGTCCCTCTAGTCGGTACCGGAGATAAGTCAGCAGTCAACATGATAGGTAATCACAAACTCAGAACTACTAATCCTCTAGTCAATCCGGGGTTTTGACAACAACTTCTCCTATTCGTGGCATTTGATCATGCTCGTTGGCATTATTCAATTCTGGCTCTTTGGCCATTTCTCTCCTCGTCATGCCCGCAAAATTAATCGCTCGTCAGTTCCTTTAGATTTCAGGGCGGAAAATACCAAAAAATGTTCCCAGAAACAAGGTGGGTCGGGCTGTACAGCGTATGCTAAAGTCCGTATGTACCAGCTAGGCATAGGACAAGCGAATCTGATTGTATGGTTGGATAACCGTCCAGCCAGCTTTGCGAAGACACCAATCAGACGGCCATCCTTCGCCTAACCCTGTCGTATTTACAAGCCAATCAACGGTTCCCCGTCCGGATTTCTCGGGTACCGTAGCCCCCCAAGGACGGTGAAGCCAAGAGGGTGTGAACACACCCCAGCCAGAGATCCCCCATCATCACCAGTCGCAGATGCCATGAGGTCTGCTTTCCTTGGCAAACGAACAGACGGTGCTCTTTCAGAGGGAAAGATGGGCGGGTTCGAAAGGACCCTTTGCACGTACATGGGAGTCCACCCACCTACCTAGGGGACAACCCCCCAGTTCAACACCAGACCAGCGGTTCCCCTCTTCCCCCCATTCTCTCAGGGCGTCCCAGGGCAGCCAGTACTGTTATCCAGGGCCAGCCGGGGAGAGACGGTTTCTTCATGCGTGGCGCTGACACGATGAAGCCCAGGTCAGAACCTTGTTCTCCCTTAAAATAAAGAGCCCTGCTGGGGAACCATGGAGTTATGCAGGTGGAAGTGGTTGCCGGTTTTCCCAAATCCCCAAATACCCATACCACTTACCTACCCACTTGCGTCCCCAGTATCGTGGCACATGCGTCAAGTGACTCTGATTTTCGATATGGGCCTTGGTCTCTTTACCACTGTCTAACATGTTTCAGGGACATGGAGAGAAGACGAGTATGACATGTCTCTTTGCCATCCACGCGCATGGGACAAGTCAGTGTCCCGTCCCGACGCCTTATAAGCACAGCAGTGGCCGTTTGGAAATAGGCTTCTTAGCGCCAAGTAGCTTCTTATGGTATCTGTCTGCCTGAAGCCGTTGTCAAGCAAGATATTCTTGTGTCTCCTGAAGAGCAATGATAGAGCATCCTATTATTTTTTGACTTGGCAGGTGATTCATGAAGCGAACAACAAATCCTCCCTTGGCTATCTTGCCTCTGCTTGGACGCCAAAACGGTACTTTTCGACACAATCTATAAACTCTCCATTGATGGAACCCTGCCTACCCTACACACATACTTGAGCCTCAGAGAAGGAGCAAGAGGAACAGGGGCGCGGTTCGGAACTCCCATACGCAGGTAGTTTAGGTGGGTAGCCGTCAAGGGCTCTGTGGTGCCCGCGAACGAACGAACTGGCGGGCGGGCAAAACCATGGCGATGGTATGTACCCATGCCGTCTACCCAGAGCAAACAAGGCTCCTGTTAGTCTAGTGTTGAGCTGCACGCCATACATCCACGGTACCTAGTCGTCTTGCCTGGGGCCCTGGGCGCGGAGGGATCACGGACCAGAGACTGGGCGTTGCGCTCTACAAGGCAGCCTGGCCTGGTGCTGCGAGGCACTTTCGGCACTCTCCTCCCAGGGGCCTGGCTCTCTAATAGCCTACTGCAGTGTACTTATGGCCAAAAGTGGTATGGGGTGGAGTTGACCCAGCGAATGACTCCTCGAATCGAAATCCAGCCAATGAGATGCGCTACCAACTTTGTATACCCTGTCTTTCCACTGCCATGTCACCTACACAGTACTACTACTGTACTTGTAATATTGAAACCCATTGCTCGGACTCTTCAAATAGAGACTCAATTTCAAGAACACGCGCGCTACGTATCCCTTTAATGTAGTATGATATGCTTCCTTTGTATCATCAAATCATAAATGGACAATGTTAATGATAACGACATGGTTCTGGTCTTGTTGGCTCACTAGTTTGCTCAATTATACGGCGCCTAGTTGGCTTCGGTCGGCAATTCTGGCTGGACTGAAACTAACGCAGTCTTCGTGAAATGTTGATTTCCCTTTATCATATCCCCACTACGGACCGTTTTGATAATGACCCCCGGCGAATTTTGGCCGAGCTGTATGACACAATTGCCAGCGATACTACCAACTGACTCCATAACATATAACTATAACGTCTTTATATCGAAATAACGGCCAACGTTCCCGATATCTCCACTATTATTGCGGCATCCGCAAGCCGTCCAGCCCGGATACGGGTCCCCGTTGGAATAGTCTTTAGTATTTGCTCTAAACAGAACCACTTTATATCAACCGTGCCACACATTAAATTCATTGCTGGGCAAAATACAACAAAAAAAAAAACCGTAAATCTCCACAGCGAAGAAAGAAACATGAAAGTTGAATGGAAGGAAAAAGTCCCTACTGAAATTCGCTCATTTCTTCTTGACTCTATATTCCCCCCCTCGCTCAAATCCCCCCCCTTGTTTGTGTGTTGATCCATTATTCTAGGCTGTCTCCTGTGCCTCCCCCCCGATGTCTCCACCAATGCCTAGACGAAACCTCCCTGGGAGAGCTTGTCAACTTTTCCGATATTCACACTAGCTTCAGCGGCCGCAAGCGCGCGCGCGGGGGTCTTTCTTGCTTGCTTGCTTGCTTGCTGCCAGTGTCCCCATAATTGCCGTGGCAGAGTCATTTGCGAAGTTTCCGTGAAAAGATACTCCGATGAAGAGAGAGAGGGGAGAGACGTTGAGAGAGAGAGAGAGAGAAAGAGAGAGGAAGGATAAAACGGCCCCCAACAATATGGCCCAAGGTTCTTGCTTGGCAACAACACACACACACACACAACGGCCGAGCCGGGATACCAGCTGCCGATGAACACTCTCTTTTGCCTTACCCCTGCTTGTTATGAACTGCCCAGGTATATACTTACCACGGCCGCATTTTTGATTCGTCCGCTCGAGGTAAAAATACAAATGATATGATTGTGATTTGCGATCAAGTGTTACTTTTTTTCAACATGAGAAATGATGTACTTTTGATTTGTAACCAAAACATTATTCACCGCCGTTATGACAGGATAGTTCCTGGTCGGAAGCACTTGACGACCTGGCTCGTTGGTTATGTTGGGTTAGAGGGAAGGCAAATGCGAGAAGAAAAACCATTCAACTAAATCCATGAGAAAGGGACCTTGCATACATACATGTAGCGATACTGCGCGTATGGCACACCCAAATCACAACTACCGACCATGAGGGGGGGAGATGATCATGGCTTCTTGTGGCTCTTTAGTTGCGTTCGAAATGTTCATTCATGTCGTTCTCTTTGCAACATCCCCAATTGGAAAGAAGATAACAACTAGACTTTTTTGCTCCTTAAGCACAAACGCGGCGCAAGGGCGGGCGGGCGGTTCGTTTTGCAAGGGCGGCAATTGGCAAAAATGTGTTTGTGCTTTGACACCCCTTTTTTGGGAATCATGTTATGGCGTTGACTTGTCATGTACACGCCTAGGTTACTCTATACTGTGAAATCTATCATATCATTATAACAACATGACGGTTGTTGCGTCTCGTGCTAACAACTTTATACATACAATCCATTCGAAAAGGCAGGTGTTCCTCTTTCGAGGAAAACCCAGAAATGATCCTAGTTTACGGGATAATGCTCCTATCAGTGTTGCCTAAGGTCCCCCTTGTGTGGCAATAACAATCATTTTTTCGGGCCGGAATTTACTTGTATTTTCGCTCTCCGCACATACGAAAGGTACATGCGAGGGATGAGGCTCTTTCCTCGGTGAGCTGGCGTGATGATTTGCAGGAGTGATTTTGGTACTACGATAGAGCCTGTCGCCGAGCAAGTGATTGCCTCAAACCTTTGTTATGGCCAAAAGCACATGAGAATGTTCGGTTCTGGTTTTACTGCGATTGGCTGGAGTTTGGGATCCTACGCGCCGATCCCCCGGTGTTGGCTCCATCTACCAATCCCTTGGATCCGGCGCCTCGGAGCAACAGTCAAGCTCGTAATTCCGGAAGCAAGGAGTTTAGCATGCAAGGCCCGTTGGTCCGGCTCCGAGTCGTTGTTGGTCCGTTCCAGGTTACCGCGTTAGTTCACTTTTGCACTTTTAGGTTCGGAAATCCAGAATCTTGGAGACTTTTTTTTGTTTTCGGTTTGGCAGATTTGACCGACGAAAAGGGATCGGAGTAAGGAGGTGAGGAAAAAAGCAGAAGTTGAGTGCGAGCCTGTGATTCTGGAATCGCCGGACTTCGGAATTAAAGACATCTTCAAAGGGCGCAATGGAACTTGCGGCACAGCGGACTGAAGCGGCTCTCGGACTCGGAGACAGTAGTTAAGTCCAAAAGCCGTTTGTTCAAAGTCCGTGGAGACTAAAGAGGAAAGAAGAGAGAGAGAGAGGATCGTGTTTTACCCTAAACGTATGTATGATAAATTTTCTTCACCCTTTCCCGTCCACCAAAATGAAGATGGAGAAGATGGGTCCTGATATCGAAGGCAAAGATAATTAGCTGTGGTCGGATTGCTCTGACAGGCGGCTCTCGCTTGACTTTTGACGCGAAAGCGCCCGTTCCCGAGATCGTGGGCAAACGTGGGACTTGATTGTACGCGTGTTATGTAAGAAGTCTATCTACAATAGGCAATGGATGTAAGCACACAGCTGCCGGACAGGACCCAACAAGCTGGTAAGGAACTAGAAAGTTCCCCGTAAGCCGTAGGGCTGAAGAATGGAGTCCTAGTCTGACTGAGTGATTCTGCTTATTGTGGTTCTGGGGCCAGAGAGAAGAAACTGAGGATGAGGATATGTTTCAAATAGCGAGCATGGAAAGCGTGAGGCTCTGCAGCGATACAACGAAAAATTGCGCTACGTTCGAGTACATTGATTTTCTTCAGCCCGTTCAATTATCACGGTAGACGGCCAAGGCTAACAAAGGATGCTCCTGATGCTCCTGACTGGAAGTCAGCCTCTTGGTATCGCCACGATAAATGTAAGTACTTGCCGCGGATTCTGGCGTATCTCTTTTGTTGTTGTAGCTGCTCGGGCAAATGATGATGATTTCGGTGTCAATCTGCACAAAGTCTGACTTGAACTTTTCTTCTTCTTATCTGACTTGTTTGCCTTGCCCTTGTACGTTCTCATTATACTTGATCACAAGTGCATGAAAAGAATAGTAAGCAGTTTCTGCTCATGTACTCGATACTGCCCCCAGGCAACGACAAAAAGTGCACTTGGCTGAGCCTCGGGCGGATCAATCCTTCCTCCTGTGATGGGATTCAGTAGAAAAATGGTGGCAAAAGCCAAATCAGTGCAGCAGTACAGTAGGTCCAATGTAGGTCTAAGATCAAGGATGAGTGCCGATAGGTTCACCGCAAAAGACAGCCTTGAAGCTGTCTGTCTTGGTCCGAGGCCGCGTGGCTTGCAAAACAAGCCCATTTCCCATGAGTGAGACACTGTCTCACATCTCCTGTGCGGAAGAGCCTAGAGCGCAATTACCAGAAACGGATAATGCGCTCGGCTCAAGGCCTCAGCCCTGGGTCCATGTGAGGCTGCACATTTTTAGGGTTCTTGTGTGCGTGCATGGAATTTGTCGAAGAAGGGCTGCGTGACACGAGAGAATCAAGAGGTTGAGATAGATCATGAAAAGTGAAAAAAAGAAAATGTGACGTGTGACAAAAGACTATCCAGCTCCGACACTTTGGATTGGTGAAGTTCAGCGCAGACTCAAGTTTTTGGTGTGCGGCTGGCCGGCTATGTGCGGTGTGCGGTGCCCGCCCAACTCCACCAGAAACTAGATGGTCTGCCTAACACAGCAGTGCTCTCTCCTACTAAGGTCCCCCCAAGGTCCCTAGCTCCGCATCAGTAATCTGGGGGAGATCGTCGGTGTGCGGAGGCCCCATCGTAATGAATGTTGAGGCTCAAAATGGATGGCACTTGCACATACTACTGACAACCAATCAGCGAATACAAGAGTTTGGAATTTACTGCTTCAATCATGCTTTCTCTCCAAGACTCTTGGTCTGTGGAGGCGTGACAACAAGAGTCTTGACATGTTGCTCCTCGTGATGTCTGGAATGTGTTGCTTGCTAGGTATGGCGCACTTGGCGCAACCCTCGCTAATCAATGGCCAGGAATCTATGGGTAGGCCAGGTATCCAGTATCTGAGAAATGGGGTTCGTCCGAGTTGCCTCTGGCCCTCATATCTCTTTAGGAGACGAGCTATAGGAATGGATCCCATAGTTTTATCCCGTCTCGTTACTATCGTGGCGGTCGCATAAATCGTGGCCAGCTTTTACTGTCCCCTGACCCGACACCCAAGCCGCCGGAACCGCCATCAACAGAGCTAGAATTGAGGCTTGACCTGGCTCAGCAGGACGAAACAAACCTCACATTGCACCACTTCCTATCCGGGACATGAACGCAGAGACTAAAAGTTGTTCAAGTGATTTCAACTCGAGACTATAATTCAAAGCGTTCCTGGTGTTCGAGACCGCCGCCGACACCTCCTTTGAAACCCCCCGCAATCTACGGCAGTCGCCTGGGTAGTCGCTGGCGCCATCGCCTACCTTGACCTCTCCCCACTACCAAGAACTTAGGAGGTCCAGCGGCGTATGTCGTGATTTGGCTCACAACGAATAGAGATTAGAGCTTCTGATTCCCAGCTTGGCCAGATAGGATAGCTGACTGTCGCCCAATCGCAAGTGCAACGTTTCTTGCTTGTGACCCACTGTAGCTTGTCCAAGCTCGTTCGATGCTCAACTCTCTCTGGTGTCAGGTTTCCCTTACCCGGTAGACACGTTGGTAGTCATTGACGAGGCGCCCTCTGCCAAGACGCCGGCTGGGTCATGCTTTTCGACTGGGTTCAGCTAATTGCTCGTTGCTTCCGACACCAGAATCTGCACCGCCTTCACTGAGGACCAGACAAACAGGTGCTCTGTCCACTCTTCCATAAGATAAGAAACATCACCAGCCGTGACAGACTTCTTCTTCAACCGCTACCCCTGCGGTATCCAGCTTGCGCAGCTGAAAACGAAAACGCATTTGTTCTGCGTCCAAAAGGAAGCTATTGAAAACTGACCCGAGCCGTCCTCAGTCTCTGTATTGCGGGTTTCTCAACACACACAGCACCAATGGCCACGGCTACGGTCACGGTGAGCTCTATTCTCACCACGACCATAACAGCTGCTTCGTCCGCGGCATCAGCCACGAGCAGCAACGCAGCCACACCACAAGGCGGTATTCTTGAACATGTTATGCCCAATACCTACAGCTCCTCCAATCCCATCACGCTGTTTATCATACAGGTGAGTGTACCACCAAACTGAGATCCCGCGCTGGTCTGGACCGGAACGCCGCCAGCTCTGCAGATCCCTCCAAAGCTCCGCGTACCGCACGCGCCGTATGGACGGGCTGGTTCTGGCCCACATAAGACGGCACAGCAAGAGCTACTTGCTACGCTACGCTGCGCACACGATATCTAAACATGGCTGGCTGACCATATTCACTTGGATAGGCGGGCATCATCATCATCTTTTGCCGACTTCTGCATTTCCCATTGTCGTATCTGGGCCAACCCAGAGTCATTGCAGAGGTGATAGGCGGCGTTCTTCTCGGCCCGTCCGTCCTGGCGCGGATTCCTGGCTTCAAGGATGCCATCTTTCCGACGGCTTCCATGCCGGTGCTGAACAATGTGGCTAATCTTGGCCTGATCCTCTTCCTCTTCCTGATTGCCCTCGAGTTGGACATTCGCATGTTCACGGCAAATTGGAGGGTGGCTCTCAGCGTCGGTCTGGCCGGCATGGTCTTGCCCTTTGGTCTGGGAGTTGGTCTAGCCTATGGTATCTATCACCAATTTCCTGGTGCCAATACGCTCAACTTTGGCGTTTTTGCCCTCTTTGTCGGTACCGCGCTGGCTATTACGGCTTTCCCGGTGCTCTGCCGTATCCTGTCCGAGCTTCGGCTGCTCTCATCCTCTGTAGGTGTTACCGTTCTTGCAGCAGGTGTCGGTAATGATGTCGTTGGCTGGGTCCTCTTGGCCCTCTGTGTTGCTCTCGTCAATAACAGCTCTGGCCTGACGGCTCTCTATGTGCTACTGGTCGCTGTTGCATGGGTTCTGTTCCTTGTGTTTGCCATCAAACCCGCCTTCCACTGGGTCCTCAGACGGACGGGCAGCATTCAAAATGGGCCAACACAGGGTGTGGTGGCGCTTACGCTTTTGCTCGTCCTCACCTCGGCCTGGTTCACTAGTAAGAAAAGCTCACGCTGAGATTGTCGTAGAGTGTTACTGACTAATTACAGGCATCATTGGCGTACATGCCATCTTTGGTGGTTTCTTGGTTGGGCTCATCTGTCCTCACGATGGTGGTTTCGCCATCAAGCTTACAGAGAAGATTGAAGATCTCATCACTGTTCTATTTCTCCCATTGTACTTTGCGCTTTCTGGTCTAAACACCAATTTGGGCCTGCTGAACGATGGCATCACCTGGGCTTATGTCATTGCAATTATCGCCGTGGCCTTCGCTGGCAAGATCCTTGGAGGTACGCTCGCTGCCAGAGGAATGAAACTTGTCTGGAGAGAGAGTTTCACAATTGGAGTTCTCATGAGTTGCAAGGGTCTGGTAGAACTGATTGTTCTGGTATGTATCATCCACCCCGTCTGGTTTTGGTCAACTCGTCTGACAAAGAACTGCAGAACATTGGTCTAGAAGCCAAAATCTTGACACAGAAGACATTCACTATGTTTGTAGTCATGGCGCTCGTTACCACGTTTGCCACGACTCCCATAGTCAAGGGTCTCTATCCTCCATGGTACCAGAAGAAGATTGAGGCATGGAAGCGTGGAGAGATCGACTGGGACGGAAAGCCAATAGGCTCCGAGACCCCAGACGAGACCCCTCTGAAGCTGGAGGGCACCAAGATCAACCGTCTTCTGGTCTACCTGCGCCTCGACAGTCTTCCGAGCTTGTTCACTTTTGTCTCTTTGCTTGGAGAGGAGAGAGAGGATACTGCAGCAAACCCCGATGCCACGCAGGATGTTCAAAGGAAGCGTCCTCTGGAGGTCCACGCGCTTCGCATCATTGAACTCACCGAACGTACTTCTTCGGTCATGAAAGTCACAGATACAGATGAGTTCTCGCGCAGAGATCCTGTGGTCAACGCATTTAAGACGTTTTCCCAGCTGCACGACGTTGCGGTTTCCTCCAGTGTAGTTGTGGCACCTGAAGACGCCTATGCCCAAACCGTCGTCAGCAGTGCTTCTGATCAGTCGTCGGATTTTGTTCTGATTCCCTGGAGTGAAGTTGGGAGCAACACTGAAGATCAAGCCATTCCCTTCCACGTGTCGTCCGAAGATCGATTCTCTGGCAAGACTCACCTTGACTTCATCCAAAACACTCTCTCCAAAGCAGTTTGCAACACTGGTATCTTTATCGGCAACGGTTTTAGCGGTATTGCGCCTGTCGAAAAGACGCGGCCGACGCTACCTCGAACCAAGAGCGGAGTTTCGCTGCGCAGCCTGAGGAATGCCGCTCATCAGCCGGTTGCGGACAAGTCGCATCATGTATTCTTCCCATTCATTGGTGGAGAGGACGATCGCGCTGCATTACACTTTGTCCTTCAACTCGCGAAAAGCCCTCTTGTCAATGTCACCATTGCCCACCTCCAATGGACGACGGATGCGGAAGAAATGGCAGCGGCCGAGAGTTCGGCAGAGACCAAGGACGTCATCAGGACCGAAGTTACTGCTCAGGACGCGTCTCTCCTATCCTCTGCCCAGTCTTCGCTGCCCGCAAGTCTCGCAGGACGCGTCAGCTTCACCGAGACTTTCGTGTCCGGCAGCTCAGCGCTGACCAAGGCGGTTGACCTGGCCAAGGAGAAGACGGGCCAGAATCCTCGTAACGCTGGTGATATCATCATTGCTGGACGGCGCCACGCCTCTTTGACCACCACTATAGGCGAGGGCGACATGCACAAGACGATTGGCGTCCTGGGCGAGAAATTTGTGCTAAGCGGCTTGAGGGCTAGTGTGCTGGTTATACAGGCCGGTATGGAAAGCAAGGAAGGACCATCATATGCATGAGCGATTGATTGAGATGACATTTAATGTCTTTGTTTCGTTCTTTAATTTGGAACAACATGATGACTTTATGGCAATGCATTTGGTTACAAATTGGTCACAATTAAATTCAGCAGTGTTGGATGAGTACTTACTCGTTCATATCATATATCCCAAGATCAATAGGTACAACTAGTTTGTTGTTATGCTTTTTTTCACGTCTTCTATGCATAGTAGCTGCCTCATTGACTAAATCGCACAGTATCAATGCATACAATCTACCACATAAAGTCAAACCTCCATGAGTTGTAGCTAGGTACGACCGGCATCACACGAATCATTCCCTGCCTCGTCCTTTACTTCGAAATTTAACAACATCTATCGTAGCTGGCCCGATACGAGCTACAGCGCAGATCAGCTCCTTACCGCATTGACTTCAGCCGTTCCCTTGAGGCCCGGAAATTGCGACCACACCTACCAGTCTGCAGGATCAACGAAGAATGATGGAAATGACTGGATTGTATGTTGGAAAGAGCAGTCGACCGTAACGTTTGTTTACTTTGCTTTCGTGGAAGGACATAAAGAGCTGAAGAACGCTCCCCTCTACAACTTCTTTTACCTACTTTAATCAACTCCGAGGTCTGGGAAATTCCCCCTCCATTTTCCGCCTTTTTTATATAATTCTCTTCCAACAATAACCCAAATTTCTTGAGGGCATTGATTAGTGAAACATCAGATGTATTAATCAGCATTCCTTCTCCATGTCGTTGGAACAAAAGAGGGTCATTGCCGCTATTATACCACCGACTGCCATAGCCAACCTAACGGTACTACACGCTGTGTCAATTCCTGGCGATTCTTTGGACCGTCCATTCAGGGTCACGACTGGCTTACAACACCCATGTCTTGCATTCTTGGTAAAACCCCCTAATCGCCACCATTCCATCGCATTCGGCCTGGGCCTTCAAAAGGGATTGGAGAAGGCCATCGACAACCTTCTCCGATATAGATTTCAGGCATATCGTCGGGCCGACGTCGCTTGGGTCAGAGCTTGCGACGACTCATCTGATCAGAGCACGACTAGCTATTCTCATTGTCGACATCTCCAAGAGCATCATGCATGTCCTCGAGCTGATGTTAGACCAGCAAGCAAACGACAAGAAAAACAATGCGGGGAACTGGCTACGAACCACGGCTTGGGAGCAGTTGGTGGGATTCGACTTCTGTGACATTGTAAAAGAAGTCGGGATGATCAAACCAAAGGAGACCACTCTGCGAAAAGATGCAGAGGGGTCTTAGTACGCCCGTGATTCGCAATGTCTCGGCAAGCGGAGCCTCCATTAAGGATTCTATCACTTGGTAAGTCTTGCCTACTGTCCGGTCTTTCACGCTCAATCACATTGACCACCGCGACCGCAGATGGAGGAGCTATCCGAGGGAAATCCAATACCAGCCAGCCGTACAGGCTTGACAGGCCAATGCTAATAGCGCCGATCAACCTCAAGCAAAATGGCTGAGAACCTGTCGATGCCCGACCTAAAAACAAGCTAGCGCTCTGCTGCTCCATTATATGTAATAAGATAACTAACACGGGTCAGACTGGGCTTTTGTCGATACCCCGGCGGCTATGACGATGCTGCTGGACTCAATCACAGATTCTTTGCATTATCCCCAGATCTTGAATAGAGACCAGCCCGTTTTGAATATAGACTTGGAAGGAGACAATTTGGGGAGAACCAAGCATATTCTCTCACCATGTCTCATTCATCCAACAACATGATGATGGTCCTCCGATTGAGATTCGAATTCAAGAGGGCTGGTCAAAGGATCCCTGACCCATCCGAGTACCTAGAGACAATCAACATGCAATGTGATGGAGAGGGTACAGTCATGGGCCTAGGGTATGGTCTCCTGAGCCCTTGCAGATGGGGCATTTCCACGTCCCATGGACCCGGGATTTAGTCCGTGGCAGAATCCTTCCGGGAATATACATAATATTCTAGAAATGACAGGAAATCTAGAGAAAAACGAATGATATTTATTTTTACTGTTTTTTGTTTTATTCTCTGTTGAATAACTACTTCTTCATTATGTATATCTGATATCGAACAGCAATGGTTCCTGCGGCTCCGAGAGTTGTGGTGGACCGCCACCTGGAGAACCACCATCCAGGGAATCAACATCCATTTGGTCTCCAGCATCCTCCGCAAGTTGCTGTGATTGATTTGCATACGCCCTGGATGGCCCTCTTGCGTTCATCTGGCTCGTCCGATTCCGATGGTCCCAGAATTGATTATTGCTAAAGACCATCCCTCTTCGAGCCTGACACATTATCTGCTGGCGTTCATCTTCGCGCATTTCCCTCTAATTTTCTCTCGCTCTTGCTTTTCCTTCAAATGCTGGATACATCGTTCAGGTGGCGCTCCGAGGTACTCTCGCTGGCGATGTCGTCGTCGTCATGGGCCTTGCTGTGGATAACCTGGGTGACAATGGTGCGCTGGATACCCTGGAGCTCATGTCCGTCCCCATCATCCATGCCCCCGG
This sequence comes from Neopestalotiopsis sp. M2102B, assembly GCA_023628315.1. Taxonomy (NCBI): domain Eukaryota; kingdom Fungi; phylum Ascomycota; class Sordariomycetes; order Amphisphaeriales; family Sporocadaceae; genus Neopestalotiopsis; species Neopestalotiopsis sp. M2102B. Next base: position 1,028,811 of record JAMAKW010000007.1, read on the forward strand.
AGCCAGCGCGGACGCGCTCGATTTCAGTATCGCTGACGTACTCTTGGCTGCCGAGCTCGACGTGGGTGCGGTGGTGGTGGCCGGCGCCCCGGCTGATGGTGTCCATAAAGGTGCGCTGCGCCGTCTTGGCCGCCGAGCTGGGGCCGGTGCCGCTCTTCTTGTTGCCGTAGCGGTTGTGGCGGTCCGTCGAGTGGGTGCGGTCGCTGCTCTCGTTGTTCGAGGCCCGGACGACCTTGCCGATCAGCTCGGCCATGTTCATCTCAATGTGGAGCTTGGCCATGTAGGCAAATGACTGGAAGTTGAGGTAACTGTATTTTGCAAGATTTTTGCCGTGTCGTCAGCAAGCCATATATATCGTCGAAGAGAAAAGTTATCAAAAACGAATGGAGGGGATCTTTGAAGTGGGATCAGGTGAGTTTAACTTACACCAAGGCGTTGGGAAGCGACATGAGGCCGATGAAGACCACCTAGTGGAGAGATTAGTACAGGTCAAAATTCCAGCAATGGGAAATGGTTCTCTCACATCAAGTGATATGTTGATAACCACCATGACAATATTGATACGGAGCAAGCGGTTGTACTTGGTTAGGCCATTTGCGATCAATCGGTTTTGCACCATGCGAATAAAGTACATGTTCAAGCCCAAGTCGACAATGAGGAAGATGCATTTTTCCAAGCGGTCCCAAACCGCGTTGACTTTGGGAACATTGGTTAGCCGCCACACGAGAAACCACACGAATGAAACTAATGGTTCTGAGGGGGGAGGGTTAAGCGAAGACTTACTGTTTATATAAGTCTGGTTGATTTGTAGCCGCGCCGGAATCCAGATACAGAATACGCTGACATTGATGGCCGTCATGAGGGCCGCGACTGACCATTTCAACCTTTATTCTCTCGTGTCAGTCCCCCGTATTTTCTTTTTCTTTTGGTACTTGAATTTGTGCGAGGGCCTTACCGGGTGGCGTGGGATCGGACCATCATAAGTAAAGCAATACGATTGATAATGATCTGGACGAGGAGCTGCGTCTGGGCGACCCAAACGATTACTATTGGCAGAGACGAAAGGTGTTATGTCAGCAAAGACCTTGGTAAGAACTTCTGGACTTGGGGTAGACATGGGGAGGATTCTACTTACGAATACCGAGCCAAAGCCAGAAACTGCGGATTGATAAATCGGTTTAGCTATTCCGCAACATCATCTGCGATATCTCCATGAGAACACTGCTCACCTCGGCGTGATTGACCCCCACATGTAGAACCAGTTGATGAAACCAAGCGCAACATTAGCCGACCAATGGAGCCATATCACTGATCAGGGCATGTCAATATCAGCTCTTCGCTTGAATCATCAAAGTTGGAGAAACAGGAGACTTCCAAAGCAGAAAGTGCTGGGACTTACTCGTGATGTACGTATTCAATCTTCCATAACGTCTCCACACCTGCGATGACTGCCTTAGAGCCTTGCTGGCGGAAAATATGGCAACTCCCAGTGACAGACCCAGAAATATCGAGGCGAGATTCATGTTATCGCTGGTAACCTGATGAAGAACGGATATTCAGTAACTGATGGGCGATTGAGGAAGTGATAGGGCTATGCTGCTTACCGGCTGCTCCCTGAACCACTCGGGGACGAGGAATCCATGTCTGGTTTGATCAAAGTTCGACATTGTTGGGTAACGTAAAAGGATTGACTTGAGATGGAATTCAAAGTGAAAACAATTAACGAAAATCAAGTTTAAGTGAGTGTGGGCAAAGTCGATGCCTATTCCGTGACGGAGCTACCAGTTCTCATAAACGTGCCTCGCCACTTTCACATCTTTCCGACGTGGGACTCGAGTAACCATATATATCAGGATTCAAGCAATCAAGCATAGACTTGTGCAAGAAGATGAACCCCTTCTTCCACCTCACGACGACAGCCAATCAGAGTCCATAGCTTATCTAATGAGTCTGCCCTAAACGACACTCTTGATTCGCGTCCTTGGTCTGGCGGCGTCGTAGATCTGATGCCCTGGAGCGCCTATGCCACCCTGTAAGGCACTAGAGTAAGACGGAGGCCTGTTCTGGTTTAAGGAAAGCCCTCTGATGGACTGGTATGATCTCTTTAGACAGCATAGTGTACCTTGTACTAGAAGAACCAATAGTCAACGGCGTCCAGAGCTAGAAGCCTGTAGGAAATGGTGCATCCTTCATAGCTTAGATAATGGGACGTAGCCTGGCAAGGTGCGATGATTGCCACCTCCCCGAAAGGATGAACAAGGAAATTGGCACCGCATCGAGGCACTGGAGTTCAGGACAATTCTTAGCTTCGAGGCAGTCTAATGGCGAAGATTTCAGGTACTCGACTACTGCCCCTTGATAGATCCTAGTCAATAGATTTCTAAAGCTTGTACGCATAAGTTTGCTTCTTCTCCCAAATCTTGGAGATGACTAACATATAGTTCGAAGTATTGGAGTGGACCCCTACTTTTGGTGACCGCCCAGCAGGAGGGAAAATGGGCACTTCATTTGTTGGCTGGCGTGCCAAATTGAGACCGGCTGCTGGTGCCAATGCAACTTAGGTTCCCGTTTTCATGCAGAGAATCGTGCTCGTACGTAATGGGCCACCTGCATCGACGTTGGCACTTTTGATCAGTGAACGCGTTCCAGCTAAGAATGTGTTCTGAATCGCAGGGCAGAGTCATTGGTGTCCAGGATCCCAATGGAAGAGACGATCTGTATCATTTAGGAGATGCTCCTGGACTCGACTCTTGATGCGTGATAACACACGCAATCTTTCATTTGAGCATTGATCTCAAGAGCTACGCAAGGCTACGTACGGCAAGAGATTAGGGGTCCGGCCAGACGGACGAAGAATAGAGTTTTCCTTCCCGCTCGCCATACTTGAGCCACAACACTTATCAACTGTGAAGGTAGGCTAGAAGGCAATAATCGGATCTACACATTAAGATATGTTTGCATCCTTCCAGAGTATCTTGTGGTGTGTGTCAGGACACGGCCGAGTCTTCGAAAGAAGCAGCCGGTAGCAGGCTACAAAATTCGAGTCAACGGTTTCCCCCGATCATTCACTAATCCCCAAAACCCCAGCCTGCCCCCAGGGGGTTAGGAGAAAAGGTCTGACGCTAATATACTATAGCTTCTCGCCGGAGCAGTGGATAGGGCGTTCCGGCAGGGTGGAGTGGCGACTCTCTATCTTTTTTCTTCCTGTTGGTCTTTCCGTTCCGTTCGTAATATGAAGCCGTTCGCCCGGGACAATGGAAGCCATCGCAACGGGTTAGATTCACTGTTGATCCTGGAAACTTCCTAATGCGAGTCTTCGGCGTGTGGCGTCAACCTTTGACCTGAAATATTGCCCTACCAGGCTGTTTTTCACTTTCGGGCAGATACTAGGGTGGTGAAGAAGTAGATCACACCTTGCTTCTTCTCTGCAAGGCTGCTTATGTGCCATGTATCCGAGGAGATCCTTTCGCACCAGAGCTCATCATTCTTGGGCCATTCTAGGGGGACGTCCATGCTAGATCTACCTGTCATCTCATCCCAAGATCGACATTGCTGCATGTCAAGTCTACATATGGTGTCTTGAATCTTCAACGTAAGGTAAAGCTCGAGTCAAAGTATCGTTGTTCTTTCAGGATGATTACTGGCACCAACGGCAACATGGTGAAGAGTTCGCGTTCAGCCGGCGTTGCTCCGCATGAGTTCATTGGCTTTGAATATTACTTGCCTGATGTGCCACGAAAAATAATTCCCGAGTATCTTTGTGTGGTGGCAAGCCAATCTTGACAATCAGGATCGAAGTCTTGGAATTTCCAGACTGGTCATTTGGTACGTAGAAAAGCGGTACTCTCTAATACTCGGGATTCATTCAAAGGAAATCATAGGTCTCTTTGTATGATTTATCAATAATGAGTCCAGCCCAATACGAAGGACCAGGCGATAGGCCAGCTAGGAACGCAAGGGGCGAGACTCAGGCTATGGATACTTTTACAACGCTGGCGCCAAGTATCTTGCGAACCCCCCGTCCCTGGAGTTGTATTTGTTCCTGAAAATTCCGGTCAAGAAACCGTGCCCAACTCAGCCCGTCCACGTACGCCACTCGAGCTGAATGCTGACCATGACGGGAGTAATGGCAAATTACCACACGAGTCCCTCGACCTTGCGCGAATGGTCTGTTCGGCAGCTTGTCCATTCGGCAATGTTGAGGACAGGCTCAACCCTACAAGCCGCCAGGAACATTCATCAGGGGCTGAGGTTCGAGTGAATTAAGTGGCATTATGTATCAAAACCGGAGGTAAGTCTTTCCGGAGCATGGCCTGAAATTATTCGTTCTTTCCCGAAATTTATCATTATGATAAGGTCATTCGATACCAATCATGGGTATCATTGTTCAACATGAAACGGGTATCGATAACATATCTATCGCCGTGCATATAGAGACTCTTTCTATGTATATACAGTCTTTGTAAACTTTTAGTCTATTCATGAGTAGATATTCAAGATCATGGGCCACGCATATGACATTAGTGCAGCGGCTTTGCCATGGGTGCAATGATGCCCTGCTTGATAATGACCTTTGGCTTGACGGCATCCTGGTGCGTCTTCTTGGTAACCCACTCCGGACCTACAGGGAGTCTCAGAGAACGTTCGTACTGCGCAGAGTTCTCAAAAGTGTGCGGCAGCTGCGAAGCCAAGTACTTGTTGTTTTTCTGTAGATCATGAGTTAGTATACGAAGATGTTTCCTCCCATTGTGTACTCGCAAGAGTGGTTGCAGAGATTTCATACCTTGACGATTTTCTCGTTCATGATAACGTTCTTGAGCTTCGCGTCCTTGCGCTTGTCCTTTTTGATACCGTCTTGCTTGGTCAGGAAGCGCCCTGCGTGTCTCTTCTTCTCCTTTGCCGAGACTCCGTCGCCAACCCAGCTGCCCCAGCCGGGAAGAGTGTTATCAATGACCTTTTCGTCATCTTCCTCTTCCTGGGCGTGCTTCTCCGCCTCGAATTCGGCCACGACATCAAGACCGCCAAATGCCTTGTCGAGGAGTTCCTGGTCGCGGAATTGTACGAGGTGGTCGTCCTCGTCATCGGAAAAATCACCGGCAATGGCAATGGCATGCTTCTTGGTCGGTTTGGATCGTGGTGCCGGCTCCGGAGCCCTAACTACAGATGCACCAGAATCTACGTCTAATACACTGGCGCCGTTGTCGAGGGCCTTGTCCTTCCGAGCTTTACGTGGCTTCGAAGGTACAGCTGATGACCAAGCGCCTGCTCCGTCGTCCACGGCTTCTGTCCACGATATCGAGGCCGGCAATGCTTTGGCATTGTCAACTGTGCTTTCAGTGGCGTCCACCATGGGTGTATCGGTGGCGTCTCGTTTCGACTTCTCCTTCCTCGACTTGGAAGCGATGGGTTCCTTGGCACCAAGTTCCTTTGCGCCTGGTGCACCAAATTGCCTCCGGCCAATGTCATCGGCTTCAGGCTCTGGTTCTGACACATCATCGTCTGAAAGGAGCTCTCGTCGGATTTGCTTGATCAGATCATCGTTCTCCTTCTTCCTCGCGTTCTCAGCCTTCTTCATAAAAGGCATGTTCATGAGCTTCGACTTGGGACCCGAGTCCGAATCGTCTTCATCTATGCTCTGTAGTTGTTTGAGTAGCCGTTTTCTGTCGTCGGCATCTTCCGAGTCGCCAGAGTAGTCAGAGTCATCGTCGTCGCTTCCATCACCGCGACCTTCGACACGTCTCCGCAGCTCCTCGTCACGTCTCGCCATGTCGTTCATGCCATCCCGCACCGAGTCATCCCAGACGGCAAGACCTCCCTTTCGGGCCATCTTGGCCCATTTCGAGTCTTTATGCCTGGCGCCCATGCGCTCGGCTGCACGCTGGCGGTCTCTCTGTTCTCGTTCATCTTCCGAATCAACCAGACCAGCAGCGGCCAGCTCCTCGTGTTCCTTCATTTCGTTCTTTTCACGCTCCCTTCGGTGAACACGATGGTAGGCCTTTGACTTGATCTTCTTGATACGCTTCGCGCGGGCCTCCTCCCTCGACTTGAGCTCTCTTTCCTTTCTCTTGAGAGCCCAGAACTGTTTTCTGGTAATGGGCTCGCCATTCTCATCGAGGTATTCCTTGGGCTCTTCCTCGCTCTTGAGCGCGAATCCTGAAGCTTCCACCAGACCCATGATAGTCGACTCAAGCTCATTGCCGGGCGTCTTGCTGTCTAGAGGGGCAATTTCGGTGTTATCATGCCTGACAAGACCGGTCTCGGTCTGCGCCAGCGGGAAAACGAGGTGGTCAGCTCTTCGGTTTTGCTTCACCGTCTCGTTCCACCTGTCAAGTGTCTTGTTTGCTTGCTCGTAGGCAGCGGCTCTATCCAGACGAGCTTGTTGACGTCTTGCCAATGGGACCTCGAGCTTTTGAGGCTTTGAGGATTTCTCCTCTTTCGACATGAGTTTCAAAGATTTCTTCAGAGTAGGGTCCAGACCACCTAGTAGTCCCAGGTCTGAAAGGTCAATCTTGGACTTCTGCGGGCCCTTGATTTCGTCTTCATCTTCAGCGACGCCTGAGAACTTGTTCACAAAGTCCTTAACACCGCTTTCAGAGACATCGTCCTCGCTCTCCTCAGAGTCTTCGCTATCATCAGAGTCCGACTCATCCTCGTCGGAGTCTTCGTCTTCCTCAGCGTCGCCCTGATCGTCATCATCTGACATGGACATGTCCAAAGCGTCGGCGAGGTCGATTGCGTCGGAACCCAGAGACTCTAGATCATCGTCGTCCTCCTCGTCCTCCTCGTCATCAGAGTCATGCTTCTTGCTCTTCTTCTTGTCCTTCTTCTGGCTGCCGCCAAAGGAGTAGCCTTGGAACTTTTCGTCATCGCTCTCGCCAAAAGCCTCGTCCGAGTCAATGTCGGAGTCTTCGTCATCCTCTCCGACACCGATGCGCCACTCGTTGCCGCTCGAGTCGCTGCCGTACTCGACGTCGTCGCCGTTCTGATCTTGGCCGGCGCGGCCGCGCTTTCTGGGAGGAGCCTCGTCTTCGTCATCCTCACCATCCTCGTCCTCGTCGTCTTCGTCGTCGTCGGCATTGCGCCGCCGCTTGCCGTTGCCCAGGTCGGCGTCGAGCTCGCGGTTGCGCGGCGTGAGCTTGTGTTGTCGGTCGCCGCCCAGCTCCTTGTTGGCGATGGAGAAGGCGTCCTGGGCGCGGGACTTGGCCTTGGACTTTTGTTTCTGCTGTCGTCGTTTGTTGCCGCCGCCGGAGCCGCCGCCGCCCATTAAGGAACGGCCATGAGATTGACGACCGGGCATTCTGAGCAGGTAATCCTAATCCAGTCGAGCAGTAGACTTTTCTCTTTTCTATTTTGGTAGCCGGAAAGAAAATGAATTTGTGCTCTCTCAAGAGACACTACTGAGAATTGTGAAAGAATTCAATTACAAAATAAGCACAGTCGCAGGCATAACCAGCTTCATTGCAATTTCTCAATAGAAACCGTCTTGATCATAGGCGCAGAATGGGTCGCATCGATATTTTTTTGCTGGGCCACGGTTCAGCGGGGCACTTTAGAAATTTAAGTGGACCACCTTCGTTATCTTATCGGCCAACCTTCAAAGAACTGGACCGGACCTCAATTGAAAGACCCCTGTAAGAATTCTCGAGGGCGCCAGTTTGCTTCTGGATTCGAGGTTGCTGAATAGCCACGCGACACCCAACCTTAAGGCCCGCCTTCGCCGACCACACGAATACAAATCGTTCGAAAGGAGAACTTCCTTCTCAGATCGGAAAGGAAGGAGGAAGTTGCAAAGATGTGGCCCACCACGAGGCTCATGTTCCAGGCGCGGACCAAGTTCACGCGCAAGTTCCGCAAGCTGCCGCTCACCACCAAGGACATCAACAAGGGCTTCTACAAGGGAACCAGGACGGGTTCCATGGGTCGACACACCAGATTCGGAGGCTACATTATCGAGTGGGACAAGGTTCGCACATATGTCGTGCCCGAGGGACTGGATACCTTCAAGGTAAGGGAACGATGGACAACTCTTTATTCGAGTCTTCTTTTTCGGTGGCATGCATGAGACAGCTTCACGGAAGATTAGTGGCATGATCAAAGCTGACCCAATTATCGCCACACAGCTGAGCCCCTTTGTCACAAACAAGGTGTCGAGAACGAGAGGACGGTATGAGGGCTATGCAGGCGGCCCCAGCGATCCTCAATTGTACCTCGAAAGGTGGAAGGATGAGAACGGCTTGGATTAAGCCAGAATTATATTTATTACAAATACTCGCCATTACGAATCAAAAAGGCCCATATCCTTGAGGCTCTGAACGAAAAACAAGGAAAGGAAATGGGCGGCGGCCTGGGACAAATACGAAGTCAACGAGCACAAGCTCTATTGGACCGCATATCGTGTTTTCCTGTTCACCGCCACAAGCAGCGAGGTCCAGTCGCCTCGAAGGAGCTGCTGGTCAAATGCTCAATTTAAAGCATTGGAAGCCATGTAACATACGCAAGACTTTTGTACACATAGATGTATATCCGAGAATATCAATATCCCGTCTGTACGAGGGAGCTGAAAGAATAACACACAGTGCCCATGTCCACCGACCGATATGGCCAATGATGATTCATTATTGATTCTGAAAATGGTGTTTCATTGAAGCTCGCTGGGAAATAATTCCTCTTTAAGCAGAAGCGTACGGCTTTCGGTAGGTCTATTTGAAGCAGTTGAATATGGTAACCAACGTAGCTTCATATCCTGGAAAAGACAGATCTATCTATGCAACCCGGAACATACATATCTCAGGTGTCCATAATCCGCGCTGTTACTGTTCCAACCGAAACGCTGCAACATGAAGAATTGGTAGCCAAAACAACACAAAGCAAATGCAGTTTCTCGAGACCCCGAGAACCACAGCAGTATTGAGATGAGATCACTTGCGTCCCGTGACCAACATCTCGCCCGTCAGCACCTGTACTTTCCAGCCGTCGGCAACGAGCGCCTTAAACACGTTGACTCGAAGCTGGGATACACCACCAGCGCTGTGTCTGCCAAGACCTGTGACGACGGTGAAGCCCGCCTTGGCCTTGCGGGCTCTGTCCTCGCCCAAAGAGTCCCACCACTGGCGGACTCTATCGAGAGCGATATTGACGCCGTCGTGTACCCTTACGCCGTGGAGATCGATATGGTCTGGCCGGCTACGCTGGTCGACATAGGCTGCCGCCTCGCTACTCCGGGCGGAGTGCAAGTCCTGGGTTAGCTCCCGGCCCCTATCGGCATAGACAGCCGCGGCTCCGCGAAGTAAGCCGCCCTTCCTATATGCAGCACTAGCAGCCTGGAACGAGTGGCTGCGCTTATCCTGCAAGTCCAAGGAGCTGAGGCTTAGGCCAGAGACGGGCGATGAAGCACCCGACTGGTATAGGCCTGGCGACATTGGGGTCTTGCGTCCGACTGCCGCCCAGGTCTTGCTCGAGCTATTGTCGGCGGTATCGAGCTCTAGCCGCGGCCCTGAGACATTGTACGAGATATTGTATCTTAGATATGCCGGTTTCTCGTAATACTCAGCAAGGATCTGCACAAGGTCTTCAGCATTCTGCCGGCTCGTAGCCAGACAGAACGTGGGCGTGAGATATGTCACAGGAACCCAAGGGAACTTCTTGGCCTGCTCATCCGAGGCTGCGTTCCTGGTTTTCGCTAGTGTCTCGCCGTCGATGGCGATATAGTTGTCCAAGATCTGGACAAGCGCAGCTCCCATGGACTGACGTTTCTCACGATAGATGTACTCCACCTCTGGCTCACTGAACGGGAGGCGCTCGGCCAGATACGTAATGTTGCCTATTTTGCATCAGTATTTCAATAAATCGTGAAAGCAGACCAATGTCGGACTTCGAAACTTACGCTTGTGGATCTCTACTGTGGCCGGCTCTCCTGGGCTGCTCGGCACGCTTGGATCTGGCGAGTTGATTCCGCGGACCGCAGGCTTCTTTTTCTTACCCTTCCTCTTCTTCTTCATAAGAGCGGAGTCTTCATCGTCAATATAGAACCCATCGATTCCCTTGGGCCGTTGGCCGGATTGTTCTAAATGAGACGTCGTAAGCAAGACATCAACGGCGCGATCTGCGTCTCCTTCAAACTTTCTAAGTGCCAGGGTGATGTCAATTGGCTTGAGTTCTGTAAAGATTTCACGCAACTTGCTTTCCTTCTGCTCAAAATTCAGACCATCATATATGCTGAAGCGAGCTATTCCCTGAGACTCTGTCGGTGAAGAAGAGTGAGACGAGCCAGCAGACAAGATAGTCCGAGGCAGCGATATCTCGCTCGGGGTTGTGATACCATCGGGACTCCGCGCGTCGCTTCCAGATAGCACGGTACCAGCCTCACTAGGTTCAGCTTGCGGATGGCCATTGATGTCGATGACGCGATCGCCTAGGCCACTGGCATTGAAACCGCTGGCTTCTTCCAAGGGCACGTCGGCTGACACCACAACCAAGGCTTGCCTAGCTTGCTCGAACTCCGAGGCAATGTTGAGGTCAAAGTCTGAACAAAGTGACAAAATGAGAGCCTCGTCAACCAGTGAGCTGAACTCGTTCTGTGAGACAAGTTAGTCGCCGTGCGTTATTCAAAGTTGAGCGAGCCGTGTTGGGGTTCTGACTATAAGCCGCTGGAGGGGCTCCCCCATATTGCCAAAGTAAAACTTTCCAAGCCAACGCAGGGGCTATGTAATACACAATATGGCAATAATTATATTTCGAGCGCACGAAGTAGAACCAAGAAAGAATGAAATCAAGTGTGTAAAGCGGCGAATCTTTGATCTCTGCAACCCTTGAAACGAAAACTTCTCGAAATGCTCAAGTTGTACATTGTCGTGAATTTGGCAGAAAGCGGTGTGGTTCTTCTTATGTTAAAGTGAATGTCTTCGTTCTGCTGTCGCTTGACAAACGGAGAACATGACAACTCAATTCAACAACGTAATAAAATGCGATGCGACCGGCTCGATCTGGTTACTGCAGAAATGTGATGGTTGGCTGGGGAGAACTGGGAAGTGATTGAATCATCGAGAAGACATGAGTGACTGTTTTAGGTCCATGGGCTAGCCATCTGGGTCCACTGGCGGCGCCTTCTTGAGTTATTGCAGCTGGTCAAGTACAATCTGTCAGCTGGCATGAGCTCTACTGTCACATTCAAGTTTGTCTATTGGCACAGTTGACAAATGATCATATTCCCCAAAAGGATTTATACAGATTGAATACCTGAAAATTGATTCTTGTCTCATTGAATAACTTATGGACAAGAGTTATCTCATATCTGAACTACCTAACCACATGCAATAACCGTGTAAGCCATGTTGATCCGAACCGAAACAGCAGGCAATGCTTTCAACAAAAGAGAGACATCATATTGCCTGCAATCCCATAACTTTCTGTTCCCTTCAATAAACCCAGCTCATGCAGTAACAATGTGGAGAGCTGTCTGATCCTACCTGCTAAAAACGCCTTTCTTTGAAATCCGAAACCTCAAAACCTTGCATGCTTGTTTTTGTCGCGACCCTTCTATGCCTTGTTTGCCTCATCTGGGCAGGGGCCAAGGTGTTTGGACATGACCGCTCGGAAATCCTTTTCATCCACGACAGCACCAGTGCCGCCACACTTGGCCTTCTTCTGAAGATCCGAGCAAAGGCCGTCTAGGTCGATGTCACCAGCCTGGACCTTGGGGCAACTTTGAAGACGTTCCCTGGATTCACTGTCAGTAATTGTTCGGCTCTACGCAAGTGTGACGTCACGACATACCAGATATTGTTGCATGTGAGGAGCTTGCCATTGACAGAGGTGACAATGGTGTCTTCTTCCTCCTTGCGTTCGTCAATTTCTGTGCAGATATTCTTCTTTGGCGCTACCTTCGGGCTGAGTGGCATATTGAAGGGCGTGGTGAAATCTGCATCAAATGCTTCGTTGAAAAAAGTGTCATCAAACGTGGTGTTGGCGAGGATATTGTCCTGCGGCTCTCTGTAGCCACCAAACAACTGGGGATCAAATTGACCACCATTCTGCTGCGCAAGCCAGTCAAAGTTGTTGGCATCAAAGTTGCCAAAATCAAAATGGCCGTCGGTGGCACCTGCGGTATGGTTTGGCTGTTCTTCCCCAATTGTGGTCAAAGTATCAACAGGTTTGAACCCCACGGGAGATTGAGTAAAAGGTTCTGGCGAAGTTCCACAAGATGAGCTAGGACCGCCAGCGTTGGAGTTGGATGAGGCCGATGGCGAGCCAGAGTTGGTGCCGGCTAGACTAAAATTGGTGGAATCCAGGCTGGTTCTTGAAGCATTATTGTAAAATCCTTCCAAGTTGGGATTGCCGTTGATGATGGAGGCAAACTTGGCCAAGGCTTCCCTATCAGACTCGAAGTTCTCGGGGCTCTTGGTGGAGCTAGGAGTAGCCTTGTCGTCTGCCCTGTCTGACGACGGAGTCGGCTGCGTACTAAAGCTGTTCGCGGGAGAGGGGAACGAAGGAGTGCGGCCATTAATGTTTCCGGCCTTTTGTGGAGGACCTGGCAGAACACCAAATTTGGGGAATTCAAACTGGAAGTTGACATCATTAAGGTTGTTGACCAGGTTTGAGCCGAAAACTTGCCCCCGAGGGTTGGTAGCAGCTGGACGTATGCTATTGTTGGCGAGACTCAGTCTCTTCTTGTACTCGTTGAGTTCTGTGGTCATCTTCTCAACCTTGGCACGAAGTTGACTGTTCTCGCTGTTGGTTTGCTCGGATGCTTTCTCGAGTTCTTGGACTTTAGTCTCCAAATCCTTCAGGTGTTGCTCCTTACGCTCGCGGAACGCACGCTGGGCCGCACGGTTTTGAGCCTTTCGTTTCTGTCGATTGGTCAGAGATTATGCCCCTCAATACTGGAATGAGGAACAAAACATTGTACTTACCGAGCTCGGCTCGTTGGTCAGTGGCTTGCGACCAGGCTTCTTGGGCACTTTGCCCTCGCTCTCACGTCTCTTTGCGCTGCCTTCTTCCTTGTCGTCATCATCACCATCATCAGGGTGACTTCTCTTGTCATGAATATCATTCTCTGGGGAAGTGCCCTTGTCACTGTCTCCACTAGCGTTGTCGCTTCCTGGTGTTTTGCCTGGAAGATCGCCAATCATTGTGCTGGATTGGTCGAGACCGAGATCAAAGTCGAAGCCACTGGAGTCGGGGCCAAAACTATAGTCATAATCAAGGAAGGGAGAGTCCTGAGCGCCATTGGCGACAGGCTGATCCGGAGACTTTGCTAGTGACGCCGGAGACAAGGAGAGCCCATGTGCCTGAGGTGAGCCGTTGTTCGGCTGCTGGTTTGACGTCAAAGCACGGAACAGTAGTGCTTGTTGCTGAGGGGTGAGAATGAAATTCGGCGGCAAGCCGTTGGCGTGAGCTGAAGCCATTGGGACTAATGGTTTGGATTCGAGTGATTGAGAATTGAGTCCAGTTGTCCGTTTGATACCTCAGGCAAAACCTGGGGAAAAGCTCGACAAGGAAGCTAAAGCTTTGTCGAAAGGCTATAATGAACCCGTTTGTGTCCGGAACAAGATAGATTTTACCGACAAGCAGTAAAAGAGTATGAGTGCCAGTGTCGTGAAGCTGATGCGGGCGTCTCGGGCGAGCTAACCCAGTGCCTTGCCACCAATGCGAATGTCAATGGCTCCCCGGATTTGATATGGCCGGGAGCAGTATGTCGTCCTTCTAGGGCATACAACAGATGATTTAATTACAATGACGAAGTTCAAAGAATTAAAAGAATTCGCCCTCGAAAGATTTCCAAGGGTCTCACAGTAGGTGATGCAGGAGGCAGAGTGTTGAGTGGTGGACAGGCACGGGTGGATAAGAAGGTGGCGGCGTTTTTGGCCTGGTTTTGTTCGAGTCTTTCTGCCTGATACTCCCAGCACACGCCCCTGTTGTGACTAGCAGGTGTGGTTCTGAGCGGAAGATCTGGACAGCGTGGACAGAAACTGAGAAATTGGCAGGTTTGGTAGCAGGCAAGTTTTTTCGCAATACTGGGCGCTGCAGATGGACAGAGGGAAGCTGAGAGAGGGGGGCAGAAGAATTGGAACAGAACCTCTTTTCGGATTTGTAAGCGTCGTCTGGTGAGGTTCGCGAAAAGAGTCAAGAGGTGGCAGGGCGGCGGCCACTCGCCGTCGCCGGCCTAACGCTTCTAGCCTCTGTAGGCTCTCGGGCTCTCCTGCCATTGGCTGTCCAAAAAAACTGATTGCGGTGAAATCTGATACTACTACACCCTCTCTCATCTTCCACACGCCCTCCTATGTCCCTTCTTTCCCCTGTGCTATGCTGCATAGCCCCTCATTTTCGCGAGACAACCGTCAGCAAAACTCGACCATCCGTCGTTTGCGCCCTTCGACGACCTGTGCTCTGTCCTTGCCAGTCTGGCAACAGACCGCCACCTCAGATACCGCGGCAAAAGAGCTCTCTTCTATATAGTGCTGTTTTGGAAGATTTCTAGCTTTTTCTATCCTTGATCGCGCATGGGTAGAGCAAGCTTCTTTTTTTCTGCCCTTCTGCCCTACGGCTGCGGCAGACGGCAATATTAGATAGCCCCAGTCGTTCCAGCACCAGCCAGTTACGCTCCTGGTTCATGGCCCTAGGTAGCGTAAGGTAAGTCTAGAGGAGTCATCGCCGGTGATCACGGCCC